>JASWHV010000001.1:64548182-65216307 GCA_030760725.1 Neostapfia colusana
CGATCCCTACCTCTACATAACTCATAATGTCTCATTCAAGAGTAAGGTAAATAAGTTGATGATCTCATATCTCACTTATCCCATTCTAAGCATGGCTAAGCATAAGCATATAAATAAATGACATAATAAAATAAATCCCAACCCAGGCTACAAGGAAATAAGATAATGAAAATCTAGGGAAACTTTCTAGCTTGGGTATCATATTTCAAATTGACAATACAATTAAATTCTAACTACACATCCTAGTATAGGATCAAAGTGGTCAAGGACACTTGCCTTCTTCCTGCTGCTCTGGGAATGGAAAGTCTTGGTCTTGAAAGGGGAGAACTTGCTCTGGGGCAGGTTCTACTTATGCCAATACACATAGCAAAAGAAAACAACAATCCATAAGCCATAGTTCACACTTTCACTCATGCAAACCACACATACATACATATTAAAGTCATTCACATTTCTAAGTGTTGTGGTTCCCCTAGATGTGTTGATTTTTGGCTTACATGCACTTTTAAACATATATATATATATATATAATTTCTAACTTTTGTATTCAGATGTCTATTTCACATTATATATGAATTTCCAATTTGAATAAATTCTTTATATTTAATTAATACACTTCTTAGACACAAAGTTTGCATGAAAGGTAATTCCCTACTCCAAATAGGTTTTCAGATCTTCTACAAAATCCTAAATTGAAGTTTTTTGATTTGGAGACCTCATTTATCATTTTCTAATTATGCATACCTATTTTCCTATATTTTCAGATTTATTTTCTATGCCTAAAAGTGAACTTTACTATTAAAATAGGTAGACATATCATCTAAACAAAATAGGTTCTGATCTAAAATGTTCAATACTATATTTTTTAACTTCCTCTCTGATGTGAGCCAATTTAAATTTATTTTACCCGTTTTCAGAATTATTTCCTAGCCCAAAAATATGTTTCTAGAAACAATAAAAATGAGCAACACTTAGGCAGACCTCATTTCAGCCTAAAATAAATTCTTAACTCATTCTAAAGGTTTTCCAAGTGCTAGGAGAGTTTAAATTTGAATTTGCACATGTGTTTGCCTCACCTTTTAAATTTAAATCCTAGTCACATATTCAAATTTCTGAATTTAATATCCTATAGGGTCTAAAAGGCAAATCCACCCTACTGCAGGGTTTAATTTACTATTTCCTAAATTTTCAGGAGCCTAATTACACATAAGAGAGGGGTTTTCCTAATTTTTATTAAGTCCAGGGGCTAAAACTGGGTTTTAAATGAATTTACATAAATTTCTGAAGGTCCAGGGGCTAGATCAGAAGTTTTCGGGGCTAGCTCGTGTTTTCCGAGATCCCTAGGGGGTAGCGCGTAAGAATCCTGCCCTTTATAATGCGGGGCTGACGTGGGCCGTTGGATTTAAAACGGACGGCTCAGATTAGATTGTCGAAGGGGTACGCGTCGGTTTTATTTCTACCGTGCGATTTAAAATAGACGGCCCTCAAGGGGCCACGTGCCCTGACCGGAGCCAGCCCGCGCGCGCGGCGGCGGGGGTGGCGATCTCGCTGGCGCAACCTCGGTTTTTGCCGCTACACGCTAGAACTCGCATCTTTTTGCACGGATCGGCTGCGGAGGGTTAGGGGATGCTCACCGAGGAGTTTTCCAGCACTCGGAGGCCCTGGAAGTCGGTCGGCGGCGAGCTTCAACGGCGATGGTCTTCAGTGCACGTCGAAGTGGCAGTTGGGGCGCAAGACATGTCGTTTCCTTCACCTGCAGGGCTCCCCGGCGGCGGTGGAACGTGATCAGCACGTTAGATCAGGTAATTTGAGCGAGGATCGAAGGAAATCGGTGGTAAAAGCTTCGGTTCTCACCGGAGAGAAAAATGGTCGATCGGGGAGGAAAAAGGGGCAGATTTCGGCGTTTAAATGGACGAGGGAGGGTGGCGGTCTGTTGAGATCACGTTGGGGCATCCGGGACCGGAAATTGGAGCTGGGAGCGTGGGTTCCGGGGGTTGGTTTTGATCGGGCGCGCGAGAGAGAGAGTCCGGGGTCGGTTGGGCGCGCGGGGGAAGAAGATGACGGCGGGCCCTGCACGTCAGAGAGAGTGAGGGAGGGGGGCGCGGGTTGGGCTGGCTGGCGGGGTCTTTGGCCGGCTGGCGAGTTTCGGCCCACTGGCCGGTTTCAGTTTTCTTTTTCTTTTCTTTTTCTTTTTTCCTTTTCCTTTTTCTGGTTTGATTCAAATCTAAATTCCAGTTTGAATTTGAATTTCTGCACCACATGCAATACGTCCAAAAATTTTTAAATTCTCCTCTTTAGCAGGTTTTGGGGTGTTACATGTTTGTTGCGGAACACCCACTTCGTGCCCACAGTATTGGCATTTGGTCTCTTCACTAATTCCCGAACTTTATTCCTTTTGAAGTTGTTCAATTCTTCTTGCATGGCTATCACCCAATCTGGGTCTTGTAGTGCCTCTTCCACCTTTATGGACTCCAAAGAAGAGACAAAAGAGTAATGTTTACAAAAATTAGCTACACTAGATCGAGTAGTTACCCCTCTAGTGATGTCTCCAAGAATGTTGTCGACGGTATGATCCCGTTGAACACTTTGGTATACTCTTGGATGGGCCACTTGAAGCCTTGGATCAACTTCATCTTCACCATCATCTCCCCCTTGATCATTGCCACCATCTTGATGTTAGTCAACTTGATCTTGAGAGTCTTGTTGTTGATCCTTTTGATCTTGATCTTGTACTTGTGTTGGAGGAGCAACTTGTGTTGAAGGTTGATCCACTTGAGCTCGATGCTCCTATTGTGGGCGCACATCACCAAGAGCCATCCTCCTTAATGCCATGCATGGTGCCTCCTCTTCATCTAGCACACATTTATCAACTTGCTCTACTTGTGATCCATTAGTTTCATCAAACACTAAATCACGTACTATTTCAACACAACCAGAGTTTTTGTTGAAAACACGATATGCATAAGTGTTTGAGTCATAGCCAAGCAAGAAACCTTCATCAGATTTAGATGCAAATTTAGAAGTCCTAGGTTTCATGATAAGGATATAACACTTGCTACCAAAGACTCGAAAATATGAAATATTTGGTTTCTTACTGGTTAGGATCTCATATGGTGTTTTCTTCAAAAGTCGATTGAGATAGAGTCGATTTGTGGCATGGCAAGCGGTGTTAATTGCTTCCGCCCAAAATCGATACGAAGTCTTGTACTCATCAAGCATGGTTCTTGCCATCTCAATGAGAGTGTGATTCTTCCTTTCGGTCACTCCATTTTGTTGAGGGGAGTATGGGGTCGAAAACTCATGCTTGATGCCTTCTTCATCAAGGTACTTCTCCACTTGAGTGTTCTTGAACTCAGTGTCGTTGTCATTTCAAATCTTATTAATTCTTAAAGAGAACTCATTTTGAGCTCTCTTTAAGAATTTCTTTAGTATCACTTGCGTTTTACTCTTCTCATACAAAAAGAAAACCCAAGTGAAACGAGACAATCATCAACTATAACAAGAACATATTTGTTACCGCCTATGCTTATGTAAGCAATGGGAACAAAAAGATCCATATGAAGCAACTCTAAGGGTCTTGTTGTAGTCATCATGTTTTTGGCGGGATGTGGTGCTCCAATTTGCTTTCTGGCTTGACATGCACTACAAGGCCTATCCTTCTCAAACACAATATTTGTTAGTCCTAGAATGTGATCCCTTTTTTGAAGTTTTTGTAAATTCCTCATACCAACATGGGATAGTCTCCTATGCCACAACCAACCCATGTTAGTTTTTGCAATTAGGCACGTGTCAAGTTGAGCCCCATCCATGGTAAAATCCACAAGATAGAGTTTTCCCTTTAACACACCCTTAAATGCAATTGTGTCATCGCCTCTTCTAAAAACGGTCACACCCTCATTCGTGAACATACAATTGTACCCCTTCTCACAAAGTTGTGATACGGAAAACAAATTGTAGTCAAGAGAGTCTACATGCAAGGCATGAGAAATTGGATGTTGGGAGGAAATAGCAATTTTACCAATACCAAGCAGTCTTCCTTAACTATTGTCACCAAAAGAGATGCTTTCACTTGGATCATCATTCTCTTCATATGCGATGAACATATTTTTTTCTCCGGTCATGTGGTTTGTGCATCCACTATCTGGCACTCATTTTGACCCACCAGAGGAATATGCCTACAAAAACAATTGAGGCCTTGGTTTTAGGTATCCAAACTTGTTTGGGTCCTTTCACGTTAGTCACAAGTGATTCGGGCACCCATACACACGTTTTTGGTTTCTTGTGGTGTGGCCCAACATATTTAGCAATGACGTTGCCAAGCTTATTTCTCATTAGCACATAAGACGCATCAAAGTCATGAAATGGCATAGTGGAAACAAAATGAGCATTTGCATGAGTAGACTTGTATAATTTCACATTGTTGTAAGACCCTTATTTAACAAAAGTAAGACATAGCCAAGGCCTTCTTTCGATAAGGGAGATCTAGAGTTCAAATATGCACTTCTTGCATTTTGAGCTTCTCCTTATAAAAAAACTTCTTTCTTGGTTGGAGTTTTGCTTTGGGCCATCTTTAGTTGCTCCTTCAAGTTAAGTATCAATTTTGCACAATCATAAGTTTTAGTGGTGGAGTGTCTAGTGGGTTTGAGTGAGCTTTTAGAAGATGAGGCACTAGACTTGAGAGTCTCAAATTGCACTTCAAGTGATTTCTGAACTTTTGACAAATTCTAAAATTCATCTTGAAGAGCAAAATTTGAACTCTTGAGACTTGAACATGTCTCTTTGCATGATGCAAGTTCTAAGTCTAGTTTGCTACTCTTCTCTTTTTCAAGTTTTAGTAACCTCTCAAGTTCAAGATTTTTTCTCCTTCTCAAGGATGAGTAATCCTTCCATGTCAAATACTTGTTCCGTTAGACTTTCCAATTTAGAAATGGTCTTTTTACTCATCCCCTTAAACATGAACTCCATATCACTACTACTACTACTACTACTACTATCACAAGTGTTACCACTAGTAATAGACTTGGAGGAGGATTTGGAGCTTACCTTAGGATTTGTCTCCTTAGCCATGAGACAAGTGTGGTTTTCCTTCTTAGAATTTCCTTGATTGGGCAACAATACCTTTTTGCTTGAATGCTTGTTGATGGCTATGTTAGCCACTTCATCTTCATATGAGGAGCTCTCATCATTTGAGTCCCACTCTTCTCCAATATGAGCATCCCCAAATAATTTATTTTTCTTGAGATTCTTCTTGTCTTGAAATTTTGTTTCCTTCTTTTTCTTCTTGTCATCATCTTCATCTTTCTTCTCATATGGACAATTAGCGACGTAATGCCCATACTTGCCACAATTATAGCAAGCTCTTTTTGTCCTTGACCTTGTCTTGTCCTTGAACTTGTTCTCATAGTTTGCACTCTTCTTCTTTCTCATCATCCTCTTGAATTTTCTAATGAAGGGGGCCATTTCTTCATCATCCATTGAGCTCTCATCATCACTCTCTTCACTTGAGCTTTGTTCTTTCACTTCCTTGCCTTTTGATTTCTTGGACGCCTTGAGAGCGATGTCATGCTTCTTGGATGAGGTTGCTTTGTATAGGTCCTTCAGATGTTTAGCTTCTTTCTCCATCATCTCATGGTTGACAAATTTTCCAAGTACTTCATCGGGAGTCATGACATCAAAGTTGGAACTCTCACATATCAAGGTGCAAAGTGTGAGGTTTTGCACCGTGAAAGCCCTAATCATCCTTTTGACCACTTCATGGTTGGTCCATCTCTTGCAACCATAAGCTCGACTTTTGTTTATGAGAACTTTAAGCCGGTTGTACATCTCTTGTGGAGTTTCATCATCCTCTATTACAAACCTCCCAAGCTCCCCCTCAATCATCTCTATCTTGGCCTCACGGATAGATTTGGTACCCTCATGTGCAACCTTGAGAATGTCCCAAATGTCTTTTGCAATCTCCAACCCGTCAACCTTGTGAAATTCTTCCTTGGACAAGGAAGAGATGATGGGGCGGCTGCGATATGAGCGTTGCGATGGATTTGTTGCTCTTGATCCGAGTGAGCTCATCATCATCCTCTGGAATTTCTACCCCTGTACATAAAACGCTCCAAAGTCCGGGGTTAAGAGAGATTATATGTAATTTCATATTGTGCCTCCACATTGTGTAATTTGTGCCATTAAGGTGGGGGGCTTGCCAACGGGAATAGGGAGAAAATTAGTGTTTGTATTTAAACGCTCATAGTTGAAAGGATACCGTGAGAAGTCCTTTGACTCCTCCTTCTTCTTTTTCTTCTTATTTTCTTCCTTCTTCTTCTTCTTCATCAACGCCATGAGGCGCTCCACCTCTTCATCTTCATCACTTGAGGCATCAGAGTATGTTCTTTGTCTTTCACGCCTTCTTCTCACGAACGACGTGACGAAATTGACTTCATCCTCACTCTCAAGTGTGTAAGAGCGAGATGAGTCGACCCGTCCGCCATCGGCTTGAGCGTTTGGTTTCTTGCTTCGGTTGTTCACATTAGTGTCCCCCATGACCTCTACGAGCGGTTAAGCCCCTAATTAGAGAGTTAGGCTCTGATACCAATTGAAAGTTGCCTAGAGGGGGTGAATAGGATAATAAAACTTAAATCACAATAAATTCAACAAAACATACAGAGTCCAAACTTGTCCGAGTTCTGGTCCGGACTAGTTCGGATTAGCGCAGTGAAAGTTTAAATTAACGTGTTTCAATGATTCCTTGCACAATTATTTTGAACTAGTGTAAGTAAAAGATGATAAATACTTATCACAAGATTTTGTAAGGCTAATAGTGCACAAAACAGTTTATATGATAAAAGTATAGGAAGTAGTGTATGAAACTCTAATATGCAAGATTAATGATAAGCAAGTAAGTAAGTGAACAATGACACGGGAATTTTTTTACCAAAGTTCGGTTCCACAAAGGAACCTACGTGTCCATTGAGGAGTCCACCAAGGACTAGGTTTCTTTCAACCTTTATCCTCACCAAGTGATCACAAAGATCAAACTCGGTTTATCCACTAACAATCACATGTGTAATACAAACTTCCCGGGTCTCACCACAACTTGGGAGCCAACGGGCAACACCTAGCCGTCTAGGATTCACTTCCAAGAGTAACAAACACAAGGCAACAAGCAAGTAATGAAAATTAATTAAAGAGCTCATTTCCTAGGTGGCCCTAACTCCAAATTGCTCACAGACTCTCAACTTTCACAAAAAATCGATTTTGTGTGCAAGAGGGTGAGAGAGTGGGTTGGAAAAGCTCAATAATGCTTGTGACAACATTTTGAATCGTTAGCCTTTGAAATGGGGACCAGTGGACTCATTTTATAGGGTCCACGAAATGTTACGTTGCCGACCACTAAAGTCTAGACTAGTCCGGACCCCGACTCCAGACAAGTCCGAACCTAGGGACCACACTCTGAAGAATGATGTCCCATTCAACGGTCACTAAAATTTCAAAAAGATTCTGAGTCCGGACAAAAGTCTGGACAAGTCCGGACACATAAGAACCTTCTTTTCCACATTACCAGTTGGATAAGTCTGGATGTTCGGACTAGTCCGCATAGAGTGTGGACCCTAGTTCGAACACATTAGAAACTACTTTTCCGTATGCCACATCGGACAAGTCTAGGGTCCGGACTAGTCCGTATCTAAAGTCCAGACAAGTCTGGACACATCAGTAACTACTTTTCCGTATGCCACACCGGACAAGTTAGGACACATTAGTACCTCCTTTTCCATGGGGTACCCGGACAAGTCTGGAGGCGGACTAGTCCGAACCTAGATTCCGGACAAGTCCGAACTTGTCTGAATTTGTCCTTTTAAACTTGTCTACCCTTTCCTTTTAGTTAAAACTCTAAGGATTTAGCTTCAATCATTTTCACACCTACTTGATGTCGTGTCCCTCTTAATAGTATCGTGTTTTCTACACTCAACAAAAATAAAACCCTAATTCTATGTATAGGTCTTCAACGCCCTTTCCTTTTTCCTTTTTGGAGGGATACAACTATATTTTTCTTTTTTGAATCTGCATACACTCTTTGCAAAACTCATTAGTTCTTTAATTGTTTGTCATTAATCAGTCAAAACCCACTAGGGAGGCCTAGAGGCACTTTCAGGTATTTCTTGTTGTAGAAACGCAAGGGTGCATCGCCGTCGCTAGAGACCTAGCCGAGGCTCAGGAGGAGGATGTCGAGAATCTGCGTGCTTGTCTCTCCGCTGAGGAATGAACACTGGAGAAGACTCGGAGCCTGGTGGCAACGACTTGCGATCGGATGCTGGGTCTGATGCTAGCTACTACCTAGGCGGACCTCATCTCCCCGGAGTCGTGGCTTCCACAAGTTACCCAGTGCTTCGCGGCGCTTCAGTCGGAGCTCGCCAGCCTCTAGGGCATCGAGCGGTCAATATGTGACCTAGTGCTCCATGACTGATCTAGAGTCCAGCTCTCCGCTCAGCTAGTCGAGGTGCTCAATGCGATGGATGGTCGGTGACGGGATGTCGGGGGTCCTCTGCGGGGCCCGAGTGGTGTTAGGGGCCATGCTGTCTCACTACCCCGCCCTCGATCTTCATCTTCTTCGCGGGTTTTGCGAGCCGACGAGGGTCAGAGATGCGGTTACTGCGGCTGCGTTCTCCTTGGCCGAGCTTGTTCCGGAAGAGGAAATTGAGGGTGAGGCAGACCAGAAGCGGAGGAGGGGTAGTCCCTCTTCATAGTTAGGATTTCTCCTCGAGTTTTTGTCTTGTAATTTTGTGGGGAACATTGGCTCTTCTTTTATGGAATGAGAAATAAAGACCTGGCATCTTGGCTGTGTTTGGCTCTTCTAGTGTATGGGCAGCCCCAAGCACCGTGCAAAAGTTGGTTCGCGCCGCCCGTTGCGCGGTGCTTCTTTGTATGTAAATTTCTTTTTTGTCGGGGGTCCGCTGGTCGACTCGTTTGTTATCTAATACGGGTGCCAAAGTCATCTACGGGGCTCAGATGGTCTTGGGCGTGGCGCTATCGCACTTTCCCTGGGGTCAACCTTGTTTCTCTTGGGAAAGAAGGTTCTATCGACGGCCCCCACGGGGCAGAGCTGAGGGGGCTCCTTACGCAGGTCGTGCCGTTGGCCCGGGCTTTCGTCCGTTGCACCGCGTTTGAGCATGGCTACGCTCTGGGTTATCGTTGTTCCTAGGCCGTAGGTCACGCGTCGTGGCTCGGGAGGAGAAGGGGCCCGAGCGCTTTGTCCATCGTGCCTCGTTTGGACAATGGCTACACTTTTGGTTGTCGTTGTCTTTTGGCCATGGGTCATGCGGCTCCGGACTTGATAGGGTCAGATCCCCTGGTGCGAGCTTTCGGGGCTCACACAATTTGATGGGAAAATCGCCCCCTTTGTCTCGTTCGGACCGTGGCTTTGTTCAGGTTTTTCATTATCCCTTAGCCGTGGGTCGCATGACTCGGGAGGAAGGGGCCCGACATTTTGTCCGTTGTGCCTTGCTCGGACCACGGCTATGCCATGGGTTACTGTTGTCCCTTGGCCATAGGTCACGCGGCTGCGGAGGAAGGCGCCCGGGCACTTTGTCCGTTGTGAGGGGGGAAAGACGTTGGATCGCAAAGGGCTCAAAATGCAAAAAATAGATAACTCTGGCATCTATATATTAACTTTGCCCAACTCGGGGGATTTACAAGTACAATTTAAGTGACGCCTAGACTACGCTTCCGAGGTGTACGGCGCCCCTCTTTAGTTATTGGGTCGTGCGGATGTCGTACGTGCCGCCTTTGCCGAGCCCCCGGGGAGAATGTTGGCCATCCTCGTGTCCTTTAGAGGAGTGATTGAGGATTGGTCGAGAGGGGTTCTTTCCGTCACTAATGAACCGAGCCGGGCGCTGCTGCTGTGGCCGCTGTTGCAGCCTGTTCGCAACCACATTGCTCACACAGCAGGGCATGCAAGAATTTGGCCTCCACCATGATGATTCCCCTAGGGACGGGCATCTTTAACTTTAGGTATGTGTAATTTGGGATGGCGAGAAACTTCACGTAAGCCGGTCTTCCGAGGATGGCGTGATAGGTGCCATCGAAATTGGGACCTCGAAGGTGAGGGTCTCCGTGCAAAAGTTGGACTCATCCCTGAACAGTACCGCTTGTTGTCCGGGAATGACCCCGTGGAAGGGGGCTTGGGTCGGACGGAGGCTCGTGCGTGGGATTCCCATAGTGTCAAGGGTCCCAACATAAAGTATGTTAAGACTGCTTCCTCCATCCATCAGAACCTTAGTAAGACGTTTTGGGCCTATGACCGCGTCCACAACCAGGCGGAAGCGATCGGGTTGTGGAATGAGGTCGAGATGGTCCTATCGGCCAAAAGTGACTGCCGCTTTGGACCATCGTAAGAAGGTAGAGATGGCGGGAGAGACGATACTAACCTCTCGGTGCCAGCTTCTACTTGCAGCGGCTTATCAGGCTCGGTACTTGTCTCGGCGGGCCCCTTCCCTTGTCTCCCACCACATCTGTCTCCATGCTAATAAAGCATTTTAACAAGGCGCAGTGTTTGAGGGTGTGCCTTACCGGGTAGGCATGGTTGGTGCATGGCTTCTCGAGGAGCTTCTCGAAGTAGTCGGTCTGCCCCACGATCGATTTCTTGCCTTCACGGTGTTCGACGACCGCGACAAGGTCCAAACCACTGTTGGTCGGGTATGGGCGCCGGTCGTCATTCGTTTGCCTACTCTTGTCACCCTTGTGGGGCGAATCATTGCTCCCCGTGTCGGGGTTCTTCAGCTTTCGCTTGTCGAAGACGACCCTGATTGCCTCCTCGCCGAAGGCGTGGTTCGTGGCAATGTCGAGGAGGTCCCTCGTGCTTCTTGGCTTGACGTAGCCAAGTTTGTGCACGAGGGACTCACAGGTCGTCCTTGATAGGAAGGTCGCGACGACGTCAGCATCGACGACATCGGAGAGCTCGTTGCACTTCTTTAAGAAGCACCGAATGTATTGCTGCAGGGTCTCGTCCGACCTCTATCGGCAACCCTTGAGGTCCCAGGAGTTGCTAGAGCGCGTGTAGGTTTCCTGGAAGTTGACGACGAATATCTCCCTGAGCTCGGCCTAGTTTCGTATGTTGTCACGGGGGGAGGTATTCAATACATGCGCATGCTGGCTCGGATAGGTAGATGGGGAGGTATTAGATGATGAAGTTATCATCCTATGCTCCACCGGCTTGGCAAGCGAGGCGCAGTCCTCCAACCACACGTTGGTGTTAGTCTCTCCATCGTGCTCCCCGATGTTGGTCAGGGCCCAGAATCTTTGCGGGAAGGGTGCACTGTGTATCCCCTTTCCAAAGGCTTTGGGGCCTGAGGGACTGGGGCTCATGCCACGTCTTCTTCCATGGTCGTGGTTGCTGGCCTGGTGAGGCCGTTGGGGCCGAGAGTTGGAAGGTGAACTCGAGGGGCCGTCCTAGGTCTGCCGCCTAGCTACAAGAGTCCGACGGAGGTCGCTGGCCCCCATGCGCTTGTGCACCAAGTAATGCGAGGGTGTTGATGACCCGACCCTTTTAGGACGGGTCGCTTGGCTTGGCATGTGGGTTCCAGTGTGTTTCGTCCCCGCACTTGATGAACCTTCGACTTTGGCTAGGGGCTGATGAGCCCCGGGCTCGGGCGAAGGAGCTTTCATCCTGCTGAGCAGCGGCTGACGCCAAGAGCGCCCGGAGATCTTGGTGGGCCTTCCGGGCTTCAGGGTCGGTAGGATCCGACATGCCGCGTAGTATAGCAGTGGTGGTCACCATGTTCGGGCTGGCTCTTTGGAATTGTGGGGCCTGGCTGTCGTTAACGATATTGGCCTGGACCTACCGGGCGTGGTGGCGCGCAGCGTTTGAACCGAGCTAGGGCCGGGTCGCTGACGGGAACCCCAGCCACCCGTTCATTCACGGAGCCGTGCCACTCGCCCGGAAATCGCATTGGGTGGTGCCGTGTTGTGCGGCACCCAACAACACATATATAAGGAAAACATGTATTACATAAAACAATAGCGGAAACTTACAGGGTTTTCATTTGTAAATAATTTACATCAAATAGCTACAACGGAAGACTATAAAAGCTCACATTGAATAACTAATGAGCACTTGAGAAGAGGTCCATCCCGAGGACTCCTCTCGCTAGCAACACGAAGACATTGCAGCGGCGGGGTTCTCCATGTGTTAAACGACTCGGAAGTATCCGAGTCTCACTGGACAACCTTCTTCTTAGCAGTGAGGTTAACCTGCAAAACCACTCATATAGCAAGCGTGAGCACATAGGCTCAGCAAGACTGATCCGTCTCTCCTAAACAAGAAACTCTACATGCATGACAAATTGAAATGGGTAGCTAATTTGCATAAAGGACTCGCCTATAGTTGATCCTTAACTTTCAGGTTTTAAGCCTCATTATAAAGACCTTGAGCCGAACAGCATCGCAACTCCACAATCAAACAAGAAACGCTTTGTTGCGATGCTCTTTGCACAAAGTGAAGTAAACTTTAATTAGCCTATCTCTAATTCAAGCATGATTGCAATACAAGTTACATCACATCCTTATCAAGTTCAAAAGAAGTCATTCAGTTCTTACTACGTCAAGACGTAGTGGGCAAGTATGCTCATATGACCGCGAGCGACGGTGATTCGAATCAGTATACGCCCGGACTACACGACACGTACACCCGTACTCCGAGTTGCTGGCAGCAACCTCAACTGACGTTGTATGCGGCCACCTTTCCCAAGTTCTTCCACACAGGACGCGGTCTAACTGCCCCGAGTAGCAAGCTCCCTCAAGGTACATACTCGCAGTGATATGTTCCTGAGCGAGTTACCACTTGCTACCCTGATGCCGAAAGCCTAAGACGGTTAGAAAAGTTCCAATGTGGATCTCCCGAGGTACATCGGTTTCCTGGGTCCCATATAGCCAGTATGCGCCTGGTACACAACTCAAACTTGTCCAACAGGACCAAGTACGGACGGGCCTTAACTGACACAGGCAGGGATATGCACGCACGGTCTGCAGCCTGTTGCATCTAAACCTCCGTGCCCGGTCTCTATTTCTTATGTGTGAACTTTCCTCATTGTTTCTATTCTTAACCCGCTCCGGATAAACCAAGCCCTAAACTCGCGAATAGATTCCAACTACTCAACTTCTACCGGACCTTTCCTACTAACATTAAGCGTAGCCAAAATTCACTCGAGGAGGTACTATTATACCCTTTCTCTCTTATGTAATTCTAGTCATGCAAATGGGGTTTTCAACATCAACTAGACCTAATGCAATCAAACCATTCAAAGCTATGATCTCTAGAAATAGAAATAATTTATAAAACTATTCAAATGCAAATCGGGGCTTGCCTGTTTTGCAGGTGGCTAATATAAATAGTTAGTGAAGATCACTTGAGGCTTGATCACTCGCTTTCCTCCCTCCTTGATCTTCACTTCAATTTCTTCACATGTTTTCACGTAGATGCTACACAATATGAATATGCATATGTATTTAATTGTAAAGCTTTTGCTAATAAGCTCTAATGACAATATAAAAACTGGAACTCTGTTTAAGAATTTAAAATGACACTAGTGCTAGTGTTTTGGGTCGGGTTTAAGCACTACGATGAAGTGCTAAGTGCTTTCTCCCCAACTTGTGTGTTGATCACCTTAAGAGGTTGAACAGAACAGTGGTAATCCAGAGCTCCAATGGAGCTGAAAATTTTCATGTGAGTTCCTTTTCACAAGAAAGTCACCTGGAACAAAATTTAGCACTTTTCACTGAGTGATTTATTCAGAACAATTCTCTAAGCAATTAAGCAAAAAGAAATTAATTCTAAAGTAACACCCATGTTCATGTCAAAATTAGTGAACTACAATTTCAAGTACAGTTCATAGAGTCTGCTTGAATGTTCCTAGGATTTTTGGTACTAAGAATTGCCCAAAACTGAATTTCCAAGTTTTTGGAAATTCTCTGAAAATGTTTCTGTATTCATTTGAACACAACAACTTAAAATCTGAATTATCCAAATCAAATATCTCCAATTGAGCTAAAATTTTTACAGGAGTTTAATAAAATCCCAAAGAATATTCTGGCAAAATTTGAGGATTTTAGGATGAACCAAACTCTCTCTAAAATTCTTTTGTCGAAAAGTTTTAAAGAATTTTTCAGAATTAAATAATGACTTTCATACAAATTGGGTTGCATATGGATAGAGTTTTTTAATCTAAATCTAACCCAATTTGAATCACTAAATTTAGAGTTTCCTAGCAAAAGTTATGCTCTTCTAAAGTTTAAAGGAAATCGGCAATTTGAATTAAATCGGGAAAAAAATTCAAACGTTGACGGTGGGTCTAGGAGACACGTGTCTAGTGCCGGAACAAAGCCACACGGGGCCACAAAACTATTCCCGCGTTGCCACAGTTTATCCGGCGTCACAGAAGATCTCCCACCGAATTTCCTTCTCACTGACAGCGGACCCGACACCATCGTCTTCAACCTCTGGATCCCGTGCGCCCGCGCCGCTGGACTCGCCGGAGCTCGCCGGTTTTCGACTCTCCGGCCACCTATCGAGCTGCCACTCGCCGCTACCCCCTTTCTCCCATTTGTTGAACACGATGGGAGGGTCTCCCCGGACCGGCGAAGCCCCCAACCTATCTCTCAACGGTGCAGCGGCTCGAGAAATGTTCGGCGACCTCGCCCGACTCTTCTAGCCCGCCAAAAATTCGGTGGAGTGGCTCTACAGCACCAGTGATGGCTAGAGAATCTCGGTATGGTGGTGAACAGGTCGGGGAATGGCTCCAAATTAGGGTTCATCGTGCGCCCGAGGCCTCCCGACATTGCCGCCGTTGGAAAAGCTCAGAGTAGGCCCTCTACAGTGGGTTTCATGCTAGGGTTTCTGAAGAAGAAAGATTGGCCACCTAGTCTAGCTCCTATGTGCTTAGTTTGGTGCACTAAAAATGATTAATGCTCGGGAATTTTTGGGTTTCATACCCGCGGGTCGGTTTGCACCGATCGGAGAAAGATCGCAAAACTCGCCGTCGACGATCAAACACTCGGCTGGAGCTTCGGAGGTGAGCAGAGTGGATGTCGTGCGCGTCCAACGGTGCCCTTGTTTGGCCGTGAAAAGCTCCGGGTGAGGCTGTCCACGAGAGCACCTCACCGCTTTTGCTTTCAGCCGCCGCGTGAACTTTTGTTTCTTGGTGTAGTGAGGCTAAGCTCACTCGGGGATGGTGCGAGGAGGTCGTGGAGGGTGCCTGGTGCTGTTTTGGTACTGTGCCAAGGCTTGCATACGAGTGAAGCGTCGGCTCACGATCGATCAAAGCAGCGGCGACCTCTCTATTGGGTTCTTGCGCGAGAGAAAGGCAGAGTCGGGGGCTGCGGCGTGGTGTGGCAAAACGAAGCACGGCGTGGAGTGAAAGCAGCACACGAGTAGCTCGCCAGCGCGAGGGAAACAACCGGGAAGTGTCCTCGGTGTGTGTCTCGGTGTCGCTCGGTGAAGAGCTGCCTTCGGTCTGCCCATGCAAAACAGAGAGGAGAAATAGAGACTAACCACTGAGATCTTTTGCAATTTTGCACTGCCTCAATGATATGTGGGTCCCACAATTTAGCTCCTCCTTATCCCTCTCCAAAATATCTCTAAAATTTGCAAATGATGGAATTCAATTGTGGAGGTTCAAATCTGATGTGCATTTGGATAATTGGGCAAGTTTCATCCAAATTCAAATAGGGATTTGAATTCGTTGCAATTTAAAGTCCTTTTGGAAAATGAGTTGCAAAACATTTCAAAAATTCATGAAACTTTGCATACCCACTAATTTGGACCTAAGGAATTCAAATATGAAATCTTATCTTTGGTTTGGCTGCTGCAAATGAGCTTTTTAACACGATAGTTTGAAATTCATTGTGTTGTCCCCATTTGAATTTTGAGTTCAACAAATTTTTGTTCCAAAATCTGAATTTAACTTCCTCACACATATGGGAACTTCCCACCTTGGATTCAAATCCATTTTGAGTTCCAAGTTTTCAATTAAATAATTGAACTTGTGTGAAGAGAGATCTTATGTGTATTATCACATGTGAAAAGTTCTAAACGAATCCCATTTTTCATACATATGAAATCAACTTTGTGCAAACATGAGTTTTCTTTGTATTCATATTTTTGGGACCTTTACAGTCACGACCAACGGACCCTTGAGGTAGCACATTGCACCACGAGTTGGTCAACCAGTTCGCAGTGTCGTGCCTCTAACGGCTCGGGGTCACCTCGTGGACTCGCGTTGGTTGGTGTAGCGAGTCGCGAGGCGTTGGCTGTTTCAGCGACGTGGCACTCGCGAGACGGGTGATCGTCACCCTCGGTGTCATCATCGGAGCTCGGGTCGTACTCCAAGAGGTAGTGAAGAGATGTTAGGGCGTGTTCGATTACCCCCGCGAAGACCGACGTTGGTGCGTCGCACACAGCGTCTGTGTCGGTGGAGATTCGAAGCATGCCAATGCTGCTGGTGAAGAAGTCTAGACTTCCGAACTGGAAGGTCTGGTGGGTGAGGGCAAGGTGGGACCCCTCCTCATCGCTTGCGGTGGCGGTGAACTCAAAGTCGCCAAGGGACATCATTTCGCCGGGTGCGAAGGTCGATCGTGGGGAAACCATCGAGGTGGTGGAAAAAACAGAACGCGCGGCAGTCCCCCTACCTAGCACGCCAACTGTCGGCATTTCGGATATCTGACTAGTAATTGATTGTACCGCGTGTTCTACCTTCAGATGGACTAACTAAGAGCTCGCGAGAAGTTTATTCTGGTTCAAGCAAAATGCCCAACGTCTAGCCTAGGTGTCTCACTTGTTCTTACTCAAGAATGGAGGTGGTTCTTACAAGTGCGAGAGCCCGCCTATTCGGATCGACAGGTCCCTCTATTTATACCCTCTCTCACTCTCTCTTCTACCTCCGTACTGTAGTGGGGGATAAGTCGTGGGCATAGGGGTGGCTTGTCCTGTTGTATGCTTGATAGGGTACTCGATGAAGCTGCAGTATTCTTAGCCCGCTGCTATGGCTGCTCCCATCCCATCATTAGCGAGAAGTCCATACCGAGGCGCACGCGCCCCACGTTCTACTCCTCTTTGGTTCCGTTGGAGGTGACGGGCATTCAATACCGTTGCTAGGGGGAGGCACTCGAGTGCCCCCCTACTTGGCTGAGGCGACACTTGCTCCACATTGAAGGCCACCTGCTTCTCTCCTACCCGAGGTCTGGCCCGGGTCCTCCCTTGGAGGCTCTTACTTCCTTCTAGATCGCCTCGTGGGTGGGTCCCGCGTCCCACCTAGGGGTCGACCTCCAAGCTCCTTGCCCCACCTCCTCCTGAGCTCGGGCTCGGTTCTGCTCTGTCGTCCTTCGTAGGATGTCCTCCCGCTCCTTCCGCGAGGGCCGAAGTCTGGAACTCCGTCAATTAGTGAGAAGAAAAAGTGATGGCGATGACGGGGCGACAAGGATCATTTGGTGAGCCTTACCGGTGAGATAAGTGCACGAGTGGAGAGGTAGAATTGGGGGTCTTTGGGGTGCTTAAGTAGGAGAATTGAAGGCATTGCTTGTGGGGTGCGAATAGTCGTGAGCAATCGGACGCAGAGCGAGCGCGCGAAAGGGAAGGGGCGCGGCGGCGAGGTGTGACAAATTGTCACACTGAACTTCCTGACCTGCCGGGATTTGAACATCCAGCTGTACAAAACTAAACTTCTCATCAACATTGACATGCACAATCAACTAAAGTCTACGTATCACCAAATCCGGACTAGCGAGCCTTGTCTAAAACCACAAGGAAGAAAAATGGCACGGATATCATTTCCTTCGCACCAAAACTCGTAAAAAGATATCTTATTCTAGTGATAAAAATTAAGGCATGTTTGGTACGGTTCTAGATTCTCCGGGAATTAGAAATCTTTTAGTTTTAACTCAGAAATGTTTTTCAACATAAAACAGAATTATTTAAAAATCATCGGCTAATTTTCTGGTTTCAGTTCCAGTAGAGGTAGGTGAAGGCTTGAATTGACCATATATCCTTAGTTGTTCTATATGGTTTTATTGGACATAATAGCGTGTAATGAGGTGTAATAATGCAAAATTGTTTTTTATAAAATTTAATAGGATTACCATCCTATTGTTTAGATACCCAATAAGGACTTGTTTGCAATGTCTAAATACTTGAATAAAATATTATATAATGGATAAAATTCATCCTTAATTGCATGCAGTCCCACAGTGTCACCAACAACTCTTTTTTTTTCTCCTCTTCAAATCTTTCACCATCACCAACGAAACAGAGTTTTGTCATGTGCGAAGATTTTTAAGATGACATAAGTGAATAGGATCCAAATTCGAAGGGAGGTTGGATGAAAGGAGCTGTTTCTCTCGCAGAACACCCTTTCAACCGTTTCAATAGTCCAATATAAATTGAATAAGGGACAATTGCGCTTGTGACCCTATTTTAAAGTCCAATTGTATTTTTGACCCTTCTTTTCAGGGTTTGCACATTTGACCCTCGTTTTTTAAGTTGAAATCACCGTCTGACCGTGTTTTAACCTTGTGTCAGCTCCATCTAATTTGGATTAATAAAAAAATAAGAAAATCATAGAAAAGACCAAAATACTCCTATGTACACAAATAGTATCTGTTTAAACTATTTCTGAAATTTTGCTACAATAATATGGATAAGTTGAAATAGTGGTGTATAATGTAGGATCATACATAAAGATTTTTAATAGAGGCACCGGTGTAAGAGTAAATATGTCTTTTGGCCATGAACTTAACACAGTTAAATAGTTTAGATGGAGTAGGGTCAATCCATTTATTTATTCTGAAAAAATAGGGTCCTATGCACAAACCTTAAAAAAAGGCAAACGTGCAGTTAGGATTCAAAACAAAATCAATTTAGCAAATGCCCCAACGATTTGCTGATAGTAGTGATTCATAACAGAAACAGAAACTTTCAGCGTGCAAAATAGGCCATAAAGGGGAAGTGCCCGGCGGTGATCCGGTAAACTCAGCCCAAGCAAGCGGAATCAAGGCGCGGTATTCCTACCCCACGCTACGACAGCACCCTCCTCTCCTCGGCCTGGCCGGCTTGCACGCGCGCCCCCTCCTCGGCCTCCCCGTCCGGACCTATAATCTTCGAGAAGCGTTGGGGCGAGTCCGCGAGGGGCGCCGCTTCCCGAAGGAGGGCGGCGGTAATGGGGTACTCGGATCTGGACCGGCAGATCGAGCAGCTCAAGCGGTGCGAGCCGCTCACGGAGGCGGAGGTCAAGGCGCTCTGCCTCAAGGCCATGGAGATCCTCGTCGAGGAGAGCAACGTGCAGCGCGTCGACGCCCCGGTCACCGTACGTGCCCCGCGCCCCGTCGTTTCCTTCCCTCTGTGTCGGTCTCGCCGCGGGTATCGATTTGATGCGAGGAAGCTCTGCCACGCACCCGATTCGCCAGCTTTGTTGATGGGTGCCACGGGCTGGATTCGGTGCGGTTCTGGAACCTAGTTGGCCTCCATTTGCGATTGCCGCACGCGTGTGTTTGGATCATGATTCTAGGGTTCAGGTGCTGTGGATTTTGTTGGCATCTAATTATTTTTACTCTACCTTGGTTTCTTCTTCAGCGGTATTTGTCTTCTTCATCAGATGATTTTTACTCTACCTTGGTTTCTTCTTCAGCGGCATTTGTCTCCTCATAATTTAATTGTGGCGGTGAACTCTCTTTTTTTCGTCCTTTATTCTCTAGGAAAAGAGCACTCTAAGAGATAGATTTGGTTCTCTTCCTGCAATATTAATCACATCACACTGATTTCATGAGATTCCCTGGTGAATACGTTAATACAACATTTTTTAGTATTTCCTCCATTTTTTTTTCAGAGAGTGTTTCCTCCATTTGATGTTGCGAGTCATTCCATCTCTTGGCAAGTTGATGCTAAAGATCCAGACTGGCCACAATCTAAGATATATAATGTGTTGACACACAGGGATCAGTTTTGGCCTTGTTGCAATGAACCGAACTCCATTGGCTGTAAATAATAGCAAATTATTAATGTTGCAAGATGACTCGTATTTTTACACTCTTGGAAATATAAAGTGGCTTTGATGTTAAAAATGGAAGGACTTTATGGTGTGCCCTGCATTACACCATTCCAATGTGTGTATGGTGTCCTACCTCATGCTAGAATTGTCCTGGCTGAGTATTGCTGAATAACAATACATAATGTCAGACCTTATTTCCAACTGAACATGATCTCCGTGGTTACCTCATGTCACCTTTGGGGCTATAAAGTGTTTGCAGTTCTGCATTGATTTCTTATCCAAAGGAGTATGTGCTGTAAAAATATGTGTTATTTGTTAGATTGGTAACCTTCTATGTTCAGAATGGGATTAGAGTAAAAATTAAATGAACTTTCTTTGCACTCAGATATGTGGGGACATCCATGGACAATTCTATGACATGAAAGAGCTGTTCAAAGTTGGAGGTGACTGCCCAAAGACAAACTACCTGTTCCTTGGGGATTTTGTTGACAGAGGATTTTATTCTGTTGAAACATTTTTGCTTCTGTTGGCTTTAAAGGTAAATTCTTCTGCTACTTCGTAAGAACTCCCTCATATAGATTGCTTAGTTGCCATTGTATGGTTAGGCGCAATGTGGCACTGAGCTGGCTTTCTGAAAGAACTCTACACAGAGCAGCCTTGTTCTGGAACTTCTTCAGTAGAAGCTTCTGGTTTGCTGGCCTGAGAAGCAAGCCGCCTCTTTGACGACCAAGCTTTTATTGGCGGTCATGGTTGGTACATGTGGTTCAATATCATGGACTTGTGTAACACATTAACAATGGGCCTCACAACCATAGTTGTTAAGGCGTCGCTGAATGTGGCCTCGAGGGGGGGAGGTGAATAGGCCTTTAAAAAATTCCTGCACACTTAATAGAGTTATCAGAAACTTGATTGACCGGACTAGTCCGGTTGTGTGGGCGGACTAGTCCGGTGTGCTGAATTATGTGAGTTAATTAAGTGTGTTTCAGAAATTGAATCTTTCAGCAGCGGAATGAGAACAACAATTTTTATAAATTAAGTTTATTGTATGAATGCACGTGCAAACTTATAAGAAACTCAAATGATGATTAGCAAACTAGTGATCTAATGTATCAAAATGTAAAGTAAATGAGAGACAAAAGACACGAATTTTTACCGAGGTTCGATCTCACCAAGAGATCTACGTCCTCGTTGAGGAAGCTCATACAGAGCCGGGTTCTCAACCCTTTCCCTCTTCAAGTCACCACAAAGGCCGACTTGACTCCACTATCACGGGCAATCACCGAGTTTGTGGGGCTACCTCACAAGTTGAGGGCTCTCACGAGAATTACAATAAAAACGTGATCAAATACACTCGAAAATAGTACAATGCAGAATATGAGTGTAGAAAGATCAAACCCCAAGAGCTCATAACGAAAGAACGACGATCTCCCAATCCCGAATCCAAGTGTTCAATTGATTTTGATCTTTTTGCACTTTAGATGTGTGGGGAGATGTGTTTTAGGCTCTTGGGACAAGGTAGCGGCGCTAGGGTTTGTGTTTGCTGCAGTATTAGTCGTGTCTCACTTTTGGGAGGCCGTGGATCACCCATTTATATGGTTTCCAAAAGATTGTCGATGTAAAACCTAATACCAGACTAGTCCGGTATATTATCGGACTTGTCCGGTCCACTTCCAGTGGGTTAACCGGACTAGTCCGGTCTAAAACCGGACTTGTCCGGTGCTATATGAAGTGGGGTTCCAGAAAGTTCAGC
The DNA here is from genome assembly GCA_030760725.1 of Neostapfia colusana. Lineage (NCBI taxonomy): Eukaryota > Viridiplantae > Streptophyta > Magnoliopsida > Poales > Poaceae > Neostapfia > Neostapfia colusana. Next base: position 64,569,948 of record JASWHV010000001.1, read on the forward strand.
GGACTAGTCCTGTCGCTTTGATGGACTAGTCCGCAGTCCTCTAAAGAGGACAACAGAGACATGAGCGGACTAGTCCGGTCCAAAACCGGACTTGTCCGGTTGAGTTCCAGTAAGCTGACCGGACTAGTCCGGTCCATGGATGGACTAGTCCGGTGTTCAGTGGATTTTAGTTGATTATTAGCCCTTACTCTTACGCAAAGTCATGAGCTCTTGGGATGTGTCTCTCACACACACCCTATACATTTACATCTACTTTGCTCTTCTAAATTTCACTAAAGTCTTCCTTTTCGGGCAGCACTTTATTTTTCATCTTTTTGTGTGCACCGAGCTAGTTCACTTTGTTTGTCCTGCAATCATTTCGTTAGGATCTCATATGCTTGTCATCAATTAGCCAAAACCCACAAGGGATATCCTAGATGCACTTACAATCTCCCCCTTTTTGGTGATTGATGACAACTATTTGAGATATCACAATTGAGAATAAAAAGTTGATTTTCATAAGGTGTGCACATATGTGAATAATAAAGAATTCACAAAAAGCTTCTCACATATGCACACACCTTATGGTGAGGTGCCTAACAGGTGTGTGATAAACAAAATGTGATAAATTAAAGACAAACAATAGTGAACATATAAGTAGGCATTAGGGCATAGTGCATCACACATAAGAAAAGAAATAGTGCATTACAAGATTTTAAAATAGGTACATGTCCTTGATCACAAAAGAGCTTAATAACTAATACTAGATAGTTCGAGTCCAAATCTAATCTCAATCTCTCCCCCTTTGGCATCAAGGCACCAAAAAGGGAAAAATTGAGGGGAATCACTCATCGCTGCCTCCTCCTTCAGTCTCAGTCTGATCTTCATCTTCACCAACTTCGGCATCCACGAGAGCAGGATCTTCCTCTGAGTCCTCGGAGGCGGGCGGTGATCCAATGGGCTCAATCTCAAGCTTTGCACAGATAGACTTGATATTGGCATTGACATACTGTTGATGTTTCTTCCTTGCAAGCTTTTCCTTGCGCTACCTGTCTTCGATCTTGCGGCAGCAGGCAAAGATGGAGGAGAGCACCTTGAGGATGCCACTGGATGATTCTTGGGCAGGTGGAGACTCAGGAGGAGCAGCTGCAGATCTAGTGACATCATGAGCTTGCTTTGATCTCCTCTCCACTGGTGGAGAGGACGGGGCAGTTGGAGCCGAGGGGAGAGTGTACTCAGTGGATTTTTGCGGCTTCAACCCCGCATGCTTGACATCCTTGACGAACTCGAGTCCCTAAGAGTTTGTCGCATCCAAAGTAGTTGCGCACAACAACTACCGGCTGCAACATACTCCGCTTCCGCTGTGGAAAGAGCAATGGAGTTCTGCTTTTTAGATGACCAAGAAACTAGGGACCTACCAAGAAATTGACAAGTCCCTGACGTGCTCTTTCTATCGACTTTGCATCTTGCATAGTCGGCGTCGGAATACCCTATCAAGTTAAACTTGGATCCTTTGGGATACCAAAGGCCCAAGTTGGGTGTGTGCACAAGGTACCTTAGGATTCTTTTTACAACAATTAAGTGACACTCTTTAGGTGCGGCTTGAAACCTTGCGCACATGCAAACACTAAGCATAATATCTGGTCTAGATGCACATAAATAAAGTAAGGAGCCAATCATGGACCGATATACCTTTTGGTCCACATTTGGACCGTCTTCATTGAGGTCGAGATGTCCGTTGATGGTCATGGGTGTCTTGATGGGCTTGGCTTTGTCCATATTGAATTTCTTGAGAATGTCTTGTGTATATTTAGTTTGGCTTATAAATGTACCTTCTCTCAGTTGCTTCACTTGAAATTCCAAGAAGAACTTCAATTCACCCATCATTGACATCTCGAACCTGTCTGTCATTATTTTGCTAAATTCTTCACAGAAGGACTTGTTAGTGGATCCAAAGATAATGTCATCAACATAAATTTGACATACGAATAAATTATCATCAAAATGTTTAGTAAAGAGTGTATAGTCAGCTTTACCAATTTTGAATCCATTTTGAGTCAGAAAATCTCTAAGGCACTCATACCAAGCTCGAGGAGCCTGTTTAAGGCCATAGAGAGCCTTACGCAGTTTATAGACATGGTTGGGATACTCCTGATCTTCGAACCCCGGTGGCTGCTCCACGTAGACTTACTCCTTTATCGGACCATTGAGGAAGGCACTCTTGACGTCCATTTGATACAACTTAAAATTATGGTGAGTAGCATATGCCAATAAAATGCGAATGGACTCAAGTCTAGCTACAGAAGCGAAAGTTTCATCGAAGTCCAAACCTCCCACCTGAGAATAACCTTTGGCCACCAACCTCGCTTTATTTTTTGTCACTACTCCATGTTCATCTTGCTTGTTCCGAAAGACCCATTTGGTTCCAACGATGTTTGCCCTTGGTCTTTCCACAACCTCCCACACTTCATTTCTTTTGAAGTTGTTCAGCTCCTCTTGCATCGCAATCACCCAGTCTGGATCCCTTAAGGCTTCTTCTACTCTGTATGGCTCCAGAAAAGACACAAAAGAATAGTGTTCACAAAAATTTGCAATTTGAGATCTAGTAGTTACTCCCTTAGCAATATCTCCAATGATATTGTTGACAGGATAGTCTCTTTGCACACACTGATGTACTCTTGGGTGTGGAATTTGTATAGTTGCTTGTTCTTCATTGTCTTCATGTGTCATGTCTCCCCTTAGATCATTGCTTCCATGATCATCTTGATCTTCTTGACCTCCCTCAACCTGATCTTGTGTAGGAGCTCCCCCTTGATCATTGCTTCCTTGTTGAAAATCGTCTTGTGTTTTCTCTCGTGGTAGGATATCACCAAGTGCCATTTTCTTCAGCGCTTCACATGGAGCTTCCTCCTTATCTAGCATAAACTTATCGACTTGCTCCACTTGTGAGCCGTTAGTTTCATCGAACACTACGTCACGTGCTACTTCAACAAGGCCGGACACCTTATTGAAGACACGATAGGCGTAGGCATTCGATTCATATCCGAGCAAGAATCCTTCATCGGACTTCGAAGCGAACTTCGAGGCCCTTGGTTTCTTGTTCAGAATAAAACATTTGCAACCAAAAACTTTGAAATAAGAAACATTAGGCTTTTTACCCGTGAGAAGCTCATATGGAGTTTTCTTCAGTAGTCGATGAAGGTACAATCGATTTGTGGCATGACAAGCGGTGTTCACCGCTTCTGCCCAAAATCGGTCTGACGTCTTGTATTCATCCAACATTGTTCTCGCCATTTCGATCAATGTTCTGTTCTTCCTTTCGGCCACCCCGTTCTGTTGAGGAGAGTAGGGTGCCGAGAATTCATGCTTTATACCTTCTTCATTGAGATATTCTTCAACTTGGGTGTTCTTGAATTCTGTCCCATTGTCACTTCTGATATTCTTTACAGTTGATGAGAATTCATTCTGAGCTCTTTTCAAGAACTTCTTCAGGATTCCCTGAGTTTCTGATTTATCATACAAGAAAAATACCCAGGTAAATCTTGAAAAATCATCAACAATTACTAAACCGTATTTGTTACCGCCAATGCTGATGTACGCAATTGGACCAAAGAGATCCATGTGGAGAAGTTCCAACGGTCTAGCGGTGGTCATCACATTCTTGGCGGGGTGTGGTGCTCCAACCTGTTTTCCTGCTTGACAAGCGCTGCACGGCCTGTCTTTTTCAAAAACCACATCCTTAAGACCACGGATGTGACCACCTTTTAGAAGTTTCTGCAGATTTCTCATTCCAACATGGGCTAGCCGTCTATGCCACAACCATCCCATGTTGGTCTTAGCAACCAAGCAAGTGTTGAGTTCGGCTTTATCTTTGTTGAAGTCAACAAGATAAAGCTTTCCCTTCAACAATCCCTTGAATGCAATCGAGCCATCGCTTCTTCTAAAGACGGTCACACCCTCATTAGTGAATAAACAGTTGTAACCTTTGTCGCATAGTTGAGATATTGATAAAAGATTATAATCTAGAGAGTCTACGTGTAAAACATTAGATAAGGTGTGTTGAGAGGATATTTCAATGTTACCACTACCAAGGACCTTTCCTTGGCTGTTGTCTCCAAAGTATATACCTTCACTTGGATCCTTGTTGCACTCATACTCCACAAACATACCTCTCTCTCCGGTCATATGATTTGTGCATCCGCTATCTAGCACCCACTTAGATCCGCCGGAGGAATAAGCCTGCAAAATAGAATTATTCCTTGGTTTTAGGTACCCAAGCTTGCTTGGGTCCTCTCAGGTTAGTCACAAGAGTCTTGGGCACCCACACACAAGTTCTTAAGTTCTTGTGGCGTGGCCCTGTATATTTAGCAATGACTTTTTCATACTTGTTTTTTATGAGAACATAAGAAGCATCAAATGTACGGAACAGTGTTTGTAACTCAGATTCATGGGATTTTTCTTTAACAAAAGTGATTCTATTCTTAGCATGATTAGGAGTAGACATGTGTTTGTTCCTGTCAAAGCCAAGACCATCTTTGACATTGGGAGGTCTAGTGATCATATATGCACTTCGTGCATATTTGATCTTCTCCTTATCAAAGATGCCGTTTTGAGAAGAATGCATGTCATGAGAGATTGAAGTATTAGAAATTACATTCTTCTTACTAGAGCAAGTGCAGATTCTTATTGTTGTCGAACTCATGTCTTTGGAGGAAGAGCTCTTGGAGGAAAAGGAGTCACTTTGTTTGAGCGACTCAACTTGCACCTCAAGGATTTTGTTAACTTTTGACAAGTTAGCAAGTTCTTCCTTGATTGCAATGTGCGAGTCCTCTAACTTTGAGTAAGTTTCCTTACTCAAGGCTAGCTCTAACTCAAGTGACTCATTCTTCTCTCTTTCAAGCTCAAGAAGCTTAACTTCTTGATATCGCTTCCTCTCACGGATGAGCATATCTTCTTGTCGGTTGACAAGTTTCTCCTTTTCAAAGATTTCGTTCGACAACATTTCCATTTTCTTTAAAGCAATTTTACTTAGCCCTCTAAACATTTCTTCATTATCACTAGAGCTATCAAAGTCATCAATGGAGGAATTTAGTACAGGAGGAGTAAGTCGAACCTTTTTCTTGCTCTGGAGTGAGTTCATCATCCGTGTCCGGAATATCTATGCCTATGCAAACAATGTGCCACAGACTAGGGTTCAGAGATATTAGATGCATCTTCATGTTGTACTTCCACATGGTATAGTCACTTCCGTCAAACTGTGGAGGCCTTCCCATAGGAATCGAAAGATAGTGATTGTTTGAATTGAGACGGTTGTAGTTGTAAGGATACCGGGAGTAGTCGTGATGACCACTCCCAGTCGTCTTCTCTTCTTCTTTTCCCTTTTGTGCTAGCAGTTTCTTTCTCAGGAGTGCTTTTAGCTGCCTCACTTCTTCATCATCATGTGGTCTGTCTTTCAGCACATCGAAGGCTTTAGCTTCTTGCTCCTCCTTATTGATGTTCATCTTTGGGATGTCGTTGTTCTTCTCAGAGGCCATGATCTCTCCGAGATGTGAGTCTCTTTGATGGAGAACCTTCCTCTGATACCAATTGAATGTGGCCTAGAGGGGGGGTGAATAGACCTTTAAAAAATTCCTGCACACTTAATAGAGTTATCAGAAACTTGATTGACCGGACTAGTCCGATTGTGTGGGCGGACTAGTCCGGTGTGCTGAATTATGTGAGTTAATTAAGTGTGTTTCAGAAATTGAATCTTTCAGCAGCGGAATGAGAACAACAGTTTTTATAAATTAAGTTTATTGTATGAATGCACGTGCAAACTTAGCAAACTAGTGATCTAATGTAAATGAGAGACAAAAGACACGAATTTTTACCGAGGTTCGATCTCACCAAGAGATCTACGTCCTCGTTGAGGAAGCTCACACAGAGCCGGGTTCTCAACCCTTTCCCTCTTCAAGTCACCACAAAGGCCGACTTGACTCCACTATCACGGGCAATCACCGAGTTTGTGGGGCTACCTCACAAGTTGAGGGCTCCCACGAGAATTACAATAAAAACGTGATCAAATACACTCGAAAATAGTACAATGCAGAATATGAGTGTAGAAAGATCAAACCCCAAGAGCTCACAACGAAAGAACGACGATCTCCCAATCTCGAATCCAAGTGTTCAATTGATTTTGATCTTTTTGCACTTTAGATGTGTGGGGAGATGTGTTTTGGGCTCTTGGGACAAGGTGGCGGCGCTAGAGTTTGTGTTTGCTGCAGTATTAGTCGTGTCTCACTTTTGGGAGGCCGTGGATCACCCATTTATATGGTTTCCAAAAGATTGTCGTTGTAAAACCTAATACCGGACTAGTCCGGTATATTATCGGACTTGTCCGGTCCACTTCCAGTGGGTTAACCGGACTAGTCCGGTCTAAAACCGGACTTGTCCGGTGCTATATGAAGTGGGGTTCCAGAAAGTTCAGCGGACTAGTCCTGTCGCTTGGATGGACTAGTCCGCAGTCCTCTAAAGAAGACAACAGAGACATGAGCGGACTAGTCGGGTCCAAAACCGGACTTGTCCGGTTGAGTTCCAGTAAGCTGACCGGACTAGTCCGGTCCATGGACGGACTAGTCCGGTGTTCAGTGGATTTTAGTTGATTATTAGCCCTTACCCTTACGCAAAGTCATGAGCTCTTGGGATGTATCTCTCACACACACCCTATACATTTACATCTACTTTGCTCTTCTAAATTCCACTAAAGTCTTCCTTTTCGGGCAGCACTTTATTTTTCACCTTTTTGTGTGCACCGAGCTAGTTCAATTTGTTTGTCCTGCAATCATTTCGTTAGGATCTCATATGCTTGTCATCAATTAGCCAAAACCCACAAGGGATATCCTAGATGCACTTACAGTCGCTTAAGCGGTAAGACGCCTGGGGATCATAAGGCGTCCCGTCACCTTAGATCCCGGCGTAAGGCGGGTGAAGGCGGCGGCGGCGCTCGCACATAGAGGAGGCGGCGGCGGCGGCCGGGCGCGGAGGAGGAGGAGGTGGCGGCGCCCGCGCTCCGCGCACAGGAGGGGGTGGCCGGTCGCAGAGAAGGCGGCGGTGGCCGGGCGCGGACGCAGAGGAGGAGGAGGAAGCGGCGGCCGGGCGCAGAGGAGGAGGCGGCGACGGCCTGTCGCAGAGAAGCGGAGGAGGCGGCGGCCTGGAAGTGGAGGCGGCGGCGGGAGCAGACACTCGCGCTGTGAAAGTGGGGGCGGTGGGGTGACTAGGGTTTGGGTAAATATGTGTTGTTGGGCTGGTAGTGGGCTGGATGGGCCAAGCACATGTAGTCTTTTTTTCTTATTTTTTCTTTTTTCTTTTTAATTGACAAACTTTTCTAGTAAATGCTACTATATTTGAGATTTTATTCTTATTAGTAAGACGTCGCCTCGCCTTACGCCTTACCGCTTAAAAGATGAAAAGGGGGCAGGTCGCCTTATGTCGCCTTACCGCCTTAATAACTATGCTCACAACACCATGAACGAATTCTTTTGAATGTGATTCTGGAAACATTGGTACATAGAAGTAACTAAAATCAGTAACTGCTATGTTGCAATTATTTCTAGCTAAGATTTGGGAACACACATCTGTAAGGGTTGCAACTATTTCCAGATAGAACTGGGAAAATGTCTCACAAAAGGTGGGTGATCCAAACAATAAAGGGTAGCAGTGTAGCACTGAATTATCTTCTTGAAAGCCTATGAATTTATTGTTGTCTTGAATTTTCACATGTACCTTTGTACTAATGGAAAGATTTTGGCCATCTTTCTTTTAGGGTCCGTGGGCGCCTTAGCGTTTAAGCGACACCTTAACAACCTAGGTCGGGTCGCCACCGCCTTAGTGGCGCGACATATCAGAACCTAGACATGGTGTTAAATGGGCAAGGGGCTGGAGATTGCCACCACCTTAGTGGCGCGCTACATTATCGTTCGAATGTAGTGATAAGTGAGCAAGGATCTTTGCATCTTACTCGACGGGTGCAAAGTGCAAGGAAGCTAGCCGAGGAACATAGATTTCGGGTGGCGGGGTGGGTAGTTGGAATGTAGGATCCTTGATGAGGAAGCTACGTGAGTTAGTAGATGTTGCCATTAGGAGATGAGTAAATATCTTTTGTGTACAAGAGACTAGATGTGCGGTTCAAAAGGTGAGAGAAGTCAAGAATACCGGCTTCAAGCTTTGGTATTCTGGATCGGCTAGGACTAGGAATGGTGTAGGTGTTCGAATAGATAAGAGTCTTAAGGATGGAGTAGTGGATGTTCGAAGACGAGGGGATAGGATCATCTTAATCAAGATAGTTGTTGGGGATATTGTCTTGAACGTCATTAGTGCTTATGCCCCACAAGTTGGGCTCAACATGAGTATAAGAGGCAATTTTTGGAAAGACTTGGAGGATATGGTTATGAGTGTACCGATAACCGAGAAACTCCTCATAGGAGGAGACCTCAATGGTCATGTGGGAGCAACTAATGTAGGATTTGAGGGAGCACATGGAGGTTTTGGATGTGGCGATAGAAATCAGGAGGGTAAGGACATCCTAGACTTTGCTGTAGCCTATGATCTATTGGTAGCTATCACCCTCTTTAGGAAGAGACAATCTCACCTAGTGACCTTTAGTAGTGCCCAACACTCTAGCCAGATTGACTTTGTCCTCAATAGGAGAAGGGATAGACGGACGTGTCTAGATTGTAAGGTGATCTCCGGGGAGTGTGTTGTGACACAATATAAGCTTGTGGTAGTTGATTTTCTCTTCCACGCATGTTCTTTGCGGGACAAAGGTGTCAAAATCACAAAGAATAAAGTGGTGGAAGTTTAGAATCACAAAAATCATTTAAAAACAGGGTGATCACAGAAGGACCCTGGGGGGAAGATGGAGATGCAGATAGTATGTGGGTGAATATGACAGCGTTAGTAAGGTAGCTAGTGAGGTGTTTGGTGTGATAAGGAAAGAAACTTGTAGATAAAGACACTTGGTGATGGAATGAGGATGTACAAAAGGTCATTAAGGAGGAGTGCTACAAGAGTTGACATCATGATAGAAGCACAAACAACATGTTGAAGTACAAAGAAGCTAAGAAAAATGTAATGCGGGCTGTGAGTAAAGCAAGAGGATAGGCCTATGATGAGTTATATGAGAGACTAGAGACAAAAGAACGTGAAAAAGACATATACAAGATGACAAAAGTTCACGAGAGAAAGATGAGGGATTTCAATCAAGTTAAATGTATCAAAGATGAGATAGATCACATTCTAGTGAAGGATGAAGAGATTAAGAATAGATGGCAGGATTATTTTAATGGGCTATTCAACGATGGAAATTGGAGCATTATGGTCAAGTTGGATGACTCTTTTGATGACTCCAACAGGCGGTTTGTGCGGAGGATGCAAGAGTTTGAGGTTAAGGAGGCCTTAAAAAGGATGAAAGGAGGAAATACCCTCGACTCTAATGATTTCCTTATTGAGGTGTGTAGATGCCTTGGGGGACGTGGCAATAGTATGGCTCACAGCCATTGAACCATATTTTTAGTCAAACAAGATGCCTGAAGAATGGAGGGAAAGTATATTAGTTCTTCAAGAATAAAGGAGATATTCAAAGCTGTACTAATTATCGAGGGAATAAGCTTATGAGTCATACTATGAAGCTTTGGGAAAGAGTGATTGGACACTGCTTGAGGAAGGTGACCAATGGCACTAAAAACTAGTTTGGTTTTATGCCTGGGAGGCTTACTATGGAGGCGATTTTCTTGCTTCGTCAGCTTATGGAGAGATATAGGGAGCAGAAGGACCTACATATGATGTTCATTGACTTGAAGAAGACTTTTGACAAGATACCAAGGTCGGTCATGTGGTGGTCACTAGAGAAACATAAAGTGTCAACAAAGTACATTACCCTTATCAAGGATATGTACAATAATGTTAGGACAAGCGTGCGCCTAAGTGATAGTGAGACCGATGTATTTCCTATCACGGTAGGACTACATCAAGGATCAGCCTTGAGCCCATACATCTTTTCCTTAGTAATGGATGAGGTGTCGAAGGATATACAAGGGGATATCTCTTGGTGCATGCTCTTTGCCGATGATGTAGTGCATCATAAAAATTTAGCACACCATTCTTATTCAAGCTACTATGATCTAAGCGTTCTTATTACAACTTTATTCAATAGGGAACCTAAACTTAATCGTGAGAACCGGTGTTGTTCTCGCCGTGTGGTGGGGGTGGTTCATACATGATCGTATATCATGGTGAGTCGGCAGTCCATGTAGGAGTAGGTGACGCTGGTGCTCTATTTGTTCCCGCATTGGCACGTGTCTTCTCTTGTTTCTCTAGCAAGTACAACTTCTTGCAGAGGTAGCGGATCTCTTCTTAGTGCGCTTGCGTAGCGGTTTTCTAACTCCACGAGCATCCTCTGATACTTGTCAGCAGCAGCTTGTGGGTTGGAAAGAGCTCCTCCATGTGGTCCAATGATCTCCCTTGTACCACTCTTCCAATACGGGTGCAACCCAAAGTTAGTGTTCTCAAGCTGCCCACGGAAAGCGTAGCACAGTCCGGTGAGTGCATCCCATGCAACATCATCAACAACTTCTGTCCTTGTAGCTCACTTAGTAGAACCAAGACCGAGTATATGATGTGTGACTTTAGAGGTGTTGGTTGTGAAGAGTGAAATGTTAGTCTACAAGGACAAATAATATCTAGAAGGGACTATTTTTGATGCTTAGGATCAATGTTACAAAGTAGTGATGATATTGATGAGGATGTTTGTCACATGATCAAGATAGGGTGGATGAAATGGCGACAAGCCTCTGGAATCCTATGTGCTAGGAAGGTCCATGAAAGCTAAAAGGGAAGTTCTATAAGACGGTAATTAGACCCGCGATGCTATATGGGGCGGAATGTTAGCCAACTAAACGACAACTTGTCCAACAAATGAGTGTCGTGGAGATGCGCATGCTATGGTGGATGTGCGGGTACACAAGAAGAGACCGAATAAGGAACGAGGCGATTCGTGATAGGGTAGGGGTGACACCGATTGAAGAGAAGTTACTCCAACATCGACTAAGGTGGTTTGGACATATCCAAAGCATCGGTTAACAGTGGGATTTTAAGAGGTAGAGAAAATATTAGGAGGGGTAGAGGACGACCAAGGTTGACTTGGGAGGAGGTGGTAAAACGAGACTTGAGGGATTGGAATGTATCCAGAGACTTAGCTCATGATAGGATTGCATTGAAAGTAGCAATTCATGTGTTGTCCTTGGTATCTTGTCATATGTCTTGTCTAAGTCAATGAAAACCATACGTAGGCCCTGCTCCACTACCGTGTTAAAACCTGTTAATTATTTATTTCTTGGACAGTTCTATGAATCAAACATTGGCACAAGAATAACCTACCCCTAACAGGAAAAGATTGTCGATGTTTAGACTTGAACCTTGGCATCTTTTTAAAATTGTAATATCATCTGTCATCTATCCATTGTTTCAGCTTGAGGCGAACATTTCTCAAAACACAAGGAACAAAAGATTCTAGAAACTCGTACGATTTTAATGTAGACCTTTCAACTACTTATCCAGGAACTAATTGTGTTGTGTAATCTTACTTATTTCTTAGTTAAAGGTTGACACAGATCTTTCTTTGTCAGCAAACTATAAGTGGTATCATCCCTATATGAATATTTAATTTATTTATTAAGAGTAGCTAACCATATCAGCCCATTACAATTTATGGTAAATTGTGGTTATTAGTCATGCCTGTTTTTTTAAATCTCATTCATGTTACTGAAGAGTAACAAATTCAGAAAGACAACTGTATAGAACCTAGTTTGAAGGGGCCTTTTGGTTTGTTGTGACACACCTCGTGGCATTTCTTGCTCATGGCTACACAAGTACTACATGAAATAGCGTGCCATGAATGAGGGTCTGTATTTGCTAATATTAGTATGGACAGTGAATGCTGATAGCCTGCAAACAAGCCTGTTTTGCAATTATATTCAGCTTCTTCTGCACTTCTTATTTACAGTTTCTAGACCAACTCTACCATCTTACATTCAAAAAGGGGTACATCAGTTTGACACTGCATACACAGTAGCTTGAGATACGTTGTTATTTTGTGGGCCTGTGCCCCCGTTGACCTTCTTCAGTCTGTTATTGTTTCTGAATTTTAACTTCCATTCGTACTATACGTTTATTTTTTCTCTATAAAACGAGTACTTCCCCATAGTTCTGCTCTTGATTGGCTTTGTCAAAATATCTCCAGGTTAGGTATCCAGACCGTATAACTTTAATACGAGGAAATCACGAGAGCCGTCAGATCACACAGGTGAGGGTCGATTTTACCTCGATACTCTTGTGCTAGTGAAGGACGGGCCTGGTGCAGTGGTTAAGTCACCCCACTTGTGCCAAGAGGTCCTGGGCTAATCATGAAAGTGCCTTTTCGGGTTGCCTTTGATCACATGCATTTTTCTGCAGGTTTATGGATTCTATGATGAATGCCTACGCAAATATGGCTCAGTTAATGTTTGGAGATATTGCACAGATATATTTGACTACTTAAGGCAATCCTCATTTTATAGTTTTAATCCAGCAACACTATCCTTCTTGGATTAGGCATATGAGATCTGATGGCATCTCTTTTGGGTTCTTTTCAGTTTGTCTGCCCTCATCGAAAACAGAATCTTTAGTGTCCATGGAGGACTTTCTCCTGCTATTACAACGCTGGATCAGGCAAATTATTCTCTTGCTGTTATTTTTGTCGTCTGTATGTAGCATTTTCATTTCTTTTTATGTTTTAATCTGTCCTTGAACAGATAAGAGTGATAGATCGCAAGCAAGAAGTACCTCATGATGGTGCCATGTGTGACCTTCTATGGTCTGATCCAGAGGATGCTGTAGATGGTTGGGGATTAAGTCCTCGAGGCGCAGGATTCCTGTTTGGTGGAAATGTAGTTTCGCCATTTAACCATTCAAACAACATAGATTATATTTGCCGTGCTCATCAACTTGTCATGGAAGGATATAAATGGATGTTCAATAACAAGATTGTAACCGTATGGTCTGCTCCTAATTACTGCTATAGGTACTTAAATCTGATGGCTTGATTCTTTAGTAATGAACTATATAGCTATTATGCAATCTCTTCTTTCTTCTTTTACAAAGCCTTTGTCTCAAGCATGTTGAGGTAGGCTAGATATGAAACTCAAACTGGGTTTCATATCCATAGTAATGACTGATTTTGATGCTGGCTCGTCAAACCTATCACAACCCTCCTTTACCCGGGCCTGGAACCGGCTATACCTAGAAAGGCATAGGCGGAGTTATAGCTATTATGCGATGAAAAACTATATTGTTATTATTAGCCAATACCAGAAATTGCAGTTGGAAGAATATATTGGTGGTTTATTCTGAGGGCAAGAGGGGCCTGTGGGAGGACTGGAGGATATACTTTATAACATTTTTTGCATAAGCTGCTGAATACTCACTGCTGTTGGAGTCTTGTTTTATATATAATGTTTTCCTCGTTTATCTCTGAAAACCATTTATCTTAACTACAACTATTGAAATTGTCAAGTTTGGGAATATGCTTTACATACAGTACATCAGGAACTGTCTAGTTTAACTTGTACTGCAGTTTTTCTAGTAGCCGCACCACCACTAGTATATTTGTGTATAATGTTGCACACTTAGGACTTTGTTGCCTTTTTGGACCTGGACCTGGACACTTGTTCTGATAAGGGGGGGGGGTTGGCTTGAATCCAACTCACTAGGATTTAGTTTGGATCTTAATGACGACACAAAGTTTCTGTAGCAATCCTACTAATCCAAACATCATCCTTGTTATATCTGATTTTTTTCTCGGTCGAGTGTCTTGTTCATATGGTACATGAATGCAGAACTTTCCCCATGTCCTTCACATTGTAAATATCTATTTTTATGGACCTCACAAAGTTATTACCTGTACATGACAATCATGGACTTGTAGGTGTGGCAATGTCGCTGCAATCCTAGAGCTGGATGAGAACCTCAATAAACAGTTCCGCGTATTTGAAGCTGCCCCACATGTTTGTATTCTCTACCTTTGTAAAATGGTATACCTCTATTTGGCATCACATTGTTTGTTATCTAATTTTTCCATGTTTGTTTTCAGGAATCAAGAGGCGTCCCTGCTAAGAGGCCAGCTCCAGATTACTTTTTGTGAGGCTGCACATTTGGTGTGCGAACTTTCTGCCTCTCTGCTTTCATGTACTAGCATATAGATCATGCAGATGGGCTATATTCTAAAAAGAGCATAGCCTTACAGGAGTCTTTCCCAGGTGACGCTCAGGGTTAGATCAAGTGTTTTGCCCCTAAAGATCTATGAATTGTAAGAAAGCTGATGTTAGCATCCAGTTTTTTCAGAGCAGCTCCCATTTGAGCTTAAGAAACATGCCGCCGAAGGATTTCATGGGTGTGAATTGGTACATGTTGTAAAATTTTGTTAGCCACTTCATCCCTAAGGAAACCCATTGCTAGAATCCACGGTGATTTGCAAATCGTGTAGGAAGTTTTGTAGCTAATATTTGTGCAAACTGTTAGGTGTTTTGCATGTGGTCAAGGTACCGATTGCTGCTGTTACTAACCTCGGTGAAATATTGGAATTGTAACAGTTGTAATGTAACTTACTCTGACACCTCTAATTTCATCCTGTCTAGTTTGCTAACAACATTTTGATGTTTTGTGCCTTTTTGGGTTGCATTTAACTTGTCTGCAGTTTGTCACATTTCTGATGTTTTCAGAAGATATTGTACGTGTGATGCCATTTTACATGATTGATTACCATAACTATGAAATTGGAGGATTTTTTTCATTTGCAAGAAACACGGCAGGTGCCCTGAAGATTCAACCGTTTGGTTTGCCCATGAAATGCACGTAATACTTTTGTTCTTTTATATTTGACATCAGTTAATTTAAAACTAAACTACGCAGTGAAATATAAGAGAACGGAGGGAGTTTTCGACACGTACAAGCCTGTTCACCGGCAGTTCCATGAAACCGACGAGCATACAGAGACTTCCACAAAGGGCGGATGAACAGTAGTTTAAGTGCCTCTATAGTAACGCGTGGCTCTTCGGTGAGCTGCCGGTTTGAAGAAAGAAACCGGCAATAAATACTGGTTTCAAACAGAAAAATGTTGAGTTGAACCCTTCTATCCATTCTTATAAAGTCAATAGAAAAGTAAAGAGTTTACAAGTTCTGTCAAAAATAATCAAATGACCCACATGCTTATAGCACAAAAAGAATGTATCACTAAATTCGTATTTCATTTCATACCATGTTGACTGGCGCCATTGGACCAACTGTTCGGTTTTTTTTAGAAAAGTGAATTTATTTCAATATTCCATCGACCGATGCATATAGTTGTTTTTTCTTAAAGATATGGTGTATTGGTGACACTGTCAATGTCCTACAAAATAAAATATAAACTTAAAGAGGGCGTAGTAAATAATAAAGATAATACTCAGTGCAAGACCTCTGCTGACTAAGAAAAATATCAAATGCTGCACACCTAGGTCCAGTGGACTTACGATGGGCGCGGTTAACAGCAAACCATAAAATCTAACTGAACCCTCTGAATTTATGAGGTTAACTCGATTATATTTGGTTTTCATCTCTGTGTGTTATGGTTAACCGTATTTCATTGTCACACCCGGTTTCTCCGAAGAACAACCGAGTGAATATCACATGTATGCCAGGATCATTTTCTCATACATGTGATGACAAATAGTGAAGCATCATTTATTACAAGCCATGTGTCGAATATAAATAAGTCTTACATAGCATACGTCTCAATGGACGATAAATAGTTCATGACACGTAAATAAAGCAGCGGCAGAATATTATTCTTATGGGCTCCGTCACAGGCGTTGCCCGGGGGACTCCATGAACCTAGAATCCTTCTTCGGGTCCGAAGTCCTGGTCATTGAACACCACATCATCCCCTTGACCCGAGCAGCAATTTAAACCAACAAATATGCAAGTTTGAGTACCGTTGGTACTCAGCAAGTGTGGAAAAGTTATGTCATGCATGGCTAGAGCAAGGAGAGATGGACTCATGGTTAAAGCACTACGCAATTAATACATATTACCTTAGCTTATTAAGCACCTACATTACTACACAGCTGAAATAGTCCCAATCTCCCAACCCATCATCAAAATCAAGTAACCATAATCATCATATCCAATGTCAAGCTTCCCGCTTAACATCCTAAACTTCCAAATCCATCATCCTCTAATCATGAATAAGTCCAAGCCGCTCTTGACCGTGAGCACGGCTGTCATGACAGTTTTGACTCTGCAGAGTTTACACCACTGTACCCACATGTAGTGATTTCATCCCCCGTTGCCGGGTGGACTAAAAGAACCTCTATTATGCCAATGGCCGTGAACCACCTTCACACTTCCCAGGTGTGCAGCCAAGAGATCACTACGAAGCCTTTACAAAGGGATTCCCGACGAGCGTGGGCCCACTGAAGTTTCACCCCTAACAGCATACAAGGGGCTCCAACCCCGCTACAGTGGCCCCCTCTTGAGCCTTGCGGTTCATATGGTAGTCCAGCTGACACCTACTCCCCACACCATCTAACACACCCATACTACGCCGGTGATACACCTAATTAATTGGCCAAGCTTCCCCATCTCAGCATGTGGTTGGCACAGTAAAGCCAGGTTACATACTTCATGAATCGGTCCTTAGGATCCAGGCAAGTAGTAAACACAAACCCGAGTCTCGTGCACCCAGCACCAACCAAATCATCCAACTTGCCCCGATCCCTACCTCTACATAACTCATAATATCTCATTCAAGAGATAGGTAAATAAATTGATGATCTCATATCCCAATTATCCCATTCTAAGCATGGCTAAGCATAAGCATATAAATAAATGACATGATAAAATAAATCCCAACCTAAGCTACAAGGAAACAAGATAATGCAATTCTAGGGAAACTTCCTAACATAGGTTTTATATTTTAATTTACAATGCAAATAATTCTATCTACACATCCTAGTATAGGATCAAAGTGGTCAAGGACACTTGCCTTCTTCCTGCTGCTCTGGGAAAGGAAAGTCTTGGTCTTGAAAAGGGAGAACTTGCTCTGGGGCAGGTTCTACTCATGCCAATACACATAGCAAAAGAAAACAACAATCCATAAGCCATAGTTCACACTTTCACTCATGCAAAACAAACAAACATACATATGGAAGTCATTCACATTTCTAAGTGTTGTGGTTACCCTAGATGTGTTGATTTTTGGCCTACATGCACTTTTAAACATACATATATTATTTCTAACTTTTGTGTTCAGATTTCTATTTGCACACTATATATGAATTTCCAATTTGAACAAATTCTTTATATTTAATTAATACACTTCTTAGCCAACAAGTTTGCATGAAAGGTAATTTCCTACTCCAAATAGGTTTTTAGATCTTCTACAAAATCCTAAACTGAAGTTTTTGAATTTGGAGACTTCATTTATCATTTTCTATTATGCATACCTATTTTCCTATATTTTTTCAGATTTATTTTCTATGCCTAAAAGTGGGTTTTAATATTAAATAGTAGGACATATCACCTAAACAGAATAGGTTCTGATCTAATATATTTTTAAACTTTTCCTCTGATGTGAACTAATTTAAATTTATTTTACCAATTTTCAGAATTATTTCCTAACCTAAAAATGTGTTCCTATAACTAATAAATGTGAACAATCAATTAGACAGATTCATTTCAGCCTAAAAATCTATTTTCAACTCATTCTAAAGTTTTCCAAGTGCTAGGAGAGTTTAAATTTTGAATTTGTACATGTGTTTGCCTTACCTTTTAAATTTAAATCCTAGCCACATATTCAAATTTCTAAATTTAATATCATATAGGGTCAAAAAGGTAAATCCACACTTCTGCAGAGTATAATTTATTATTTCATAAATTTCCAGGGGTCTAACTACACATAACAGAGGGGTTTTCCTATTTTTTATTAAGTCCACGGGCTAAAACTGATTTTTAAATGAATTTACACGAATTTCTGAAGTTCCAGGGGCTAGATCAGAAGTTTCCGGGGCTAGCTTGTGTTTTCCGAGATCCCCAGGGGGTAGCGCGTAAGAATCCCGGCCTTTTATAACGCGGGGCTGATGTGGACCGTCCGATCTAAAATAGACGGCTGAGATTATAACACGAAGCGGTACGGGTTAGATCTAATAAGAACCGCACGATTTAAAATGGACGGGCCTCAGGGGCCACGTCGCCCTGGCCGTGCGCGGGCGGCGCTGCCCGGCGGCGCGCGGCGGTGGGAGGCGGCAATCTCGCCGGATATCTTTGGATTTTCGTCTATACCTCGTAAAACTTGGATTTCATGGCATAGAACGGTAGAGGGGAGGTCGGGGATCTCACATCGGGGTTTTTCTTGAGCTCGGAGGCCCTGGAAGGAGGTCGGCGGTGAGGTTCGAGATGAAATAGCGACGGTGATCGCTGGAGCTGCGTCTAGGGTGAAAAACACCGGGTTTTCTTCACCTGCGTGACTCCCCGGAGCCGGTGGAACATGATCGGCACGTTAGACCAGAAAACCCGAGCAAGGATCGAAAGAAAACGGTGATCGAAGCTTTGGTTCTCACCGGAGAGAAAAGTGGAGCACGCTGAGGAATTCGTCTAGTTTCTTTGCGGGAATTTCACGGGGGGGGGGGGGGGGGGCGGCGGAGGATCGACTTGGTTAAATAGCAGCGTCCGGGGCCGAAGATCGTGCTGTTGGCGCGGTTTTTCGGAGGTGGTTTGGATTCGGGTGCGAGAAGAGTCCCGGGGTCGGCCGGGCGCGCGGGAGGTGAGGTATGACACGCGGGCCCCGCGTGTCAGTGAGAGGAAGAGAGGGGCGCAGGTTCGGGGCTGGCGCGGGGAGATTGCGCCGGCTGGTGGGTTTCGGCCCACTGGCCGGTGGGGTTTTTCTTTTTCTTTTTTCCTTTTCTTTTCTATTTTGATTTGAATTTGAATTCCAATTTGAATATAAATTTGTGCACCACATTCATTTGGTTTTCACATCGTGTAAATAGAATTAATCGATTTAACCAAAATTTAACCCACACTACCCCCACTACAGGAAACACGACAACTAACGACGGTCGGAAACATCATAATTAAGCCATATGCCGTCGAAACAAATTAATTATGACGGTAATGGGTTATTTTTACAACGGTTTCCGACCGTCACAAGTTGAATGTCGTAAATAACATAGTTTACGATGGCCGCCGTCGTAAATAAGCTGGCCTGGCTATCGTAACCTCTGAAGACATGCCAGATGGCACCCTCGGGAACCTTATTTACGACGGCCTAGTGCCAGTTGTCGTAAACTGTACAGACTTATGTATGATGGCCGGTCCCGACTGTCATAAATAGTACATGCTTATTTAGGACGGTCCAAGACTAGGCCGACGTAAATAAGAGATTTATGTTTTTTGTAAAAAAAACTTGAAACTGCTAACCTGACATGATGGCCAGCTCACAGGCAGATACTTAGCAACATAAATAAGATCACAAGCAGTTCGGATAACAATAATATCCAATACAACACACGACACTAGGCGCTCCCCGTCCGCTACCTCCGGAGCTCGGAAAGTCGTCCTCGCGTCATCCTCCAGGTCTCGGTAGCTGCGGCGATGGAGTCTGAGCCTCTGCCGCTGATACCTATGATGTAAAAGTGTAGTTAGACAAGTTTTAGCTTTAAAAGTGTATGTTTCACTAACTTTGCTTATCATGAGGTAGAATTGAGAAATTGTGGCTAAGTTTGGCTATATTTTACTAAGATATCCTAGATGTAGCTAAGTTTACCGATGTTTGGCTATGTTTGACTAATTTTGCCCCAATTTGCTATAGTAATCTAATTTATGTTGATTTTAAGAAGTGTTGCTTACCCCTGCCGCTGAAGAAGGCATCTGTAGCTCCGCTGACACCTGTGGCTCCATCGGCGGCTGCCATGAGTGAATGACAACCTGCTGCCCATGCCGCTGGGCTATGGCCTGTGATAGCAAATCATTAGCACATGAGTAATAATGAAATGATATGTATGTTTAGTATTTTAAGTTCTTACATATATTGTTTCTTGCATCTGTGCCAAGTAGCTAGCTTGATACTTCTCTCTGGCCTTGGCAAGCGCTTCTTGCTTCTGGAGCTTCTCCTGTGTCACGCATAGCTCCTCCTGGAGACTCTGGAGCTCCAGATCCCTCTGCGAACTCCGCCGGCTGGGTCCAGCGGACGAAGACTGCGAGGAGAAGCCCCTCGAAGGTCTTGCATCCCTCGAGTCGACCACTCCATCGAAAATGGCAAAACTACAAAAAGATTAAGAGTAATATTGTGTAGATCAAATCGACATAAATAAAAAATAGCCACCATCTCACCGTCCATGGTCTTTTCCGCTGCCGCTCGCATACACGGTGATGGAGTGGCGTACCCCGGGTACCCATGAAGCAACCGATCAACCAATTGTACGGAGATATACGACTCTGTGGGCCCCCAGCTAGGCCACACGGGGAGTGCCAACGCAGGACTCCAACTTAGGGCCTGGGCTGAGGATGACGCCGCCACGAATCCCAATCCCAAGGTTGGGACACAACTGACCGACCCCTAACCGTCTAGGTCAGGGAAACAGCTGACCCCAAAGGTTGGAAGCAACGTCCGACCTCCGAACCCAACCAACAAGGCCGGCAGAAGGAGCGATCCGGGCTAGAGCTCGGGCCGGAGGCCGGTAGAAGACTTCAATACTGATGCGAAAGAACGATATAAGGACTTCAATACGGAGTGGGAGGCCACGTGCGACAAGAAAAGCACGGCGCCAGGCAATCATCACCATCCATCCCATCCTGCTCGACGCGGATGTATAGGGATGAAAAGTAGACATAGACCATAGACAAGATGGGAGCAGGTGTACTCATCGCTCCTGTACAACATTGGGTCGCCTTAGGCGGTGACACACCGTGTAAACCCTAGCCCATATTATGAGGAGTCGACGAGTAGGTATAGGCGTCCGGGCTATAAAAGCGGAGGCATGGAACCTCCCCTCGGACGACTTCACGCCCACACACGCATAACACTTTGGCTTTTTTCATACTCTCGTACTCGAGGAAGCCTCGCTTGTTACCACGTTCCACGAATCGCCTGAGCTAATACAAGACCGACGAACACTCCAAACTGGACATAGGACACATTGTCCAAACCAGTATAAATCATTGTCTTTGTTAGCTAGCCATCCAAACATAAAACGCAAAGCATACGATTACTAGTCGTTGGAAAAAAACACCGAAGTTGGCGTGCTAGGTAGGGGGCTGCTTCGCGTTTTCGCTCTTTCTATGATGGCTTTCATGACCTCGAGCTTCCACGTCGGCGAGAAGCTCCGTTCAGTAGCCTCGAGTTTGTCATCGCCCCCAACAACGGGCTTGAGGCCAACATCGTCTTCACGCTGTGCCATGCCTTTTATTTTGAAATCCTGGAGTTCGTTGCCGATGATGGCGACATCCTTCACCTGGTAGACGACGCGGCCATCGACGTCGTCGACGCCCTCCCTGAAGAACGGTTCGTGGGCATGATCGACGAGGCATCACCGTACCTTTCCCCCCTCTTGGAGGACATGACTGGCTGTGACTACAGTATCGACGCTGGGTCCAACGAGGACCGTCGCCCCTCCCGCTAGTGCTATGTCGTGGAAACCAGTAACACCTCTCCAACCACTCCTCCTGTCGATACCCCACTTTCGCCAGCCCTCATACAGCGGGAAGAACTACGGTGGAACAGTGTCCCGAATGCTTATGCCAACCGCACCGAGGCGGGTGCTACGACAAAGACGAGGACCGGAACCCGAGCCTCGACGCTCCCGGGCCCCGGGCATTCAGAAGGAGGATACGCAACGCCTCCTTCCTGCCACGTTTCTACGCCCCAACCAATATCACCAAGTACGACATAGAGTCAAACCCTAGCATTTGGATAGAGGACAACCGCTAGATCAATCCCAAATGCGATGAAATTTTGTGGAGTAGTTCATAGAAATGTGCTGAGTGTGAATACGAATCCCTCTTTTGAATTCATGTGATGGAAATAGTTTGAATTTGAATCTAAGTTCAAACTAGACATTTTAATAATTGTATCCAAAAGTACCTCAACAAGGTTTGGATTTGCATGAAGATTGGCATGAGCATTCCTAAGAATGTTTAGGTCCTAATTGTGAGCTCAGCCCCTCACGCTTACATGGTGGAAATCCTACTTTTGGATTTTGTGATTACTTCCTCTAATCATTCTTTTGATGGTGGTTACTTGCTCTTCAGTTGTGTTCATTTGATTACCACAATACGAGCTGTGGTGTGTGAGGTGATGAACACTTTAGCAAGTGAAAAACTTGGGCCTTTACATTCCTGCCCCCTTAAAAGAATCCCATCCCGAGATTTTAAGGTGAAAATAAGAGAGGGTGGTGGAGAACTACCGGATATGCGACGTTAAAAATTCTGGATGATTGGTGCAGAGAAACTCCTCGCTTTATACTTGAAGTGATTACTCCACAATACTTTGTAGAACCACAACATTCGATTGCATGTGGTTCATTCTTTCTCGTTGATGATCTGAACCAGTTCCTCCCGATACGTGAGATCCGGTTTCAGTTCCTCGATGTCTCCCAGCTGGACTGTGGTTAAAAACTTAAGGCACTTCCTCATCTGAGATATGTGGAAGATATCATGCACACCGGAGAGTGCCGCTGGTAATTCCAGTCGGTATGCAATGGATCCACACCTTTCCAAAACCTTGAATGGACCGATGAATCAGGGTACCAACTTTCCTCTGACCCTGAATCTATTTACCCCCTTCATCGGAGACACAGGTAGGTAAACGTGATCCCCGACCTCAAATTGTAGAGGGCGTCTTCTGCGGTCCGCAAAATTCTTTTGTCGGGATTGAGCGGCTTTTAAGTTTGATTTGATAATCCGAACTTTCTCTTCCGTATTGTTGACAAGATCAATCCCGAAGGTGACCCTTTCGCCGGACTCAAACCAATTAAGCGGTATGCGGCATTTCCTCCCATATAGCGCCTCGTAGGGCGCCATCTTTATGCTGGCCTGGTACCCATTGTCGAACTAGAACTCGGCTAATGGTAAGTGATCATCCCAATTCATACCATGATTAGTACCACAAGTTCGAAGCATGTCTTCCAGGATTTGGTTTACCCGCTTGGTTTGCCTTTCCGTCTGTGGGTGATATGCTGAACTCCGGATCAGTTTTGTACCCAAGGCTGCATGTAACTGCTCCCAAAAACGAGACACAAATAAAGTCCCACGATCTGAGATGATGGTGCGGGGTACGCCGCGTAAACACAGAATCCTTGAGATGTACAGCTCTGCATACTTCTTGGTGTTGTAATTGGTATTGACCGGGATAAAATGGGCAGATTTCGTGAGCCGGTCCATGATTACCCAAACTGAATCATGTTTCTAAAAATGTGGAGGGTAAATCGACAATGAAATTGATGCTCACGTCATCCCACTTCCAGGCAGGAATTCCTAATGGTTGCAACCGTCCCGGTTTCCTCATATGATCTGCCTTCACCCTTCAGCATGTATCACACTTGGACACATATTTAGCGATTTCCCGCTTCATCCGTGTCCACCAAAATTTGCTCTTGAGCTTGGGTCAATCGCCAACTTTGATAAGTGAGCCTCATCAAAGATTGTCTTTCTCAGTTCCGGGTTACGGGGTACGACTATTCTGTTTTTGAACCACAGAACACCGTCTCCATCTTCCCGGAAACAACTCAGCTCCTCACTGTCTACCTGTCTTCGCAAATGCGACATACCCTTGTCATTTTTCTGGGCTTCCGCTATCTCTTCACGGATGGTGGGGATGAGAGCTAAGTTGTAGAGAGCTCCATGTGGAACCAAATACCGATTTGGTTCGCTCTCTTCCAAGGTGTGATGGTCAGATTATGCACGTGTGACTTGCGACTCAATGCATCAGCCACTATGTTTGCCTTCCCGGGATGATAATGGACCTCTATTTCGTAATCCTTTATCAACTCTAACCATCTTCTCTGCCTCATGTTCAACTCCTTCTGAGTGAATATGTATTTGAGGCTCTTATGGTCGGTATATAGATGTACGAGGTTTCCCAGCAGATAATGCCTCCACATCTTGAGAGCAAGAACCGCCGCAGCTAGCTCTAAGTCATGAGTTGGATAGTTTTGCTCATGATTCCGGAGCTGCCGTGATCCAAACGCGACCACTCTTCTGTCTTGCATCAGCACACATCCGAGCCCAATGCCAGATGCATCGCAATAGACATCGAACGGTTTTGTTGTATCCGGCTGTGCCAAAATCGGTGCTGATATTAGGTGCTTCACTAAAGCCTTGAATGCCGCTTCACATGCTGGACTCCAAATATATTTGGATGCCTTCTTCATCAGTTCGTTCATTGGCTTTGTAATCTTCCAGAAGTCGGAATGAACCTCGGATAATATCCCATGAGTCCGAGGGAACTCCACACCTCGTGGACAGACCTCGGGGATTTCCAATTCAGCACTTGTACGATCTTGCTCGGGTCTACAGCGATGCCCTCCACTGAGATAATATGCCCGAGGAAGGGTACTTGCGATATCCAGAATTCCCACTTGTTGAATTTAGCGTATAGCTTGTGATCTCGCAGCCATTGCAATACTATACACAAGTGATTTGCGTGCTCTTCCTCCGACTTGGAATACAGCAATATGTCGTCGATGAAGACCATGACAAACTTGTCCAGCTCCAGCATGAATACGGAGTTCATCGAGTACATGAAATGAGCTGGAGCGTTGGTGAGGCCGAAGGACATGACAAGGTACTCATATAGCCCTCACCTCGTCGAGAAAGCCGTCTTCGGTATGTACTCAGCCCTAAATCTTAATTTGATGGTACCCTGATCTTAAATCCATTTTGGGAATGATCTTTGCCTCGACCAATTGATCAAATAACATGTCGATGCGGGGTAATGGGTATTTGTTCTTGATCGTGACGGCGTTTAGTGAACGATAGTCCACGCGCAGCCACAACATTTCATCTTTCTTCTTGACAAATAATGCTGAATAACCCCATGGCGAGGAGCTCGGCCTTATGAAACCTTTGTCCAGCAGGTCTGTCAATTGTGTTTTCAATTCCGCCAATTCCTTTGGTGCCATTTTGTACGGCCATCAGGATATTGGCATTGTTCCCAGTGCAAGTTCAATCTTGAACTCCACCTCCCGGTCGGGTGGCATACCCAGTAGATCATCCGGGAATACGTCGGGGAACTCACTGACAACTGGAATTTCTTCCAGGCTGATGGTGGTGGATTGGTATATGGCTGGAAGTTTTATTTCTGGACTGTCCAGAAATAAAGAATGAGACTCGTGCACCGATGGGTTTAAATGCACGACTCGAAGGATGACGTCTAAAACAGCATTGTGGCAGTTTAGCCACGACATCCCTAGGATGACGTCGACCTTTTGTCCCGCTAATACTATGAGAGACGTAGGGTATACTTCCCCCCCCCCCCCCCCCCAAGCATAACGGTGCTTTTGCAACCATCATGTTTGCTGAAATCTTCCCACCCGGTGAACAAATTAGGAATGGACTCTCGGTGGGTAGTATTTGCAAACTATGCTTAGTGACGTAAGCAGTGCTAATTGAGACAGACCGAAATGCATACAATCCATGATCAGATAGGGTGATGCTGCATGATGCGACACCTGACAGCACACACAATAAGGAAAAAACATAGTATTACATTCAAACTTACTGAATTTGTACAAAAGTAGTACAAACCTTCAGTTTACATCTAATCTACAGAGTTTAACTGCAGTGGAATAAACTATACAACTCACGCCTAACCTAACTAGAAAAAGTTGGTTGTCCAGCCCTACGGACAACCCACACTAGCTCCACTACGGCTTCAAGGCGGCATGCACGGCTCCCAAGATGTTGTAACCGACGAAGGATAGCCCTCGCAGGTGAACCTGTACTCCGAGCCCGTGGGGTACTCTTCACCTGCAAACACTCATAGCAGCAACAGTGAGCACGATGGCTCAGCAAGTCTTATCCGACTCTCCTACACCAGAAACTCTACATGCATGTCATACAAAGGTAGGATGGACATTTGCAGCAAAGGACAGGCCTACAAGTTCATCCTTACTTCATATTTTAGCTACAAGTTAAAGGTTCATAAATCTGAAATTTAGTGAGCAATATTTGGTGGCACACATGTAGCAATACGAGTTATTCATAACAGCAGTAATTCATCACAATCGTTCTATAAATTTACTACGTCACGACACAGTGAACAAGCAGTACTCATTACCGGGAGGGATGGTGAATCGACTCAATATACACCTGCAGGGATACCCAAATAGCACGTCATGTACGCCCATCCTCAGAGCTGCAACGGCATGCTCAACCGATGTCTTACAGTACAACCTTTCACCAAACAGCCCAAACGTCAAACTGGTCGCACCCAAACGAGCAGGAGGTTCCCTACACGGAGCATCTCCCTATGCCTGTTAGCGGATTTCCACCTTTCTGCCCTCAACCTACACCTATAAATCGGTGCGCTATGCCTCTGCGCCCGGAGGTATAGGTTACATCAGTTTATCGGACCCCATATATCTGATATGCCTTCGGCACATTTAAACTTGTTCAGCGGGGCTGCACACGGATTGGTCCTCAATCGACACAGGCAGGGCTACGCGCACAAGACTTCCTCTTGCTGCGTCCTACGCCCCTGCCCAGTCTCATTTTTCTTACTAAAGTGATCTCACATCTCGAACCAGTCCCGTTTGTGGCGAATCCTATACTCGCGATTAGATTCCAACTACTCGACTTGTACTGAAGCCGATAAACCAATAAGCACGGCATATTCTACTCGAGGACTTAGACACTACCCTCACTATCTTTAGAATAATCTGGTTATGCAAATTGGGGTTTCATCCATTCTAAACTTAATGCACATACATACCTCAATCTATGTGAATATAAAGCAAAAACTTGAAAAAAATTGTTAAATGCAAACAGGGGCTTGCCTTGTTGCTGCTGGTCAGTGGTTACATTCTCCTCCGTAGGGATGGAATCCAAGATCTACGGGGCTTCCTCGCCTTCAACGACTATATGTAATCAAATTAACGGTATGTGTCAAATTTAATGCAAATGTGTTGAATTGACAAATATGAAGACCATAACTCTAGATTGACATCCTTATGACTCTTAAATTTTTACTGTGGCTTGGTGACAACCTAACCAGAGACTTGCCCAAATTTCATTTGAAACAAAGCTCATTTGAGCCCTGCAAAAATAAATGTCTAAATGGCCATTACTAGAGCTTCTAAGGATTTCCAGGGATTTTCATGGAGCAATCCATTACTTTCTGGAAACTAGAGTGTATGGTGGTTCTAATGGAGTTGGTTTCATGTAGTTTGGATAATCTTACAGAAAGTTATGGGCTAATTAAGTTCAGAGAAAATTCAGAAAATGTTTCTAAACATTTTTCCATTTTCTCTGGGTCAGTTCACTTAATCACACAATTTTAGTGGACTTAATGAACTCGGATGGATCTGAAATTTGGAATGAGACTCAAGGATATTAAAAAGAACATCCTGGCCATATTTGAGAATTTTCCACAAAGTGGATCTCTAGTGAAAATTCCCAACACCATAAATTTTAGAGAATTAATTCTGTAAAACTAAAGACTTTCAAAGGATGAAACCTGTTTCGATGGAAAGTACCCAGAGATCTGAATCCAACAAAATTTGGTTCACTAAATTTGGACAATTCTACACAAAGTTATGAATTTCTAAAGCTTGGGCTGATTCCTGATTTATTTTCATACAGAAAATCCTTCCCGCGCTTAAACAGTCTCTGACAGTGGGACCTGCACATTTAGTTTAAACTAACCCACCACGCGCACGCTCCGCTCTGTGATTGACACGTGGGAACCAGGTCGTCTTCAACCTCGCGACACCGCCGCTCCGAGCCGCCGGAGCTCCGGCGAGGTCGGCGTTCCCGGCGACCTAGCTCGCCGGCGACGGTGAAACTCGCCGCCCCCACCTAGTTTTGGATGCTGAACATGATGGACACGTCGATGCCGATGGCTAACCACTGTAGCTCGCCGGCGACGAGCACTATGTCACTGCACCTCATCGGAACCGTGTTCCCGTCGCTCCGGCCACCCTCTTCGTGCGCTAATCGCGTCACCACGTTCAGGGCAGCCTCTAGAAGCTGGACATGGCCTCGGTTTGGACACAAAAGGCTGGAAAACCAGACCTCACCGGCGACCCCTTCGTCCGCCGAATTGCTCCTCGGTGAAACTAGGGTTCCGGTGGGTCTTTCTTGCTGGTTTTTAGATGGAGGAGGAGCGCAAGGACTTCTAGAACGTGTATGGTTTGCAGCTCGAGCGGCGGTTCCCTCTGTGCAACGAATTTCACCGTCGACCGATTTCTAACCCTAATGCACCCCGTGGAAAGAAATGGGCAATACTAGCTCTACACCACATGAAACGGAACACGGCTTTCTCCTACAGCTTCAGCGTGAGGTGAACGAAACTCGCGAGCGAGAGCAAAGAAGTGGCGCGAGTGCTAGCTGGTTTCCGCACGAGAGTGAAAAGAACAGACGGAGCAGCTTGTCTTGCTGGCTTTTGAGCTGAAACTTTTACCGTGAGGTGGAATTCACCATCGAGGTGGATTTCCTTGAGGCGCAGCCACGCTCACCCGAGCTCTCGCGCTGAAAATGAGTTGGTTCAGTGCAATTTCTGTCACTATCAGTGGGTCCCCCTTCTCCTCTAATTCTTTTCCAATTCTCAGCTGATATTTACCTCATCTACTCACAATTAAATGGTAGACTTCACCACTAAGTCATGAGCTGAATTTGAATTCCTCAAATTTGAGCTGGTTTATCTAAATTTTATTCACACTTGAATTTGAATTTCAAATTCATTTTCGAATTAGTTCAAATATATTTCCCGACAAGATCAACTCCAATGGAGATGAAAATTGGTGGAGTATGTCAGAAAAATGTGCTTAGTTTGAATATGAATCCGCCTTTTGAATTCAGATGATGAAAGTAGCTGGAATTTGAATTTACATCCAAACTAGCCCTTTTTTATACTAGTATCCAAAAGTGCCTCAAAAAGGTTTGGATTTGCATGAAACATGGCATGAGCATTCCTAAGAATGTTTAGGACCTAATTGTGAGCTCAGCCTTTCATGTTTACATGTGGGAAATCCTACTTTTGGATTTGCGAGTTCCTTTAATCATCCTATTGATGGTGGTTACTTGATCTTCAAATGTGTTCATGAGATCTCTACAAAATGAGATGTGGTGTGTGTGATGTGATGAACACTTTAGCAAGTGAAATCTTGTGCCTTTCATCCCTCCCACCTTAAAAGAATCTCGTCAAGAGATTATAAATCGGGGAGTGAGTTTCCCCTACATGCCGAATCAGTGCACACCCTTCATCGGAGACACAAGGAGATAAAAGTGTTCTCCGACGTCGAAGTGAAGCGGCCTACACCTCTTATCAGCGTAACTTTTCTATCGGGATTGGGCGTCTTTCAATTTTGCTTGAATTACATGAACTCACTCTTCGGTGTCGTCCACTAGCTCAATCCCGAACGTGACCCTTTCACAGGATTCGCACCAATTCAATGGGGTGCGGCATTTGTGACTGTAGAGAGCCTCATAGGGTGCCATCTTGATACTCGCTTGATAGCCGTTGTTATACAAGAATTCCGCCAATGGTAGATGATCATCCCGGTTGTTACTGTGGTGGATGGCACACGCTCTCAGCATGTCTTCTAACACTTGATTCACCCTCTCAGTTTGTCCATCAGTCTGAGGGTGATATGCGGAGCTTCTAATAAGCTTGGTACCCAAAGAAGCGTGCAACTGCTCCCAGAAACGAGCCACGAACAGTGCACCTCGATCTGAGATTATTGTCTTGCGTACTCCGTGTAAGCACAAGATTTTTGCAATGTACAACTCCGCATACTTGCTAGCATGGTAATTCGTATGCACGGGAATGAAGTGAGCCGACATGTTTAACCGGTCAACGATTACCCAAATGGAATCATGCTTGTGAAAAGTCATGGGTAATCCCACAATGAAATCCATGCTCACATCTTCCCATTTCCATGCTGGAATTTTCAGGGGTTGCAGCAGCCCTGATTTCCTCATGTGATCCGCCTTCACTCGCCTACTCGTATCACACTCAGATAAGTATTTCGCAATTTTCCGCTTCATCCTGTCCACCAAAATTTACTCTTCAAATCTTGGTACATTTTGTTGCTGCCCGGATGAATGGAAAACTTAGACAAATGAGCTTCATCTACGATCTTATTTCTCAGCTCCATATTCCGGGGTATGACTATACGGTCGTTGAACCATAGCATCCCCGCTTCATCATTCCAGAAACATTTGGTATCACCGCTGTCTATCGTTTCCGGAGATGTGCCATGTCTTTGTCAATTTTTCTGAGCTGCAATAATATCCTCCCTAATGGTAGGGATGAGGGCAAGGTTGTAGAGTGATCCATATGGAACCAAGTATAAACTCGGTTTTTCCTCTTCTATTGGTGCAATCGTGAGGTTATGGACATGTGATCTCCAACTCAGTGCGTCGGCAACCATATTTGCCTTGCCAGGGTGGTAATGAATCTCAATCTCATAATCTTTGATTAATTCTAACCACCACCTTTGTCTCATATTCAGCTCCTTCAGGTGAAGATATACTTTAAGCTCTCGTGGTCGGTGTAGAGATGCACGAAGTTTCCAAGAAGATAGTGCCTCCACATTTTCAGCGCCAATACCACAGCAGCGAGCTCAAGATCATGAGTCGGATAGTGCTGCTCATGGTTTCGAAGTTGACGCTAACCATCCGCAACCACCCGTCCTTCTTGCATCAACACGCAGCCAAGCCCGATACCGGACGCATCACAATATACGTCGAAAGGCTTGGTCGTATCTGGTTGTGCTAAGTCCGGGGCTGTTGTGAGATGTTGTACCAATGCTTGGAGTGCTCCTTCACATGTTGAGTTCCAAACATATTTCATCCCCTTCTTCAATAATTCAGTTATTGGCTTAGCAAGCTTGGAGAAGCTTGGGATGAACCTCCGGTAATATCCCGCTAAACCGAGGAAGCTTCTTACTTCTTGGACAGAAGTGGGGGCTTTCCATTTCAACACCTGTTCAATCTTGCTTGGATCAACCGCAATGCCTTCCTCTG
The DNA here is from genome assembly GCA_030760725.1 of Neostapfia colusana. NCBI lineage: Eukaryota > Viridiplantae > Streptophyta > Magnoliopsida > Poales > Poaceae > Neostapfia > Neostapfia colusana. The sequence goes on from JASWHV010000001.1 coordinate 64,601,217, forward strand.
AGATGATATTTCCCAAAAATGGCACTTGGCTGATCCAAAACTCGCATTTTCTAAACATGGCATAGATCTTATGGTCCCGCAATCATTGAAGGACGATGCGCAAGTGTTTGGCGTGTTCTTCTTCAGAATTGGATTAAACCAAGATGTCATCTATAAACACCACCACGAACTTGTCCAAATCTGGCATGAACACTGAGTTCATGAGGTACATGAGATGTGCCGAGGCATTGATGAGACCAAACGAAATGACAAGATATTCATATAGTCCGTATCTTGTCGAGAATGCCGTCTTCGGGATATCTTCCACCCGGATATTTATTTGATGATACCCGGAGCAAAGGTCCATCTTTGAAAACACACTTGCACCCACAAGTTGATCGAACAGGATATCAATACGGGGCAGTGGATATTTGTTTTTTATGGTGATGTAAGGGCCCAAGTTTTTCATTTGCTAAAAGTGTTCATCACACCACACCTCACCTCATTTGTGGAAATCATGTGAACACCTTTTAAGAGCAAATAACCACCATCAATAGATTCGTTAGGAGGTAAACTCACAAATAGCAAAAGTGGTATTTCCCACATGCATCATATAGGGGCTGAGCATATGTTTAACTCCTAAACATTGTTATGAATGCTCATGCCAAATTTCACCCAAATCCAAAACCTTTTGAGGTATTTTTGGGTACACTTAGTAGAAGGGCTAGTTTGAATTTAAATTCAAAGTCAAACTCCTTTCACCACATGAATTCAAAAGTGGGATTCATATTCACAGTATCCAACTCATGACTTAGAGCTCGCTGCCATGGTACTTGCACTCAAAATGTGGAGGCACTACATACTGGGTAACCTCGTACATTTATATACCGACCACAAGAGCCTCAAGTATATATTCACTCAGAAGGAGTTGAAAATGAGGCAGAGGAGATGGTTAGAACTGATAAAAGATTATGAAATAGAGATCCATTATCACCCCGGCAAGGTGAACATGGTGGCGGATGCGTTGAGTCGCAAGTCACACGTTCATAATCTGACCATCACCCCGTTGGAAGAGAGCGAGCCACCATTGCATGTGGTTCCACATGGAGCTCTCTACAACTTAGCTCTTATCCCCACCATCTGTGAAGAGATAGCGGCGGACCAGAAACATGACAAGGGCATGTCAAATTTGCGGAGATGTGTAGACAGTGGGGAACTGAAATGTTTCTGGAAAGACGGAGACAGCGTGCTGTGGTTCAATGACAGGATCATCGTACCCCGTAACCCGGAATTGAGGAAGAAGATCTTTGATGAGGCTCACTTGTCAAGGTTTTCTATTCACCCTGGCAGCAACAAGATGTATCAAGAACTCAGAGGTAAATTTTGTTGGACATGGATGAAGCGGCGGGAGATCGCAAAATACGTGTCCGAGTGTGATACATGCCGAACGGTGAAGGCTGACCACATGAGGGAACCGGGATTGATACAACCGCTTAGAATTCCTGCCTGGAAGTGGGAAGATGTGAGCATGGACTTCATCGTCGGTTTACCCACCAAATTTCAGAAACATGATTCAGTGTGGGTGATCGTCGACCGATTCACTAAAGTTGCCCATTTTATCCCGGTCAACACTAATTACAACGCCAAGAAGTATGCTGAATTGTACGTCTCACGGATTCTGTGCTTATACGGCGTACCCTGCACTATCATCTCGGATTGGGGCACTTTATTTGTGTCTCGTTTTTGGGAGCAGTTACATGCTTCTTTGGGGACGAAGCTGATCCGTAGTTCAGCGTACCACCCCGCAGACGGATGGGCAAACCAAGCTGGTAAATCAAATTTTAGAAGACATGTTACGAGCTTGCGCTATCAACCACGGTAAGAATTGGGATGATCACTTATCGTTAGCCGAGTTTTCGTACAATAGTGGGTACCAAGCCAGCATCAAGATGGCACCTTACAAAGCACTATACGGGAGGAAATGCCGCACACCGCTTAATTGGTGTGAGTCATGCAAAAGGGTCACCTTCGGGACGATCGATCTTGTCAACAATGCGTATGAAAAAGTTCTGCTGATTCAAGCGAATTTAAAAGCTGCCCAATCCCGACAAAAACAGTATGCAGAACAGAGAAGACGTCCTTTACAATTTGAAGTCGGGGATCACGTGTATATACATGTGTCTCTAATGAAGGGCGTGAACAGATTCGGGGTGAGAGGAAAGTTAGCACCCCGATTCATCCGTCCATTCCAGATTCTGAAAAGATGTGGATCAGTTGCATACCGGCTGGAATTACCAGTGACACTCTCCGGTGTGCACGACATCTTCCACATTTCTCAGCTGAGGAAGTGCCTCAAGCTTTCAACCACCATTCAGCTGGGAGATATCGACGAACTGAAACCGGATCTCACTTATCGGGAGGAACTGGTTTAGATTATTGATGAGAAGGCCCGAACCACACGCAACCGTATGTTGTGGTTCTATAAAGTCCTATGGAGTAATCACTACGTGGATGAAGCGATATGGGAGAGCGAAGGCTTTCTTCGCGCCAACTACCCCGACGGTAAACCGGCGCCAGCTCCTGCTTCTCGACGTGCCAGCCGCCCTTATCACTTCAGGAGCAGCCCAAGTCGACTTCTTCACTTCTCTCGCGTGCCTACTCGCTCTCAGCTCTCTCTCCCGCGAAGAACAGCCGGCGCCCGTGTTCCTCGGTGTTTTGCTCGCCACAGTCGATTGATCATCGGTTGCTCGAGTTTCACACAGCAAGAAGAAGCGCCCATGCCTTCTCTAGCTGCTCCCCTCGCCGCACCAAAGTTTGGTAGCTCCAGTTGCTCACAGTTTGACAAACGCCGACGAGCTACCGAGGTGTTACGGTGGAGCTCGCTTCGGTTCACCGTGGACAGAACGCCACTTTCACTTTCGCCTCCGCCTTCCTGCACAAGAAAGATGCGTTTGCTTCCCTAGATCGTGTAGCTGCCTTCCATTTAGCAAATGATCCATCGTGTAGCTCGAATTTTACAATTTCCCGAACCCTAGTACAAAACACCCGAGCTCGGTTGAGAGCCAAATTCGGTTTACATGTACAACCAAAGTCCGAGCTCGTTTGCATGTAGCTTGTACATCCCCTAGCGCCTCTCCTCGAAAAAAACCGAGGAAAATCATTGAGAATTGGCTCGGAGAGGGCAGTTTTTTGGGCCGCCATGGAAAACGACCTCGGTTCACCGTGGAGCTTGGTGTTGCCGGCCGTTTCACCGGTGTTGGCTGCCATTTCCAACTTCCTCGTGGTTGTCTGGTGCTCTAGAACCAAAAATCTGAAGATTTCATGAAGGATAGAGCCTAACCGACCTCGCCGGAATCCTAGCGGGTGCTGTCGCCGGTGCGCACGTATTTCCGGCCATTGCCAGCGGCCGGTGAGCCCACAAATGAGTTGAAAGTGTTGGAAAATGTGGGGGGGGGGCGAGTTTGGCCTCGGGTGGTGGCCGGGAACTCGGTTCCGGCAAACCTCGCCGGAGACAGCAACCATCGGGTGCGTTTGGCGTGAGGTGGAAGAAAGCCGGATGCGTGGGACCCACAGACAGGAATTTAAACATTTCCCAAATTTCAGTTTTTAGTTCAACTTCAAACACCCATAACTTTGGCTAGGAACTCCAAATCGAATGAACCAAATTTTGTTGGATTCAGCTCTCTAGGTACTTTCCAAAAAATAAAGATTCACCTCATGAAAACCTTTATTTCTACAGAATTAATTCTTCAAAATTTAAACAGTTTAGAATTTTAACTGGAGAACCCTTAAGTGGAAAATTCTGAAATTTGGCCAGGATGTTCCTTGTAATATCCCAGAGCTACCACAAAAATTTCAGATCCATTCGATCTCATTTGGTCCACCTAATGGTGTGATTAAATAAACTGGTCCAGAAAAAAGAAAAATGTCCATAAACATTTTTCAGATTTTCTCTGAACTTGTTTACCTCAAATCTTTTGCTAGGAATCTTCAATTTAGATGAAACCAATTCCATTAGAACCCTCTGAAAATCAAGTTTCCAGAAATTCATGGCTTGCTCCATGAAAATCCTTAGAACACCCTAAGATCTCCAATTAGGGCCAATTACACAATTATTTGTGCAGGGCTCAACCGAGCTTTGCTTCAAATGAAATTTGGCCAAGTCTCTGTTTAGGTGGTATCTAAACCATAGTAAAAATGTCAGAGTCATTAGCACTGTATAGCTATACTTATAGCCTTAAAAATATCAAATTCAACTCATATGCATTTAAATTGACATGCATATATGTTTATCTTGTGTAGTCGCTAAGGTCGAAGAGGAGCTGGAGGTATTAGACTTCATAACTCTGGAAGAGCAACTAGCATATGACCAGAAGCAAGGAAAGCTCCGGTTTGCATTAGCTGTTTCATAAATTTTATTGTTTTGCGAACTTACTTTAAGTATTTCTTACAATTGTGCATTAGAGTCTTGTTTGAAAACCCAAATGCATAGACAAGAGAACCAGAGTTTCGGGCTTAGGTTTTAAACCTCGAGTAGCCACTGCAATGCTAACTTAGTATAGGATTCGGTACAAGTTCGAGTAGTTGGAACTGCTCGCGAGAATAGGCTAGAGGCACACCACTCGGTTAGAGATAGCAAATGAATCACATGGCAAGGAAAATGAGACCGAGCGGAGAGTAAGGGAAGCAGGACTTTGGGGCCTGGGTGCCATAGCTCCTCTAGTGTCGATTGAGGACCGAGCCGTGTGCGGGCCTGTTGAACAATCTAGAACAGTACCGAAGACCTACCGGATATATGGGAACTGGGAAACCAATGTAATTCGGGTAGCTATCTGTTGAGGCATTGCTTGTCGTCCAGAGTGTTGGTTGAGAGCAGCGAGGTATAAATCGGCTGGCGGGCACTGCGGATGCTCCGCACAGAGACCTCCTGCTCGGGACGATAGGACCGGTTCAACACTTAGCTGACGGATGAAAGGTGGTTGCATACGACGCCCGTGGTGGTTGCTGTAGGCAACATCGAGTACAGGCATATGTGACGGGTTATTCGGGTAACCCTGCAGGTGTAAAACAATTATAATCGCCGTCCCTCATGGTCAGTGAGTACCACCTGTTCACTGTACCATGATGTAGAAAGAACAGGCTAGTTCCATGTCAAAAGATTGCTGATTGAAAGCTGTACTTTGTTTGCTAATGAATTGCCATAGCTTAGAGATAATTAAAGTTCTTCTCAACCTTAGGAAAAGCACATAAGAGAAATGCGTTTCTTGTTTGATTGTGGCTCTCTTATGTGTCTTAGCACAAGGTTCTCCAACAACTTGTTGCTAAAACTTGAAAGTAAGGTTCCACTATTTAGGCGTGTCTTTTGCAATATACATTCCATTATACACTGCAAACCCAGCATGTAGAGTTTTATGTGTAGGTATTACGGGTCAGTCTTGCTTAGCCATCGTGCTCACTGCTTGTGTTTGAAGCATTTGCAGGGTTCTATGAGGAGGAGGCTCCCGAGGAGGAGACGGACCCCCAAGTGGGAGCCGTGCACGCCGCCGTGTTTGTGTGCGTGTGTGCTAGTGGGAACACGTTCATGGGCTGAACGTGAACTCTTTTGCTTAGTCTACGCCCATGAGTGTAGACTTAACGTATTCTGGATGTAATTATGTTCACAAACACTTTTATGTAATAAAACTTTCACTTCCGCTTTGTACCTTTTATGTGTGCTATCCGGTGTTGTGCAACGCAGCACTCCTCAGTGTTATCCTGGCTAGGCAAGACCGTCGGGTCCTCGCAGGTGATGGTGTTCAGCGGTCGGTAATCAACACACAACCTCAAGGTTTCATCTTTCTTCTTTATGAACAACGCTGAGCATCTCCACGGTGAGGAACCCCGGTCGAATGAAACCCTTACTCAACAAGTCATTGAGCTGTTCCTTCAATTCAGCCAGCTCATTCGGAGCCATCTTATACGGTCTCCGTGATATTAGTGTTGTCCCGGGGCAAGTTCAATCTTGAACTCCACAAATTGTTCAGGTGGCATGCCCGGTAGATCATCTGGGAAGACATCGGGGTATTCTCGGACTACGGGGATGTCATCCAACTTGGGAGCTTCAGTATGATAGGCTGCTGAAACTTCCGGGACAGGGCTGTCTAATAAGATTGAATGCAAACATTGAAATGGAGAATTCAGATGAACCGTCCATGATAGAGTTTCCAAGACAGCACCATGGTAGCTTAGCCATGACATTCCTTAAATTGCATCAATCTTCTGTCCCTCCAGAATAATCATAGTAGTGGGATATATCTTTCCACCCAAGCACAGTGGTGCTTTTGGAATCATCATATTCGCTGAAACCTTCCCTCCCAGTGAGCAAATCATATATGAGCCATCGGTTGGGAAGACTTGCAGTTGATACTTATCCACATATGATGCACTTATGAAATTGTGGGTTGCACCCGAATCAAATAAAATGATGATTGTGCGATCGTTGAGAGTGAACGTACCCGCCAGCACAGTCTCTCCTTCTGGGACGTTCTCATTGTCGAGGTAATGAACGTTCCCGGGTGGCTGACCTCCCTTCTTGGCCGGTGGTCGGCCCCGAGCACTGCCCTCATATTGGGCTTGCCTGCTGCTTTGCTGCCCCTGTGAGCAGTGCTCGGAGAAATGACCGGCCTGGCCACACGTGAAGCAGGTGTAGCAAGGTGGTCCTCCATTGACCGGTGGACGGAAACCCAAGGTGCGTTGTTGCTGTGGAAACGCCCAGGGTACCATCTGCTGCTGTTGCTGCTGTTGCGGTCGTGGTGGTGGCATCGGCAATCGAAAGTGGGATGGTTGATAAGGACGACCCCCAAACTGTTGTGGTCGTGCCGGTGGATGCCACTGTTGACCGGATGGTGTCCGATACACCATTCGGTATTTTTGGGGAGCTCCACCCCTGCTTCTCTGTGGATGCGTACTCATGAAGACCGAGTATTGTTGGCGTGGGGCTCATGAGGCCCCCTTTCTTGACACGTCCCCGCCTGGTATGTATTCTGGACTATCGTGCGGAGCAGGTCGGTGTGCTCCTCGCAAGAGCCAACCAGCGCCAATATCACATCCGCTAGCGTAAGCGGAGGCGGAGGCGGTGGTTGTTGCTGTGGGGTGTTGTCGTAGGCAGGTGGATGGGAGTCATCACCCCCTTGATGACTCGAACCCCCGACCTCGTGCATGGCCCGGGTACGAACTATGCTTCAACCATGACGACAAGCAAATCAGCCACACAGCATACTCCATGCAGTCCATAAATTGGTAGTAAAACACAATGACTGTAAAAATGCGATACATCTCGCACATGGATAATTTAATAACTTTGCACAAGCTACACCATTATCAGACCAAATACATAATAGTGAAATCCAAATTGATCGACTTCCTCTTTGGAAGTTCATCGCAACTAGATTTGGTCACTACGCGACGTTAATATCGCTTTGTCATCACGTATACTGCCCTTTTTTTCTCCAATACGACACCAACATGGTCCCTAGTAAAAAGAACTTGAGTAGGCAATATACTCAAATCCTTCACTAGTTAAAGATAACAACTCATGAATATATCCTACCCCATTGGTTGTAATAAAACCCCAATAGGTACAACAATCCCTCAAATGAGTTCAACTGCTCATTTCTCTACCAAAAAATGACCAGTTTCTACTTAGCCCAGATTTTGATCTAGTCATTAGCATTTTGATATCTCAAGTTGTAATACCAAAGTTGAAGTTAACTTCAGTATCTTTCCAATGATTATTCATTTGCCCCTATATAAGATCTGGATAAAAAGTTATGATAACTCAAAGTTGACAGAATTTCTGGACGAATTTCAACAGCATCTCTTTTGAAAGTTGCTGTATTCAACTCAAAATTCCAATGAATTCCGTACTGCAACTGTAAAAACTTTGAATTACAAAGATGTAAAACATATCATAAGCTTTCCAACAAGGTATCCTATACCCATTTTAGATTTCTCTACAGCAAACTATGCTTGAAAAACAGAACAGTCCAGAGAGAGTTTTTGAGTCTGTCCTGGTTCTGGACAGTTTACAGTCATCTGGAATTTAACCTAGTTTGATATGTGATTATGTTCTGAAAGTCTACAACAAAGTTGCATATAACTTCCTCATCTTTCCAGAACTATATCCCACACCTCCATATGATAAATACCTTGTGAGTGATGCTCTGTTAAAGTCCATCAAATTTCCTGCCAGAAATAGAACACTTCGTTTTCATGCCCATTGGGCTAAACTACTCAATTTTTGAATTTCTCTTCGAAACCAGAGTCCTAAGACTAAAATTGGTTATTTTAGTTCCTTTTCAAAGTTTTTTAATGCAATCATGATTCTTATATGTCGGTACTACGTTCCTCACAAAATGGAAAATCCTAACCGGATTATACCGGCATATACGACGCAACCGTGGTACTAAAAACGGCCTCTCACAAACATGTGCTACACGAGATACGTACTGGTTAGCACCTGCAGAAGAGCACTCTATAATGACTCACTCAAATGGTTTGTCATTTCAGGCAGGTCCATATTTGAAATTAAATACATACGCCTGTATCATTGTCATAAGGCCGTCCTTGAGTGAAGCCATGTCTCTAGGTACATGGTCGGGTTATTCACCACCCGACGGAGGGCTCCACACCTTTGCAGTTAAGCACACCGGTTGACTAGCATTTTTGTATGCCCCATAGAACATAACAAGTCCTAGAGCACATACTTCGTGTTACAAACCATACGATGGGGTCTCTTCCTCTTGCCCCTGGGTTTGTGCACTGGAGGCTAGTGCCGTTCATATGTCTCTAAAACATGAAGAGTCTTAGAAAACATATTCACTTTCCGCTCATTGCCAAACGGAACCTCTCATGCTACATTCCTTGCATGAGGGAGCTAACCAAAATTGACCGCTTTCGGTGGCGTACCTTACTGCTTACATGAGCGTAGGTGCATCGTTATATAATTCGAATACAAGATTATAACAGGTAAGTTAGTCATGCCACTTTAAATAACTATACTAATATAGTCCTTATTTGGGAATAGTAGCGATTCCTCACCATAATCCTAAGTTTTCCCGTAATACTATCCTTATTTAGTGCGCTATCCCCTAAGCATCTCTGATGCCAGCCTGTGACGGACCGAAATCCGTACAATCCAGGATCACAGAGGGTGATGCCGCACGATGCGACACCCGGCAGCACACACGTTAAGGAAAAACATAGTATTACATTCAAACTTACCGAATTTATACAAAAGTAGTACAAACCTTCAGTTTACATCTAATTTATGGAGTTTAAGTGCAGCAGAATAAACTATACAACTCACGCCTAACCTAACTAGCAAAAGTCGGTTGTCCAGCCCTACGGATAAACCACACTAGCTACACTCCGGCTTCAAGGCGGCGTGCACGGCTCCCACACAGCCATCGTTCCCGACGAAGGATAGCCCTCGCCGGTGAACCCATACTCCGAGCCCGTGGGGTACTCTTCACCTGCAAACACTCATAGCAGCAACTCTGAGCACGATGGCTCAGCAAGTCTTATCCGACTCTCCTACACAAGAAACTCTACATGCATGTTATACCAAAGGTAGGATGGACTTTTGCAGCAAAGGATACGCCTACAAGTTCATCCTTGCTTCATATTTAGCCACAAGTTAAAGGTTCATAAATCTGAAATTTGGTGAGCAATATTTGGTGGCACACATGTAGCAATACAATTTAATCATAACAGCAGTAATTCATCCCAATCATTCCATAAATCTACTACGTCACGACACAGTGACCATGCGGTACTCATTACCGTGAGGGACGGCGAATCGACTCGATATACAGATGCAGAGATACCCGAATAGCACCTCACGTACGCCCAAAGAATAGGCTAGAGGCACACCACTCGGTTAGAGATAGCAAATGGAACACATGGCAAGAAAAATGAGACCGAGCGGAGAGTAAGGGCAGCAGGATGTTGGGGCCTGGGTGCCATAGCTCCGCTAATGTCGATTGAGGACCGAGCCATGTGCAGGTCTGTTGAACAAGCTAGAACAGTACCGAAGACCTACCGGATATATGGGAACCAGGAAACCGATGGAATTTGGGTAGCTAGGTGTTGAGGCATTGCTTGTCGTCCAGAGGGTAGGTTGAGAGCTTGAGGTGTAAATCGGCTGGCGGCACTGTGGGTGCGCGTGCAGAGACCTCTTGCTCGGGACAATAGGACCGGTTCAACATTTGGCTGACGGATGAAAGGCGGTTGCGTACAACATCCGTGATGGTTGCTGTAGGCAACATGAAGTACGGGCGTACGTGACGGGTTATTCGGGGATCCCTGCCGGTGTAAAATGATTATAATCACCATCCCTTGCGGTCAGTGAGTACCACTTGTTCACTGTACCATGACGTAGAAAGAATAGGCTAGTTCCATGTTAAAATATTGCTGATTTGTGTTGTTAATGATTTGCTGTAGTTCAGAGCTAATTAAAATTCCTTTCAACCTTAGGCAAAGCACATGAGAGAAATGCGTTTCTTGTTTGATTGCAGCTCTCTTATGTGTCTTAGCGTGAGGTTTTCCACACACTTGCTGCTAAAACATGACAATAAGAGCCAACTAAATAGGCGTGTCTTTTGCAATTTACCTTCCTATTACACATTGATATTCTAGCATGTAGAGTTACATGTTTAGGTGAGACGGGTCAGTCTTGCTAAGCCTATGTGCTCACGCTTGCTATATAAGTGGTTTTGTAGGTTAACATCGGTGCTTATGAGAAGGTTGTCTATTGAGACTCGGAGACTTCCGAGTCGTTTAACATATGGAGAACCCGGTCGCTTCCATATGACTTCGTGTTGCTAGCGAGAAGAGTCGGTGGGATGGACCTCTTCTCAAGTGCTTAGTAGATATGAAACGTGAGAATCACTACAGGGATACGACTGACTTACGACGGCCAGAACCGTCGTAAGTAAGTTAAAAACCGTCGTAAGTAGCTAACTTACGACGGTATTTCATTACTTACGATGGTGACGAGTCAAAGTACTTATTTTGTCGTAAATAAGCTAACTTACGACGCCTACCGTCGTAAGTTAAGTAACTTACAACGGTGTCGCGCATCCGTTGTAAGTAACGGCGCAGGCCACATGTGTCACACCCGGTTTCTCCGAAGAACAACCGAGTGAATATCACATGTGTGCCAGGATCATTTTCTCATACATGTGACGACAAATAGTGAAGCATCATCATATTACAAGCCAGGTGTCGAATATAAATAAGTCTTACATAGCATACGTCTTGATGGACAATAATAAGTTCATAACAGGTAAATAAAACAGCAGCGGAATATAAATCTTGTGGGCTCCATCACAGGCGTTGCCCGGGGGACTCCGTGAACCTAGAATCCTTCCTCGGGACCAAAGTCTTGGTCATGAAACACCACATCATTCTCTTGACCTGAGCAGCAATATAAACCAACAGAAAAGAAAGTTTGAGTACCGTGGGTACTCAGCAAGTGTGGGAAAGTTATGTCATGCATGGCTAGAGCAAGGAGAGGTTGAACTCATGGTTAAAGCACTACGCAATTAATACCTATCACCTTAGCTTGTTAAGCACCTACGTTACTACACACGTGAAATGGTCCCAATCTCCCAACCCATCATCAAAATCAAGTAACCATAACAGCATATCCAATGTCAAGCTCCCCGCTTAACATTCTCAACTTCCAAATTCATCATCCTCTAATCATGAATAAGTCCAAGCCGCTCTTGACTGTGAGCACGACTGTCATGACAATTTTGACTCTGCAGAGTTTGCACCACTGTACCCACATGTAGTGATTTCATCCCCCGTTACCGGGTGGACTAAAAGAACCTCCATTATGCCAGTGGCCGTGAACCACATTCACACTTCCTAGGTGTGTAGCCAGGAGATCACTACGAAGCCTTTACAAAGGGATTCCTGAAGAGTGTGGACCCACTGAGGTTTCACCCCTAACAGCATACAAGAGGCTCCAAATCCGCTGCAGTGGCCCCCTCTTGAGCCTTGCGGTTCATATGGTAGTCCAGCTGACACCTATTCCCCGCACCATCCAACACACCCATACTACGCCGGAGATACACCTAATTAATTGGCCAAGCTACCCCATCTCAGCATGTGGTTGGCACGGTAAAGCCAGGTTACATGCTCCATGAACCGGTCCTTAGGATCCAGGCAAGTACTAAACACAAACCCGAGCCTCGTGCACCCAGCACCAACCAAATCATCCAACTTGCCTCGATCCCTACCTCTACATAACTCATAATATCTCATTCAAGAGTAAGGTAAACAAATTGATGATCTCATATCCCAATTATCCCATTCTAAGCTTGGCTAAGCATAAGCATATAAATAAATGATATGATAAAATAAATCCCAACCCAAGCTACAATGAAACAAGGTAATGCAATTCTAGGGAAACTTCCTAGCATGGGTTTCATATTTCAATTGACAATGCAAATAATTCTATCTACACATCCTAGTATAGGATCAAAGTGGTCAAGGACACTTGCCTTTTTACTGCTGCTCTGAGAATGAAAAGTCTTGGTCTTGGAAGGGGAGAACTTGCTCTGGGGCAGGTTCTACTCATGCCAATACACATAGCAAAAGAAAAACAACAATCCATAAGCCATAGTTCACACTTTCACTCATGCAAACCATACATACATACATATGAAGGTCATTCACATTTCTAAGTGGTGTGGTTACTCTACATGTGTTGATTTTTGGCCTACATGCACTTTTAAACATATGTATATGATTTCTAACTTTTGTATTCAGATTTCTGTTTGTACACTATATATGAATTTCCAATTTGAACAAATTCTTTATATTAAATTAATACACTTCTTATCTACCATGTTTGCATGAAAGGTAATTTCTTACTCCAAATAGGTTTTCAGATCTTCTACAAAATCCTAAATTGAAGATTTTGTATTTGGAAAACTCATTTATCCTTTTCTAATTATGCATACTTATTTTCCTATATTTTCAGATTTATTTTCTATGCCTAAAAGTGAACTTTATTATGAAAATAGTAATACACATCATCTAAACAGAATAGGTTCTGATCTAAAATATTCAATAATATATTTTTGAACTTCCTCTCTGATGTGGAACAAATTAAATTTATTTTACTAGTTTTTTAGAATTATTTCCTAGCCTAAAATGTGTCTCTAGAGAAAATAAAAATGAGCAACACTTAGGCAGATTTCATTTCAGCCTAAAATCTATTTTTAACTCATTCTAAAGTTTTCCAAGGGATAGGAGAGTTTAAATTTGAATTTGCACATGTGTTTGCCTTACCTTTTAAATTTTAATCCTAGTCACATATTCAAATTTCTGAATTTAATATCATATAGGGTCAAAAAGGTAAATCCACCCTACTGCAGGGTCTAGTTTACTATTTCATAAATTTCCAGTGATCTAACTACACATAACAGAGAGGTTTTCCTATTTTTTATGAAGTCCAGGGGCTAAAACTGATTTTAAATGAATTTACACGAATTTCTGAAGTTCCAAGGGCTAGATCAGAAGTTTCCGGGGCTAGCTCGTGTTTTCCGAGATCCCTAGGGGGTAGCGCGTAAGAATCCCGGCCTTTATAACGCGGGCTGATGCTAGCCGTCCGATTTAAAACAGACGGCTCAGATTAGATCGCCGAACTGGTATGCGTCGGGTTTATTTCTACCGTGCGATTTAAAATAGACGGCCCCAAGGGGCCACGTCGCACTGGCCGGAGACAGCCCGCGAGCGCGGCGGCGGGGGTGGCGATCTCGCCGGCGCAGCCTCGGTTTTTGCCGCTGTGCGTTAGAACTCGCATCTTTTTGCACAGATCGACCGCGGAGGGGTAGGGGATGCTCACCGAGGGGTTTTCCTGCACTCGGAGGCCCTGGAAGTCGGTCGGCGGCAAGCTTCAACGGCGATGATCTTCGGTGCACGTCGGGGTGGCAGTTGGGGCGCAAGACACGTCTTTTCCTTCATCTGCAGGGCTCCCCGGCGGCGGTGGATCGTGATCAGCACGTTAGATCAGGAAATTTGAGGAAGGATCGACAGGAATCGGCTGTAGAAACTTTGGTTCTCACCGGAGAGAAAAACGGCCAATCGGGGGGGGGGGACAGGGTGATTGTCGGTGTTTAAATAGGCGAGGGAGGGCGGCGGTCGGTTGAGATCATGTTGGGGGCGTCCGGGACCGGAAATCGGGGCTAGGAGCGTGGGTTCCGGGGGTTGTTTTGATCCGGCGCGAGAGAAGAGTCCGGGGTCGGGTGGGACGCGCGGGAGGTGAGGGATGACACGCGGGCCCCGCGTGTCAGTGAGAGGGAGAGAGGGGGCGCGGGTTTGGGTTGGCGTGGGGAATTGGGCCGGCTGGCGGGTTTCGGCCTACTGGCCGGTTGGGGTTTTCTTTTTCTTTTTCTTTTCCTTTTCTTTTTCTATTTTGATTTGAATCTGAATTCCAGTTTGAATTTGAATTTCTGCACCACATGCAATACGTCCAAAAATTTTTAAATTCCCCTCTGTAGCAGGTTTTGGGGTGTTACAGCTCTACCCCCCTTAAAAGAAATCTCGTCCTCGAGATTGGTGGTTCTAGGAAAACAATTCCGGAAACTATGCCTTAAGCTCGTCTTCTCGCTCCCATGTGGCTTCCTCTTCCGAGTGATGCTTCCACTGCACCTTGCACATCCGGATTCTTTTATTTCTTGTGAGGCGTTCCATTGTCTCCAAAACCTTGACCGGTTGCTCGGCATAAGAAAGATCCTCTCATACGTCCACCTCATTCATGGGTAACATCTCTTCGGGTGTCCTCAAACATTTCTTGAGTTGTGAAACATGGAATACATCGTGCACATCTGATAAGTGAGCTGGTAGTTCTAGTTGATATGCCACTTCGCCTTTCCTTTCAAGAATCTAGAAGGGTCCAATGTATCGAGGTGATAACTTCCCTTTCACCTTGAACCGACGAAGTCCTCGGATAGGGGACACCTTGAGATAGACATAGTCCCCCACGTTGAAAACAAGCTCTCCTCTCCGCACATCGGCATAGCTCTTTTGTCGGGTCTGTGCTATCCTCAAGTTGTTGCGGATTTCCCTCACTTTCACCTCGGCTTCTTGTAGTACTTTGGGCCCAAACACTTTACTTTCCCCTGTTTGGTTCCAAAATAGTGGAGTTCTGCACTTCCTCCCATACAAAGCCTCAAATGGTGACATCTTCATACTGGCCTGATAGCTGTTGTTGTAGGAGAACTTTGCCTACGGTAAGTTCTTATCCCAACTCCTATTGTTCTTGAGCGCACACGCTCTCAGCATATCCTCAAGGATCTGATTGGTTCTTTCCGTCTGCCCGTCAGTCTGGGGGTGATAGGCAGAACTAAAATTTAGATGAGTTCCCATGGTTTCATGTAACTTCTGCCAGAACCTTGAGGTGAATTGTGTCCCTCGGTCCGACACTATCTTCTTTGGCACTCCATGGAAATGCACGATCCTTGACATGTACAATTCTGCCAATTTGGATCCGTTGTAGCTTTCTTTCACGGGGATGAAATGAGCTACCTTGGTTAGTCTGTCGACAATGACCCATATCGAATCATATCCCGTTTGGGTCCTGGGTAGTCCCACTATGAAATCCATACCTATTTATTCCCATTTCCATCCAGGCACTTTGAGTGGTTGCAATAGTCCTGCAGGTCATTGATGTTCTGCTTTCACCAACTGACATGTGTCACATAGGGCAACATGTTCCGTGACATCTCGCGTCATGCCATACCACCAATATCTGCTCTTGAGGTCATGATACCTCTTCGTACTTCTAGGATGAACGGAATAGTCAGAATCATAAGCCTCCTTCAAAATCAATTCACGGATCTCCTTTACCTCAGGCACACAGATTCTCTTCCCATGCCACACCGTACCTTGTTCATCCTCTCTGAACCCAGGGGCTTTATTTTCTTTATGAGTTCTCTAATCGCTTGTATCTTCTCGTCATTCTTCTGACCGTTGCGTATGTCTTGCTCTAATGTGGAGTCCACTTCCATGGCGATGGCCTCACCACTATTCACCAAACATAGATTGAGTTTTACAACCTCTTCCTTCAATTCTGTAGGCATGTCCTTTAAGCTCAGCCTATTGACCCGCACCTTCCGACTTAAAGCATCTGCCACGACGTTCGCTTTCCCGGGATTATAGTTGATGCCACATCAAAGTCGTTGATTAGCTCTAACCATCTCCTTTGTCTGAGGTTGAGATCTAGCTGTGTGAAAATATACTTTAAGCTCTTATGATCCGTATATATCTCTGTCCTCTTCCCCATCAAGTAATGCCGCCAGATCTTCAATGCGTGTACCACTGCGGCTAGCTCTAGGTCATGTGTAGGATAGTTCTTCTCGTGTTTTTGGAGCTGCCGGGATGCGTAGGCCACGACATGCCCCTCTTGCATGAGAACACATCCCAACCCGTGTCCATAGGCATCGCAGTACACCGAAAAATTCTTCTGCATATCTGGCTTAACTAGCACTGGGGCTGTTGTCAATCTTTTCTTCAGTTCTTGAAAACTCGTCTCACACTGTGGTGTCCATGTGTATGTGGTTCCCTTCTCTGTCAATTCTCGTAAATGTTCCTTGAGTTCTTCCAGCTGTTTGGAGTCCATCCTATAAGGCCTCTTGTATATCGGGGCGGTTCCAGGCACTAGATCAATCGATAATTCTACTTCACGATCGGGGAGCATACCTGGCAACTCCTCCGAAAAAACGTCTGGATATTCTCGGATAATCCTTATCTCTCCCACTTCCACCTCAACTTTATTGAGTTTATTGTCCCTCCTAGGCTCTTGCATGGCTATGAACTTCACTTTCGTGCCACTAGTGTGAGTTAGTTCCACCGTTCTGGTCGAACAGTGGATGATACCTTTGTGTTTTGTCAACCAATCCATACCCAAAATAATATCTATCCCTTGTGAGTCTATCACTATGAGGTTTGCAATGAATACTACCCCATTAATGTCTAGATTCACCTTGGGACACACTTGTCTTGTCCTTATTTCTCCCCCTAGAGAGTTCACTGCTAGCATATGGTTCATTTGTGTGGTTGCTAGATCATGCTTCTTAACAAACCCTTGAGCAATGAACGAGTGGATAGCACCAGAATCGCTCAACAGGGTTGCAATGTGTAAATTGGCAGGAAACTTACCAATCACCACGTCAGGTGCCTCTTGCGCTTCCTCCATGGTCACGTGGTTCACCCGTCCTCGCATCACATTCTGCTGTTGTGGCTGCATGTGCTTCTTCTTTGGGCACTTATGGGCGTAGTGCCCCACTTCACCACAGTTGAAGCATTGTACCCCAACTTTGGGTGTCTGGCCTTTGTTGTCTTGGGGTTGGTTCGGTGGTCCTTGTACTGCTGGTCGAGGTTGATATGTGGGGTGAGGCTGCTGTACAAACTGACGTTGCGGCTTTGCTGGTGCTGACGGAGGCCTGAAATTCGGGTTGTACCCTCTGGGTGCTGAGTAGGGGATCACAGCACGGCTCGTCTGCCCTGCGGATTGCTGCATCAGACGTGGGCACGTGTTGCTACCTGAGGCTTGGTGTGACCATCCCGCCTTCCTCTTGTTTTCATTTTCCAAGGCCTTCAACTTCCTCTCCACGACAAATGCTCTGTCTATCATCTTTTTGAAGCTTTCATACTCGTTGGAGGACATTGCACACTGCATTTCCATAGTAAGTCCTTCCACAAAACAGTCCTGTTTTTGCTCGTCAGTTTCGATGTCCCGTGGTGTATAACGGGATAGTTGGGTGAACTTAGTGAGGTATTCCCTCATAGTCATGTTTCCCTGCTGCAGTCCCAAGAACTCCTTCCTCTTGTTTTTGAGTTCACCCCTTGGTATGTAATGGTTGCGGAAACTGCGCTTGAACTCTTCCCAAGTGATGTTCTCGGGGTCATGATGGGCTGCCACATAAGCGGTCCACCAATCAGCAGCAGGTCTATGCAATTGGTGAGAGGCAAACAACACCCTCTCATACCCTTGGCATTGTATGATCCTCATCTTGCTCTCAATGGTCTTTAGCCAGTCATCTGCCTCCAGAGGTTCAGCAGCACTTGCAAACTTTGGAGGTTGAGTCCCCAGAAACTCACTCAACCTTGGTTGGCGTGGTGCAGCTTGTGGGGGTGGAGCTTGGTGCAAGTTGGCCACCACTTGAGTTAGGCTCTAGATGAGTTGATTATGATTTTCAAGCATCTGGTGGATAGGATCAGCTCCTTCACGGCGACTACCCCTGTCTTGTCCTCCAGAAAGATGAGGGTTGCCGGCCTCATCGTTGTTGTTGGTGGGGTTGGCACCACGACCCTTTCCTCTTCCAGCCATCTATCATGATCAACCAAATGTTAACTTAAAGCATTACATATTAACTTCCCAAATTGCTTGTTTAAACTTAAACTTTTGAGGCCTTAATATATTAAACATTTTCTGAGGGTTTCACGTAGATTTTTGGGAGTCACGTCTCACGCGAAAATAAATGCACTTTTAATTCATAGGGGTTCACACATCAAAGCAAAACAACCTAAAGACGAGGTTGTGGACAAATGCCCATGGCTTCCACAACTGACGTCACACACCAAACATTAACACACCAATAACTAAGGTATTGACTCGACTACTCGATAACCTGCTGAAATAAGGGAAAGAACTCTAAACGACTCGTATCACTGAGCTGGCTCTTCGGGGTCTTCCTCATTATTGCGGCTGCCCTCTGATTCCACCTTGGGTGGGGAAGCTGCTGGTGGAGAAGTGCGGCGACGCCTGCTTGCCCGGCGGTCTGGGGAGTCAGTAGTCCACGTGTCATTCACGGTGACACACAGTTCATTCCCATCTCCTTTTTCTCTCGCCCTCAAGCTGGCACGAAACAACACCTCAGTCTCCTTCAGGGTGTCCCGAACATTCTGAAGCTCCTGCTGGCACTCCTGCAGTCGAGTGCTGAGCATAGCAGCATCCTCCAAGCATAGGTCCATGTGCTCATGGGAAGTCCCCTGCTGCACTGGCGGGTACTTGTACTCCGCGGTGCCACTCTCACGCTGGAGGACATACATGTACTCCGTCCTGTCCAGGTGGCGACGGTTGATGTAACTCTGGCAGGTGATGGCCTCCCAGGTGACATCCTTCTCAGCATCAGCCTGAGTCGCCCGACAAGCTGGAGAGCGGTGGATCTTGAGCAGCTGATTTTCATGGATAATCCTCATCTCTGAGCTCCATTCTTCCCGCTTCTCACGGATAGTCCTGGTGGAGCTGTAGTGTATGATCAGCTTGCCCACATTGTCGGCGGCGTGGAGCATACGCCGAAGACGGCGCAACAAGCCTCCTACTGCCAATCCGTAGTAGTGGTACGTCACCGGACGGTTCTCCTCTCTCAGGGCAAGGGCAACTATAGGAACTCTCCCTCCGGTGGACTTGCGGGCGGTGCGGATCATGCGAACCATCTAAAACATAAAACATTTAAAATTAAGTTAGATAAGAGTTAAATAAAAATTGTATTTTGAAGAAAAGTTGGGGCAAGATGAATAAATAAAGTGACCCTATTAAATAACACTTTCAACCCACACCTTTGTAAAATAGTTTTTAAGAAAATAGGGTCCTTAAATACGTCCATTTCTACCTAGGTCCACGTTCCTCCGGGCAACCTTGGCTCTGATACCACTTCTGTCACACCCGGTTTCTCCGAAGAACAACCGAGTGAGTATCACATGTGTGCCAGGATCATTTTCTCATACATGTGACGACAAATAGTGAAGCATCATCATATTACAAGCCAGGTGTCGAATATAAATAAGTATTACATAGCATACGTCTCGATAGACGATAATAAATTCATAACAGGTAAATAAAACAGCAGCGGAATATAAATCTTGTGGGCTCCGTCACAGGCGTTGACCGGGGGACTCCGTGAACCTAGAATCCTTCCTCGGGACCAAAGTCTTGGTCATGAAACACCACATCATTCTCTTGACCTGAGCAGCAATATAAACCAACAGAAAAGCAAGTTTGAGTACCGTGGGTACTCAGCAAGTGTGGGAAAGTTATGTCATGCATGGCTAGAGCAAGGAGAGGTTGAACTCATAGTTAAAGCACTACGCAATTAATACCTATCACCTTAGCTTATTAAGCACCTACGTTACTACACAGTTGAAATGGTCCCAATCTCCCAACCCATCATCAAAATCAAGTAACCATAACAGCATATCCAATGTCAAGCTCCCCGCTTAACATTCTCAACTTCCAAATTCATCATCCTCTAATCATGAATAAGTCCAAGCCGCTCTTGACCGTGAGCACGGCTGTCATGACAGTTTTGACTCTGCAGAGTTTGTACCACTGTACCCACATGTAGTGATTTCATCCCCCATTGCCGGGTGGACTAAAAGAACCTCCATTATGCCAGTGGCCGCGAACCACATTCACACTTCCCAGGTGTGTAGCCAGGAGATCACTACGAAGCCTTTACAAAGGAGATCACTCTTCCGACGAGCATGGGCCCACTGAGGTTTCACCCCTAACAGCATACAAGAGGCTCCAACCCCACTGCAGTGGTCCCCTCTTGAGCCTTGCGGTTCATATGGTAGTCCAGCTGACACCTATTCTCCGCACCATCCAACACACCCATACTACGCCGGAGATACACCTGATTAATTGGCCAAGCTGCCCCATCTCAGCATGTGGTTGGCACGGTAAAGCCAGGTTACATGCTCCATGAACCGGTCCTTAGTATCCAGGCGAGTACTAAACACAAACCCGAGTCTCGTGCACCCAGCACCAACCAAATCATCCAACTTGCCTCGATCCCTACCTCTGCATAACTCATAATATCTCATTCAAGAGTAAGGTAAATAAATTGATGATCTCATATCCCAATTATCCCATTCTAAGCTTGGCTAAGCATAAGCATATAAATAAATGATATGATAAAATAAATCCCATCCCAAGCTACAAGGAAATAAGGTAATGCAATTCTAGGGAAACTTCCTAGCATGGGTTTCATATTTCAATTGACAATGCAAATAATTCTATCTACACATCCTAGTATAGGATCAAAGTGGTCAAGGACACTTGCCTTCTTCCTGCTGCTCTGGGATGGAAAGTCTTGGTCTTGGAAGGGGAGAACTTGCTCTGGGGCAGGTTCTACTCATGCCAATACACATAGCAAAAGAAAAACAACAATCCATAAGCCATAGTTCACACTTTCACTCATGCAAACCATACATACATACATATGAAAGTCACTCACATTTCTAAGTGGTGTGGTTACTCTACATGTGTTGATTTTTGGCCTACATGCACTTTTAAACATATGTATATGATTTCTAAATTTTGTATTCAGATTTCTGTTTGCGCACTATATATGAATTTCCAATTTGAACAAATTCTTTATATTAAATTAATACACTTCTTAGCTACCAAGTTTGCATGAAAGGTAATTTCCTACTCCAAATAGGTTTTCAGATCTTCTAAAAAATCCTAAATTGAATCTTTTGGATTTGGAAAACTCATTTATCCTTTTCTAATTATGCATACTTATTTTCCTATATTTTCAGATTTATTTTCTATGCCTAAAAGTAACTTTATTATGAAAATAGTAAGACACATCATCTAAACAGAATAGGTTCTGATCTAAAATGTTCAATAATATATTTTTGAACTTCCTCTCTGATGTGGAACAAATTAAATTTATTTTACTAGTTTTTAGAATTATTTCCTAGCCTAAAATGTGTCTCTAGAAAAAATAAAAATGAGCAACACTTAGGCAGATTTCATTTCAGCCTAAAATCTATTTTTAACTCATTCTAATGTTTTCCAAGGGCTAGGAGAGTTTAAATTTGAATTTGCACATGTGTTTGCCTTACCTTTTAAATTTAAATCCTAGTCACATATTCAAATTTCAGAATTTAATATCATATAGGGTCAAAAAGGTAAATCCACCCTACTGCAGGGTCTAATTTACTATTTCATAAATTTCCAGGGGTCTAACTACACATAACAGAGGGGTTTTCCTAATTTTTATTAAGTGCACGGGCTAAAACTGATTTTTAAATGAATTTACACGAATTTCTGAAGTTCCAGGGGCTAGATCAGAAGTTTCCGGGGCTAGCTCGTGTTTTCCGAGATCCCCAGGGGGTAGCGCATAAGAATCCCAGCCTTTATAACGCGGGGCTGATGTGGACCGTCCGATTTAAAACAGACGGCTCAGATTAGATCGCCGAACCGGTACGCGTCGGGTTTATTTCTACCGTGCGATTTAAAATAGACGGCCCCCAAGGGGCCACGTCGCCCTAGCCGGAGACAGCCCGCGCGCGCGGCGGTGCGCCGCGGCGGGGGTAGCGATCTCGCCGGCGCAGCCTCGGTTTTTGCCACTGTGCGTTAGAACTCGCATCTTTTTGCACAGATTGACCACGGAGGGGTAGGGGATGCTCACCGAGGGGTTTTCCTGCACTCGGAGGCTCTGGAAGTCGGTCAGCGGTGAACTTTAACGGCGATGATCTTCGGTGCACGTCGGGGTGGCAGTTGGGGTGCAAGACACGTCGTTTCCTTCAACTGCAGGGTTCCCCGGCGGCGGTGGATCGTGATCAGCGTGTTAGATCAGGAAAATTGAGCAAGGATCGACGGGAATCGGCTGTAGAAACTTCGGTTCTCACCAGAGAGAAAAACGGCCGATGGGGGGGGGGAACAGGGCGATTGTCGGCGTTTAAATAGGCGAGGGAGGGCGGCGGTCTGTTGAGATCATGTTTGGGTCGTCCGGGACCGGAAATCGGGGCTGGGAGCGTGGGTTCCGGGGGTTGTTTTGATCGGGCGCGAGAGAAGAGTCCAGGGTCGGGTGGGGCGCGCGGGAGGTGAGGGATGACACGCGGGCCCCGCGTGTCAGTGAGAGGGAGAGAGGCGGGCACGGGTTTGGGTTGGCGCGGGGTATTGGGCCGGCTGGCGGGTTTCGGCCCACTGGCCTGTTGGGGTTTTCTTTTTCTTTTTCCTTTTCTTTTTCTGTTTTGATTTGAATTTGAATTCCAGTTTGAATTTGAATTTATGCACCACATGCAATACGTCCAAAAATTTTTAAATTCCCCTCTTTAGCAGGTTTTCGGGTGTTACAACATGGTGGCTCAAGCCACTTTACTTACGACGGCTAGCTCAGTACCGTCGTAAATAACTGAGGCTAACTTACGACGGTTCGGTGACCGTCGTAAGAAGCAGAGGCTAACTTACGGCGGCTTCTGGGCAGTGGCCGTCGTAAGTTATGTTTGTATTTAAAAAAAACAGAAACTGACTAACCTGGCTCGATGGCCAGCTCACAGAAGAGACAATATAGAAAAAATATAGTCATAGAAGCTAAACAGTCTCCGGAGCCAAAGAAACAGACAATATAAAAAAATATAGTCATAGGGCTACACACTATCCCCTCGACTACCTCCGGAGCCGAATAGACCGTCTCCGCGTGTCCCTCCCGGAACCGGTAGCTGTGGCGATGGAGTCGAAGCCTTCGCCGCCGAACCCTGCAAAGCACATGAGTAGTTAGACATATTTTGGATTCAGATATTCATGTCTTTCTCTTTTTTTCTCACTCTCTTCGTCTCTCTCTATTTTTCATCTTCTCTCTCACTCTGTTCCTCTATCTCTGTACCATCCATCCCCTTTTTCTGTCACTCTCACCCTCTCTCTCGCACTCTCTCTCTACCTCTATTATAACACTCTGTTTCTCCATCTCACTCTCACCCTCTCTCGCACTCCCTCTCTCTCCCTTCTGTACCACTTTATCTCTCTCTATATCTCCCTCTCTCCCTATGTTAAATGAATAATACAATATTAAAGAGTTTATTACCTGTACCGAGGCACCTGTGCTGCGAGCTCCTTTGACGGGGTCGCCTGTGGCGGCTGCCACGCAGGAATCGCGATCTGCTGGCTGTTCTGTCGAGCTAAAGCCTATAATTGCAAAATATTTGAACATACTATTACTTAAATGCTATGAAACTAAACTACAGTAATTTAAATTACTTACCTTCATCGCTGCCTGTAGTTGGCTTGGTACTCCTGGATGGCGCTCGTTCTGTCGAGCTCCTCCTGGGTCCACGTCAGCCTCTCCTGCATGGCATGGAACTCCATGTCCCTCTGCGAGAGACGGCCACTCGACGGCCCAACCGACGAAGCCTGCATCGATGAAGTGCCTCTCGCAGGTCGCGCTGACCTCGAGTCGACAACTCCAAATGACAAACTTACAAAAGAAAGAAAAATAATAAGTAAAAGAAGGAAGAGTGAAAAACATAAATCAAAGAAACCAACTCATCGGCTATGGGCCTTCCCGCCGCCGCTTGCATACAAGGATTGAGGGTCGATTGGCGTGTTTTCACAATCATACCCTTCACCGTGTATTTTGATGACCTCTGTAAAATCCCAAGAATTGACTTGCTAAAATATTCACCACATCACCAAACCACAGCTTAGTTGGTGGATAGCTCATGAACATTTGTGAAGAGCAAGTAAACACAATCAAGAGGATGATTAGAGGAAAAACCATAATTTCAAAAAGTAGGAGTTCATACACATAAACATGAGAGGCTGAGCTCACCCTAGACCTTAAGTATTCTTGGGAAGGCTCAGGCCAAGTTTCATGCAAATCCAAGCCTTTTTGAGGCACTTTTGGAAACATTTGTAAAAAGGACTAATTTGAATGTAAATTCAAATTGCAGCTACTTTCATTACTTGGATTCAAAAGATGACTTCATAGTCAAACTCAACACATTTTTCTGAGTTAGTCAACCAATTTTCATCCTCATTGGAGTTCATCTTGTCGGGAGCTAAATTTGCAATAATTCAAAACTGAATTTGAATTTCAAATTCTAAATTGAAGCAAGTTTAGCCAAACCAATTTCAAATTGAGGAACTCAAATTCAACTCATGACTTTGTGTCTAAGTCTACCATTTAATTGTGAGTAGCTGGGATATTTGTATTGAAAATTGGAAAAGAATTAGAGGGGAGAGCTGGGACCCACTGGTCAGTGACTCAGCTGTAAAATCCCCAAAAAAAAGTGGTAGCAAGAATTTCAGCTCATGTACACTTAGGAAAAATGAGGGGAATTAAAACTTTGAATTATAACGGTGTAAGTTCAAAGTGAGGATTCAGACTTCCCAAAACTTACAAACATGGAGATCTAAATTCATAACTTGGATCTTCATAGCCCAAATATTCACCCTTCCAAATTTCAGCTCATTTGGAGGAGTTTCAATATTTGTTTGGAATTAAAAGGAGAAGCCCTCTAATCTGAATTTCAAATTCAGTTTCAAATTCCAATTCCTCCAATTTGCAAATTTGGTTCCACAAATGTGTTCTCCACATTTGAATGAACAGCCATGCCAAAATTGGAAACTTTGGAGCTGGTTTGCTATGTTTTTGGGACAATACAAAATGCAGAATTCAAACTCCATTTCAAATTCAAATGATCAAACACAATTCAAATTCTACACTAGAATTCAAACCATTTGAATTCAGCAACTTCAAACCTTAACTTTGGGGTGAAGTAAGGCCTTTAATTCTGAGTTGCTGAGTGGAAAATATCAGAGAAAAATTTGACTAGACAAAGGGGGGGTGGGGCCCAATTATTAGCCACACAAAGCAAACAAACCGACTGTTTTTCCCTCGGACGAGCACAGCGCGCCAGCGCTCGACTTCGACCCGTGCCCGAGGCTCCACCGAGCTGTTTCTCACGGCCCCGACGTCGGCGCGCGTGTGGGTGATCAGAGCGACCGCCCGAGCGCCCCAGCCCTATTTCTCTTCCCCCCCTCAGCTCGCGGAGTGCCGCAGCAGTTTCAGTTGCGCCGAACACCGCTGCTCGGTTCTCTCCGATCGACCACAGCCTTCTGAGCTCGGCTGCTTGAGACATCCACAGCAAAGAGTAGTGCCTGGACGTGCTCTAGCCCTCTCCAAAGTTCCTCCAAGGTTTACCGATCAGAGCCGCTCATGAAACTCGGATTTGCGCCAAAGCTTTGAGGTGCACCGGACCTCGCTGCTTCGGCTCACCATCGACAGCCTCATCCGGCCACCCTCTCCTCTGACTTCCTATACAAGAAAGGTGCGTTGGTAGCCCCGGATGGTGTAGCAGCCAGCCGTATAGCAAATGATCTATCAGTAGCTCGAATTTCATCCTTTCCCGAACCCTAGTGTAGAAGAACGAGGCCCGGTTCATATCCAAATTTGGGTTGCACGATCAACCACGCCTCGAACTCACGTGCACATAGCTTCTGCACTCTCTTGCGCCCGTCCCTGACAAAGAACCGAGGAAAACCATGAGGTGCTGGCCGTGTTCTAGTCGATTTTCGCGCTGCCATGGGAAAACGCTTTGGCTCACCGTTGAACCCTAGTTTGCCGGCCGTTTCATCGAGTTAGGCAGTCTGTTCTAGCTCCCACATCGCCCACTGGTGCTCTAGAGCCCGAGAACCAATCATTTTGTGGAGGCATAAGGGTTCCCGACCTCGCCGGAGTTCAAAACCTTGCTGTCACCGATGCGCTGTGGTTTCCGGTGAGCTACGGCCGCCGGCAACCCTCCCAGAGTGTTCAGCGGGGTAAACGATGGAGGAGCGGCGAGTTTGGGCCCGGGAGATAGCCGGGAAAGCCGTTCCCGCCACCCTCGCCGGAGCAAACGCCGCACGCTCCTCTGTTTGGCGCGAGGAAGAAGAGAGAGCTGACGGGTGGGACCCACAGACAAGATTTAAACATTTCCAGATTTTCCTAATGCAGTTCAAACTTTGGAGATCCATAACTTTGTATAGAAAACTCCAAAAAGGGTGAGGCCAATTTTGATGGAATCCTCATGAGGAGTACTTCACAGAGAAATAAATTACATGCTATGAAAATGCCCAGGAATTTCTGTAGAATTGTTTTTAGTAAATCATTTAGGGATTTATTACAGGAGCAATTCTTTATGAAATATTCCCATATTTGGGCAGCTAATTCATTACATAGTAACTGACCTCCAGTAAAAATTTGAGCTTCATTGGAGTCCATTTGCTAGGTCAAATTGCCTTCCAAAGTTCAGCTTTTATTTGAAAATTCAAATTTAAACAGAAACTTTTCAGAACTCCTATCCAACTTCAAAAATTCATATCTCTATGTTGGTAGCTGCAAAAATGGTGAAAAAAAATTTAGAACCATGGAGACTTACCCTAATCAGATCTTCCACTGTTAGCTATGTCAAAGCTCCTGATTTGGGCTCAAAATTCAGAGAAGAATTGTACTTGTAGAAATTTTAAAGACTACATTGTGCAATGACATGTCTCCAAGTTTTGCTCAGATCATCCTTAGAAGGTCTAGTCTTCACTGTAAAAATTCCAAAGCCAATTAAGGAACATAAATAGCAGTAGCTATGAATAGAAGTTCAATTCTTATAAGTCCTTAATGCTTACACATATATTTTGTTACATTTCATAATAGTGACCAAAGTTGAGGACGCACCGGAGCCGTCGGACGTCCTCCCGCCAGAAGCTGACTTCTCATTTAACTCGCAACCAGGCAAGCCCCGGTTTGCACTAAAGTACCTTTTATAAAATTCTTTATTTGTATCACTTATGTCTAGGGTGAATGATAGCATTAGAGTTAAGGTGATTGAAACCCCACTTGCATAACCTTTTAAATCCTCTGAAGGGTTGGGTAGCTTACAGAGCCGACGAGTAGAGAATGCCATGCTAATACGCTTAGGATCTCGGTAGAAGTCGAGTAGTTGGAATCTACTCGCGAGGTAAGGTTTTATCACACGGTTTGGTCAGAATAGAAAATGGCTTAAGAGTGGAGAAAAATGAGACCCAGCAGGGGGATAGGAAGCAGTGAGCGGAGGTCTCACGTGCGTAGCACTGTTGGTGTCGATTGAGGACCGAGTCGTGTGCGGGCCTGCTGAACAGATAGAAAATGGCTTAAGAGTGGAGAAAAATGAGACCCAGCAGGGGGATAGGAAGCAGTGAGCGGAGGTCTCACGTGCGTAGCACTGTTGGTGTCGATTGAGGACCGAGTCGTGTGCGGGCCTGCTGAACAGGTATCGAACAGTACCGGATGGCATACTGACATAAGCAGGAAACCGATGTAAATGGTTAACCTGGGTGCCGAGGCTTACCCAACCGTAAATAGGAGTGGGTTGAGGGTTGCAAGGTGTAATTCTGCCGGTGGGCACAGTCACGCTCCACGCGGGGACCTCCTGCCCGTTACGGATGGACCGGTTTGACATTTGGGTTGCCTTAGAAAGGTTGTTGAATACAACAGAGTAGGGAGGGGCGTGGAATCACGCTTCTGAAAGTGGGTGTATGCAACGTGTTCTCCGGGTGTCTCCTGATTGCAATCACCGTCTCTCACGGTTATTTGAGTACTGCTTGTTCACTGTTCCGTGACGTAGTAAGAAGTTAAGTAAGCCAGTTGAATGATAATATGCTGTGATGATAGCTTAATGTTTTGGAAACCATGTCTGCTGTAGATGTAGAGCTAATTAATTTTATTTTCCGCTTTGGGCATCACCACATCGGAGGAAAGCGTTTCTTGTTTGATTGTGGACTTCCGATGTGAGGGCTGCCTAAGGCACATGAATCTGCTGCTATAAAACTGAAAGCAAGGATCAACTTATAGGCGTGTCTTTGACGCAAAGTCCTTTTCCCTATCTTACATACCCCTGCATGTAGAGTTCCATGCCTAGGCTAGACGGTTAAGCCTTGCTGAGCCATCATGCTCACGGTTGCAATATTTGAGCTGTGTGCAGGTGAGAGTTATGAGGAGGGATCCGAGGACGAGGGGATGCCCCCGTCAGGGTACACGGCCGAGCTGGAGCCCTGCACGCCACCGTGAATCTCCGGTTCCATGCTGCTAGTGTGTAGCGTCCCCGGGCTGGACGGCTGCACTTTTTCATAGTAGAATGAGAGGCTACTTACGTAAATTACTTTTGCTGTTAATTAAGTTTTGTAAAAAACATCCACAGTTTTATATCAAATAAAAAGTTGTATGTTGTTCTTTATTCTTTTCGTGTGTGCTGTTGGGTGCCGCATCGCACGGCACCACCCTCTGTGATCCTGGAGTGGGTGAACCACGGGGTGGTCCCCACATCAGCCTTCACTGAACCGATAACCCGAAGGAAACAACTGCAGGCGACCGTCTAGCGCTCGCGGGCAGCCAGCTCGCTCGGTTAGCACCACCTCACGGTGAAAAACTCGGCTCAAAGTCCAGCACACGAGCTGCTCTAGCCATTCTCTTCATTCCCGAGTGAAACCAGCTCACACAGCGCCATAGGGTTGCTTCCGCTCACAAGTTCTTGCCGCCGCTCTCTGCTCAACGGCGACCAGCTGATCCCGGCTGCTTCACGCGCCGCCACCAGAGAAGAAAAGGTGCGCCTGCTTGCGAGGAAGCTGTAGGAGGAAACCGTTTGCCGTTTCATGCGGTGTAGAGCAAGAATTCCAAGTTTCTCTCCACGGTGTACCTTAGGGTTAGCAATCGGTCGACGGTGAAATTCATTGCACAGAGGCAACTGCCGGTCGAGCTGCAGCTCACACACGCTATAGACATCCGTGCGCTTCTCCCCGAACAAGAAGCCTCAAGAACAACCACCCGAACCTAGGTTTCACCGATAAACAGTCCGGCGGAAGAGAGGGTTGCCGGTGAGGTCTGGTTTACCGACCGTTTAGGTTCCAACCGAGGTCATGCTGAGCTTCCCGAGGCTTCCCTGGACGTGGTGACGCGATTAGCGCGCAAAGGGGGTGGTCAGAAGGACGGGAACGCGTTGCCGAAGTTGCACAGGGGCATAGCGCTCGTCGCCGGCGAGCTACAGCGGTTAGCCGGTGGCGGCATGTTGTTCAGCGTGTTCAGCGTCCAAAGTTACGTAGGGGCGGCGAGTTTCACCGTCGCCGGCGAGCTAGGTCGCCGGGAACGCTGACCTCGCCGGAGCTCTGACAACTCGGGGCGGCGACATCGCGAGGTGGACGAAGGGCGTGGGTCCCACATGTCAGTAAAGGCACTAAGCGCGCGCGTGGTTAGTTTAATTTAAACGGGCAGGTCCCGCTGTCAGTCACTGTTTAAGCGCAGGAGGTGATTTTCTTTAGGAAAATAATTCAGGAATCAGCCCAAACTTTAGAAATTCATAACTCTGTGTAGAAGTGTCCAAATTCAGTAAACCAAATCTCGTTGGATTCAGCTTTTCGAGTACTATCCAGCAAAACAAGTTTCAGCTCATGAAACATATTCTTTCTCCAGAATTAATTCACTAATGTTTAAACTGTTGGGAATTTTATCTGGAGAATTCTTTTATTGAAAATTCTGAAATTTGGCTGGGATGTTAATTTGAATGTCCTTGAGTCACAGGAAAAATTTCAAATCCATCCAAGTTCATTTAGTCACCCTAATGGTGTGATTAATTGAACTGCCCTGAGAAAATGGAAAAATGTACAGAAACATTTTTCAGATTTTCTCAAATCTTGTTTAGGGCATAACTTCCTCTAGGATTCTTCAAATGACATGAAACCACTTCCATTTGAACCATCTCAAACTCTAGTTTCAAGAAAGTAATGGTTTGAGCCTTGAAAATCCCTGGAAATCCTTAGAGGCTCTAGTAATGACGAAATAAACTTTTATTTGTACAGAGCTCAAATGAACTTTGTTTCAAATAAAACTTGGTCAAGCCTCTGGTTAGGATTCTACCAAGCCACCAGAAAAATTTCAGAGCAAAAGGGGATTTCTAGCTAGGGTTATGTTCTTTACATATTCAATTTAAGACATTGCATTTAAATTGACATATAGTACATTGCATACGTGTAGTCGCTGAAGGCGAAGAAACTCCGGAAGTGCTGGACTTTCTCCTTCTGGATGAAGCGCTAACAACTGAGAAGCAGCAACAAGGCAAGCACCGGTTTGCATTTAACAAAGTTTATAAAGTTTTGCTTTATATACATACTTAGCTTGAGGTATTTATGTGCATTAGGTGTAGGAAGGATGAAACCCAAATGCATAGCCAGATTATTCCAACAAGAGTGAGGGTAGTATTTAAGTCCTCGCGTAGCTCATGCTGTGCTTAATGTTTATATACTTCGGTACAAGTCGAGTAGATGGAATCTACTCGCGAGTATAGGCTTTGGGACACAAGGGATTGGTTCGAATGATATGAGATCACTTTAGTAAGAAAATGAGACTAGGCAGGGGCTAGGGCGCAGCAAGAGGAAGTATTGTGGGTGCAGCCTGTCCGTGTCAATTGAGGACCGATCTGTGTGTGGCCCACGCTGATCAAGTTTGAATGTACCGAAGGCATATCGGATATATGGGCCCCGAACTGATGTAACCTAAACCTCTGGGCTCGAGGCATAGCACACCGATTTATAGGTGTAGGTTGAGGACAGCCAGGTGGAAATATGCTAACGGGCATAGAGAGATGCTCCGTGTAGGGAACCTCCTGCTCGTTTAGGTGCGACCGGTTCAACGTTCGGGCTGTTGGGCGAAAGGTTGTCCCGTACGACATTGAGTGAGCGTGCTGTGCAGCTCCACGGTTGGGAATACGTGACGTGCTCTTCAGGTATCTCTGCAGGTGTATATCGAGTCGATTCGCCATCCCTCGCGGTGATGAGGACCACTTGGTCACTGAGTCGTGACGTAGGTTAATATATGAAATGATATGATTCAATATTGCGGTTATGATTAAATTGTATTGCTACAAGTGTGCCACCAGATATTGCTCACTAAATTTAAGATTCATGAACTGTTAACTTGTGGCTAAAATATGAATTAAGGATGAACTTGTAGGCGTGTCCTTTGCTGCAATATGCCATCCCATGTTGGTTATGAACTGCATGTAGAGTTTCATGCATAGGTGAGTCGGTTAAGACTTTCTGATCCATCGTGCTCACGGTTGCTGCTATGAGTGTTTTTCAGGTGAGGACTACCCCACGGACTCGGGGTACGAGTCCACCGGCGAGGGCTACCCTCCGTCTGGGACCACGACTGAGTGGGAGCTGTACACGCCGCTCTGAGCTGAGGAGTGAAGCTAGTGTGGGTTGTCCATAGGGCTGGACAACCGACTTTTGCTAGTTAGGTGGGCGTGAGTTGTATAAATTTAGCTTCCGCTGTTATTAAACTCTGTACTTAGTTGTAAACTGAAGGTGTGTACTACTTTGTACATATTCAGTTGTTTTTCTATGTAATACAATGTGTTCCTTATGATGTGTGCTGTCAGGTGTCGCATCGTGCGGCACCACCCTCTGAGATCCTGGGCGAGTGGATTTCGGTCCGTCTCAGGCTGGCATCAGAGCTGCTTAGGGGATAGCACACTAATTAAGAACTGTATTATGAGAAAACTTAGGATTAGGTGAGGATTCGCTAGTATGCCCAAGTAAGGACTATATTAGTATAGTTACTTAAAGTGGAATGACTAACATATGTGTTATAATTCTGAATTTTGATTATGTAACAACGCACCCACGCTCAGGTAAAAATAGTAAGGAACGCCACCGAAAGCGGTTCAATTTCGGTTAGCTCCCCTGACGAGGAATGTGGTTCAGGTATATGTCTCATAGCTTGGTGTGAGACATTAATATGAAACTCTTGGACTCTTCATGTTCCTGAGTTCATATGAAACGCTGGTCCCTGGTGTGCATTAGGCAAGAAAGTGGAGACCCCATCGTATGATCGGTAACACAATAGTGTGTTCTTCTAGAAATAGCCTAGAAAGACATACGCAGCGCTTGCCATCGGCGTGCCCTGCAGGGCAGTAGGTGGTATCTGTTGGGTGATAAAATTCCCAACCGTGACGACCCGTTTGCGCTGTACTCGGGTTCCCCGTCGTGTGGTGTGAAAACACGATCACGTACCTTGAGACGTGGCTTAACTCAAGGACGGCCGTATGGCAATGATACGGGCATATGTATTTACTTTCAAATATGGACATGCCTGAAATGACAACAACCTTTTAGTGCATCACTATTGAGTGTTTTCTGCAGGTACTAACCACGTATGTATCCCGTGTAGTATACGTGTGTGAGAGACCGTTTAGGGCCACAATTGAGACGTATATGCCGGTATAATCCGGTTAGGATTTTCTTTTTTTGTGGGGAACGTAGTACCGACATGTAATAGGCATTTGCATTACACATAATGGTAACCAGGAACTAAAATAACCAAGTTTCAATATTTAGGACCCTGGTTGGGTAGAAAAATTTAATAGTTGATTGGTTTAGTTCAAAGGGATTGAAAAACAGGGTGCTCTGTTTTGGCAGCAAGATTGCTGAACTTTAAGAGAGCATAACTCGCAGATTATTTAGCCAATGGAGGTGTGGGATATAGTACTGGAAATTGGTTTAAGTGCTCTACAACTTTGTTGTAGACTTTCAGAGCAGAATCACAACTTAAACTGGTTGAAACTCCAGATGATTGTAAACTGTCCAGAACCAGGACAGCTTCAAAGCACTCTCTGGACTGTTCTATTTTAAAGCATAACTTCCTGTATAAAAATCTAAAATTATTATATGATACATTTCTGAAAAGTATAGGAGATGTGTTACATCTCTGTAATTCAGAGCTTCTGCAATTGCAGCACGGAATTCAGTGGAATTTAGTGTTGAAAATAGCAACTTCCACAGGAGGTGCTGTTGAAATTCTTCCAGAAATTCTGTTGATTTGAATTATCATAACTTTTTAACAGAGCTTATCTGAGGGTAAACAAATACTAGTTGGAAAGCTACTGAAGCTAACTTTAACTTTGGTATTCAACTTGAGTTATGAAAATGCCATGTACCAGGTCAAAATCTGGGATATGTAGAAACTGGTCATTCTGGGCAGAGGGATGGACAGTTGAACTCATTTGAGAGATTGTTGTACTCTAGGGGGGTTTGATTACTTCCAATGGGGTAGCACATACTCATGAGTTGTTATCTTCAACTAGTGAAAGGTTTGAGTAGGTTTCTTACTCAAGTTTCTTTTGCTAGAGACCATGTTTGTGTCGTATTGAGGATAAAGGGTAGTATACGTGATGACAAAGCGATATTAACATCTCGTAGTGACCAAATCTAGTTGAGATGAACTTCCAAAGAGGAAGTCCATAAAGTTGGATTTAACTAGTTTGCATTTGGTCTGGTAATGGTGTAGCTTGTGCAAAGTTATTACATTATTTATATACGAGGTGTATCGCATGTTTACTGTCATTATGTTTTTACGCCTATTTTATTGGACTGCATGAAGTATGTTGCAAGACTGATTTTTATTGTCGTATGGTTGCAGATGGTTCGCACTCGGGCCACGCATGAGGTCAGTGTCTCTAGTCAGCAGGGGGGTGATGACTCCCAGCCACCTGCCTACGACAGTACCCCGCAGCAACAACCACCACCGCCACCTCCGCTTACACTAGCGGATGTGATCGCGGTGCTGGTAGGCAATCGTGAGGAGCAGACCAATCTGCTCCGCGCTATCGTGCAGAGTACGTCCCAGGCGGGGGGGGGGGGGGGAGGGGTCTAGAGAGGGGGCCTCATGAGCCCCACACTACGATGTACTCGGATTTCATTAGTACGCATCCTCCGGTGTTCACCGAAGTGGTAGAACCACTGGAGGCCGACAACTGGCTGCGGATGATCGAGTCCAAGTTCGGGCTGCTCCAATGTACGGAGCGGCAGAAGACTCTCTTCGCGGCGCATCAGCTTCACGGTGCCACTGGTACATGGTGGGCGAACTATGTCGCCTCACTGCCAGATGGCCACGCCGTGGAGTGGGAAGAATTCCAGGAGGCATTCCGCGCCTACCATATCCCTCCCGGGATAATGAAGAGGAAGTTCCAAGAGTTCTTGGAGCTGAAGCAGGGTGGGAGGAGTGCCCACGACTACTCCCGTGCCTTCAACCATCTGGCGCAGTATGAGTCACATTATATCTCCACCGAGGAGAAGAAGAGAGAACAGTTCTATCGGGGGTTAAATCCGGAGATGAAGACGCATCTCGTACAATGCAATCACTTCAGTTTCAACGGGCTCGTCAACGCCGCGATCATGCAGGAAGATGCTCAGCGGGAATTGGCGGCTGAGCAGCAAAGCGCAGCGCTTCACCCAGCAGCGGAGGTGGAGCTCCTCAAAAATACCGCATGGTGTATCGGACACCATCTGGTCAGCAGTGGCATCCACCGGCGCGACCTCAGCAGTTCGGGGGTGGTTCTTTTCAGCCACCCCCTTCCGACCGCTGATGCCACCACCGCGACCGCAACAGCAGCAGAAGATGGTACCCCGGGCGTTTCCACCGCCACAACATGCACCGGGTTTCTGTCCACCGATCAGCGGAGGGCCGCCTCGCTACACCTGCTACACGTGTTGCTAGGCGGGCCATTTCTCGAAGGACTGTCCCCAGGGGCAGCAGAGCAGCGGGCAAGCCCAACATCAGGGTGGTGCTCGAGGCTGACCTCCGGTCAAGAAGGGAGGTCAGCAAACCAGGGGCATTCGCAACCTCGACAATGAGGACGCCCCAGAGGGAGAAAACGTGATGGCGGGTACGTTCACTCTCAACGACCAAGCAATCATCATTTTATTCGATTCAGGTGCAACCCACAGTTTCATAGGTGCATCCTATGTGGCTAAGCATCAACTGCAAGTCTTCCCAACCGATTGCTCATATATTCCAAAAGCACCACTATGCTTAGGTGGGAAGATGTATCCCACCACCTTGATAATCCTTACGAGACAGAAGATTGATTCAATCTTAGGGATGTCATGGTTACACTACCATGGCGCTGTCCTGGAAACTCTATCACGGACGGTCCATTTGAATTCTCCATTCCACCATCCGCATTCAATGGTATTATACAACCCTGCCCCGGAAGTTTTAGCAACTTATAACACTGAAGCTCTCAAGTTAGAGGACATCCCTGTAGTCCGGGAATACCCTGACGTGTTTCCAGATGATCTCTCGGGCATGCCACCTGAACGGGATGTGGAGTTCAAGATTGAACTTGCACCCGGGACTACTCCCATATCATGGAGACCATACAAAATGGCTCCGAACGAGCTGGCTGAGTTGAAAGAATAGCTCAATGATATGTTGAGCAAAGGTTTCATTAGACCGAGTTCCTCGCCTTGGGGATGCTCAGCGCTGTTCGTCAATAAGGATGAAACCTTGAGGCTGTGTGTGAATTACCGGCTGCTCAATGCCGTCACCATCAAGAACAAATACCCACTGCCCCCTATTGACATCCTGTTTGATCAGCTTGTGGGTGCAAGTGTGTTCTCCAAGATGGACCCTCGCTCCGAGTATCATCAAATAAATATCCAGGCGGAGGATATTCCGAAGATGGCCTTCTCGACGAGATATGGACTATATGAATATCTCGTCATGTCTTTTGGTCTCACCAATGCTCTGGCACATTTCATGTACCTCATGAACTCGGTGTTCATGCCAGAGCTGGACAAGTTCGTTGTGGTGTTCATTGATGATATCTTGGTTTACTCCAAGACAAAAGCAGAACACGCCGAACACTTGAGAATCGTTCTTCAACGATTGTGGGACCATAAGCTCTATGCCAAGTTCAGCAAATGTTAGTTTTGGATCAGCCAAGTGCCATTTTGGGGACATATCATCTCAGTGGAAGGCATTGCGGTTGACCCAAGCAAAATTGAACAAGTGCTGAAATGGAAAGCCCCCACTTCTGTACATGAAGTCAGAAGCTTCCTCGGTTTAGCGGGATATTTCCGGAGATTCATTCCGAGCTTCTCCAAGCTTGCTAAACCGATGACTGAACTATTAAAGAAGGGGATGAAATATGTTTGGAACTCAGCGTGTGAAGGAGCTTTCCAAGCATTGGTGAAGCATCTCACAACAGCCCGGTCTTAGCTCAACCGGATACGACCAAGCCCTTCGACATGTATTGTGATGCATCCGATATCGGGCTCGGCTACGTGTTGATGCAAGAAGGACGTGTGGTCGCGTATGGCTCACGCCAACTTTGAAACCATGAGAAGCACTATCAGACTCATGATCTTGAGCTTGCTGCTGTGATATTGGCGCTGAAAATGTGGAGGCACTATCTCCTGGAGAATTTGATGCATCTCTACACCAACCGCAAGAGCTTAAAATATATCTTCACCCAGAAGGAGCTTAATATGAGGCAAAGGAGATGGTTAGAACTAATCAAATATTATGAGATTGAGATTCATTACCACCCCGGCAAGGCGAATGTGGTTGCCGACGCGCTGAGTCGGAAATCACATGTCCATAACTTCACCATTACACCGCTTGAAGAGGAAGAGCCGAGTTTATACTTGGTTCCTTATGGATCACTCTACAACCTTGCTCTCATACCTACCATTAGGGAGGATATCATTGCAGCTCAGAAAGTTGACAAGGGCATGGCACATCTCCGGAGACGGATAGACAGCGGGGATATCAATTGTTTCCGGAACGACGATGAGGGGACGCTGTGGTTTAATGACCGCATAGTCGTACCCCGGAATATGGAGCTGAGGAAGAAGATCCTTGATGAAGCTCACTTGT
The DNA here is from genome assembly GCA_030760725.1 of Neostapfia colusana. Taxonomy (NCBI): domain Eukaryota; kingdom Viridiplantae; phylum Streptophyta; class Magnoliopsida; order Poales; family Poaceae; genus Neostapfia; species Neostapfia colusana. Next base: position 64,638,710 of record JASWHV010000001.1, read on the forward strand.
CTAAATTCTCCATTCATCCGGGCAGCAACGAAATGTACTAAGATTTGAAAAGAAGATTTTGGTGGACACGGATGAAGCGGGAAGTGGCTAAATACGTATCCGAGTGTGATACGTGTAGATGAATGAAAGCGGATCACATGAGAAAATCAGGGCTGTTGCAACCCCTGAAAATTCCAGCATGGAAGTGAGAAGATGTGAGCATGGATTTCATTGTAGGATTACCCCTAACTTCCAACAAGCATGATTCTATTTGGGTAATCGTTGACCGGCTGACCAAGTCAGCTCACTTCATTCCCGTGCATGCACATTTCCATGCCAGCAGATATGCGGAGTTTTACATTGCAAGAATCCTATGATTGCATGGAGTACCCAAGACCATAATCTCATACCGAGGGGCATTGTTTGTGGCTCGTTTCTGGGAGCAGTTGCACGCTGCTTTGGGTACTAAGCTGATTAGAAGCTCCGCCTATCACCCTCAGACAGATCGACAAACTGAGAGGGTGAACCAAGTATTAGAAGACATGTTGAGAGCGTGTGTCATCCACCACAGTAGAAACTGGGATAATCATATACTGTTGGCGGAATTCTCGTACAACAATGGCTATCAAGTGCGTATCCAGATGGCACCATATGAGGCTCTCTACGGTCGCAAATGCCGCACCCCATTGAACTGGTGCGAGTCTAGTGAAAGGGTCACGTTCAGGATTTATTTGGTGAACGACGCCGAAGAGCGCGTTCAGATGATACAAGCCAACTTGAAGGCCACCCAATCCCGACAGAAAAGTTACGCTGATAAGAGGCATAGGCCGCTGCACTTTGATGTCGGGGAACACGTGTACCTCCGTGTATCTCCGATGAAAGGCGTGCACCGATTCGGCATGAAGGGGAAACTCGCTCTCCGATTTATTGGACCCTATGCTATCACCGAGAAGTGTGGACCAGTGGCGTATCGACTAGAACTACCAGCGTCGCTCGCTGGTGTTCACGACGTTTTCCATGTTTCACAACTACGGAAATGTCTGAAGTATACGGCTGCTGTTCCCACCGAAGACATTGGCGAGCTGCAACCGGATTTGACATATGCTGAATATCCGGTAGAGATTAATAATGAGAAGGCTCGGACCACATGTAACCGAATGCTGAGGTTCTACAATATACTGTGGAGCAACCACACCGCTGAAGAAGCGACGTGGGAGAGCAACGAGTTCCTTCGCTCAAACTACCCGGACTTCATAGCGTCTAATCACGGGTGAGTTCATATTACATCGTCGTATCTTCCTTTATAATCTCGGGACGAGATTCTTTTAAGGGGAGAGGGATGTAAAATCCCAAGAACTGACTTGCTAAAATGTTCACCACATCACCAAACCACGGGCTAATTTCATGCAAATCCAAGCCTTTTTGAGGCACTTTTTGAGACATTTGTAAAAAGGGCTAATTTGAATGTAAATTCAAATTGCAGCTACATTCATTACTTGGATTCAAAAGATGACTTCATATTCAAACTCAACACATTTTTCTGAGTTAGTCCACCAATTTTCATCCTCATTGGAGTTCATCTTTTTGGGAGCTAAATTTGCAATAATTCAAAACTGAATTTGAATTTAAAATTCTAAATTGAAGCAAGTTTAGCCAAACCAATTTCAAATTGAGGAACTCAAATTCAACTCATGACTTTGTGGCTAAGTCTACCATTTAAGTGTGAGTAGCTGGGATATTTGCAGTGAAAATTGGAAAAGAATTAGAGGGGAGAGCTGTGACCCACTGGTCAGTGATTCAGCCTCCACTGAACCGACTCAACCCGAAGGAAACAACCGCAGGAGACCGCTGAGCGATGGGGGGCAGCCAGCTCGCTCGGTTAGCGCCACCTCATGGTGAAAAACTCGGCTCAAAGTCCAGCACACAAGCTGCTCTAGCCGTTCTCTTCATTCCCTAGTGAAACTAGCTCACACCGCGCCGTAGGGTTGCTTCCGCTCACAAGTTCTTGCCGCCGCTCTCTGCTCACCGGCGACCAGCCAATCCCGGCTGCTTCACGCGCCGCCACCAGAGAAGAAAAGGTGTGCCTGCTTGTGAGGAAGCTGTAGGAGGAAACCGTTTGCCGTTTCATGCGGTGTAGAGCAAGAATTCCAAGTTTCCCTCCACGGTGTACCTTAGGGTTAGCAATCGGTCGACGGCGAAATTCGTTGCATAGAGGCAACCGCCGGTCGAGCTGCAGCTCACACACGCTCTAGACATCTGTGCGCTTCTCCCCCGAGCAAGAATCCGCAAGAACAACCACCCGAACCTTAGCTTCACCGATAAACAGTCCGGCGGAAGAGAGGGTTGCCGGTGAGGTCCGGTTTGCCAGCCGTTTAGGCTCCAACCGAGGTCATGCCGAGCTTCCAGAGGCTTCCCTGGACGTGGTGACGCGATTAGCGCGCGAAGGGGGTGGTCGGAAGGATGGGAACGTGTTGCCGAAGTTGCACAGGGGCATAGTGCTCGTTGCCGGCAAGCTACGGCGGTTAGCCGGTGGCGGCATGTGCAAAATCCCCAAAAAGTGGTAGCAAGAAAATTCAGCTCATGTACACTTATGAAAAATGAGGGGAATTAAAAACTTTGAATTATAATGGTGTAAGTTCAAAGTGAGGGTTTCGACTTCCCAAAACTTCCAAACATGGAGATCTAAATGCACAGCTTGGATCTTCATACAGAAAATATTCAACCTTCCAAATTTCAACTCATTTGGAGGAGTTTCAATATTTGTTTGGGATTAAAAGGAGAAGCCCTCTAATCTGAATTTCAAATTCAGTTTCAAATTCCAATTCCCTCAATTTGCAAATCCGGTTCCACAAATGTGTTCTCCACATTTGAATTAACAGCCATGCCAAAAATCAGAAACTTTGGGCCTGGTTTGCTATGTCTTTGGAGCAAGGTAAAGGGGAGAATTCAAATTCTAATTAAACTTCAAAGAACCAAAGTCAGTTCAAATTCCACACTAGAATTCAAATCATTTGAATTCAAATATTTCAAACCATGACTTTTGGAGGAAGCAAAGGATTTAATTGGAGAAAAATATCATAGCTATTAGGTGGGGTGGGACCCACATGGCAGTGAGACATGAACCACAGTGGAGAAATTTGCTTCTGTGCGAGTTGCACACCGGGGCAGCCACGCAGCTGTCCCCTATTTCCCAACGAGGTGATTTCAGCGCTGTGGATTGCTACTCGGTAAAAATCTGCAGCTGTCGAACTCAAACACGGTTCATTTTTCTTCCCTGCACGAGCAAATCCCCTCAGTGCCGCAGCCTCTCGTGCGTTCACTCGATAAAACAGTGCACCGTGCTGTCATCGTTGCTGCTCGGCCTCCGGCCGCTTTAGCGACCAGCTGAGTCGACCAGGAGCTTCGCCGGCGCTTCCTCAACGAGATACACCGCTCCTCAGCTCATCCCCGAGCTCCCCTCGCTGTGCCGGAGCCGTTCTTCGCCGGAAGACAACAGAGCACCGGCGCACCTCACTGCTCCTCGCGTTCCAGCCGATCCAACGCCTCCCCCGCACGTCCAACACCTCGCTAAGGTGCGCCAAGGTGTGTAGATCATGTTACCGCAGTCCCCTTGCCCTTCCCCATCGCTGGCTCGCCGGAATTTGGGTTTTAGCGCCGGTACACGTGAACAACCGACCCAAACCAAAACTGGAAATTCGTCCAACACGCATGATCATTTGTTCTTCGGTTGAAGCTATAACATCACATCATCCTATCGCCCTCCCACGCCAAATACCGCAGCAAACCATCCACCACACGCCCCGGGCAACGAGAAATCACCGGCGGCGGCAAAAACGGGTCGGTCCTCCGGTGAACCCTATTTTCCGGCTGTTTGCTGCAAGGTTTAGCATGCGTTCCATGTTCCCCAATCACTGGTGATGGTTTAGGGCAAGGTAGCTCGCAGGGAGAAGCTTCGGACACGCCAGAACGCGTTGATACCGAGCTCCCGAGCCGCCTCGCCGGTGCCGACCTGTTTTTGGCTGTTTTCATGCGCGGAAACCTTGCCCGGCAGCTGCGCCATGTTCCAAGGAGCATGTAGGGCGAAACCGGAGCTAATTTGGTGGAGAAATGAGGGACAACGAGCCACGCCACGATCTGTGCGGGTGCGCACGCACGTTCTCTGGCGGGAGGTTGAAGAAAGACCTGACAAGTGGCCCCCCCTGTTAAGTCTCTGTGTACATTCCCAACAGAAACTTATTCAAGTTTGAAAAATCCGTAACTTTGTGTAGGAAACTCCAAAAAGGGTGAGACCAATTTTGTTGGAATCCTAATGAGGAGTACTTCACAGAGGAACAAATTGTTTCCTATGAAAATGCCCAGAAATTTCTGTAGAATTATTTTTATTAAATATTTTAGGGATTTATTACAGGAGCAATTCTTTATGAAATATTAACAAATTTGGGCAGATTGTCCTTTTCCAAGTCACTGATCTCCAGTAAAAATTTGGGTGTCATTGGAGTTCATTTGCTAGGTAAAATTGTCTTCCAAAGTTCAGTATTTATTTGAAAATTTAAATTTAAACAGAAACTTTTCAGAACTCCTGTCCAACTTCAAAAATTCATATCTCTCTGTTGGTAGCTCCAAAATGGTGAAACCAATTTTGTTAGAACCATGGAGACTTACCCTAATCAGTTGTTCTACTTTTTGCTATGTCAAAGCTCCTGATTTGGGCTCAAAAATTCAGAGAAGTCTTGTGCTTGTGGGAATTTTGGAGACCACAATGTGCAATGAAATTTCTCCAAATTTTGCTGAGATCATCCTTAGAGGATCTAGTCTTCACTGTAAAAATCCCAAAGCTAATTAAGGATCCTAAATAGCAGTAGCTATAAATAGAAGTTTACTTCTTATAATTCTTAAATACTTAAACATATATTTTGTTACATTTCATAATAGTGACCGAAGTTGAGGATACGCCGGAGCCCTTGGACGTTTTCCCACCAGAAGCTAACTTATTCTCTGACTCGCAACTAGGCAAGCCCCGGTTTGCACTTAAGTACCTTCTATAAAGTTTTTCATTTGTATCACTTATGTCTAGGTTGAAATGTATGCATTAGAGTTAGGGTGATTGAAACCCCACTTGCATAACCTTTAAATCCTATGGAGGGTTGGGTAGTTTACAGACTCGACGAGTAGAGAATGCCATGCTAATGTTTAGGATCTCAGTAGAAGTCGAGTGGTTGGAAGCTACTCGCGAGATAGTACTTATCACACGGGATGAGAAGAGGTAGAAAATGACTTGAGTTGTGAAAATGAGACCCAGCAGGGGGGATAGGATGCAGTGAGAAGAGGTCTCACGTGCTTAGCTCTGTTGGTGTCGGTTGAGGACCGTCCGTGTGAGGCCCTGCTGGACAAGTATCGAACAGTACCAGATGCATACTGGCATATGGGAACCAGGAAACCGATGCAATTGGTTAACCTGGGTGCCGAGTCTTACCCAACCATAAATAGGAGTGGGTTGAGGGTAACAAGGTTTAAATCTGCCGGTGGGCACAGTCATGCTCCACACGGGGACCTCCTGCCCGTTACGGATGGACCGGTTCGGCATTTGGGTTGCCTTTGAAAGGTTGTTGCATACAACAGAGTAGGAAGGGGTGTGGAATCACGCTTCTGAAAGTGGGTGTATGTGACGTGTTATCCGGTTGTGTCTTGATTGCAATCACCGTCCCTCGGGTTATTTGAGTACACGCTTGTTCACTGCGCTGTGATATAGTAATAACTGAAATAAGCCAAGTGAACATGCTGTATTGAACTATTAATGTCTTGAAACCTTGTATGATGTAGTTATAGAGCTAATTAAGTTTATATTCCACTTTGGGCATCACCACATCGGAGGAAAGCGTTTCTTGTTTGATTGTGGACTTCGATGTGAGGGCTGCCTAAGGCTCAATAAACTGTTGCTATAAAACTGAAAGTAAGGATCAACATGTAGGCGTGTCTTTATTGCAATGTCCTTTTTCCTATCTTACACATCCTTGCATGTAGAGTTCCATGCCTAGGGTTGACGGTTAAGACTTGCTGAGCCAATATTGCTCATGGTTGCAATATTTGAGCTGTATGCAGGTGAGAGCTATGAGTAGGGGTCCGAGGACGAGGCAATGCCCCCGTCGGGGTACACGGCCGAGCTGGAGCCCTGCACGCCGCCGTGATTCTCCGGTTCCATGCTGCTAGTGTGTAGCATCCCTGGGCTGGACAGCTGCACTGTTGCTTAGTTAGGATGAGATGCTACTTATGTATATTACTTACGCTGTATAAATAAGTTTTGTAAAAAGACTTCCGCTGTTTTATATCAGATAAAAGTTTGTATGTTGTTCTTTATCTTTTCGTGTGTGCTGTTGGGTGCCGCATCGCACCACACCACCCTATGCGATCTTGGAGTGGGTGAACCACGGGGTGGTTCTCACAGACGTGGTATCAAAGCCGCATTGGGAATAGCACGCTCGAAAAGAGCCTAGTTTGAAAAATTTAGTAGTAGTCGAGTGAGGATTAGTCATTAAGCCCACATAAGGTCTATGATAGTACTAGATATGATGGTGGAAAAGGGTAACTTATATGTTATACATTCTGTAACGACGCTCCGACGTCAGGTAAGAGGTAAGGTACGCCACCGCAGGCGGATCAATTGCGGTAACTCGCCATATGAGTAATGGTATGGAAGGTTATACCGTGGCTTGGCACGGTAGTTAATATGAGTCTCTGAACCTTCTTATGGTTCTGAGAGCATATGAAAACGCTGATCTCCAGCGTGCTTCAGGCAAAAGTGAGAATACCCCATCATGTGGTAAGCAAGACAATAGTATGCAACTCTTGAACGTTCAATGTTCAAAGGGCCATACGCAGCGCTCACCATCGGCGTGCCTCAACGGTCATGAGGCAGTAGGTGGTATCCGTTGGGTTGATAAAATTCCCAACCGTGATGACCCGTTCACGCTCTACTCGGGTTCCCCGTCGTGTGGTGTGAGAACACGACCATGTACCTTGAAACGTGGCTTGACTCAAGGACGATCCGTATGGCAATGATACGGACCATATGTCTTTACTACGATATGGAACTGCCTGAAATTTCAAAAACCCTTGTGTGCAGAATTATTGTGTGTTCTTCTGCAGGTACATTAACCACGTTAGTGCATGACGTTTAGAAACCATTTGTGAGTGACGTTCTTTGTTCCACCATTTGACACGTATATGCCGGAATACCGGTTTAGAATTTTTCTTTGGCGAGGAAACGTAGTACCGAGACTGCATAAAAGAATATTTTTCAAAGAAAAGAGTTATAAGGAAGTTTAGGATTCCATTTACGGGTTAGTAAACTCCTATATTGAACTAAGAGTCAATTGGGAGTAGAGATTCAATCTCAAAAACTTAGGAACAATCTCCCCTGGTTTCGGCAGAAATTTTTTGCTGAACTTGAACAGGGCATAACTTAAGATTGGTTGAACCAATGGAGGTGTGGGATACCATTCTGGAAAGGTTTTGAAGTCCTCTACAACTTTCCTGTAGAGCTCCAGAACAAAAATCTCCCTCCAAAGGGATGAAAAATCTCAGAAGAGAGGGTACTGTCCAGAAAAAGGGCAGACCAAAATGCTCTCTGGAGTTTTCTGTATTTCAACCACAACTTCCTGTAGAAAAATTTCCAAGGGTCAAACAAGACACCGTTGGAAAGTACAGGAAATGTGCTACAACTTTGTTGTTGAACGCTAGTCCAGATTTTGCCTCTATAGTGGTCAAAACTGTTGAATTATCTACACTGGTCAGCTGGATCAGAAGCTGGACAGTGAGCACCATGTTGAAGTGTTTCAACCAAAACACTTAGTGTCACAATTCGACGTCCAGTGGCTGTTGTAAAACAGCGAGTTGGAGTCGAGAAGTTTCTGCATTCAACACATTATTGCGAGCGAGTACATGTTTGGGTCCAGTACAATAGCGAGGAATTACGCATACTAACACACATAACATCCCGTGGCGACCCACGATGGTCGAAATGAACTTTTAACACATAAAGTTCAATACTTTGGAACTCGATCGTGTGACGGGGTCCCGGGATGCATATGTTGTATAAAGTTTATACTTTATCCATATGTGTGACTGTTATGCATACTGTTTATTCCATTCTCGCACTACTATTGTATAGACTGGATGAGATAAACCAACATGTGCTGATCATTTGAATGATGTGAATGCAGAATGGTCCGTACACGGTCCACACAAGAGGAGGGAGGTCCGAGTCAAGTTTGTGGTGATGAGTCTCCACCTCCGGAGCAAACCACGACACAGCAGCAACCACCTCCTCCACTGCCAGAACTTCCAAGGAATCTTGCGGAGGTTCTCGCCGCACTGCTCGGCTCGCGTGACGAGCAAACCGAGTTACTGCAGATGTTGGTGCAGCAGAATGCATCCCATCCAGTAGGATGCCAAGACAATGCGCAACGCCGGCCCCAACATAGTTCTTATTCAGAATTTCTGGCGACCCATCCACCGGTCTTTACGGAGGCCGAAGAGCCGTTGGAGGCGGACAGCTTTATCCGCACTCTAGAGGCGAAGTTCGGGCTGCTACGATGCACCGAACATCAGAAGGTGCTGTATGCAGCGCAAACAGCTTCAAGGAGAAGCCGGTTGGTGGGCGAACTACACCGCCTCCTTACCGGCTGGCCATGCCGTCACATGGATGGAGTTCCGGGAGGCGTTCCACGCCTATCATATACCTCCCGGGGTTATGGAAATGAAGCTCCAAGAGTTCCTGGCGCTACGGCAGGGCGACAGGAGTGCTCATGAGTAATCCAGGTTATTCAACCGGCTGGTGCAGTATGTGCTAGGATTTGTGAGAACGGAGGAAGACAAGCGCAATGCATTCTTCCGGGGCCTGAATTCCAAGATGAAGGTCCATCTCGCCCAAAGCAATCGTGGCACATTCAACGACCTAGTTAATGCCGCGATTCTACAAGAGAATGCTCAGCGCGAGCGCGGTTCTGATAAGAGGAAACGCAGCACGCTGGCAAGCAGCAGTGGTGGGACGCCACAAAAATACCGCGTGGTGTATCGCTCACCATCCGGTCAGAGATGGCAGCCACTGGCGTGACCGCCTCAGTTCCGCGGTCAACAATATAATGCGCCGGGCTTCCGACCGACGTATCCACCACAGCAACAGCAGCAGCAAAGGATGGTCCTGCGTGCGCCTCAGTTTCAACAGCGTGCGCCGGGATTCTGTACTCAAGTCGGCGGGACCCCGGCACCTTACACGTGCTTCACGTGTGGCCATGTCGGGCACATTTCGAGGGACTGCCCTGAGCCGCGACAGGGCAGGGGTGCAGCACCATATCAGGGTGCTAATCAGCCCTGTAATCAGCCCAAGAAACCAGCACCAAAACCCGGCAACGTCCACCACTTAGCCATCGAAGACGTGCCGGAAGGCGAACCCGTCCTCGCGGGTACGTTCTCCTATTTAGATCATCCCGTAGTCATACTTTTTTGACTCCGGTGCCACCCATAATTTCATAAGTCAGTCTTATGTTATTAAATATCAACTGCCTATCATTCCCACAAATAGTTCATACTTGATATGCTCTCCGGGTGGGAAAATAGCAGCTGATAGAATGGTTTATAGAGCACCATTACAGTTGGGTGGAAATCTATATCCGACTTCTCTAATCATGTTAGAGAGTCAGAAACTTGATGTCATCTTAGGAATGTCATGGCTACATTGCCATGGTTCTGTTCTTGACATCATTCCACGTGTGGTTGATTTAAACTCTCCACTTCATGAACCACATGTTCTTATTCTTGACCGTTCGGTTCAAGAAGCTCCAGCCACATATAACACGGAAGCCACAAAACTTGAGGATATCAGTGTGGTCCGTGAATACCCGGATGTCTTTCCGGATGATCTTCCGGGCATGCCACCCGAAAGAAATGTCGAGTTAAAGATTGAACTTGTACCTGGGACGACACCGATCTCACGGAGACCGTACAAGATGGCTCTGAATGAGCTGGCTGAACTGAAGGAGCAGCTCAACGATTTAATGAAGAAGAGTTTCATTCGACCGAGTTCCTCGCCATGGGGATGCTCGGCGCTGTTTGTGAAGAAGAAGGATGAAACCTTGAGGTTGTGTGTGGACTACCGACCTCTTAACGCCGTCACCATCAAGAATAAATATCCACTGCCCCGCATCTATATATTATTTAATCAACTTGTGGATGCAAGTGTATTTTCGAAGATGGATCTTCGCTCAGGATTGTAGGGTCCTCAGTTTTTGACACATGCTTGAAGTGTTCATCACCACACACACACACCTCATTTGAAGCAAGTTGATGAGCACATTTGAAGAGCAAGTAACCACCATCAACATACTCATTAGAGAATAAACTCACATATTGCAAAAGTGGTATTTTCCACATGTAATACATGGGGGCTGGGCATATGAAAAACTCCTACACATTGCTAGGAATGTCCATGCCAAGTTTCACCCAAATTCAAAACCTTTTGAGGTCATTTTGGGCATAGCTAGAAAGAGGGCAGTTTGAAACTACAATAAAATTCAAACTGTTTTTATCCCATGAATTCAAAAGTGGGAGACATATTCTTACTCAGCACATTTTTGTGAGCTCACACACCAATTTTCACTCCATTTGGAGTTAATCTTGACATGAGCTAAGTGGAGCAAATTCAAACTTTATTTGAATTTCAAACTGAACATGTGCTGAAATTCATTCAAACCAAACCCAATTTGAATGCTAACCAATTCAAATGGTTCAAGGGTAGAAAATTCAAATCACCAGGGGCTTTGTGGGAACTACTGTTTACAACAGTGAATATGAGTTAATCTCAGAGGTTAAAAATGAAAATGGACCCACATGTCAGCCACGGGGATGATTCAACCGACTGAGACTTTCTCACTCGGGTCGCCGAGCTGCAGCTGCGATCGCCACCGAGGGAGGCCGCCGCGCCAGCAGCTCCTTGGCCATGCGCGGGCACGAGTCCGTTCAGAGCCTTCTTAAGGCGTTCTCCCCCCTCCTCGGCCGAAGCCCTTGCCGTTTTCTCCCCACAAGAACACAGCGCCGGGAAACTTTCTTCCGCCGCCCAGAACCGATCGGAAAGCTCCGATCACAGGCTCCCCGTCTCCTTCAGAGCTACCGCAAGGTACTAGGAACCCTCCTCGTTCTTCCCCGTTACTAGAACTCAGCTAAAACCTGTCGATCTCGGCTATACCGAGAGTTTAGTTCGGTGACCTAAAACCGCTGCACTTCGGGATCCCATGGACAGCCCAGCCTGGAGGTTGTCACGCCAGATCCAAGGCACCCTTGGACGCGCTGGTGATTGGTGCTGCTCACCCCCGAGCCACAGCCCGAGCGCTTGCTCACCGGCGGTGAATTTCCAGTTTTCCCCTTTCTGGGTACAGACCGACCTTCGGGTGCGGTTCTGTCGAATCCGTACTCTAGGAAGGATTAGAGGGCCTCAATCCGCTCTCACACAAACTAGACACGGTAGCGCACAAGTTACCTTCACAACCTTTGGCCTAAAAACCCCTGTACCCGGCGTATTTCGATGATTGCCGACGGCGGAGCTTGCGGGAGGCATCGGGCGCATGGTGAGAGCCAACTTCGGGCCTCCCCCGAGCTGCTTCAAGCTCATGTCGACCTTCCCTAAGGTCCACTGATGCTCCCCGACCGGTTGCTCGAGTGATCGAGGTGCTAGGGAAGTCTGCCGACACGGCCGAAGTCTTTCCGAAGCCGCCGCTCGTCGCCGACCATGTGCCGGCCGTTTTCATGGCGAGCTGACCCTAGAATCCTGTTCCCTGAGTGAAAGTAGGCAGGGACGGCCAGAATCGTGAAGTTTGGAGCTCCACAGAGGCTGCCGGCGAGCTCTCCGGTGAGGTACCCCGGCGGCAGAGCGCGGGCGGCGAGAGGTAGACGAAGGGGGTGGACCCTAGCTGTCAGCGGCAGATATTTTAAATCGGGATCGGGCTGCGGCTGGGATCTGATGTGCTGGCGCGTAAAAACCCTGTAGGCCTCAGTGTGCTGACGCCTCCGCGCCCAACAAGTGTCCCCGCGGGCCCCAGCAGATTTAAACTTTTCCCCCGATTTTCAGATTTCATTCAAACTTCAAATCCTCATAACTTTGGCTAGAAAGCTCCAAACTGAGTGAACCAAATTTTGTTGGATTCAGCTCTCCGAGCACTTTCCAGCAAATCAAGTTTCACTTCATGAAAATCTTTAATTCTCCAGAATAAATTCCTCAAAATTTAAACTGTTTGGAATTTTAACTGGAGAATCCCTTGGAGGAAAATTCTGAAATTTTGCTGGGATGTTCACCAAAATATCCCCGAACTACCATAAAAATTTCAGGTCCATTTGAGCTCATTTGATCCTCCTAATGGTGTGATTAGTGAAACTGTTCCAGAGGAAATAGAAAATGTTCAGAAACATTTTCAGAATTTTCTCTGAAATTGTGTAGCTCATATCTTTAGTTAGGAACTTTCAAATTAAGTGAGACAAACTCCATTAGAACCCTCTGAAAATCTAGTTTTCAGAAAGTCAGAGCTTGTTTCATGAAAATCCATAGAACACCCTAAAAGCCTTCAATTAGGGTCAAGTACATAATTAATTGTGGAGGGCTCAAATGAGCTTTGCTGCAACTAAAACTTGACCAAGTCTCTGTTTAGGTTGTAACCAAGCCACAGTAAAAGTTTCACAGTCTTTGGGTCTGTCTAGTGATACTTAGAAGGTTCACAAAGTAAAACTCAATTCAAATGCATTTAATTAATACATGTACTTCTTATATCATGTAGTCGCTAAGGTCGAGGAGGAACCCGAAGTCCTAGACTTCGTTACTCCGGAGGAGCAGCTAGCCTACGACCAAGAGCAGCAAGGCAAGCTCCGGTTTGCATTAACCTTTTACAAATTTTTATTGTTTTGAGCACATACTTGAATATTATGATTCCTTGCATTAGAGTCTTGTTTGGAAACCCAATTGCATAGCCAATAAAACCATGGGTTGGGTTTAGGATTGCAAACCCCGTTAGCTACTGCAAAGCTAAGTTAGGGTTGGATTCGGTACAAGTCGAGTAGTTGGAACTACTCGCGAGCATAGGCTAGAGGCACTCGACTCGGGTAGAGATAGCACATGATACACATGACAAGAAAGATGAGACTGAGCAGAGAGTAAGGGCAGAAGGACTTTGGGGCCTGTGTTCTGTAGCTCCGATTGTGTCGATTGAGGACCGAGCCGTGTGCGGGCCTGTTGAACAAGCTAGAACAGTACCGAAGACCTACCGGCTATATGGGAACCGGGAAACCGATGTAACTCGGGTAGCTGGGTGTTGAGGCATAGCTGGTCGTTCAGAGGGTAGGTTGAGAGCTCGAGGTGTAAATCGGCTGGCGGCACTGAGATGCGCCAGCAGAGACCTCTTGCTCGGGACGATTGGACCGGTTCAACATTTGGCTAACGGGTGAAAGGTAGTTGTGTACGACATCCGTGATGGTTGTTGTAGGCAACATCGAGTATGGGCGTACGTGACGGGTTGTTTGGGTAACCCTGCAGGTGTAAATCGATTATAATCGCCGTCCCTCGTGGTTAGTGAGTACCACTTGTTCACTGTACCGTGACGTAGAAAGAACAGGCTAGTTACATGTTAAAATGTTGCTGATTGAAAGATGGACTTTGCTTGTAATGATTTGCTGTAGTTAGAGCTAACTAAAGTTCTTTTCAACTTTGGGCAAAGTACATGAGAAAAATGTGTTTCTTGTTTGATTGCGGCTCTCTCATGTGCCTTAGCGTAAGGTTCTCCACAACCTGCTGCTAAAACTTGAAAGTAAGGTTTCAATAATTAGGCGAGTCCTTTGCAAATTGTTTTATCTCATGTACCCATCACCCCTCATGTAGAAGTTCCATGTTTAGGAGAGACGGGTCAGTCTTGCTGAGCCTTCGTGCTCACTGCTTGTGCTTGAAGCTTTTGCAGGGTTCTATGAGGAAGGGACTCCCGAAGAGGAGGCGGAACCCCAGGAGGGGAATCCCGTCGAGTGGGATCGTGCACGCCGCCGTGTTAGTGTGCGTGCGTGGTAGCAAGGACACGTTCACGGGCTGAACGTGAAATTGATGCGTAGTCTACGCCCGTGAGTGTAGACTGGACATATTTTGCTGTAAAATGTTCATAAACCAGTTTATGTAATAAAATGTTTGCTTCCGCTTTGTACCTTTTATGTGTGTTATCCGGTGCTGTGCAACGCAGCATCCCTCAGCGTGATCCTGACTCGACAAGACCGTGGGGTCGTGTCAGCGTTGGTATCAGAGCTCGCTTGAGGATTAACGCACTACAAAGGTCATGTTTTTCAAAAATCCAGTGAGGAACGAGTTAGTAGCCCATATAAGGATGTTATTAGCGTATAGAAAGTGGCATACTAACCTATTTGTCTATGTCAGAAAAATCGTGCATCTCGGGACGTTTATGTCTTGGGGGGTGTACGTAAGCGCTGTCCACCAGTGCGCACAAGCTGAAGGGTGGAGCCCCACGGGTGGCAGGTAACCCGACCAGCTTTGGTATCCTCTACGACTCTTCATGTCGTTTGGGGTATTCGAGCAACGTCTGTTCCTGGCGTGCGTGGTGCAATTTGGGAGACCCCGTCATGTGGTCTGAAACGTGAACACGTAACTCAAGGCGTGTTTGGCTTCAGAACATCCGGACGAGTGATGACGGCCGGGTGTACGAACTGTATGGATACCGGGCTCAGTGTGCAGCCGAGTCTGACGATTGCTTGAGTTATTTGCAGGTAGTCTAACCATGAAACGGTAGACGTGTAGCATCCGTGTGCGAGAGACGCTTAGTGCCACTGAACAAACGAAGCCGGCTAAGTCCGGTATAGGTTTTTCTTTGCGAGGACGTAGTACCGACATGATCTGGTGACGCATCGACGTCACACCCCAATAAATGAACCACTTCATTATAAAACTTGAAATTTTTAATTTGGAGCATTAAAACTTTGCTGTAACCTCTTCCGTTAATCAGGATATTCAAAGTTAACAAGTTTTCAACCTATAGGTTGTTAAGGACAGAGCACTCTGTTTTCAGCTGAATTAAGGTTGAAGTTAATCAGAGGTTAGAGGTTGAGTTCTTTCGAGGGTAGGGTCATATGATACATTTATGGAAAGTTTTGGAAGAGTTTTACAACTTTTATGTAGAAGTCCAGAGGTGTTTCATCCCTTAACCAATCGAAAAATGCAGTAGTGTTGAAACTGTCCAGAAAACAGGGCAGAGCAAACACTCTCTGTAAACTCTTTGTAAATTGAGCATAACTTCATGCATAAAAATCCAAAAATAGAAAATGAGGTAGTTCTGGAAATCTTATGAGATGGGTTACAACTTTGTAACGGAAAGTTTTGTCAGATTGGGAGCAGGATTAACTGGAATTCTTGGATCAAAACAATACCTAAAGTAGGGAGGTGCTGTCCAATTTTCTCCAGAAATTCTGCTAACTATGACATCTCATACTTTTGAACCAGCACAGATCTTAGGCCAAGTAAATACTTTCTGGAAAGCTATTGAAGTTATCTTTAACTTTGATGTTAAACTCCAGAATTGGTTTTGCCTTTAGTGTGGCCTAAATCAGGTTGAAATTGAAACTGGTCAGGGCTGTCATGCAGACAGCAGATCAGCAGTCAAATTTGTTTAAATTTGAATTATATTTCCAAGTTTCATGGGTTCAATGACATGTCTTATGTTATAACTCAATGGTTTACTGTTTAAATAAATATTTTACATTTATCAAATATATTTTACAGATGACAGCAGATAAGCAGTTGGAGAACGGGTGGCTGGTGTCCCACTGTTCTCACCGCAGCGGCTATCCGGAAGCATTGTGGCATATGCTTCAATATTTCGGGTACAACCAGATGCTGCAGTACTTCGCCAAGGAAGAAGGCGAGGAGGGGAATAAGACGTGGACAATCCATGTCGAAGTCCCTGCAGGACCTACGCCACACGGTTGGGTGCCGTTCACCGTCACAGTGAGAGGTAGACAACTGGAGGGGATGTGGCAAGTGGCAGCCCGTGACACCATGTCACGTTTCTGCCAACTGCACGTGCAGGCTATGGAGGGCACTCCATACGCGCTCGTTCCGGTGGAGGGACGGGCTCATCATGTGTGGGAAGGGAGGTACCGGGAGGCAGCCGATCCGGGTTTCCCAAGGTACAGCCCCGCGGAGGCAAACCTTAGCCTCCAGATGAGGGCGGGAAACGCCGTGATGGACAACCAAGCTGTTCATAAGGAGCATCTCGCCACAAAGCTCAAGGAGAGCATGAGACGTGGAGACCATTTCGAGAGTGCTCACAGCGCACTCCGCAATGTGCTCCTTCCGACGATCAAGCGACTGAATGAACAACATAATCAGTTGCATCATCTGAATAAGGCGAAGAGGAAAAGCCGTGTCGACATCGCGGCGTTGCAAGAGCCGGTACAGACTTTAACCCAGCAGAATGAGGACCTTGCTCAAGAGTGGGACGACGCTATTGAGGAAGGTCAAGGCTGGGAAGAAGACTACAACCAAGCCATGGACGAGGTGCACGCGTTGCAGGACCTCGTACCTCCGGTATTGGGCATACCGGTGGTCTTGGGCCTTCCAGCAATGGGAGAACCCGAGATGGGAGAAGAGGTGGTGGATCCAGAGCCACCAGCAGAGGTACCTGTGGAGGACGACCCACAGGAGGTCGAGTTCTACTCCGAGTAGGAGGTTACAGTTGCCAAGTAGGGAAGCTAGGGTAGTGTAACCCAACTTTTGTAATCGGTGACATGTCGTGTAGGCAGTAGCGTATGAATAGGTAGTGACGACATGAGCACGACTTCTCGGAGACCCGAGAATGATGTATCTTGTATAAAGTTTATGCTTTATCAATATATGTGAATGTTGTGCAAATGATTCATGTGTCACTTCAATACCTACTGTTGCATATGGAACTTTAAGTAAGACATGTGCTAATCGCTGCTGTTTTGAATTTCAGAATGACGCGTACTCGTGCCAACCCGTACGTTGGCGGTACTAGCCAAGGGGGAGAGACCTCCCAACAGCCTCCCGAGGACTCCTCGGGACAGCAGCAACAGCAACAGAAAACACCACGACCGCCACTGCCAACGGTTACATTGGCCGACATCGTGGCGGCAATGGTGGGTTCTCATCAGCAGCACATGGAATTGCTGCAGACTCTCATAGCCAATACGTCTCGCCCAGAGAGACGTCAAGACCGTGAGGAGCGTCAACAGAGCTCCTACTCTGACTTCCTAGCGACTCATCCCCCGGTATTCTCAAGGGCGGATGAACCTCTCGACGCGGACAATTGGCTCCGCGCGATAGAGATGAAGTTCGGGCTGCTCCAGATAAGCGAGCAGCGCAAGACTCAATTCGCGGTCCAGCAGCTCCAAGGATCTGCAAGCGCGTGGTGGGCAAACTTTTGTGCTTCACAGCCCACCAACCGAGTTATGACCTGGACGGAGTTCTGGACGGCCTTCACGGCCTATCACATACCGCCAGGTCTGATGAAGAGGAAGACGCAGGAATTCCTACACCTGCAGCAAGGAAGCCGGAACGCGTTGGAATACTCCAGGGCGTTCAACAATCTCGCGCTCTACGTGTCGTATCACGCAGATACCGACGAGAAGCGGCGGGACCACTTTTACCAGGGGCTTAACCCGCTCCTGAAGGACAAATTGGCGATGTTCAATCGCGGCAGCCTCAACGACATCATTGATGCTGCGATTGTTCAGGAGGACTCCGGCAAGGAGTTAGCGGCGGCAGAGAGAAAGCGAAGCGCGCCGCAAAGCAGCAGAGAAGGAGGCGGTCCTTCTCAAAAATTTCGGATGGTGAATCGCCCACCATCAGGTCCACGCTGGCAGCCACCACAGAGGCCGATGCCATTCCGCAGTCGGCCGTACTCTTCACCGGCATTCAGGCCGGCACTGCCAGTACTACCTCCGCAACAACAACAGCAGCAGCGGGCGATGCCGCGTGCGTATGCACCTCAGCAGCACATGCCGGGCTTTCGTCCCCCGAGCACCACACCAGCAGCGGCCACATGTTACAAGTGTGGTCGTCCAGGAAACTTCGCCAACAGTTGCCCGGAGAGGCAAGGCGGCGGAGTTGCACCGCAGTTTCCGGGGAGGAATCAACCCCGGAACCCAATTAATGCACGGCGGGCAAACCCTAGGCCCAGCACTGTCCACCAGCTTGCCATAGAGGACGTGCCGGAGGGTGAGCCAATCCTTGCGGGTATGTTCCAACTCCACCAGCATCCCGCCATAGTATTATCTGATTCAGGCGCCACGCATAGCTTCATTAGCCAAGCTTTCATTGATAAATATAGCTTGCAAATACTACCCACCGATAGTCCTTATGTGATCTGTTCACCGGGTGGGAAAATTTCAGCAAGCATGATGGTCCCGGTAGAGTCTACCCTACGTCTCTCATAATCTTAGAGGGACAAAAGGTCGATGTCATTCTAGGGATGTCGTGGTTAACCCGCCACGGCGCTGTTTTAGACACCGTCCTCCGAGTTGTGCACTTAAACTCAGAAGTGCACGAATCTCACTCCTTATTTCTGGACAGTCCAGAAATAAAACTTCCAAGTGTCTATCAAGCCACAACCATCAGATTGGAAGATATTCCAGTGGTCTAAGAGTTCCCTGACGTATTCCCGGACGATTTGCCAGGGATGCCACCCGATAGAGAGGTGGAGTTCAAGATTGAACTTGCACTGGGAACCATGCCAATATCCCGAAGGCCGTACAAGATGGCGCGCAAGGAATTGGCTGAGCTGAAGACTCAACTAACGGACCTCCTGGAGAAGGGTTTTATTAGGCCGAGCTCCTCGCCATGGGGCTGTTCGGTATTATTTGTGAAGAAGAAGGATGAGACGTTGCAACTTTGCGTGGACTATCGTCCATTAAATGCCGTAACCATCAAGAACAAGTACCCGTTGCCACGGATCGACATGTTGTTTGATCAGTTGGTCGAAGCAAAGATCTTTTCCAAGATGGACTTAAGATCCGGGTACAATCAGATTAAGATAAGGGCTGAGGATATTCCGAAGACGGCTTTCTCGATGAGGTACGTACTTTATGCGTACCTGGTCATGTCCTTCGGCCTCACCAATGCTCCAGCTCACTTCATGTACTTGATGAACTCGGTATTCATGCTGGAGCTGGACAAGTTTGTCGTGGTCTTCATCGACGACATCCTGGTATATTCCAAGTCGGAGGAAGATCACAAGAAACATCTGCGTATAGTCTTGCAACGGCTGCGGGATCACAAGCTATACGTGAAATTCAGCAAATGCGAGTTTTGGATATCACAAGTGCCTTTTCTCGGGCATATCATCTCAGCGGAGGGTATCGCTGTAGACCCGAGCAAGATCACTCAAGTGCTGAATTGGAAGTCCCCGAGAACTGTTCACGAGGTGCGGAGTTTCCTCGGACTCGCAGGATATTATCGGAGGTTCATTCCAAACTTCTCGAAGATTGCCAAGCCTATGACGGAGCTGCTAAAGAAGGCTACCAAATATGTTTGGAGTCCAGCATGTGAAGCAGCATTCAAGGCTTTAGTCAAGCACCTGACATCAGCAATGGTTTTGGCGCAGCCAGACACAACAAAACTGTTCGATGTGTACTGCGATGCATCCGGCATTGGGCTCGGATGTGTGCTGATGCAAGACCGAAGAGTGGTCGCGTATGGGTCACGGCAGCTTAGAAACCATGAGCAGAATTATCCAACTCACGATTTGGAGCTCGCTGCCGTGGTACATGCACTGAAGATGTGGAGGCACTACCTACTCGGTAACCTCGTACATCTATATACCGACCACAAAAGCCTCAAGTACATATTCACTCAGAAGGAGCTGAACATGAGGCAGCGAAGATGGTTAGAACTGATAAAGGATTACGAAATAGAGATCCATTATCATCCAGGCAAGGCAAACGTAGTGGCAGATGCGCTGAGCCGCAAGTCACACATCAACAATCTGACCATCACACCGTTGGAAGAGAGCAAACCACCACTGCATGTGATTCCACATGGAGCTCTCTACAACCTAGCTTTGATCCCCACCATCCGTGAAGAGATAGCGGCAGCTCAGGAACATGACAAGGGTATGTCGCATTTGTGGAGACGTGTAGACAGTGGGGAGTTGAAATGTTTCCGGAAGGACGGAGACGGCGTCCTATGGTTCAAGGACCGGATCGTTGTACCCCGTAACCCGGAGTTACGGAAGAAAATTTTTGATGAGGCTCACTTATCAAAAATTTCTATTCACCCCGGCAGCAACAAAATGTATCAAGAACTCAGAAGCAAGTTTTGGTGGACACGGATGAAGCGGGAGATCGTGAAGTACGTGTCCGAGTGTGATACATGTCGAAGTGTGAAGGCAGACCATATGCGGAAACTGGGACTGCTACAACCACTGGGCGTTCCTGCCTGGAAGTGGGAGGACGTGAGCATGGACTTCATCGTCGGTTTACCCACCACCTTTCAAAAACATGATTCCGTGTGGGTGATCGTCGACCGGCTCACCAAAGTTGCCCATTTCATCCTGGTCAACACCAACTACAACGCCAAGAAGTACGCTGAACTGTACATCTCACGGATCCTATGCTTGTACGGCGTACCCCGTACCATCATATCGGATCGGGGCACTTTATTTGTGTCCCATTTTTGGGAGCAGCTGCACGCTGCCTTGGGGATGAAGCTGATCAGTAGTTCAGCATACCACCCGCAAACGGATGGACAAACCGAGCGGGTAAATCAGATCTTAGAAGATATGCTACGAGCTTGCGGTATCAACCACGGAAAGAATTGGGATGATCACTTGCCGTTAGCCGAGTTCTCGTACAACAATGGGTACCAAGCCAGCATCAAGATGGCGCCTTATGAGGCGCTATACGGGAGCAAATGCCGCACACCACTGAATTGGTGTGAGTCTGGCGAAAGGGTTACCTTCGGGGTTGACCTTGTCAACAACGCGGAAGAAAAGGTTCGACTGATTCAAGCGAACCTGAAAGCCGCCCAATCCTGTCAGAAACAGTATGCGGACCGGAGAAGACGCCCATTGTAGTTTGAAGTCGGGGATCAGGTATACCTACGTGTGTCTCCAATGAAGGGTGTAAACAGATTCAGGGTGAGAGGAAAGTTGGCACCCCGATTCATCGGTCCATTTCAGATTACCGAAAGATGTGGATCGGTAGCATACCGGCTGAAATTACCAGAAGCACTTTCCGGTGTGCACGACTTCTTTCACATTTCCCAGCTGAGGAAGTGTCTTAAGCTACCTACTACCGTTCAGCTGGAGGACATTGAAGAACTGCAACCGGATCTCACCTATCGGGAGGAACCGGTTCAGATCATTGATGAGAGGGCCCGAACCACATGCAACCGTACGTTGTGGTTCTACAAGGTTTTATGGAGTAATCACTCTGTGGACGAAGCGACATGGGAGAGCGAAGGATTTCATCGCGCTAACTACCCCGACTTTTTCACGTCGCATATCCGGTAATTTTCCACCGTCCTCTCTCATTTCTACCTTATAATCTCGGGACGAGATTCTTTTAAGGGGGGAGGAATGTAGGGGCCTCAGTTTTTGACACATGCTTGAAGTGTTCATCACCACACACACACACCTCATTTGAAGCAAGTTAATGAACACATTTGAAGAGCAAGTAACCACCATCAACATACTCATTAGAGAACAAACTCACATATTGCAAAAGTGGTATTTTCCACATGTAATACATAGGGGCTGGGCATATGAAAAACTCCTACACATTGCTAGGAATGTCCATGCCAAGTTTCACCAATATTCAAAACCTTTTGAGGTCATTTTGGGCATAGCTAGAAAGAGGGCAGTTTGAAACTACAATCAAGTTCAAACTGTTTTTATCCCATGAATTCAAAAGTGGGAGACATATTCTTACTCAGCACATTTTTGTGAGCTGACACACCAATTTTCACTCCATTTGGAGTTAATCTTGACATGAGCTAAGTGGAGCAAATTCAAACTTTATTTGAATTTCAAACTGAACATGTGCTGAAATTCATTCAAACCAAACCCAATTTGAATGCTAACCAATTCAAATGGTTCAAGGGTAGAAAATTCAAATCACCAGGGGCTTTGTGGGAACTACTGTTTAC
This sequence comes from Neostapfia colusana, assembly GCA_030760725.1. Taxonomy (NCBI): domain Eukaryota; kingdom Viridiplantae; phylum Streptophyta; class Magnoliopsida; order Poales; family Poaceae; genus Neostapfia; species Neostapfia colusana. The sequence continues at coordinate 64,660,881 of JASWHV010000001.1, forward strand.
AACAGTGAATAGGAGTTAATCTCAGGTTAAAAATGAAAATGGACCCACATGTCAGCCACAGGGACGATTCAACCGACTGAGACTTTCTCACTCGGGTCGCCGAGCTGCAGCTGCGATCGCCACCGAGGGAGGCCGCCGCGCCAGCAGCTGCTTGGCCACGCGTGGGCACGAGTCGGTTCAGAGCCTTCTTAAGGCGTTCTCCCCCCTCCTCGGCCGAAGCCCTCGCCGTTTTCTCCCCACAAGAACACAGCGCCGGGAAACTTTCTTCCGCCGCCCAGAACCGATCGGAAAGCTCCAATCACAGCCTCCCCGTCTCCTTCAGAGCTACGGCAAGGTACTAGGAACCCTCCTCGTTCTTCCCCGTTGCTAGAACTCAGCTAAAACCTGTCGATCTCAGCTATACAGAGAGTTTAGTTCGGTGACCTAAAAACGCAGCACTTCGGGCTCCCGTGGACAGCCCAACCGGGAGGTTGTCATGCCCGAGCAAAGGCACCCTTGGACGCGCTGGTGATCGGTGCTGCTCACCCCCAAGCCACAGCCCGAGCGCTTGCTCACCGGCGGCGAATTTCCAGTTTCCCCCTTTCTGGGTACAGACCGACCTTCGGGTGCGGTTCTGTCGAATCCATACTCTAGGAAGGATTAGAGGGCCTCAATCCGCTCTCACACAAACTAGACACGGTAGCGCACAAGTTACCTTCACAACATTTGGCCTAAAAAGCCCTGTACCCGGCGTATTTCGATAATTGCCGACGGCGGAGCTTGTGGGAGGCATCGGGCGCATGGTGAGAGCCTACTTCGGGCCTCCCTCGAGCTGCTTCAAGCTCATGTCGACCTTCCCTAAGGTCCACTGATGCTCCCCGACCGGTTGCTCGAGTGATCGAGGTGCTAGGGAAGTCGGTCGACACGGCCGAAGTCTTTCCGAAGCCACCGCTCGTCGCCGACCATGTGCCGGCCGTTTTCATGGCGAGCTGACCCCAGAATCCTGTTCCCCGAGTGAAAGTAGGCAGGGGCGGCCAGAATCGTGAAGTTTGGAGCTCCACAGAGGCTGTCGGTGAGCTCTCCGGCGAGGTACCCCGGCGGCAGAGCGCGGGCGGCGAGAGGTAGACGAAGGGGGTGGACCCCAGCTGTCAGTGGCAGATATTTTAAATCGGGATCGGGCTGCGGCCGGGATCTGATGTGCTGGCGCGCAAAAACCCTGTAGGCCTCAGTGTGCTGACGCCTCCGCGCCCAACAAGTGTCCCCGCGGGCCTCGGCAGATTTAAACTTTTCCCCCGATTTTCAGATTTCATTCAAACTTCAAATCCTCATAACTTTGGCTAGAAAGCTCGAAACTGAGTGAACCAAATTTTGTTGGATTCAGCTCTCCGAGCACTTTTCAGCAAATCAAGTTTCACTTCATGAAAATCTTTAATTCTCCAGAATTAATTCCTCAAAATTTAATCTGTTTGGAAATTTAACTGGAGAATCCCTTGGAGGAAAATTCTGAAATTTTGCTGGGATGTTCACCAAAATATCCCTGGACCGCCATAAAAATTTCAGGTCCATTTGAGCTCATTTGATCCTCCTAATGGTGTGATTAGTGAAACTGTTCCAGAGGAAATAGAAAATGTTCAGAAACATTTTCAGAATTTTCTCTGAAATTTTGTAGCTCATATCTTTAGTTAGTAACTTTCAAATTAAGTGAGACAAACTCCATTTGAACCCTCTGAAAATCTAGTTTTCAGAAAGTCAGAGCTTGTTTTATGAAAATCCATAGAACACCCTAAAAGCCTTCAATTAGGGTCAAGTACATAATTAATTGTGGAGGGCTCAAATGAGCTTTGCTGCAACTAAAACTTGACCAAGTCTCTGTTTAGGTTGTAACCAAGCCACAGTAAAAGTTTCACAGTCTTTGGGTCTGTCTAGTGAGACTTAGAAGGTTCACAAAGTAAAACTCAATTCAAATGCATTTAATTAATACATGTACTTCTTATATCATGTAGTCGCTAAGGTCGAGGAGGAACCCGAAGTCCTAGACTTCGTTACTCCGGAGGAGCAGCTAGCCTACGACCAAGAGCAGCAAGGCAAGCTCCGGTTTGCATTAACCTTTTACAAATTTTTATTGTTTTGAGCACTTACTTGAATATTATGATTCCTTGCATTAGAGTCTTGTTTGGAAACCCAATTGCATAGCCAATAAAACCATGGGTTGGGTTTAGGATTGCAAACCCCGTTAGCTACTGCAAAGCTAAGTTAGGGTAGGATCCGGTACAAGTCGAGTAGTTGGAACTACTCGCGAGCATAGGCTAGAGGCACTCGACTCGGGTAGAGATAGCACATGATACACATGACAAGAAAGATGAGACTGAGCGGAGAGTAAGGGCAGCAGGACTTTGGGGCCTGTGTGCTGTAGCTCCGCTTGTGTTTGAGGACCGAGCCGTGTGCGGGCCTGTTGAACAAGCTAGAACAGTACCGAAGACCTACCGGCTATATGGGAACCGGGAAACCGATGTAACTCGGGTAGCTGGGTGTTGAGGCATAGCTGGTCGTTCAGAGGGTAGGTTGAGAGCTCGAGGTGTAAATCGGCTGGCGGCACTGAGATGCGCGTGCAGAGACCTCTTGCTCGGGACGATTGGACCGGTTCAACATTTGGCTAACGGGTGAAAGGTAGTTGCGTACGACGTCCATGATGGTTGCTGTAGGAAACATCGAGTACGGGCGTACGTGACGGGTTGTTCGGGTAACCCTGCAGGTGTAAATCGATTATAATCGCCGTCCCTCGCGGTCAGTGAGTACCACTTGTTCACTGTACCGTGACGTAGAAAGAACAGGCTAGTTACATGTTAAAACGTTGCTGATTGAAAGATGGACTTTGCTTGTAATGATTTGCTGTAGTTAGAGCTAACTAATGTTCTTTTCAACTTTGGGCAAAGTACATGAGAGAAATGCGTTTCTTGTTTGATTGCGGCTCTCTCATGTGCCTTAGCATAAGGTTCTCCACATCCTGCTGCTAAAACTTGAAAGTAAGGTTTCAATAATTAGGCGAGTCCTTTGCAAATTGTTTTATCTCATGTACCCATCACCCCTCATGTAGAAGTTCCATGTTTAGGAGAGACGGGTCAGTCTTGCTGAGCCTTCGTGCTCACTGCTTGTGTTTGAAGCTTTTGCAGGGTTCTATGAGGAAGGGACTCCCGAAGAGGAGGCGGAACCCCAGGAGGGGAATCCCGTCGAGTGGGAGTCGTGCACGCCGCCGTGTTAGTGTGCGTGCGTGCTAGCAAGGACACGTTCAGGGCTGAACGTGAACTTGATGCGTAGTCTACGCCCGTGAGTGTAGACTGGACATATTTTGCTGTAAAATGTTCATAAACCAGTTTATGTAATAAAATGTTTGCTTCCGCTTTGTACCTTTGATGTGTGTTATCCGGTGCTGTGCAACGCAGCACCCCTCAGCGTGATCCTGGCTCGACAAGACCGTGGGGTCGTGTCAAGGATATCATCATCAAGATCCGAGCGGAGGATATTCCGAAGACGGCCTTCTCGACGAGATATGGGTTGTATGAATACCTCGTCATGTCCTTTGGTCTCACCAACGCCCCGGCACACTTCATGTATCTTATGAACTCAGTGTTCATGCCGGAGTTGGACAAGTTTGTGGTGGTGTTCATAGACGACATCTTGGTTTACTCCAAGTCTGAAGCAGAACACGCCAAGCACTTGCATATCGTGCTTCAACGATTGCGAGACCATAAGCTTTATGCCAAGTTCAGCAAGTGCGAGTTTTGGATCAGTCAAGTGCCATTTCTGTGTCACATTATTTCGGCAGGAGGCATTGCAGTTGATCCAAGCAAAATCGAACAAGTGCTGAAATGGAAGTCCCCCACATCAGTCCATGAAGTCAGGAGTTTCCTCGGGTTAGCAGGATATTACCGGAGATTCATACCGAACTTCTCCAAGCTTGCTAAGCCGATGACTGAACTGTTGAAGAAGGGGATCAAATATGTTGGAGCTCAGCTTGTGAAGAAGCTTTCCAAGCGTTAGTGAAGCATCTTACAACCGACCCGGTGTTAGCTCAACCGGATACAACCAAGCCCTTCGACGTATATTGTGATGCGTCCGGCATCGGGCTTGGCTGTGTATTGATGCAAGGAGGAAGAGTGGTCGCCTATGGCTCACGTCAACTTCGTAACCACGAGCAGCACTATCCGACTCATGATCTTGAGCTTGCTGCTGTGGTGTTGGCATTGAAAATGTGGAGGCACTATTTACTTGGGAACTTAGTGCACCTCTACACCGACCACAAGAGTTTAAAGTATATATTCACTCAAAAGGAGCTGAATATGCGGCAACGGAGATGGCTAGAACTGATCAAAGACTACGAGATTGAGATTCACTACCATCCCGGAAAGGCAAACGTGGTTGCCGTTGCATTAAGCCGCAAATCCCATGTCAACAATCTGTCCATTACCCCGCTTGAAGAGGAGGAGCCGAGTCTGTACTTGGTTCCATATGGGGCATTGTATAATCTTGCTCTCGTCCCTACAATACGAGAGGAGATTATGGAAGCTCAGAAGAAATACGTGGGAATGTCGCACATTCGGAAAATGACAAAGAATGGCGAAATGAAATGCTTTCGAAGAGATGCACACGACACTCTATGGTTTAAAGACCGTATAGTGGTACCCCGTGATATGAAGCTTCGGAAGAAAATCTTGGATGAAGCTCATCTGTCCAAGTATTCTATTCATCCGGGCAGCAACAAGATGTACCAGGATCTGAAAACCAGGTTTTGGTGGACACGGATGAAAAGAGAAATCGCAAAGTACGTATCCTAATGTGATACGTGTCGGTGTCTGAAAGCCGACCATATGCGTAAAGCCGGACAGCTGCAACCATTGAACATTCCGGCATGGAAGTGGGAGGATATCAGCATGGATTTCATAGTCGGGTTATCTCTCACGTCTCACTAGCATGACTCGATTTGGGTGATAGTCAATCGACTAACCAAGTCGGCTCATTTTTATCCCCGTACATACAAAGTACGTGGCCAAGCATTATGCGGAGCTGTACATTGCAAAGATCTTGTGCTTGCACGGTGTTCCCAGCTCCATTATTTCAGATCGCGGTGCGCTGTTCGTCTTTCGGTTTTGGGAATAGCTGCACGCGTCATTGGGGACCAAACTGATCCGAAGTTCCGTGTATCACCCGCAGACGGATGGTCAAACTGAACGGGTGAACCAAGTGCTGGAAGACATGCTACGCGCTTGTGCCATCCACCACGGCAAGAATTGGGACGATCATTTGCCGCTGGCGGAGTTTTCTTACGACAATGGCTATCAAGCTAGCATCAAGATGGCGCCGTATGAAGCTCTCTACGGCCGGAAATGTCGCACACCCCTCAACTGGTGCGAGTCCAGCAAGCGAGTTTGTAGGATCGAAGAGAACGTGAAAAGCTACCAGAGGGGGTGAATGGTAGATTAAAACTTTTACAGCGGAAACAACAAAAACCCCTCAGCAAAAAATCAATCGGTTAAAGAAACCGTGTGTGCAAGTGTTTTCAAACGTGTTCAACCGTGACAAATCAAGTAGAGAGGTAGAGAATCAAGTCACGGATCTAATGCAACAAGAATCACTTGAAAACATGAAGTAAAACTTGAGATACGATCAAAACATTAAACGAAGATCAATCTATTCTACCCGATATAAAACAGATCTGCAACGCTGCAAAGAAACTCGTGTATCTAAAAAACTACAGATCCGAAGCTAGTGAAAATTTCACAGATGATAGATAATTGAGTTTTGAAGACAACCCAAAAAGAATCACGTCAATCGGATCTGTAAAACTCGAGTTATGAATGAAACACTGAAGCAACATCGGTCTGTCCAGAAACTCGGCGAGAAAGACTTGACGAAAAACAAGTCGGACGAACAAGGCAAAAAAGCTCCTTGAAACTATGAACTTTATTCAATAGAAACACAAGAGGAACAGCCCAATGTCGTGCACACACGAGACTTGGCCCCCCTTGCTTATATAACCAGCCCTAAAGCCAACTCAACTCAAACTAGGACTCCTACTCCTACTTGGATTCAAACTGTAACATTCCAATACTGCTCAAGACTCTTCTATACGCAGATAGAAGCAATCTTAAGACTTCCAAACACCTTAGGAACGTCCCAAACATTCCTAAAATAACTCAAATTCGTGACCCAAATGACATCCTATCATAACCAACTCAAAACTTTCCATATTTGAGTCAAACACGACTCAGCCGCAGCCTGAGTCCATAACCTAGTCGGTTGAACCTTTCCGACCAATTCTTTACGTCCACATCTCTTCATCACGCCTTGGAACAATGTTGCCACGTCCATGCACTCCTTGCAAACATGCAAACACCTTCCAACGACGTACACGCAACCTTCATATGCACTGCCCTTGATCCAAACATGCTGCGCGACCTCCCGATCAACTCAACCACAGCTCCTCCCGAACTTGGTTGTTGGAACCTCATCTCCTCCCTTAGACTAGTCCAAGGATCCCATCACCAGCCATATCTTGAACTTAAGAAACACCTGCACATGAATAAACAACCAATTCTTCCGAGCACAAGTCCTCGACTTGACTCACGTTAGTTCGAAAACCACAACACCTTACATGAGCACGTCACATAAGCATGTTGCAAACCATATCAAATGATAACAGCCATAACCACCAAAACACACCAAAAACTTAGCAAATTAATACTAAGCAAACCTTCCCATAAAGCAAGTTTGAAACATTGCGAGTTAAAAGCAAAAAACAAGACGCTGCAGTTCTACGAGTTGAACTTCACGGGAGCTCCCTAAAAACAAGCTCCGGACCTCACAGAAGCTCTCCGGACCTTGCAGGAGCTCTCCGGACCTTGCGTCAGACCTTGCCAACACTTGGCGGACCTAACAAAGAACTTGTCGGGTCTTGCCACAGAAGAATGTTTTGGCAATATTCAAAACTTTGAATGTTAATGCTAACTTTTATCCTAATTGCCAATGTATTCAGCACACATAGGTCTCACAATCTCCCCCTTGATGAATGCATTGGCAACACCAATTAAAATCCGAACATTGGCTTATGAAAAGTTTTGAAAAGCTTTGAAAACTCATTTCTCCCCCTTTATTAATTTCTCCCCATTTTTTAAAATCAGAGAAGGAAGAAAGTGTATAACATATGCCAAGTGTAAAAAAAATCTCTCCTTATACATATTTCTCCCCCTTTGACAATGTATTCAGCAAGGTTCAAAAGAGAAATTCTTAAATGTTATGAGCATATTATAACATATACATACAAAACAAAGCTCATCCAAGTCATACTATCAGGTTACTTACACTATCACATCAATGAGATACATAAAGTAGTGTAAGCCATGCTAGAGATCAAATGTATTTTTCAGTTTAAGCAAGTCATGCTCTCCCTTACTCAACTATTTCAAAACCTGAAAACATGACACTTGTTGCTGCATTTTTATTATTCATAATCATTTAAGGCACAAAGTTGATCATATGATATTTGCAAGAGATTATATGCCGCATCAGCCTTATTCTAACCAACCAAGCCAAGCCTATGTCATTTGACAATCAGAAGCTTAAGGACATGGTTTTAGTCATACACAATTCCTTCCAAGTTCATATCTTAGTGCAATGATAAGCAATCTCAAAAGAAGAAGTGCGATCACTACAGGAAACAGGGCAACATACGACAGCCAGTATAACATACGACGGCTAGCTGTCGTATATAAACTTACATACGACGGTCAGCAGAGGCTGTCGTATATAAGTTTATAAACGACAGTACATCCGTCGTTTAGTACGTGGCTGTCGTATATAAGTGTTATATACGATAGCCAACCCTAGGCTGTCGCATATAGCAGTTATATACGATAGCCACACCGAGGCTGTCGTAAATAAGTCTTATTTACGACGGCCCATGGTGTGGCCGTCGTAAATAAGGCTTATATACCCGGGGGGGCTCGGGTCGGCGCGGGCATTCACGCCCGCGCCGACCCGAGCCCGAGCAGCCATAAGCGCCCCGGCCGCCGCCCGCCGCCGCCAGCCGCCGCCCGCCCGCCGCCGCCAGCTGCCGTCCCGGCCGCCCCGGCCTGCCACCCGGCCGCCGCCCGCCAGCCGCCGCCCGGCCGCCGCCTCGGCCGGCCGCCCCAGCGGCCGCAGCCCAGGCCGCCCCAGCGGCCGCAGCCCCGGCCACCCCCCGCCCGCCAGCCAGCGCCCCGGCCGCCACCCGCCGCCCGGCCGCTGCCCGCCCGCCGCCGCCAGCCGCCGCCCCGGCCGCCCTCGCCAGCCGGCGCCCCAGCCGCCACCCGCCCGACAGCCGCCACCCGCCGCCCCGGAGGTCCCCGCCCCAGCCTCCACCCCGCGCTGTGCACCGCCGCACCGTGCCGGTCTGCCTCCACACGCCGTCAGCCGCACCGTGCCGCGCCGCCTCTACCGTGAGGTAAGTCGCCCGCCTCCCTCCCCATCTAGAAAGTTTGGTTTTTTAATTACCAATTATTTATATTATGCTTGTTTGTTTTTTATCGTTTAGTGGATAATTTCTTAGATTTAGATGAATTGATATGCTTAGGTTTAATTATTGCCCAGGTTTATTTGAATTGCTAGCTAGGTGTTTTTTTAATTGCTTATAATTGATAAGCTTGTTAAGTACAGTAATTATGTTTGTTTAGATGAGTTCTTAATTGCTTAGATGATTAATGCATATGAGTTAATAGTTTAATTGATTATTGTTTCGATTTTTTGAGTGTTTAAAAGTACTATATGTACATAAATGGGCTTAGGGCCCGATACGACCCATTTAGTGGTAACGTATACGTCTACAAAAGCACGATGTGAACAACCTAGGCCGCCTCGTCCTACCCCCCTCCCCCTCCCCCCCCCCCCTCCCCGCGGCGTTCGGCCTCCAGATTTTTGGGTAAGTAACTTTCATAAATATTTGAAGTTTCAATTCTTTATGTTCCTTCAAATATTAATGTGCGTATATGTCGAACTGTGTTGGCTTCCTACAGCTCAAGTACCGCCTTGAGGACCTGGCTGAGCAGATGGATCACGCCCGCTCCGTGTTCGAAGTGAACGCTCGGAAGCTTGTTATGCAAATGCTTTTGAACGCTCGGAGTCAAGTAGTTAACGACTACTTAAAGCTCCACGACCACGAGGTTGGGTCGTTCAGAGATGCCTCCGACACGTACTTGACGGAGGAGCAATACGCAGAGGTAGGTTGCGTAATCTTTAAATTGTTCATATTAATTTTGCTAAGTAACACCTAATGAACTACGCATGTGTGCAGGTCAGTGTCCCTTGGTTACAGGGACGAACTGAAGATTACTGAGCCCTTTGCAGGTATTGGGCTAGCGATGAGTTCATCGCTAAGTTCAAGAAGGCTCGAGATGCCAGAGGGAGCTCAGGGAAGCACGGTATGGGCGTCCAAGGTTTTGTGCGAATGGCTAAACAGATGGTAAGTTTCTTGGTAGTTTTTATTATATTCATAATGTAGTATTGTTCGTACTAACATATGTTCACAGGAAAAGGAGACCGGCGTGCGACCGAGTGCTACTGCGGTCTATAGGAGAGGTCACGCTGACCCTTCTCAGCCGGAGCAGTGTAGTCAGTACGCAGCGGAGCGCCTGGTAAGTTTCATGACCTCTGAAATTATTTGACACTATATATGTTGTTGAACTTACACAATTTCATTGTTTTTCAGACTAGGTATGGGCAAGAGGCTGTGAGGATACACGGCGAAGGGTTCGATTGGGAAAACTCCCCGAACATCGACCCTCAAGCCGCGTATGCAAGCGGAGGTGGAAAAGCACACGGAAGGTGAATTCATTTACTTTCATTGTTTTCAATTCAAGATTATTTAATTTTACCTTGAATTGTTTCATTTTTTTAGGCTTGCCATATTCTCTGGAGTCGTCAACTCTAGGGAGGCACGACCTGCAAGAGGCAGCTCCTCGCAGTCTTCGGCTGCAGGCTCCTCCAGCCGCCGTGTCACCGAGAGAGATCTCGAAGTCATGGCGCTTCGGGAGAGCTTGGCTCGGCAGGAGGAGGCCTTGGCGAGAGAGCGAGAGAACAACAGGGCTACCATGGCGTACCATGCGTCCTATATGGCACAGATGCAAGCGGCAATGGAAGTAAGAAACATACAATTATAGTTTAATTACATTGTATTTCTATTAGTTTTGTAAATTGTAATGTTTGAAATGGCAGGCGCTAGCTCGACAGCAAGGGCAGCAAATCTAGATACCGTTGTGGCAGCCACCTCCGTTCGTGCTGGAGCCGTCGCCACCACAGGAGCAGTTTCCTAGAGTACAGGCATAAAAAGAAAGTTACATTAAGTGGAAGCCCCAACCGCTAAGAATCCTAATGAACCTAGAAAAACAATTGTAAACTTGTACATATGTCACTTTGTTTCGCAGGGATCAGGGACGGAGGCTCAGACTCCATCGCCACAGCTAAGGGCGCCAGGTTCGCCGCGGCAGGATGACTTCTTCGCTCCCGGAGGTAGTGGAGGGGCTAGTAATCAATAGATTTGTGATTTTGTTTTTATTTGTGTGGATGTCAGACTTTGTGATTGTCGATATGTACTATTGCACTTTGGTTGTGAATTTATATATCAAACTGTTTTGTTGTTGTCTTTGGATGTGTAGCTGGCCATCGAGCCAGGTTAGCCATTTTCTATTTTTTTAAAAAAATGGAAAAGCTTATATACGACGGCCTGTATAGTTTATATACCACGGCCGCTATACATGGCCGTCGTAAATAAGCCTAAATTATATACGACGGCTGGTCCATGCTGTCGTATATAAGCTCTTATATACGACAGCCAGGGCCCAGCGGCTGTCGTATATAAGGCCTTATATACGACAGCTAGGGCCCAGCCGTCGTATATAAAGGCCCTGGCCCACTGGGCCAGGTCTACGAAACGGGACGTTGTATATAAGCGGCCGTCGTATATATACGGTTATATACGACGGTGCCGTCGTATATAACTATATATACGACAAAATATATACGACGGCCACAAACCGTCGTATATAAACAACTGCCGTCATATATAAACTATATACGACGGCTTCTGCTTTATATACGATGGTTTTAGCCGTCGTATTTTGACGGGAATCCTGTAGTGGATGCATGCATATTCTCTTGATCTTTTCTCAATTTTTTATTTGAAAACTCAACATGTGAGCTGATCACTTGATTATTTTTTTATGATTAAAAGCACTTGTGAGCACGCAACAAGTTCAAAACAGCAAGAAAGTTCGATCATGACCAGATTTAGTATAAGTAATTATTCCAATACTAGTCATGGCAAAAACTACAAAATGTATAACATGAGTAATGTAGTAAGAACTTTCAGCCTGTAAAAGGAATCACAGAGTCATATATGTTTGAAATACTATGCTTATATTATTTTAGTTTCAGATTCACACATAGACTTTCAAAGTTTCAAAAACTCCCCCTCAATTTAAGCCATGAGGATGCATAACCCCTATTTCACTATGAATGAAACAAAAACGAGTGAAATCCAAAGGTTTTGTAAAAATATCAGCCAATTGTTGTTTGGTATCGACATGGTGAAGCACAATGTTTCCTTTTTCAACATTATCACGAAGAAAGTGATACCTAATGTCAATGTGCTTAGTTCTAGAGTGTTTCACGGGGTTTTTAGCAATACAAATTGCACTAGTGTTATCACAAAACAGTGGAACACTACCTAAATCAACCCCATAGTCCTTAAGTGTTTGAACAATCCAAAGAATTTGTGAGCAAGCGCTAGCCGCAGCTACATATTCAGATTCGGCCGTGGATTGTGCAACTGAACTTTGTTTTCTAGAGGACCAAGCAACAAGTGAATTACCAAGAAAATGACAAGCACCCGAAGTACTTTTCCTATCAATCCTACAACCCCCAAAATCAGCATCCGAAAAAGCTTTCAAAGAAACGGTTGAGGAAGAAGGAAGAAAAATGCCAAATTCTTGAGTTCCATGTAGGTACCTGATAATCCTTTTGATGGCTTGGCGATGTGAAGCACGTGGAGAAGCTTGAAAACATGCACAAAGACATACGCTGAATTGTATGTCCGGTCTTGATGCCGTGAGATACAAAAGTGATCCAATCATACTTCTGTATTCTTTTTTATCGACCGGGTCACCATCTTCGTCAAGTTCAAGTGTTGTTGCTGTTCCCATTGGTGTCCGAAGAGGCTTGCATTTGTCCCTGTTGAAGCGCTTAAGAAGGTCCTTTGTATACTTAGTTTGATGCACAAAAGTTCCTTCTTTTGTTTGCTTGATTTGCAGCCCCAAAAAGTATGTGAGTTCTCCCATCATACTCATCTCAAATTCTGAACTCATCATAGCTGAAAACTTGGACACGAGATCATGAGAAGCACAACCAAAGATAATATCATCCACATACACTTGAACGAATAATGGGTCATTGCCATGCTTAAGTACAAAAAGAGTTTTATCAACCTTGCCCATGGTAAACCCCTTTTCAAGTAAGAATGTTTTTAACCTATCGTACCATGCTCTAGGGGCTTGTTTTAGACCGTACAAGGCTTTGGACAGTTTGTAAACATGATTAGGAAAATTTGGATTTTCAAAACCCGGTGGCTGCTTAACATAAACCTCCTCCTCTATGTAGCCATTAAGAAAAGCACTTTTAACATCCATTTGATATAACTTGAAACCTTTAGATGCAGCAAATGCTAATAAAATTCTTATAGCTTCTAATCTAGCAACAGGAGCAAATGTTTCATTAAAATCTAGACCTTCAATTTGAGTGAAACCTTGAGCAACCAACCTAGCTTTATTCCTAACCACAACCCCATCCTCACTTTGCTTACTTTTAAATACCCATTTAGTTCCAATTAATGTGTGACCTTGAGGTGGAGGTACAAGTTTCCAAACATTATTTCTTTCAAAATTTTCTAACTCTTCATGCATGGCATTAATCCAAGATTCATTAGTGAGTGCGTGTGATATATCCTTGGGTTCAAAAGAAGCAACAAAAGCAGAATGAGCATGAGAGTTTGGATCGCAAAACCTGGACCGAGTGACTCGTTCATGCAAGCTTCCAATGATTTGTTGTGGAGGATGACTTTTGAGTAGTCGGAGGGGAGTAGACACTTCACAAGCACCTTATTCTTCATGTTCGGACCTTTGATTAGGAGAGCTTGTTGATTGAGGAAGGTCCGAACCAGCAGTAGTGACTGTTGGTGCTGGTTGTGGTGCAAAATCAGCAGCTTGATCGTTATTTACTTCCGAGTTTTCGGGCAGCAGCACCACTTCTTCATCTTCTTCAATAAAAATACTCTCCCCTGCGGATATGGATCCGGACCTGCAATATCGGAGCTAGTACTTGGGCTAGCTTCATCAAAAGAAACCTCACAAGTCTCCACAATTTTGTTAGTGTCAAGTAAAAGCACACGGTAGCCTCTAGTATGAGATGGATAACCAAGAAACATGCCATCAACAGATCTAGCTTCAAATTTATCAAGATTACCATGTTTCTTAACAAAGCATTTGCAGCCAAAAACCCTAAAGTGTGTAACATAGGCCTATGTCCAAACCGGAGCTCATATGGGGTTTTTCCAAGCTTAGCACGCAAGAAAACACGATTTGAGACATAACAAGAGGTTGCAATTGCATCAGCCCAAAATTTCCTAGGAGTTTGATATTCATCAAGCATAGTCCTAGCCATCTCAACTAAGGTCCTGTTCTTTCTTTCTACGACACCATTTTGTTGTGGTGCATAGGGTGAAGAGTATTGATGATCTATTCCATTTTCAGCACAAAAGTGATCAAAGGATTGGTTTTTAAATTCAGTTCCGTTATCACTTCTAATTGCTTTTAATGATCCTGGGTGATCAATAGATAATCTAAGAAATAAAGTTCTAAAATGACTAAAAGCTTCATTCTTAGATGCTATAAAATAAACCCAAGAATATCTGGAATAATCATCAACAATCACAAGCACATACCATTTACCTCCGAAGGATTGAACACGTGCCGGACCTACTGTGTCAAGATGTAAAAGTTGTCCCGGTTCAGCTGTCATGGTCATTGTGAGAGGAGCATGTGAACCTGCAACAAACTTAGCATGTCTACAAGAAGAGCACACAATATCATTGTTCTTTTTAAGCTTCGGCAGCCCACGTATGCGATTGAGAGCACTAACACGAGTGAGATGATCAAAGCCTATGTGACCAAGTCTACGATGCCAAAAATATAGATCCTTTGTATTATTAGCAACTAGACACCGATGCTTAGAAGTTGACAAATCAAAATCAGCTTTAAGAACTCTTCCAAACCTAGACATGTTAAACAAAAGCTCACCTTTTGAATCTACAACCTTGCAGCAATTTTTAGCTAAGGTAACCTCTAGATTTTCATCTAGCAATTGTGAAACCGAAAGCAAGTTGTATTTCAAATTTTTAACAAGTGCCACATCTTTCAAAGTGTAGAGATTGTTTACTCTAACCGAACCTTTAGCAATTATGGGAGTAGAAGAGTTATCGGCGAAAGTAACATTTTCTACACGTGACACAAAAGAGAGAGAGGAGAACCATTCTTTGTTACCGGTCATGTGGCGTGAGCAACCTGAATCCACAATCCAAATGTTCTCCTTCCTCAAACGTGAAACCTACACAGCAGCACAATACGTCGATGACTCAATACTGGAGTTAGTAAAAAGACTTTTAGGAATCCAGTACTGAGTCACACGACGTCCAGCAGGAATAACACGCGAAAGCTGAGAAGGTACAGCAGGTTTATGAGCCAAACATCAAAAATTTTTGTTCCCAACTACTGACTTAGAAGATGTGTTATATGTAGCACAAAAAACAGTAGGTCCGGGAGCAAGTTTTTGACTCATTACAGCAGGTTGCAAGCTCCAAACATTCGGTCTAGCAGATTTTGCTTGGTTTTTATGTGATCTATTCTTTGTTTCTTATCGTGTTTAGCTAGTCTATAACAAAAATCCATGACATGACCATCTCTACCACAGTAGGTACAATGAAAAATAACCTTATTATCATGTCTAGATGAGCAAGCAACACGTTTATTAGAACCCAAATGGGACAGTACTCCTGCAGATTTGAAAATCACCTCTTTTTGTCTAGGAGCTGTTTGAATCAAACCGCTTCCTAATGACTTTACAACTTTAGGTGGGTGTTCCTTAGCATGAGCATGAGAATTAAAACCTAAACCAGTTTTATCATTACAAGACTTGGAAGAATTCAGCAGCAAGTTTAGGTTCTTATTTGCATTAGAAAACCGATCTAGTGTCCTATGCATGTCATCAAGTTTATTGGACAGATCAAAGCAGTTTTCACATGAAGTTTTTCCTTTTAGTTTGCAATTTGAACAATATTTAACTTCATGCACACGTAAAGCATTGTTCAAAATAGAAATCTCATTCATAGCATCATTTAGTTTCTTATTCAGATCATCACATGAAGAACAATGCAAATCAATTGTAGAACAACAAGCATCTTTCAAATTTTTATCATTAAGTGCAGCAAGCTCTTTGTTCTTTTCAATTTCAAGTTCAAGTTTATCAAGTGTAGATGCGTGTGCACTTCTTAAAGAGGATAATTGTTCATAAATCAAATCACATGAGGATAAGAATCATCACTAGGAATCAAAGTTTTTAAACGATTAATTTCAGATTCTAGTGATTCAATTTTAACAACATTGTTCCTAAGTTTTTTATCCTTTTTCTTTAATATAACAGTGGCACGAGAAATAGCATGACACATTTCTTCGCAAGTGGGACATACCTCTTCATCGTCGCTGTTGTGTTCTGCCTCCTCGGAGCTTGAACTTGACTTGCTCGCCATGCAGCACATATTTGCCATAGCTTCTTCATCTTCATCACTACCGGTGTCCACATCACTTGAGCCGAAATCTTGAAGTGCAGAGATCATACTATGCACTATGTTGCGCATTGATAAATTTTTCTTCTTCTTATTCTTTGCAAACGATTTCTTCGGCCTTGTTTGCTTTTCTTCACGTGAAGTCGGACTTGAAAGGTTAGGGCACTCCATACGAAAATGTCCTGTCTTACCACATTCAAAACATCGTTGAGGTCCAGCGCTTCCTCTCCTTCTAGTTCTCACATTTTGCAATGCTTTTGAGAACCGAGTAGAGATGAGTGCAAGCTCCTCCTCTGGAAACTCTTCAATCTGTTCAAGGGTTAGAGAGGACAGCAAAGAGAGTGCACCACTAGATGATGATTGACTAGAACTAGACATGTCACGTTGCGAAACAAATGCAATAGACTTGTTGGGGTTTTTACGTGAGATGATGTCAATTTCATGAGTTTTCAATTTAGAATAAAGCACGTCTAAAGTAAGAGAACTCATGACAATAGATTCACGAATAGATGTAACTTTCATCTCCCAAATTGACATATCTAATGCTCCTAACAATTGTCTAGCATTTTCAGCATCTGAAAAGTTAACATTGACACTACGCAAGTTGCTGAGAATTTTATTAAAGCGAGCAAAAAGGTCGTCAATTGACTCACCGTGTTGCATCTCAAAACGCATGTATTCATTCTTGAACATATCTTGCCTTACCTCCTTGATCGTATTGGATCCTTCATGGTAGTAACAAAGAGCTTTCCAAACATCAAATGCAGATCAGAGGTGTGCAACACGGTCGAAGTCGCTTTGAGTCAATCCTTGGATGATCAAGTTGCGAGCCTTGTTGTTGTTGTCAACATCTCTCATGTTCGCAGCCGTAACTTGATCGTTGGGTGGTACATCGAAGTTCCGGTAGACCTTTTCCCATATGGTGAAGCCTTGCGCCTGTATGTAGGCCTCCATCCGCGCCTTCCAAACCTAAAAATCGATGCCATTGAACACACAAGGTTTTGCGGAGTACTTCTCCATGATGGTTAGTCAAAACATGTGCAAATCACAAAGATTAGAGCACCTTGGCTCTTATACCAATTGTAGGATCGAAGAGCACGTGAAAAGCTACCAGAGGGGGGGTGAATAATAGATTAAAACTTTTACAGCGGAAACAACAAAAACCCCTCAGCAAAAATCAATCGGTTAAAGAAACCGTGTGTGCAAGTGTTTTCAAACGTGTTCAACCGTGACAAATCAAGTAGAGAGGTAGAGAATCAAGTCACGGATCTAATGCAACAAGAATCACTTGAAAACACGAAGTAAAACTTGAGATACGATCAAAACATTAAACAAAGATCAATATGTTCTACCCGATATAAAACAGATCTGCAACGCTGCAAAGAAACTCGTGTATCTCAAAAACTACAGATCCGAAGCTCGTGAAAATTTCACAGATGATAGATAATTGAGTTGTGAAGACAACCCGAAAATAATGATGTCAATCGGATCTGTAAAACTCGAGTTATGAACGAAACACCGAAACAACGTCGGTCTGTCCAGAAACTCGGCGAGAAAGACTTGACGAAAAACAAGTCGGACGAACAAGGCACAAAAGCTCCTCGAAACTATGAACTTTATTCAATAGAAACACAAGAGGAACAGCCCAAAGTCGTGCACACACGAGACTTGGCCCCCCTTGCTTATATAAGCAGCCCTAAGGCCAACTCAACTCAAACTAGGACTCCTACTCCTACTTGGATTCAAACTGTAACTTTCCAATACTGCTCAAGACTCTTCTATACGCAGATAGAAGCAATCTTAAGACTTCCAAACACCTTAGGAACGTCCCAAACATTCCTAAAATAACTCAAATTCGTGACCCAAAGAAATCCTATCATAACCAACTCAAAACTTTCCATATTTGAGACAAACACGACTCAGCCGCAGCCTGAGTCCATAACCTAGTCGGTTGAACCTTTCCGACCAATTCTTTACGTCCACATCTCTTCATCACGCATTGGGACAATGTTGCCACGTCCATGCACTCCTTGCACACATGCAAACACCTTCCAACGGCCGTACACGCAACCTTCATATGCACTGCCCTTGATCCAAACATGCTGCGCGACCTCCCGATCAACTCAACCACAGCTCCTCCCGAACTTGGTTGTTGGAACCTCATCTCCTC
This sequence comes from Neostapfia colusana, assembly GCA_030760725.1. NCBI lineage: Eukaryota > Viridiplantae > Streptophyta > Magnoliopsida > Poales > Poaceae > Neostapfia > Neostapfia colusana. The sequence continues at coordinate 64,678,946 of JASWHV010000001.1, forward strand.
CCTGAGACTAGTCCAAGGATCCCGTCACCAGCCATGCCTTGAACTCAAGAAACACCTGCACATGAATAAACACCAATTCTTCCGAGCACAAGTCCTCGACTTGACTCACGTTAGTTCGAAAACCACAACACCTTACATGAGCACGTCACATAAGCATGTTGCAAACCATATCAAATGATAACAGCCATAACCACCAAAACACACCAAAAACTTAGCAAATTAATACTAAGCAAACCTTCCCATAAAGCAAGTTTGAAACATTGCGAGTTAAAAGCAAAAACAAGACGCTGCAGTTCTACGAGTTGAACTTCACGGGAGCTCCCTAAAAACAAGCTCCGGACCTCACAGAAGCTCTCCGGACCTTGCAGGAGCTCTCCGGACCTTGCGTCGGACCTTGCCAACACTTGGCGGACCTAACAAAGAACTTGTCGGACCTTGCCACAGAAGAATGTTTTGGCAATATTCAAAACTTTGAATGTTAATGCTAACTTTTATCCTAATTGCCAATGTATTCAGCACACATAGGTCTCACAGAGTTATCTACGGTATTGAACATGTGAATGAGGCTGAAGAACGAGTGCGAGTAATACAAGCCAATCTCAAGGCTGCTCAGTCTCGTCAGAAAAGCTATGCGGATAAAAGACGCCGCCCTCTCCACTTTGACATCGGGGACCAGGTTTATGTCCGTGTATATCCGATGAAGGGCGTTCATCGTTTTGGAGTGAAGGGTTAGCTTGCGCCGCGGTTCATTGGTCCGTTCGCCGTCATTGAAAGATGCGGACCCGTGGCCTATCGCCTGGATTTACCGGCGTCGCTCGCAGGCATTCACAATGTCTTCCACATCTCTCAGCTGAGGAAGTGCCTCAAATCCTCCGCTGAAATCCGCACTGAAGACATAGAAGTTCTTCAAACGGACCTCACGTACACGGAATATCCAATCCGGATTATCGATGAAAAGACTCGCGCCACAAGAAACCGGACCTTATGGTTCTACAAGGTCTTGTGGAGTAACCATACCGCTGATGAGGCGACATGGGAAAGCGAGGACTATCTCTGAACATATTATCCGGACTTGCTATCATCATATACCTGGTAAAGTCTTCCCACTTTGCATTTCTTTTGGGATCTCGGGCGAGATTCTTTTTAAGGGGGGAGGGATGTAAAATCCCCAAAAGTGGTAGCAAGAAAATTCAGCTCATGTACACTTATGAAAATGAGGGGAATTAAAAACTTTGAATTATAATGGTGTAAGTTCAAAGTGAGGGTTTAGACTTCCCAAAACATCCAAACATGGAGATCTAAATGCACAGCTTGGATATTCATACACCAAATATTCAACCTTCCAAATTTCAGCTCATTTGGAGGAGTTTCAATATTTGTTTGGGATTAAAAGGAGAAGCCCTCTAATCTGAATTTCAAATTCAGTTTCAAATTCCAATTCCCTCAATTTGCAAATCCGGTTCCACAAATGTGCTTCACATTTGAATTAACAGCCATGTCAAAAATCAGAAACTTTGGGCCTGGTTTGCTATGTCTTTGGAGCAAGGTAAAGGGGAGAATTCAAATTCTAATTAAACTTCAAATAACCAAAGTCAGTTCAAATTCCACACTAGAATTCAAATCATTTGAATTCAAATATTTCAAACCATGAGTTTGGGAGCAAGTAAAGGATTTAATTGGAGAAAAATATCAGAGCAATTAGGTGGGGTGGGACCCACATGGCAGTGAGACATGAACCACAGTGGAGGAATTTGCTTCTGTGCGAGTTGCACACCGGGGCAGCCACGCAGCTGTCCCCTGTTTCCCACCGAGGTTATTTCAGCGCCGTGGATTGCTACTCGGTAAAAATCTGCAGCTGCCGAACTTAAACAAGGTTCCTTTTCTTCCCCGCACGAGAAAATCCCCTCAGTGCCGCAGCCTCTCATGCGTTCACTCGATAAAACAGTGCACCGTGCTGTCATCGTTGCTGCTCGGCCTCCGGCCGCTTTAGCGACCAGCTGAGTCAACCAGGAGCTGCACTGGCGCCTCCTCGACGAGCTACACCGCTTGTCAGCTCATCCCCGAGCCCCCCTCGCTGTGCCCGAGCCGTTCTTCGCCGGAAGACAATAGAGCACCGGCGCACCTCACTGCTCCTCGAGTTCCAGCCGCTCCAACGCCTCTCCCGCACATCCAACACCTTCCTAAGGTGCGCCAAGGTGTGTAGATCATGTTACCGCAGTCCCCTTGCCCTTCCCCATCGCTGGCTCACCGGAATTTGGGTTTTGGCGCCGGTACACGTGAAGAACCGACCCAAACCAAAACTGTAAATTCGTCCAACACGCATGATCATTTGTTCTTCGGTTGAAGCCATAACATCACACCATCCTAGCGCCCTCCCATGCCAAATACCGCAGCAAACCATCCACAACACGCCCCGAGCGACGAGAAATCGCCGGCGGCGGCAAAAACGGGTCGGTCCTCCAGTGAACCCTATTTTCCGGCCGTTTGCTACAAGGTTTAGCTAGCGTTCCATGTTCCCCAATCAGTGGTGATGCTTTAGGGCAAGGTAGCTCGCAGGGAGAAGCTTCGGACACGCCAGAACGCGTTGATACCGAGCTCCCGAGCCGCCCCGCCGGTAAGGACCTGTTTTCGGCCGTCTTCATGCGTGGAAACCTTGCCCGGCAGCTGCGCCATGTTCCTAGGAGCATGTAGGGCGAAACCAGAGCTAATTTGGTGGAGAAATGAGGGAGAACGATCCACGCCACGATCTGTGCTGGTGTGCACGCGCGTTCTCTGGTGGGAGGTTGAAGAAAGACCTGACGAGTGGGCCCCCCTGTTAAGTCTCTGTGTACATTCCCAACAGAAACTTATTCAAGTTTGAAAAATCCATAACTTTGTGTAGGAAACTTCAAAAAGGGTGAGACAAATTTTGTTGGATCCTCATGAGGAGTACATCACATAGGAACAAATTGTTTGCTATGAAAATGCCCAGAAATTTCTGTAGAATTGTTTTTATTAAATCCTTTAGGGATTTATTACAGGAGCAATTCTTCATGAAATATTCCCAAATTTGGGCAAATAGTCTTTTTCATAGTCACTGATCTCCAGTAAAAATTTGGGCATCATTGGAGTTCATTTGCTAGGTCAAATTGTCTTCCAAAGTTCAGCATTTATTTGAAAATTCAAATTTAAACAGAAACTTTTCAGAACTCCTGTCCAACTTCAAAATTTCATATCTCTCTGTTGGTAGCTCCAAAAATGGTGAAACAAATTTAGTTATAACCATGGAGACTTACCCCAATCAGTTCTTCTAATTTTAGCGATGTCAAAGCTCCTGATTTGGGATAAAAAATTCAGAGAAGTCTTGTGCTTGTTGGAATTTTGGAGACCACAATGTGCAATGACATTTCTCCAAATTTTGCTCAGATCATCCTTAGAGGGTCTAATCTTCACTGTAAAAATCCCAAAGCCAATTAAGGATCCTAAATAGCAGTAGCTATGAATAGAAGTTTACTTCTTATAATTCTTAAATACTTATACATATATATTGTTACATTTCATAATAGTGACCGAAGTTGAGGATACGCGGGAGCCCTTGGACGTCCTCCCACCAAAAGATAACTTCTTCTCTGACTCGCAACCAGGAAAGCCCCGGTTTGCACTTAAGTACCTTTTATAAAGTTTTTCATTTGTATCACTTATGTCTAGGTTGAAATGTATGCATTAGAGTTAGGATGATTGAAACCCCACTTGCATAACCTTTAAATCCTATGGAGGGTTGGGTAGTTTACAGACTCGACGAGTAGAGAATTCCATGCTAATGTTTAGGATCTCGGTAGAAGTCGAGTGGTTGGAAGCTACTCGCTAGATAGTACTTATCACACGGGATGAGAAGAGGTAGAAAATGGCTTGAGTTGTGAAAATGAGACCCAGCAGGGGGGGATAGGATGCAGTGAGCAGAGGTCTCACGTGCTTAGCCCTGTTGGTGTCGGTTGAGGACCGTCCGTGTGCGGCACTGCTGGACAAGTATCAAACAGTACCGGATGCATACTGGCATATGGGAACCAAGAAACCAATGTAATTGGTTAACTTGGGTGCCGAGGCTTACCCAACCGTAAATAGGAGTGGGTTGAGCGTAGAAAGGCGTAAATCTGCCGGTCGGCATAGTCACGCTCCACGCGGGGACCTCCTGCCCGTTACGGATGGACCGGTTCGGCATTTGGGTTGCCTTTGAAAGGTTGTTGCATACAACAGAGTAGGAAGGGGTGTGGAATCACACTTCTGAATGTGGGTGTATGTGACGTGTTATCTGGGTGTGTCTTGATTGCAATCACCGTCCCTCGCGGTTATTTGAGTACACGCTTGTTCACTGCGCTGTGACGTAGTAAGAAGTGAAATAAGCCAACTGAACATGCTGTATTGAACTATTAATGTCTTGAAACCTTGTATGATGTAGTTCTAGAGCTAATTAAGTTTATATTCCACTTTGGGCATCACCACATCGGAGGAAAGCGTTTCTTCTTTGATTGTGGACTTCCGATGTGAGGGCTGCCTAAGGCTCAATAAACTGTTGCTATAAAACTGAAAGTAAGGATCAACATGTAGGCGTGTCTTTATTGCAAAGTCCTTTTTCCTATCTTACACATCCTTGCATGTAGAGTTCCATGCCTAGGGTAGACGGTTAAGACTTGCTGAGCCATCGTGCTCACGGTTGCAATATTTGAGCTGTATGCAGGTGAGAGCTATAAGGAGGGGTCCGAGGACGAGGCAATGCCCCCGTCGGGGTACACAGCCGAGCTGGAGCCCTGCACTTTTGCTTAGTTAGGATGAGAGTCTACTTATGTATATTAATTCCGCTGTATAAATAAGTTTTGTAAAAAGACTTCCGCTGTTTTATATCAGATAAAAGTTTGTATGTTGTTCTTTATTCTTTTCGTGTGTGCTGTTGGGTGCCGCATCGCACGGCACCACCCTATGCGATCTTGGAGTGGGTGAACCACGGGGTGGTCCTCACAGCATGGTGTCCAGCGTGTTCAGCGTCCAAAGTTACGTAGGGGCGGCGAGTTTCACCGTCGCCGGCGAGCTAGGTCGCCGGGAATGCCGACCTCGCCGGAGCTCCGGAGGCTCAGGGCAGCGGCGTCGCGAGGTAGACGAAGGGTGCGGGTCCCACGTGTCAGTCACTGCGCTAAGCGCGCACGTGGTTAGATAAATTTAAATGGGCGGGCCCCGCTGTCAGTCACTGTTTAAGCGCGGGAGGTGATTTTCTTAAGGAAAATAATTCAGGAATCAGCCCAAACTTTAGAAATTCATAACTCTGTGTAGAAGTGTCCAAATTCAGTAAACCAAATTTGGTTGGATTCAGCTTTTCGAGTACTATCCAGCAAAACAAGTTTCAGCTCATGAAACTTATTCTTTCTCCAGAATTAATTCACTAAATTTAAACTGTTGGGAATTTTATCTGGAGAATTCTTTTATGGAAAATTCTGAAATTTGGCTGGGATGTTCATTTGAAAATCCTTGAGTCACAGGAAAATTTTCAGATCAATCCAAGTTTATTTAGTCCCCCTAATGGTGTGATTAGGTGAACTGCCCTGAGAAAATGGAAAAATGTACAGAAACATTTTTCAGATTTTCTCAAATCTTGTTTAGGGCATAACTTCCTCTAGGATTCTTCAAATGACATGAAACCACTTCCATTAGAACCATCTCAAACTCTAGTTTCCAGAAAGTAATGGTTTGAGCCATGAAAATCCCTGGAAATCCTTATAGGCTCTAGTAATGACCGAATAAACTTTTATTTGTTCAGAGCTCAAATGAACTTTGTTTCAAATAAAACTTGGTCAAGCCACCATAAAAATTTCAGAGCAAAAGGGGATGTCTATCAAGGGTTATGTTCTTTACATATTCAATTTAACACATTGCATTTAAATTGACATTTAGTACATTGCTTACGTGTAGTCGCTGAAGGCGAAGAAACCCGAGAAGTGCTGGAATTTCTCCTTCCGGACGAAGCACTAACAACTGACCAGCAGCAACAAGGCAAGCCCCGGTCTGCATTTAACAAAGTTTATAAAGTTTTGCTTTATATACATACTTAGCTTGAGGTATTTATGTGCATTAGGTGTAGGATGGATGAAACCCAAATGCATAGCCAGATTCTTCCAACAAGAGTGAGGGTAGTATTTAAGTCCTCGCGTAGCTCATGCTGTGCTTAATGTTTATAGACTTCGGTACAAGTCGAGTAGTTGGAATCTACTCGCGAGTATAGGCTTTGGGACACACGGGATTGGTTTGAATGATGTGAGATCACTTTAGTAAAAAAATGATACTAGGCAGGGGCTAGGGCGCAGCAAGAGGAAGTCTTCTGGGTGCAGACCTGTCCGTGTCGATTGAGGACCAATCCGTGTCCGGCCCATGCTGATCAAGTTCGAACGTACCGAAGGCATATCAGATATATGGGCCCCTGGTAAACCGATGTAACCTAAACCTCCTGGCGTCGAGGCATAGCACACCGATTTATAGGTGTAGGTTGAGGGCAGCCAGCTGGAAATCTGCTAACGGGCATAGAGAGATGCTCCGTGTAGGGAACCTCCTGCTCGTTTCGGTGCGACCGGTTCGACGTTCGGGCTGTTGGGTGAAAGGTTGTCCCGTACGACATCGAGTGAGCATGCTTTGCAGCTCCACAGTTGGGCGTACGTGACGTGCTCTTCAGGTATCCCTGCAGGTGTATATCGAGTCGATTCGCCATCCCTCGTGGTGATGAGTACCACTTGGTCACTGAGTCGTGACATAGGTTAATATATGAAATGATATGAATCAATATTGTGGTTATGATTAAATTGTATTGCTACAAGTGTACCACCAAATATTGCTCACTAAATTTAAGATTCATGAACTGTTAACTTGTGGCTAAAATATAAATTAGAGATGAACTTGTAGGCGTGTCCTTTGCTGCAATGTGCCATCCCATGTTGGTTATGAACTGCATGTAGAGTTTCATGTATAGGTGAGTCGGTTAAGACTTGCTGAGCCATCGTGCTCATGGTTGCTGCTATGAGTGTTTTTCAGGTGAGGACTACCCCACGGACTCGGGGTACGAGTCCACCGGCGAGGGTTACCCTCCGTCAGGGACCACGGCTGAGTGGGAGCCGTACACGCCGCGCTGAGATGAGAAGTGAAGCTAGTGTGGGTTGTCCATAGGGCTGGACAACCGACTTTTGCTAGTTAGGTGGGCGTGAGTTGTATAAATTTAGCTTCTGCTGTTATTAAACTCTGTACTTAGTTGTAAACTGAAGGTGTGTACTACTTTGTACATATTCAATTGTTTTTCTATGTAATACAATGTGTTCCTAATGATGTGTGCTGTCGGGTGTTGCATCGTGCGGCACCACCCTCTGAGATCCTGGGCGAGCGGATTTTGGTCCGTCTCAACCTCCTGCCTGTACTTTTCCTAAAAAACATAGAAATGGTGTAAGCATGTAGATAATAATATTAGTTATAATTAAATTGAAGAATTTTGAAAACTTACCAGTCGATCGGTCATGACCTGACTGCACTGCCCCGGCTGCGATGGGTCACTTCCCCTATGACCTCTCTTCCAAACCTGGGTCGCGCTAGGCTCCAGACCAGTCTCTCGCTCCTGTAGATATGTGTTAGTATTATAAATATGTTATGAACACATAAAAGAACTTATAATACACTTACCATGCGTTTAACCAAATGCAAATGACCATCGGCGCCATAGCTGTGCTTCCCGTCGGACCCTTTGCATCCTCGAGCCCTCATGGACTTAGCTTTGAATTCATCGCTAGCCCAATACCGACAGAGCGCTCGGTATGCGTCAGGTTGACCCTCTAACCAGGAAATACTAACCTGCACATATTTAGTATATCATTCAACTGTTAACATAAGTAACTATTGAAATTTTTTAAAAATTAGAACTCACCTCTGCGTATTGATCCTCTGTCAAGTACGTGTCGGAGTCCCATCTAAAGGGACCCCATTCCTGCTGCTGCTGATGCCATTTCTGGCAGTCGTTAACGGCCTATATGCGGGCGTACAACAACGCCTGCGTCACGAACTTCCGAGCATTTGTGTAGAACACGACTGTCGCGTGCTCCATCATGCTCTCGCTCGTTTCCTCTAACTGGTACCTCAGCTTTAAGAAAACAAACATTTAATCAATATGCATTAACAATTTAAATGAGTTGAAGAACGTAAACATTTAAACTTACCATAAAATCGTTCCACACGGCCCCCTGAAGGATACCGTGTACCTCGTGCGAGACACGAGCTTAGTTGTCCCACGATAAAGCAAGGACACCATCGACGATACCGGGATAGTGCAAACGCACTAAAGCCCCGATGACACCATTAAACTGCCTGTGGTGTCCCTTGAGAGGGACCCCTGCCCGTGTCACGGGACCGTGCCACTCGCCCGGGAATCACATTGGGTGGTGCCGTGTTATGCGGCACCCAACAGCACACATGTAAGGAAAACTGTATTACATAAATAAAAAGCGGAAGCTTACAAATGTTCTTTGTAAATAATTTACATCAAATAGCTACAGCAGAAGACTACAAACAACTCACGTCGAATAACTAATGAGCACTCAAGAGGAGGTCCAGCCCGCGGACTCCTCTCGCTAGCAACACGAAGACATGGCAGCGGCTGGTTTTCCATGTGTTACATGACTCGGAGTCTCCGAGTCTCACCGGACAACCTTCTTCATATGCGTCTATGTTAACCTGCAAAACCACTCATATAGCAAGAGTGAGCACAAAGGCTCAGCAAGACTTAACCGTCTCGCCTAAAGAATGCAACTCTACATGAAAGTAACTTAAGACCTAAACATGTACTTTGCAAAAAGACTCGCCTACAAGTTCATCCTTAACTTTCAGATTTTTGCCATCACAGTAGCGACCTTGCGCCCAGGAACATTGGAACTCTACAATCAAACAAGAAACGCTTCATTCCAATGTTACTTGTCCCAAGGTAAAAATTAACTTTAATTTGCTCTATCACTACTTCAAACATGGTTTTCATGCTATTCTAATTGTCATAGCAGAAATTAAAAGCTTGCAAACTATTTTCACACAACTTGATTACTACGTCACAACACAGTGAGCAAGCGGTACTCAATAACCGCGAGGGACGGTGATTCGAATCAAACACTGCCCAGATAACTTGACACATACGCCCTCCTCTGAAGACCCAAATCTGGCGTCCTTCATTACGTCGTATGTGGTAGCCTTTCGCAGGACACTTGACTGTAGAACTGGTTGCGCCATCTCGGGCTCATAGGTCTAACGAGATGATATGGTATGCCCCTACAATCCAGTTATCCTGGAACATTGGTTTCCTGGGTCCCATATAGCAGTAAGCATCCGGTACACAACTCAATACTTGCTCAGCAGGGCTGCACACGCTTCGGTCCTTAACCGACACAGGCAGAGCTACTTGACCAAGACCCCGTCTTGTCGCTGCCTAACCCTCTTGCCCGGTCTCATCTTTGGAAATATAAACTTTAGTTTGCCTCATTCCACTATACCATGTGATCTTGAACTATAGCTCGCGAGTAGATTCCAACTACTCGACTTCTACCGGATGTCCTAAGCTATTTAGCACGGTATTATTCTACAGCGGGGTATGTCTTCTACCCTTGACTCGAGGGTTTCTTTGGCCATGCATCTGGAGTATAAAACATTCCACACATACAAACTCTAACCATAGTAGTGAACAAAATAAAAACTTTATAAAACAGCTTAAATGCAGACCGGAGCTTGCATTGGTTTTGCAGGTGATAAAGTGAGACAATTAAGAAGTTAGTTGCTGATGACTTGAAGCTTAATCACTGACCTTCTTGCTCCTTGATCCAAGCTTCACTTCTCCTCCACATTTCCACGTTTAATAACTACACGTTATGAATATGCATATATGTTTAATTGTAAAGATTTTGCTAACAAGTTCTAAAGACAAGTTTAAAACTGGAACTCTGTTTAAGAATTTAAAATGACATTGGTGCTAGTGGTTTGGATTTGGGTTGAAGTACTATAATCAAGTGATAAGTGTGTTTCATCACTTGTGCGTTGATCACCTAATGAGGTTGAACAGAACAGTACTGATCCAGGGCTCCATTGGAGCTGAAAATTTTCATGTGAGTTCCTTCCTTGTCACAAGAAAGTCATCTGGACCAAAATTCAGAATTTTTCAATGAGTAATTGTGTGGAACCCCTTCCGGGATCCACACTCCAGGATACACATTGGGTGGTGCCGTGCGATGCGGCACCCAACAGCATACACGAAAAGAACCATAAACGTACAAAGTCTTTTATTTATCAACATAGCGTCTTTTACAAAATAATGTACCACGAGGGTACAAGCAGCAGAATATACATACACACTTACTCTCGGTCCTAACTAAGCAAAAGACAAGACGTCCAGCCCCCGGACGCTTCTTACTAGCTTCCACAAAGATGAGTGCAGCGGCAGGGTTTCCGGTGAGTCTCTGATGGCTCACCGAACAACCATATTCATAGCAAATTTTACAACCTGCAAAACACTAATAATGCAACCGTCAGCACGATGGCTCAGCAAGACTTAACCGACACTCCTAAACATGGAACTCTATGTGCAGGGATTACTAACATAGGCAGGTATGATGCAATAACGACACACCTACATGTTAATCCTTACTTTCAGGTTTATAGCAGCAGATTATTATGCCTTAGGAAGCCCTCACATCGGAAGTCCACAATCAAACAAGAAACGCTTTCCTCTGATGTGGTGATGCCCAAAGTGGAAGATAAACTTAGTGAGCTCTACACTATAACATACATGGTTTGCAATACAATGAACTTAAGAACTTCACGACAGCAATAATTCATTTCACTTCATCTGGAAGTTGTTACTACGTCACAACGCAGTGAACAAGTGGTACTCATATAACCGCGAGGGACGGTGATTGCAATCAGGACACACCCGGAATACACGACACATACACCCGCCTCGAAAGACTCATGCGAGCTCTTTCTTACGTTGTATGCAGCAACCTTTCACCCGTCACTCCAATGCCGAACCAGTTCTGCCGACCCATCAGAAGGGCCACTAAACGGAACACGTCGAAGTTGCTCCGCTAGCGGGTTTACACCTCTGACACCAACCCCCAAAGGATGGCCGTATAAGGTTCGACACGAGAGTACCCGAGTTACATCAGTTTATCGGGTCCCATATATCCGATATGCATCCGGTACTGTTCAAAATTGCTCAGCAGGGCGGCATACGCATCGGTCCTTAACCGACACAAACAGAGCTACAGCCACACAGGCCCAACGTCCTGCTGCTCCTACTCTCTGCTCGGTCTCATTTTCTTTTCCAGAACTTTCATTCTCTAGAATCAAACCCCGCTGAACCAACATCCTAAACATGCGAGTAGCTTCCAACTACCCGACTTGTACCGGATCCTATACAACTTTAGCCTAGCAGAAACTACATGAAGGTAACCTATTATACCCTGTACTCCAAGGGTTCGTGGGTCATGCATTTGGAGTATCAATCACCTTGACCTAGTGCACAATACATACTAGACCCATAAAAGTGATACAAAGTAAAATGTAACTAAAAGCTGTTAAATGCAAACCGGGGCTTGCCTTATGTTGCTGCAGGTTTAGTTCTACTTTATAGTCAGTATCTTGGCGATGAGTTAAGCTTCAACTCGCTGCTCCGAGTCAAGTTGCCCGTCGACCTCCTTCGTCGTATTTCCTACCGATATGAATATGCACAGTTTTTAATACAAGTAACTGAATTATAAAACAAATGTGTTTTAGGAACTAAGGATGCTTTATACCAACTCTAAGGTGAGTAAGAACCTCTGTTATGGACAAAAACAGAGAACTTTAGCTGGCAGTAGATGTTGGTTGGAGTAAAATTCAAAGAGTTATATCTAATGGACATAAGAAAGGTAGTGGAAAGGACCAGCATAAAACTGGAGAAGATGATCTCAATTTGCTCTGAACTTTTTACAGTGGTCCATAGATCATACAGAGATATGGCTTGCAAGATTTCAGACATAGTTGATGGAATATGTGGCCTAGGGAATTTTCTTACTATTTGGCTTCTCTGAATTCCTATGACAATTATAGTGTCTTGGCATGCTCCAAATGTGGCTTTTCAGAAACTAAATAGTCTCATGAGTCCATAGGACTTGGTTTCACCATTTTTGGAGCTTTCTACACCGAGATATGACTTTTCCAAACTTGGTTAAAAGTCTGAAAATGTCTCTGTTCATTTTCCCATTTTTCAGAGACATAGAGGATTCAAATAACATTTGGCCAAGCAAATGGAGTCCAATGCCTCTGAAAATTTTACTGAAGTTCAAGGATTATTGGAGGAATGTCCTGACCAAATTTGGGAATTTTCCAATTAACAGAACTCCTGTAAAAATTCATAGAAAATTTTCCTTAAATGAATTAATGAGCCAAATCCAGGATTTTCATAAATATTGGGCTGCACCCCTGGATAGTACTCTTTGAGAGGAATCCAACAAAATTTGTTTCACAATTTTTGGACACTCCTACACAAAGTTATGGCTCTCCAAAGTTTGAACTGAAATGGGAAAATCTGGAAAATGTTTAAATGCTGACAGTGGGTCCCACTCGTCATCCCTAACCTCCAGCCACGCGCCAAACAGAGCAGGGGCGGCTCCCTCCGGCGAGGTCGCCGGAAATGCACTTCCCAGCCACCTCCGGACTCCCTGCTGGCCGCCCCCCCCCCCCATTTTCCCCCATGCTGAACTCATTGGTGAGGTCGCCGGCGGCTGAAACTCGCCGGAAAACAGGGCGCACCGGCAACAGCTAACCCCTAGGGCTCCGGCGAGGTCGTGCACGGTGATTTCTCCACTAAATGGTCGGTTCTTGGGCTCTAAAGAACCAGCGAATCATGGAGAAGACCGACATGAGGTCTAAACAGGCCGGGTAGAGCTCCAAACCTATCGGCACCGTGCACCCGACATGGTTCAGTGGTATACTCTCGAAAAGAACTCGAATTCCTCGCTCCACACTCAATTTCTTGGTCTAAAATCGATTGAGGAGGTGTTCTAGGTAGTTAAGAACTTGTGTGCGGAGTTTGAAACACAACCAACATGAATTGAGGACGAATTTTGCAATTCCTTATCTCAAGGTCAGTTTCGGCCGCCCGGGAGAAAAACTTGAAATTCTCCCTCTGTGATCAATGGCTTGGGCTGAGTTTTAGAGGTGAGCAACTAGGCTTGTAGGTGAACGGATGGGGTGGCTTGTTTGGGCGTGATCACTTCTGGTTTGGGCTGCCCACAGTGATCAGTTCGGTTCTTCAGCTTTTACCCGAGAGCTGCAGAGATTTTGCTGTTTTCTGGTGCTAACGAGGTCGGGACCGTGGGGGAAAGTTGCAGGACGGCTAGAGCACTCGGGGGCGCAGCTCTTTGCTGTTGGGGGCTCGAGTAAAATCAATTGGGTTTGTGGCTGTTGATCCGGAAAACTGATCGGCAGTGTTCTGCGTGAGGAAGAGAAGACAACGGCCCTTTGCTACGTCTGAGAGGAGTGGATCACGTTGAACTGCGAGGGAGGCCTTTACTTGGTCGCCAGCGCGTGGGAGAGGGAGCAGGAGGTGGCTCTGCCACGCTCTTGGTGGCGCCACGGCGAGAAGCCTCTCGGTGGGCTGAAAACAGAGAGTAGTTTCTTCTTTTGCAAGTCAAATTTGCTCACTGACATGTGGGTCCCAACCCACAATTTCCTCCCAAAAGATCTTCCAAAATTTGGCACAGAGCAAATTTAACTTCTGAAGAGCTCAGATTCAAAAGTTGTTTTGGAATTTTGACATAATGTTCTTCAGTTCGAATTCAAATTCAAATTTCAAAGAAATTCATAGGCCCCTTTGATACTCATACCAAAGCACCTCAAAATTTGGCTCCCTCGTAATTTGGATCTGAGGAATTCAAATATGTCCTCTGATCTTTGAGTTGGTCATTGCAAATACCACTTCTTGAACAACAGTTTGAATTTTTCTTTTTGAAAATGGCTCTCTTCTCTTTGAAGTGAACCTTTTGGTTCAAACTGAGTTTAAGGTCCTATTGCACATGCCAACACTTATATGATTAACAAAAGTTTTTGCAAGTCCCATTTTTTGGATTTAAACTCAACTTTATTCATAGCTCGAGTTTTCCATTTACAAGTTTTTGAGACTTTTACATTCCTCCCCCCTTAAAAGAATCTTGTCCCGAGATTCATGAGTAGGGACAACGCGGGGAGGATGACTACCGAACATAAGCCTCTAATAACTCCGGATGATTGTGTTGCAAATACTCCTCGCTTTCCCATGTAGCTTCGTCGGACGTGTGATTTTCCCATAACACCTTGAAAAATCACAGCGTCCGTTTCCTGGTTTCGCGAGTCTTTTCATCAACTATCCGGGTTGGATGCTCAACATATGTGAGGTCCGGCTTCAAATCTGCTATGCTTCCCGTGAGACTCTCCGTTGGAACTTTCAAACACTTCCGCAACTGAGATATGTGGAAGACGTTATGAACTCCGGCTAAGGTTGCCGGTAGCTCCAAACGGTATGCCACGGGTCCACATCTTTCAATGATGACGAAGGGACCGATAAAACGCGGAGCTAACTTCCCTTCCACTCCGAATCGGTGAGTGCCCTTCATAGGAGATACGCGAAGATATACGTGGTCCCCAATTTGAAATTCCAGAGGACGACGTCTTCTATCCGCATAGCTCTTTTGTCTGGACTGAGCGGCTTTGAGGTTTGCCTGAATGAGCCTTACCCGCTCTTCATCTTCATTTACGAGGTCAATCCCGTAAATCACTCTCTCGCCGGATTTACACCAGTTCAAGGGTGTGCGGCACTTCCGGCCATAGAGAGCTTCATAAGGTGCCATTTTTATGCTCGTTTGATAACCATTGTTATACGAGAACTCCGCCAGTGGTAAAAGATCATCCCAGCTCTTACCGTGGTGGATGGCACATGCTCTTAGCATATCTTCCAAAACTTGATTTACCCTCTTGGTTTGTCCATCGGTTTGAGGTGATATGCGAAGCTTCTTAGCAATTTGGTTCCCAAAGATGTGTGCAGCTGTTCCCAAAAACGAGAAACGAATAGTGCACCACGATCTGAAACTATTGTTCTTGGAACTCCATGCTGACATAATATCCGCTCAATGTATAACTATATTTCTTGGCATTGAATCTCATATTCACCAGTATGAAGTGTGCTGACTTGGTTAATCAGTCAACGATTACCCAAACTGAATCATGCTTCCGAGACGTGAGTGGTAACCCGACAATAAAATCCATACTCACATCTTCCCACTTCCGTGCCGGAATATGAAGGGGCTGCAGCAAACCAGGTTTCTTCATGTGATCTGCTTGCACCCTTTGACACGTATCACACTCGGATACGTATTTAGCTATTTCCCGCTTCATCCGTGTCCACCAAAACTTGTTTCTCAAATCTGGGTACATCTTGTTGCTTCCTGGATGAATGGAAAATTTTGATAGATGAGCTTCGTCTAATATCTTCTTACGAAGCTTCATGTCCCTCGGTACGACTATACGGTTCTTGAACCATAGCGTACCATTATCATCTTTCTGGAAGCACATAGCTTCTCCTTTGTCTATTCTCTTCCGGATATGGGCCATGCCCTTATCTTTTCTTTGAGCCTCTACAATTTCATCACGAATTGTAGGAATGAGGGCAAGGTTAAATAATGACCCATAGGGAACCAAGCGCAGGCTCGGTCTTCTTCTCCCATTGCAGCCATGGTTAGGTTATGCACATGTGATTTCTGACTAAGTGCGTCGGCAACCACATTCGCTTTTCCAGGATGGTAATGAATCTCCAGTTCATAATCCTTGATTAGCTCTAACCATCGTTGCTGCCTCATATTTAATTCCTTCTGTGTGAAGATGTACTTTAAACTCTTGTGGTCCGTGTAGAGGTGGACTAAGTTTCCAAGCAAATAGTGCCTCCACATCTTTAGAGCAAGAACCACAGCAGCTAGCTCGAGATCATGTGTCGGATAATTCTGCTCATGATTCCGAAGCTGTCTGGATCCATATGCGACCACTCGCCCTTCTTGCATAAGCACGCAGCCAAGGCCGATGCCGGATGCATCACAATAGACATCAAAATCCTTAGTTGTATCGGGCTGTGCCAAGACTGGGGCTGTTGTGAGGTTCTTTACCAATGCTTTGAACGCCTCCTCACATACCTCACTCCACACATATTTCTTGCCTTTCTTCAGAAGTTCCATCATCGGTTTAGAAACTTTGGAGAAATTCGGAATGAATCTCCGGTAGTAACCCGCTAAACCGAGAAAGCTACGGACTTCGTGGACTGACTTTGGTGAACTCCAATTCAGCACTTGGACGATCTTGCTCGAATCAACTGCAATGCCCTCCGCAGAAATAATGTGCCCAAGAAATGGCACTTGATTGATCCAGAACTCACACTTGCTGAATTTCGCATACAGTTTGTGACCCCGTAGGCGTTGGAGCACAATATGCAGATGTTCGGCGTGTTCTTCCTCCGACTTAAAATATACCAGAATATCGTCGATGAAGACCACGACGAACTTGTCCAGCTCCGGCATGAAGACTGAATTCATCAAGTACATAAAATGAGACGGAGCATTAGTGAGTCCGAATGACATGACGAGATACTCATATAACCCGTATCTCATTGAGAATGCCGTCTTGGGTATGTCTTCCGCCCGGATTTTTATCTGATGATATCCGGACCGAAGATCCATCTTCGAGAAAACCTTAGCACCCACTAGTTGATCGAAAAGCATATCGATACGTGGTAGTGGATACTTATTCTTGATCGTTACGGCATTTAGCGGACGATAGTCCACACATAACCTCAGAGTCTCGTCCTTTTTCTTAATGAACAGCGCGGAGCATTCCCATGGTGATGAACTGGGTCGAATGAAGCCTTTGCTTAACAAATCATTCAGCTGCTCCTTCAGCTCCGCGAGTTCCTTCGGTGCCATTTTATACGGCCTCCGAGAGATGGGTGTGGTTCCCGGTGCTAGTTCAATTTTGAACTCCAATTCACGTTCGGGCGGCATGCGCGGAAGATCATTGGGAAACATGTCCTGATATTCCCGGACCACTGGAATGTACTCCAGTTTCTTAACTTCAACAGTGTGGACAGCAGTGACTTCCGGTGCAACATTTCTCAGAATCAACGTATGTTGCCCGTGCTTCTTTGAATTCAGCTGCACTGTTCGTGAACTAATATCAAAGGTAGCTTGGTGATGCGTCAACCAAGCCATTCCCAATATGATGTCAATCCGCAAGCCTTCTAGGATGATAAGAGTAGTAGGATATATTCGCCCATCCAAACATATAGGCGCTCGAGCAACAATTCTGCCCGCTGTCCTACTACCTCCCGGTGAATTAATATGATATGATGCGGCCAAGGTCGTTGATGGTACTTGGTGCTTAACCACATCATCTTTGCTGATAAAATCATGTGTAGCACCCGAGTCGAACAACACGAGCGTGGGCTGATCACGTAGGCTGAACATGCCCGCCAACACGGGTTCTCCTACGGGAACGTCTTCAACTGCCAAATAGTTTACATTCCCCACCTTCAGTGTTGTCCTCCTTGGCTGACCATGAAATTTCTTTGCCGCTTGAGATGACATGTGACTGCTGCTTTGCTGGGTCACTTGACCCTCCTGAGGAATATGCTCTACATCGCTACAAGTGTTATACGATGCGAGCTCAGGATCTTCACCATATGGAAGTGGTTGATATTCTTGTGCACTTTGCTGAGGTGGGGGTGCACAAACACTCATTTGCTGCTGTTGCAGCAGTGGCTGAACCTCCATGGGTGAATATGGACAGTATTGGATCTGAGGTGGTCCATCAAAGGACTGAGTTTCCACCCCAGATGGTAAGCAATATATCACCGGTTGTTCTTGATGATAATCACCCATACTTGCCAGTGATAATTTTCTCTTCCTCTTACTTTCCTTGTGCTTGAGTTCAGCTATTTCTTGAATCATAGCGGCATTGACTAACTCGCTATAATTCCCTTTATTGCATTGTGCCACTTTTTTCCGAAGCTTCACATCGAGGCCTCGGAAGAAGTAATGACACTTCATCGTCTCGTTATGCACATAAGAGGATGCATATTGTACTAAACGGTTAAATTCCGTAAAGTACTTCATGACACTCATGCCTTCTTGTTTGAGTTCATAGAACTCTTCAATTCTGGTTTTGACAATGCCCTCACAAATATGACGTGCACGGAAAGCCTCACGAAACTCCGTCCACGTCACACGATGGCCTTCAGTGATCTTAGCAAGATATTCAGACCACCAAGCCCCAGCGGATCCATGAAGTTGCTGAGCGGTAAATAAAGCCTTCTCATACTCATCACACTGGAGCATTCCCTATTTAGATTCAATAACCCGGAGCCAATGATCTGCCTCCAAGGCTTCTTTAGCTTCAGAGAATACCGGTGGTTGTCTTGCTAGAAAATCCAGATATGTATTCAGTGTGGGGTTTTGCTGGGAGGTCTCCTGTCGGATGCCCTGCTGCACCAACATCTCAAGATACTCAGCCATTCTTCCCAACACCTCCGCCAGTCCGGTTGATGATGGCGGTGATCGTTGCTGCGACGAATCATTTCCACCCCGACTGGAACCACCAACCTCATACCCAGAATGAGTATGATCCATACTGCAAGAGTGAGCAATTTATGGTTAATATCCAAGAGTGTACTCAGCTTTAACTCGAAATTATTAACCGCAAAAGCATCACATCAACTGTGCAGCATATATAAAGGAAACAAGGTTTTTGACAATTCTGAAATGTGACCAATGATTGTTCAAGTTTGTCAAACACTTAAATCAACAGCAAGGAATGATGAAAGATAACTAATAACTATGTCATGGAACTTAGAGAAATATAAAAATCTTCATGTCCATAACAAGTCTCAAGTTACATGGGCAATGAACAATGCTCTCTTCAGAATGACCATTTGGCCTTAATACCAGAATTTGATTATGAAAATGGCAGTTTCATGTCTCAAGTTGCATATCAAAGTTATAGATAACTTCAATATCATTCCACGAGTATTTATTTGCCTTCATATCAATTCTGGATCAGGAGTTGTGATATTTCAAAGTCGACAGAAATCTGGAACAATTTTGACAGCACCTCCGCAGAAAGTGTCTGTTTTGTCCGGAAGATTTCATAAAGTTCTACACCAAATCTGTAGAAACTTTGAACTACAAAGTCGTAGAATATATCACAAACTTTCCAACGGCGTCTCACATGACCCCTTGAAATTTTTCTACAGGAAGTTATGGTCGAAATACAGAAAATTCCAGAGAGCATTTTTGGCCTGCCCTGTTTTTGGACAGTTAACACTCATCTGAGATTTTCATCTATTTGGATGGAGATTCTGTTCTGGAGTTATGCAGAAAGGTTGTAGAAGACTTCAAAACCTTTCCAGAAATGTATCCTTCACCTCCATTGGTTCAACCAATTAGAAGTTATGATCTGTTCAATTTCAGCCAAAATTCTGCTGAAACAGGGGAGATGGTTTCTAAATATTTGAGATGGAAACTATACTCCCAATTGACTCTCAGTTCAATTTAGGAGTTCAGTAACCCCTAATGGAATCCTAGACTCCAAAATTACTCTTTCCTTTGAAAACTTTTTTTCATGCAGTTATAACATATTACGGTACTACGTTTCCTCACCAAATAAAAATCCTAACCGGCGTTACACCGGCATATACGTCTCAAATGGTGGCACTAAAGCGATCACTCACACATGTGTTCTACACGACATGTTCTACTCCTGGTTAAGGTACCTGCAGAACAGCAATCAATAGTGATGCACACAACGGTTTTCCATTTCAGGCAGGTCCATATCATAGTAAAAACATACGCCCCGTATCATTGCCATACGGGCCGTCCTTGAGTCAAGTCACGTCTCAAGGTACATGGCCGTGTTTTAACACCACACGACGGGGAACCCGAGTAGAGCATGAACGGCTCGTCACAGTTGGGAATGTTATCAACCCAACGGATACCACCTACTGCCACATGACCGTTGAGGCACGCCGATGGCGAGCGCTGCGTATGGCCCTTTGAACATTGAATGTTCAAGAGTTGCATACTATCGTGTTGCTTACCACACGATGGGGTATTCTCACTTTTGCCTAAAGCACGCTGGAGATCAGCGTTTTCATATGCTCTCAGAACAATAGAGAGGTTCAGAGACTCATATTAACTACCGTGCCAAGCCACGGTATACCATTCCATACTATTACTCGTATGGCGTGTTACTGCAATTGATCCGCCTGCGGTGGCGCACCTTACCTCTTACCTCCATGTAGGTGCGTCGTTACAGAATTTAAATACTGAATATTAACACACTATTAGCTTGCCACCTTAAGTAACTATGCTACTAATATTCCTTATGTGGGCATACTACACGTTCCTCACTCGTATACTTCGAAGTTTTCGAAAATAAGCTCTTTTCATGCGTGCTATTCCCAATGC
Source organism: Neostapfia colusana (assembly GCA_030760725.1). Lineage (NCBI taxonomy): Eukaryota > Viridiplantae > Streptophyta > Magnoliopsida > Poales > Poaceae > Neostapfia > Neostapfia colusana. The sequence continues at coordinate 64,699,495 of JASWHV010000001.1, forward strand.
GGCTCGGATACCACGCCTGTGGGGAACCCCTTCCGGGATCCACACTCCAGGATACACATTGGGTGGTGCCGTGTGATGCGGCACCCAACAGCATACACAAAAAGAACCATAAACGTACAAAGTCTTTTATTTATCAACATAGTGTCTTTTACAAAAAAATGTACCACGAGGGTACACGCAGCGGAATATACATGCCCACTTACTCTCGGTCCTAACTAAGCAAAAGAGAAGACGTCCTACCGGCGGACACTTCTTACTAGCTTCCACAAAGATGAGTGCAGCGGCAGGGTTTCCGGTGAGTCTCTGATGGCTCACCGAACAACCATCTTCATAGCAAATTTTACAACCTGCAAAACACTAATAATGCAACCGTGAGCACGATGGCTTAGCAAGACTTAACCGACACTCCTAAACATGGAACTCTATGTGCAGGGATTACTAACATAGGCAGGTATGATGCAATAACGACACGCCTACATGTTAATCCTTACTTTCCGGTTTATAGCAGCAGATTATTATGCCTTAGGCAGCCCTCACATTGGAAGTCCACAATCAAACAAGAAACGCTTTCCTCCGATGTGGTGATGCCCAAAGTGAAAGATAAACTTAGTGAGCTCTACACTATAACATACATGGTTTGCAATACAATAAACTTAAGAACTTCACGACAGCAATGATTCATTTCACTTCATCTGGAAGTTGTTACTACGTCACAACGCAGTGAACAAGTGGTACTCATATAACCGCGAGGACAGTGATTGCAATCAGTACACACCCGGAATACACGACACATACACCCGCCTCGAAAGACTCACGCGAGCTCTTTCTTATGTTGTATGCAGCAACCTTTCACCCGTCACTCCAATGCCGAACCAGTTCCGCCGACCCATCAGAAGGGCCACTACACGGAACACGTTGAAGTTGCTCTGCTAGCGGGTTTACACCTCTGACACCAACCCCCAAAGGATGGCCGTATAAGTTTCGACACGAGAGTACCTGAGTTACATCGGTTTATCTTGTTCCATATATCCGATATGCATCCGGTACTGTTCAAACTTGCTCAGCAGGGCGGCATACGCATCGGTCCTTAACCGACACAAACAGAGCTACAGCCACACATGCCCAACGTCCTGCTGCTCCTACTCTCTGCTCGGTCTCATTTTCTTTTCCAGAACTTTCATTCTCTAGAATCAAACCCCGCTGAACCAACATCCTAAACTCGCGAGTAGCTTCCAACTACCCGACTTGTACCGGATCCTATACAACTTTAGCCTAGCAGAAACTACACGAAGGTAACCTATTATACCCTGTACTCCAAGGGTTCGTGGGTCATGCATTTGGAGTATGAATCACCTTGACCTAATGCGCAATACATACTAGACTCATAAAAGTGATACAAAGTTGTAACTAAAAGCTGTTAAATGCAACCCGGGGCTTGCCTTATGTTGCTGCAGGTTTAGTTCTACTTTATAGTCAGTATCTTGGCGATGAGTTAAGCTTCAACTTGCTGCTCCGAGTCAAGTTGCCCGTCGACCTCCTTCGTCGTATTTCCTACCGATATGAATATGCACAGTTTTTAATACAAGTAACTGAATTATAAAACAAATGTGTTTTAGGAACTAAGGATGGTTTATACCAACTCTAAGGTGAGTAAGAATCTCTGTTATGGACAAAAACAGAGAACTTTAGCTGGCAGTAGATGTTGGTTGGAGTAAAATTCAAAGAGTTATATCTAATGGACATAAGAAAGGTAGTGGAAAGAACCAGCAGAAAACTGGAGAAGATGATCTCAACTTGCTCTGAAATTTTTACAGTGGTCCTTAGATCATACAGAGGTATGGCTTGCAAAATTTCAGACATAGTTGATAGAATATGTGGCCTAGGGAATTTTCTTACTATTTGTCTTCTCTGAATTCCTATGACAATTATAGTGTCTTGGCATGCTCCAAATGTGGGTTTTCAGAAACTTAATAGTCTTATGAGTCCATATGACTTGGTTTCACCATTTTTGGAGCTTCCTACACCGAGATATGACTTTTCCAAACTTGGTTAAAAGTCTGAAAATGTCTCTGATCATTTTCCCATTTTTCAGAGACATAGAGGATTCAAACAACATTTGGCCAAGCAAATGGAGTCCAATGCCTCTGAAAATTTTACTCAAGTTCAAGGATTATTGGGAGAATGTCCTGCCCAAATTTGGGAATTTTCCAATTAACAGAACTCCTGTAAAAATTCATACAAAATTTTCCTAAAATGAATTAATGAGCCAAATCCAGGGATTTTCATAAATATTGGGCTGCACCCCTTGATAGTACTCTTTGAGAGGAATCCAACAAAATTTGTTTCACAATTTTTGGACACTCCTACACAAAGTTATGGCTCTCCAAAGTTTGAACCGAAATGGGAAAATCTGGAAAATGTTTAAATGCTGACAGTGGGTCCCACTCGTCATCCCTAACCTCCAGCCACGCGCCAAACAGAGCAGGGGCGGCTCCCTCCGGCGAGGTCGCCGTAAATGCACTTCCCAGCCACCTCCAGACCCCCTGCTGGCCGCCCCCCCCCATTTTCCCCCATGCTGAACTCATTGGTGAGGTCGCCGGCGACTGAAACTCGCCGAAAAACGGGGCGCACCGGCAACAGCTAACCCTAGGGCTCCGGCGAGGTCGTGCACGGTGATTTATCCACCAAATGGTCGGTTCTTGGGCTCTAAAGCACCAGAGAATCATGGAGAAAACTGACATGAGGTCTAAACAGGCCGGGGAGAGCTCCAAACCTATCGGCACCGTGCACCCGACATGGTTCAGTGGTATACCCTCGAAAAGAACTCGAATTCCTCGCTCCACACTCAGTTTCTTGGTCTAAAATCGATGGAGGAGGTGTGCTAGGCAGTTAAGAACTTGTGTGCGGAGTTTGAAACACAACCAACATGAATTGAGGAAGAATTTTGCAATTCCTTACCTCAAGGTCAGTTTCGGCCGCCTGGGAGAAAAACTTGAAATTCTCCCTCTGTTATCAATGGCTTGGGCTGAGTTTTGGAGGTGAGCAACTAGGCTTGTAGGTGCACGGATGGGGTGGCTTGTTTGGGCGTGATCACTTCTGGTTTGGGCTGCCCACAGTGATCAGTTCGATTCTTCAGCTTTTACCCGAGAGCTGCAGAGCTTTTGCTGTTTTCTGGTGCTAACGAGCTCGGGACCGTGGGGGAAAGTTGCAGGACGGCTAGAGAACTCGGGGGCACAACTCTTTGCTGTTGGGGGCTCGAGCAAAATCAATTGGGTTTGTGGCTGTTGATCGGGAGAACTGATCGGTAGTGTTCTGCGTGAGGAAGAGAAGACAACGGCCCTTTGCTACGTCTGAGAGGAGTGGATCACGTTGAACTGCGAGGGAGGCCTGTACTTGGTCGCCAGTGCGTGGGAGAGGGAGCAGGAGGTGGCTCTGCCACGCTCTCGGTGGCGCCATGGCGAGAAGCCTCTCGGTGGGCTGAAAACAGAGAGTAGTTTCTTCTTTTGCAAGTCAAATTTGCTCACTGACATGTGGGTCCCACCCCACAATTTCCTCCCAAAAGATCTTCCAAAATTTGGCACAGAGCAAATTTTACTTCTGAAGAGCTCAGATTGAAAAGTTGTTTTGGAATTTTGACATGATGTCCTTCAGTTCGAATTCAAATTCAAATTTCAAAGAAATTCATAGGCCCCTTTGATACTCATACCAAAGCACCTCCAAATTTTCTCAAAATTTGTCTCCCTCGTAATTTGGATCTGAGGAATTCAAATATATCCTCTGATCTTTGAGTTGGTCATTGCAAATACCACTTCTTGAACAACAGTTTGAATTTTTCTTTTTGAAAATGGCTCTCTTCTCTTTGAAGTGAACCTTTTGGTTCAAACTGAGTTTAAGGTCCTATTGCACATGCCAACACTTATATGATTAACAAAACTTTTTGCAAGTCCCATTTCTTGGATTTAAACTCAATTTTATTCATAGCTCGAGTTTTCCATTTACAAGTTTTTGCGACTTTTACATTGATATAAAAGCTCAAGAAAAAGGGACTTGCAAAAACTTTTCATCACCTCACAACACCACAGTTTTGTTGTGGATATGTTGTGAATATATCGTGAAGAGCAAGGAATCTCCATCAAAAGGGTGTTGGTTCAAACTCTCCACACATGTGATAAAACATGAGAGGTGATTCTAGAACCAACTTAGAGTCATTCACATGTTTGGACTCTAGTTGTATTAAGACCATTGAGTTGAAGTACTCAAGTGCAATGGGAGGGTTTGAAAATCAGAATTTGAACTAATGTCCAACTCAAAATTCAAATGAGGTGAGGACATAATGGTGATTCAAAACTGTTGTATTCAAACTCATGGTTGCATCAGCTAACACAAGAATCAAAGTGCATATTTGGATTCCTTAGGTCCAAATTAGTGGGGAGGCAAAGTTTCAATAAATTGTGAAAAGGTTTGCTACCCATTTTTCCAAAAAGGATCCAAATGTGCAAAGAATTCAATTATACATTTGGATTTGGGGGAAATTTGCCCAACTATACAAACGTAGCTCGGTTTGGGACTCCAAACATTTGAATTCATCACTTGCCAAGTTTTTGGAGATCTTTTGAGGGATAGGGGACTGACTGGTGGGACCCACATGTCATTGGGGAGGTTAAAAATGCACAAAGATCAATATCCTTAGGGGTTAAGTCTTGCACTCGGAACAGAGCCGAGGTTCAACCGTGACTCACCGAGAAGCACCGGGCGAAAGCTCCTGCTCTCCCTCTCGCACTGGCGAGCTCCTCGTGGGGGGTCTTAACTCTCAGCCGTGCCCCAGCTCGCCACAGCACCGAGATGACCCCCAGCCACCGTCCTCTCGCACGACAGAACGCCAAGGAGCAGCCGCCGTGATCAAGTCGCTCGGGAGCGATTTCCTCTCCCGTGCAAGCATCGGCAGCCCAGCAAAAAAACATCACCAGACATCCCATGACCTCCCGCACCAGTTTCAGTCGAGCTGAGCCACCACAACCCGAGCAAACGGCGTTCTTCGCGGTGGCCGGGAAGAACCGAGCAAAGGTGCTCCTGTGGGCAGATCGGCAGAGGGCTTGTCACGGCCAAGAAAGAGCGGTTTTGGACGCGTCCAGGCTCCACGCTGCTCAACCCCAAAGCCTAGACCCAGTGACCGATCATCGCCGGTGAATTTCGCAAAACACTTCCGGCCGGTGCAGAACCACCTTCTGGTAAGAAAACCGCTAATTCCTGACGTATACATGCTTAGAGCACATCATACTGCACTCACAGGAGCTAGACTTGACGGCGCCCAAGTTCACTTCACAACCCTAGCTTGATTTTGGCTGTAGCCGGCGTATTTCCCGGTTTTCCAACCGCGGGTATGGCGGGAAGGATCGGGCTCACGGTGACGGCTAGGTTAGAGCTCTCCCTGAGCCTTTGCATGGCCCTGTCGACCTTCCCTGAGATCCCTCGGTGCTGAGGAGCCCTTCCACCAAGGTTTTGGCGGGCTAAGTTGGCGGGGTGACATAGCCGAAGTGAACCCGAGCCGCTGCACCATCGCCGGCTAGGTTAGGGCCACCGCCAGCCGGAGAAGTTAGTGCCATCGTGTTCAGCGCACGAAATTAGGCCCAGGTGGCGAGTTTCCGGCCGAGAGACGGCCGGGAAGCCAGGTCCGGCGAGCTTCAGTGAGGTGCCGGCGAGGAGGCGGCGCGGGAAAAGGGGCTGGCGCGAGGAAGAAGACGAGCCGGCCGGGCCCGCTCATCAGTCGCTCAATACACAGTGTGGGGATTTTCTGTTGCACCGGATCATCTGTGACAACGTGGAGAACAGTCCTGTGGCCCCGTGTGGTGTAGCCGAGGTGGTGACACGTGGGGGGCCGGGCCCGCTGTCAGGGATTTGAACTTTTCCCGGTTAATTCGAATTCCAGAATTTCTCCAAACTTTAGAACCTCATAACTTTTTCTAGGAAGCTCCAAATTTAGTGATTCAAATTGGTTTGGACTCATCTTGCATAGCTCTATCCAAATATGCAACCCAATTTGTATGAAACCTATTATTTAATTCTGGAAAATACTTTAAAGCTTTTCAGCAAAAGAATATTAGAGGGAGTTTGGTTCATCCAAAAATCCTCAAATTTGGGCAGAATATTCTTTCGGATGTTAGTGAACCCCTATAAAAGTTTCAGACCATTTGGAGTTGATTTCATCAGGGCAATTTAGATTTGAAGGTGCTGTATTTAATAGAATGCAGAAACATGTTCAGAGAATTTCCAGAACTTGGAAATTCAGTTCTGGGCAGATCTTAGCTCCAAAAAAGCTTGGAAAATTCATGCAAACTCTAGGATCTATAATTGAAATTGTAGTTCACTAAGTTGGGCATGAACAGGGGTGTTACCTCAGAATTAATTCTTCCCTGCTTATTTGCTAAGAAAATTATTCTGAACAAACCAATCAATGAAAAGTTCTAAGTTTTGGTCCAGAGGGTTTTCTTGTGACAAGAAACTCACACAAAAATTCTCAGCTCCATTGGAGCTCTGGACCACCCCTGTTCTGTGTAACCACTTGAGGTGATTAATATGGAAGAGGGGGAAAACCCCTTAGCACTTAACCATGTGCTTAGGTCCAAACCCAAACCCCTAACCCCGGTTTCATTTTAAATTCTTAAACAGAGTTCCAGTTGCTAAAAACTTGTTACTAGAACTTGTAGCAGAAGCATTACAACAAACTCATGTGCATATTCATTAACATGTAGTATTTCATTAACGTGTAGTCGCTGAAGGCGGGGAGGCTCCGGAGGTACTCGACTTCCTCCTTCCGTAAGAAGAACTAACCCCTGACCAGCAGCAACAAGGCAAGCCCCGGTTTGCATTAACCCTTTTTATAAGTTTTACTTTGTTTATATGTGTCGTATGAAGTATGAATGTGCATTAGGTATAGGATGGATGGAACCCCACTTGCATAACCAAAAAGTTTCCGATAAGAGTGAAGGTAGTGTCTAAGACCTCGAATAGACAGGCAATGCTTAATTATTCATAGGACTTCGGTACAAGTCGAGTAGTTGGAGTCTACTCGCGAGTTAGGCTTGGGACACACGGGATTGGTTCGAGTGATGTGAGATCACCTTAGTAATGAAAATGAGACTTGGCAGGGGCTAGGGCGCAGCAAGAGGGAGTCTTGTGTGCGCAGCCCTATCCGTGTCGATTGAGGACCGATCCGTGTTCGGCCCACGCTGATCAAGTTTGAACGTACCGAAGGAATTCGGATATATGGGCCCCGATAAACCGATGTAACCTAAACCTCCGGGCGTCGAGGCATAACGCACCGATTTATAGGTGTAGGCTGAGGGCAGCAAGGTGGAAATCTGCTAACGGGCATAGAGAGATGCTCCGTGTAGGGAACCTCCTGCTCGTTTCGGTGCGACCGGTTCGACATTTGGGCTGTTGGGTAAAAGGTTGTCCCGTACGACATCGAGTGAGCGTGATGTGCAGCTCCACGGGTGGGCGTACGTGACGTGCTCTTTGGGTTTCCCTGCAGGTGTATATCGAGTCAATTCGCCGTCCCTCACGGTGAAGAGTACCACTTGGTCACTGAATCGTGACATAGGCTAATGTATGAAATAGGATGATTCATTATTGCTGATTGATATAATTGTATTGCTACATGTGTGCCACCAAATATTGCTTACTAAATTTCAGATTCCTGAACTGTTAACTTGTTGCTAAAAGATGAATTAAGGGTGAACTTGTAGGCTTGTCCATTTGCTGCAATGATACTATCCTATGTTCATTATACACCTCATGTAGGGTTTCATGCCTAGGTGAGTCGGTTAAGTCTTGTTTAGCCATCGTGCTCACGGTTGCTTCTTAAGTGTTTTTCAGGTGAGGAGCCACCCACGGACTCAGAGTACGAGTCCACTGGCGAGGGTTACCCTCCATCGGGGACCACGGCTGAGTGGGAGCCGTACACGCCGCGCTGAGCTGAGGAGTGCAGCCAGTGTTGGTTGCCCTAGGGCTGGGCAGCCGACTTTTGCTAGATAGGCGGGCGTGAGTTGTATAGTTTAGACTTCCGCTGTTAATATAAATAATAGTTTGTAACTGAAGTTTGTACCTGTTTGTACAGTTCAGTTGTTTTTCCCATGTAATATATTGTGTCCTTATAACGTGTGCTATCGGGTGTCGCATCGTGCGGCACCACCCTCTGCGATCCTGGATGAGTGGATTCCGATCCGCCACAGCCTGGTATCAGAGCTGCATTGGGGATAGCACAGTACTTAAGGACTGTACTATGGGAAAACTTAGGTTTACTGTAACACCCCAAAATTTTGATTCAAAACCTTAACTCATGTTAAGAGGGGAATTTAAAAATTTTTGGACGTGTTGCATGTTTTGCAAAAATTCAAATTCAAACTGGAATTCAAATTAAACTCAAATCAGAAAAGAAATAGAAAAAAAGAAAAAGAAAACTAAAACCTAACCGGCCAGTGGGCCGAACCCACCAGCCGGCCCACCATTTCCCCCCCGCCAGCCCACAGCCGCGCGCCTCTCCTTCTCACTGACATGCGGGGCCCGCCGTCATCTTCTTCCTCGCGCGCGATCGGCCGACCCCGGGCACCTCTCTCTCCCGAATCAAAACTACCCCCTGGAAACCGCGTCCCCCAGCCGAATTTTGGTCCCGGACGACTCAAACTCGATCACAACCGACACACCGCCCTCCCCCATCTATAAAACCCCGGTCCCGTTCTGTTTTTCCCACGTGATCGCCGATTTTTACTCCGGTGAGAACCGAGACTTCTCCGGTGAATTCTGGCCGATCTAAGCTCGGAAACTCCGATCTAACTCGCTGGTCTTGATCCACCGCCTCCGGGGAACCTTGCAGGTGCCGAAAACTTGGTGACTTGCGGTGTAAACACAGCGCCGACGAGCTTCGCCATGGTTTTGCCTCGGACCTCGCCGCCGATCACCTCCCAGGACCTCCGAGCTCAAGAAAACCCCCGAGGTGAGATCTCCGACCTCTCCTCTACCGATCTATGCCATAAGATCGCAGTTCTAGGCAGAATTCTCGAGGATCCGAAAGTTTCCGGCGAGATCGCCGCTTCCCGCCGCCGTGCGCCGCCGGCAGCGCCGCCCGCGCTCGATCAGAGCGACGTGGCCGCTTGTGCGCCGTTTATTTTAAATCGCATGGTAGGGTTTAAACCCCCGCGTACCGGTTCGATGTTATAATCTCGGCCGTCGGTTTAAAATCGGACGGTCCACGTGAGCCCCGCGTTTTAAAGACTGGAATTCTTACGTGCTACCCCCTGGGGTTCTCGGGAAATAAGAGCTAGCCCTGGAAATTTCAGATCTAGCCCCTAGAACTCCAGAAAATCATGTAAATTCATTTAAAAATCAGTTTTAGCCCCTGGACTTAATAAAAATTAGGAAAAACACCTCTGATAAGTGTAGCTAGATCCCTGGAAATTCTGAAAATAATATTATAGACCCTGTAGTGGGATGAGTTTACCCTTTTAACCCTGTTTAGTAATTAATTTAGGAAATTGAATATGTGGCTAGTGTTTAAAAATTAAAAAGTGGGACAAACATATTGTCAAAATTTAATTAAAGGCTTTCTCAGTGTTTAGGAAACTTTGGAGTGAGATAAAAACATATTTTGGGCTGAATTGAATCTGTTTAATTTATTATTCACATTTAGGGACACATTTTTAAGTAAAGAATAGTTATAGAAAATAGGGAAAATAATTGTGAAATAGTTTACATCAGAGGCAAAGGTCAAAATATGTTATTAAATTATTTATCACCAGAACCTATTTTGTTTAGATGATGTGTCTTACTATTTTCAATATAAAGTACACATTTATGCATAGGAAAATAAATCTGAAAATATAGCAACTAGTAAATGATAAATGGAGTTTCTAAAATCCAAATAATTCAGTTTAGGGTTGGTAGAAATTCTGAAGACACATATGGAGAAGAAAAGTACCTTTCATGCATACTTGGTAACTAAAAGGTGTAGTAAATAAATATAAGGAAAATTATTTAAATTGGAAACTCATATATAAAGTATGCAAGCATAAATGTGAATACAAAAGTAGGAATCATATACACATGATTAAAAGTGCATGCAAGCCACAAATCAACACACATAGAGTAACCACAACACATATAGTTGTGAATGACTTTCATAAATATGAATGTGTGGTTTGTATGAAGTGGAAGTGTGAACTATGTCTTATAGATTGTTGTTTTTCTTTTGCTATGTGTGATGGTATGATGTAGAACCTGCTCAAGAGCAAGTTATTCCCTTCCAAGATCAGGACTACCCATTTCAAGAGCAGCAAGAAGGAGGCAAGTGTCCTTGACCACTTTGATCCTATGCTAGGATGTGTAGCTAGAATTATTTGCATTGTCAATTGAAAATATGAAACCCATGTTAGGATGTTTCCCTAGAATTGCATTACCTTGTTTCCTTGTAGCTTGGGTTGGGATTTACTTTATCATGATATTCATTATTATGCATATGCTTAGCCATGCTTAGAATGGGATATTTGGGATATGAGATCATCAGTTTATTTTACCATACTCTTGAATGAGATATTGTGAGTTACGTAGAGGTAGGGATCAAGGCAAGTTGGATGTTTTGGTTGTGTGTTGGGTGCACGAGACTCGGGTTTGTGTTTAGTACTTGCCTGGATCCTAAGGACCGGTTCATGGAGCATGTAACCTGGCTTTACAGTGCCAACCACATGCTGAGATGGGGCAGCTTGGCCAATTAATTAGGTGTATCCCCGGCGTAGTATGGGTGTGTTGGATGGTGCGGGGAGTAGGTGTCAGCTGGACTACCATATGAACCGCAAGGCTCAAGAGGGGGCCACTGCAGCGGGGTTGGAGCCTCTTGTATGCTGTTAGGGGTGAAACCTCAGTGGGCCCACGCTCGTCGGGAATCCCTTTGTAAAGGCTTCGTAGTGATCTCCTGGCTACACACCTGGGAAGTGTGAATGTGGTTCATGGCCACTGGCATAATGGAGGTTCTTTTAGTCCACCCGGCAACGGGGGGTGAAATCACTACATGTGGGTACAGTGGTACAAACTCTGCAGAGTCAAAACTGTCATGACAGCCGTGCTCACGGTCAAGAGCGGCTTGGACTTATTCATGATTAGAGGATTGATGGTTTTGGAAGTTGTGAATGTTAAGCGGGGAGCTTAACATCGGAAATGATGTCATGGTTATTTGATTATGATGAGGGTATGGGAGCTTGGGACCATTTCATCTATGTAGTAATGTAGGTGCTTAAAAAGCTAAGGTGATAGGAATTAATTGCATAGTGCTTTAACCATGAGTTCAACCTCTCCTTGTTCTAGCCATGCATGATATAATTTTCCCACACTTGCTGAGTACCCTTGGTACTCAACCTTGCATATTTGTTGGTTTATATTGCTGCTCAGGTCAAGACAATGAGGTGGTGTATAATGACCAAGACTTTGGACCCGAGGAAGGTTTCTAGGTTCATGGAGACCCCCGGGCAACGCCTGTGATGGAGCCCTAAAGAATAATATTCCGCTGCTAGTTTATTTACTTGTGATGAACTTATTATTGTCCATCGAGACATTTGCTATGTACGACTTAATTATATTAGACACCTGGCTTGTAATAAATGATGCTTCACTAATTGTCATCATATGTATGAGAAAATGATCCTGGCATACATGTGTTATTCACTTGGTTGTTCTTCGGAAAAACCGGGTGTGACAGAGGTGGTATCAGAGCCAAGGTTGCCCGTAGGAACGTGGACCTAGGTAGAAATGGACGTATTTAAGGGCCCTATTTTCTTAAAAACTATTTTCCATGGTGTGGGTTGAAAAGTGTTATTTAAGGAGTCATTTTCTTCATCTTACCCCAACTTTCCTTCAAAATAGGATTTTTGTTTGAGAGTTTATCTAACTTAATTTTAAATTCTTTTTGTTTTAGATGGTTCGCATGATTCGCACCGCTCGCAAGTCCACAGGAGGGAGAGTTCCCGTAGTAGCCCTTGCCGAAAGAGAGGAGAGCCGTCCGGTGACGTACCTTTCCTACGGATTGGCAGTAGGAGGCTTATTGCGCCGTCTTCGGCGTATGCTCGAAGCCGCCGGCAATACGGGCAAGCTAATTATCCATTATAACTCCACCAGGACCATACGTGAGAAGAGGGAAGAATGGAGCTCAGAGATGAGGATTATACACGAAAATCAGCTGCTTAAGATTCACCACTCTCCAGCTTGTCGGGCAACACAGGTCGATGCGGAGAAAGATGTCACCTGGGAGGCCATCACCTGCCAGAGTCACATCTATCGTTGCCACTTGGACAAAACTGAGTACATGTATGTCCTCCAACGTGAGAGTGGTACCACGGAGTACAAGTACCCGCCAGTGCAGCAAGGGACTTCCCATGAGCACATGGACTTGTGCTTGGAGGATGCTGCTATGCTCAGCACTCGACTGCAGGAGTGTCAACAAGAGCTTTAGGATGTCCGGGACACCCTGAAGGAAACGGAGGCGTTGCTGCGAGCCTGCTTAAAAGCGAGAGAAAGAGGAGATGGGAATGAACTGTGTGTCACCGTGAATGATACATGGACTCCTGACTCCCCGGATCGCCGAGCGATCAGGCGTCGTCGCACTTCTCCACCAGCAGCCTCCCCACCCAAAGCAGAGTCAGAAGGTAGCCGAAATGAGGAGGAAGATCCCGAGGAGCCAGCTCAAGAGAACGAGTAGTGTAGAGTCTTTCCCTTAGCTAGCAAGAGGTCGAGTAGTCGAGTCGTTACGTAGTTAATGGTGTGATAATGCTTGGTGTGTGACGTGAGTTGTGGAAGCCATGAGCAATCGTCCACGGCCTCGTCTTCAGATTGTTTGCTTTGGTGTGTGAACCCACATGAAATAATAGTGCATTTATTTGGTGTGAGATATGAACCCTCGTAAAAGTATAACAAAGCCTCAACACTTCAAAGTACAAACAAATGAAAGTAGTAAGATGATACTAAATGCTTTCAAATTAACATTGGTTGATTCTGCCAGATGGCCGGAAGAGGAAAAGGACGTGCTGCCAACCCCGCCAACAACAACGATGAGACATGCAACCCTCATCCTTCTGGAGGCCAGGACCGGGTGGTCGCCGTGAAGAAGTTGATCCTCTCCACCAAATGCTGGAGAATCAAAATTAGCTCATCCAGAACTTGACTCAAGTGGTGGCCAACTTGCATCAAGTTCCACCTCCACAAGCTGCACCACACCAACCAAGGTTGAGTGAGTTTCTAGGAACTCAACCTCCAAAGTTTGCAAGTGCTGCTGAACCTCTGGAGGCAGATGATTGGCTGAAGACCATTGAAAGTAAGATGAGGATTATACAATGCCAAGGGTATGAGAGGGTGCTGTTTGCCTCTCATCAATTGCATGGACCCGCTGCTGATTGGTGGACCGCCTACGTGGCCGCCCATCATGACCCTGAGAACATCACTTGGGAAGAGTTCAAGCGTAGCTTCCGCAACCATTACATCCCAAGAGGTGAACTCAAAAACAAGAGGAAGGAGTTTTTGGGACTGCAGCAGGGAAACATGACGGTGAGGGAATACCTCACTGAATTTACTCAACTATCCCGTTATGCCCCACGAGACATAGAGACTGATGAGCAGAAACAAGATTGTTTCGTGGAAGGGCTTACCGCAGAGATGCATTGTGCAATGTCCTCAAATGAGTATGAAAGTTTCCAAAAGATGGTGGACAGAGCATTTGTGGTGGAAAGGAAGCTAAAGGCCCTGGAAAATGAGAATAAGAGGAAGGCCGGGTGGTCACATCAAGCCTCAGGGAGCAACACCCGCCCACGTATGATGCAGCAACCTACGGGGCAGACGAGCCGTGCTGCGGTACCCTATTCAGCACCAAGAGGGTACAACCCAAACTACAGGCCTTCCGCAGCACCAGCACAGCCGCAACGTCAGTTTGTGCAGCAGCCTCGCCCCGCATATCCACCTCGACCCGCAGTGCAAGGACCCCCAAACCAACCCCAAGACAACAAAGGCCAGACATCTAAGATTGGGGTGCAATGTTTTAGCTGTGGTGAAGTGGGGCACTACGCCCATAAATGCCCAAAGAAGAAGCCTGCGCCGCCACAACAGCAGAATGTAATGAGAGGACGGGTGAACCACGTCACTATGGAGGAAGCACAAGAGGCACCCGACGTGGTAGTTGGTAAGTTTCCTGCCAATTTACACCTTGCAACTCTGCTGTTTGATTCTGGTGCTACCCACTCGTTCATTGCTCAAGGGTTTGTTAAGAAGCATGACCTAGCAACCACACAAAATAACCATATGCTAGCTGTAAACTCTCCAGGTGGAGAAATAAGGACAAGACAAGTGTGTCCCAAAGTGAACCTAGACATTAATGTGGTAGTATTTACTGCTAACCTCATAGTGATAGATTCACAAGGGATAGATATTATTTTGGGTATGGATTGGTTGACCAAACATAAAGGAATCATCCATTGTTCGACCAGAACGGTGGAACTAACTCACCCTAGTGGCACAAGAGTAAAGTTCATAACGATACACGAGCCTAGGAGGGACATTAAATTAAATCAAGTGGAGGTGAAAGTTGAGGAAATCAGGATTATCAGGGAATATCCAGACGTTTTTCCGGAGGAGTTGCCAGGTATGCCTCCCGACCGTGAAGTGGAATTCGCAATTGAGCTAGTACCGGGAACAGCCCCGATATACAAGAGACCTTATCGGATGGACTCCAAGCAGCTAGAAGAGCTCAAGGATCATTTGAGAGAATTGACGGAGAAGGGGTATATTCGCCCTAGTTCCTCACCATGGGGAGCTCCGTGATATTTGTGCCCAAGAAAGATGGAACCCAAAGGTTATGCGTGGATTACCGTGCTTTGAATGAGGTAACCATCAAGAACATGTACCCATTGCCTCGCATTGAAGACTTGTTTGATCAGTTGAGGGGAGCTTGTGTGTTCTCGAAAATTGATCTCAGGTCGGGATACCACCAACTCAAGATAAGGCAATCTGATATTCCCAAGACAGCTTTCGTATCTTGGTACGGACTGTATGAATACACTGTCATGCCTTTCGGGCTAACCAATGCCCCGGCATACTTCATGTATCTCATGAACAAGGTATTCATGGAATATCTGGACGAATTTGTGGTGGTTTTCATAGATGACATTCTCGTCTTCTCCAAAGATGAAGAGGAACATGAGAAACATCTAAGGTTGGTGTTGCAGAGGCTGAGAGAACACCAACTATATGCCAAGTTGAGCAAGTGTGAGTTTTGGCTGAAGAGAGTTCCCTTTTTAGGACATATAATCTCGGAGGGAGGAATCTCCGTAGATCCCACCAAAATCGAGGATATATAGAAGTGGAAGACCCCTGAAAATGTCGGGGAAGTTCGAAGCTTTTTGGGATTGGCTGGATACTATCGACGGTTTATTGAGGGATTCTCCAAGATCTCGAGACCTCTCACCAAACTGTTGGAGAAGGGAATCACATTCACCTGGACGCCACAGTGCGAGACGAGCTTTCAGGAGCTAAAGAAGAGATTGACAACAGCCCCAGTGTTGGTTATGCCAGATATGCAGAAGAATTTCACAGTGTACTGCGATGCCTCTGGAAATGGGTTGGGATGTGTTCTCATGCAAGAGGGACATGTCGTGGCATATGCATCCCGGCAGCTTCGGAAGCACGAGAAGAACTATCCTACACATGACCTAGAACTAGCCGCAGTGGTACACGCGTTGAAAATTTGGCGGCACTATTTGATGGGGAAGAGGACCGAGATATATACGGATCATAAGAGTTTGAAGTACATATTCACACAGCCAGATCTCAACCTCAGACAAAGGAGATGGTTAGAGCTAATCAATGACTTTGATGTGGGCATCAACTATCATCCCGGGAAAGCAAACGTCGTGGCCGATGCTTTGAGTCGGAAAGTGCAGGTCAATAAGTTGAGCTTGAAAGACATGCCTGCAGAATTGAAGGACGAGGTTATAAGGCTCAATCTATGTCTAGTAAATAGTGGTGAAGCCATCGCCATGGAAGTGGACTCCACACTCGAGCGAGACATACGCGAGGGCCAAAAGAATGATGAGAAGATACAAGAGATCAGACAGCTCATCAAGGAAAATAAAGCTCCTGGTTTTAGAGAGGATGAACAAGGAACGGTGTGGCACGGGAAAAGAATCTGTGTGCCAGAAGTAAAGGAGATCCGTGAATTGATTTTGAAGGAGGCTCATGATTCTGACTATTCCATTCATCCTGGGAGTACGAAGATGTACCAGGACCTCAAGAGCAGGTATTGGTGGTATGGCATGAACCGAGATGTCGCGGAACATGTTGCCCTATGTGACACATGTCAGTTGGTGAAAGCAGAACATCAACGACCCGCGGGATTATTGCAACCACTCAAAGTGCCTGAATGGAAATGGGAAGAAATCAGCATGGATTTTGTCGTGGGATTGCCTAGGACCCAATCCGGGTATGATTCAATATGGGTTATCATTGATAGGCTAACCAAGGTAGCTCATTTCATCCCCGTGAAAGAAAGCTACAACGGATCCAAATTGGCAGAATTGTACATGTCAAGGATCGTGTGTTACCATGGAGTGCCAAAGAAGATAGTGTCGGACCGAGGGACACAGTTCACCTCGAGGTTTTGGCAGAAGTTGCATGAAACCATGGGAACCCATCTGAACTTCAGCTCTGCCTATCATCCCCAAACTGACAGGCAGACGGAGAGAACCAATCAGATCCTTGAAGATATGTTAAGGGCATGTGCACTCAAAAACAATAGGAGTTGGGACAAGAACTTACCGTATGCGGAGTTTTCCTATAACAACAGCTATCAAGCTAGTATGAAGATGTCACCGTTTGAAGCTTTGTATGGAAGGAAGTGCAGAACTCCCCTATTTTGGAACCAAACAGGAGAAAGTAAAGTGTTTGGTCCAGAAGTGCTACAAGAAGCCGAGGCGAGGGTGAGGGAGATTCGCAACAACTTGAGGATAGCACAGACACGCCAAAAGAGCTATGCCGATGTACGGAGAAGAGAGCTCGTTTTCAACGTGGGAGACTATGTTTATCTCAAGGTGTCCCCTATCAGAGGACTTCGTCGGTTCAAGGTGAAAGGGAAGTTGTCACCTCGATACATTGGACCCTTTCAAGTTTTGGAAAGGAAAGGCGAAGTGGCGTATCAACTAGAGTTACCGGTTCATCTATCGGACGTGCACGATGTATTCCATGTGTCACAACTCAAGAAATGTATGAGGACGCCTGAAGAGGTGTTACCCATGAATGAAGTGGATGTAGCTGAGGATTTGTCTCATACCGAGCAACCATACAAGATTTTGGAGACAATGGAACGCCTCACCAGAAATAAAAGAATCCGGATGTGCAAGGTGCAGTGGAAGCATCACTCAGAAGAGGAAGCCACCTGGGAACGGGGAGATGAGCTCAAGGCACAATTTCCGGAATTGTTTTCTTAGAAACACCAATCTCGAGGACGAGATTTCTTTTAAGGGGGGTAGAGCTGTAACACCCCAAAATTTTGATTCAAAACCTTAAATCATGTTAAGAGGGGAATTTAAAAATTTTTGGACATGTTGCATGTTTTGCAAAAATTCAAATTCAAACTGGAATTCAAATTAAACTCAAATCAGAAAAGAAATAGAAAAAAAGAAAAAGAAAACTAAAACCTAACCGGCCAGTGGGCCGAACCCACCAGCCGGCCCACCATTTTTTCCCCCCGCCAGCCCACAGCCACGCGCCTCTCCTTCTCACTGACATGTGGGGCCCACCGTCGTCTTCTTCCTCGCGCGCGATCGGCCGACCCCGGGACACCTCTCTCTCCCGAATCAAAACTACCCCCTGGAAACCGCGTCCCCCAGCCAAATTTTGGTCCCGGACGACTCAAACTCGATCACAACCGACACACCGCCCTCCCCCGTCTATAAAAACCCCGGCCCCGTTCTGTTTTTCCCACGCGATCGCCGATTTTTACTCCGGTGAGAACCGAGACTTCTCCGGTGAATTCTGGCCGATCTAAGCTCGGAAACTCCGATCTAACTCGCTGGTCTTGATCCACCGCCTCCGGGGAACCTTGCAGGTGCAGAAAACTCGGTGACTTGCGGTGTAAACACAGCGCCGATGAGCTTCGCCGTGGTTTTGCCTCGGACCTCGCCGCCGATCACCTCCCAGGACCTCCGAGCTCAAGAAAACCCCCGAGGTGAGATCCCCGACCTCTCCTCTACCGATCTATGCCATAAGATCACAGTTCTAGGCAGAATTCTCGAGGATCCGAAAGTTTCCGGCGAGATCGCCGCTTCCCGCCGCCGTGCGCCGCCGGCAGCGCCGCCCGCGCTCGATCAGAGCGACGTGGCCGCTTGTGCGCCGTTTATTTTAAATCGCACGGTAGGGTTTAAACCCCCGCGTACCGGTTCGATGTTATAATCTCGGCCGTCGGTTTAAAATCGGACGGTCCACGTGAGCCCCGCGTTTTAAAGACTGGAATTCTTACGTGCTACCCCCTGGGGTTCTCGGGAAATAAGAGCTAGCCCCGGAAATTTCAGATCTAGCCCCTGGAACTCCAGAAAATCATGTAAATTCATTTAAAAATCAGTTTTAGCCCCTGGACTTAATAAAAATTAGGAAAAACACCTCTGATAAGTGTAGCTAGATCCCTGGAAATTCTGAAAATAATATTATAGACCCTGTAGTGGGATGAGTTTACCTTTTTAACCCTGTTTAGTAATTAATTTAGGAAATTGAATATGTGGCTAGTGTTTAAAAATTAAAAAGTGGGACAAACATATTGTCAAAATTTAATTAAAGGCTTTCTCAGTGTTTAGGAAACTTTGGAGTGAGATAAAAACATATTTTGGGCTGAATTGAATCTGTTTAATTTATTATTCACATTTAGGGACACATTTTTAAGTAAAGAATAGTTATAGAAAATAGGGAAAATAATTGTGAAATAGTTTACATCAGAGGCAAAGCTCAAAATATGTTATTAAATTATTTAGGACCAGAACCTATTTTGTTTAGATGATGTGTCTTACTATTTTCAATATAAAGTACACATTTATGCATAGGAAAATAAATCTGAAAATATAGCAACTAGTAAATGATAAATGGAGTTTCTAAAATCCAAATAATTCAGTTTAGGGTTGGTAGAAATTCTGAAGACACATATGGAGAAGAAAAGTACCTTTCATGCATACTTGGTAACTAAAAGGTGTAGTAAATAAATATAAGGAAAATTATTTAAATTGGAAACTCATATATAAAGTATGCAAGAATAAATGTGAATACAAAAGTAGGAATCATATACACATGATTAAAAGTGCATGCAAGCCACAAATCAACACACATAGAGTAACCACAACACATATAGTTGTGAATGACTTTCATAAATATGAATGTGTGGTTTGTATGAAGTGGAAGTGTGAACTATGTCTTATAGATTGTTGTTTTTCTTTTGCTATGTGTGATGGTATGATGTAGAACCTTCTCAAGAGCAAGTTATTCCCTTCCAAGATCAGGACTACCCATTTCAAGAGCAGCAAGAAGGAGGCAAGTGTCCTTGACCACTTTGATCCTATGCTAGGATGTGTAGCTAGAATTATTTGCATTGTCAATTGAAAATATGAAACCCATGTTAGGATGTTTCCCTAGAATTGCATTACCTTGTTTCCTTGTAGCTTGGGTTGGGATTTACTTTATCATGATATTCATTATTATGCATATGCTTAGCCATGCTTAGAATGGGATATTTGGGATATGAGATCATCAGTTTATTTTACCATACTCTTGAATGAGATATTGTGAGTTACGTAGAGGTAGGGATCAAGGCAAGTTGGATGTTTTGGTTGTGTGCTGGGTGCACGAGACTCGGGTTTGTGTTTAGTACTTGCCTGGATCCTAAGGACCGGTTCATGGAGCATGTAACCTGGCTTTACAGTGCCAACCACATGCTGAGATGGGGCAGCTTGGCCAATTAATTAGGTGTATCCCCGGCGTAGTATGGGTGTGTTGGATGGTGCGGGGAGTAGGTGTCAGCTGGACTACCATATGAACCGCAAGGCTCAAGAGGGGGCCACTGCAGCGGGGTTGGAGCCTCTTGTATGCTGTTAGGGGTGAAACCTCAGTGGGCCCACGCTCGTCGGGAATCCCTTTGTAAAGGCTTCGTAGTGATCTCCTGGCTACACACCTGGGAAGTGTGAATGTGGTTCATGGCCACTGGCATAATGGAGGTTCTTTTATTCCACCCGGCAACGGGGGGTGAAATCACTACATGTGGGTACAGTGGTACAAACTCTACAGAGTCAAAACTGTCATGACAGCCGTGCTCACGGTCAAGAGCGGCTTGGACTTATTCATGATTAGAGGATTGATGGTTTTGGAAGTTGTGAATGTTAAGCGGGGAGCTTAACATCGGAAATGATGTCATGGTTATTTGATTATGATGAGGGTATGGGAGCTTGGGACCATTTCATCTATGTAGTAATGTAGGTGCTTAAAAAGCTAAGGTGATAGGAATTAATTGCATAGTGCTTTAACCATGAGTTCAACCTCTCCTTGTTCTAGCCATGCATGATATAATTTTCCCACACTTGCTGAGTACCCTTGGTACTCAACCTTGCATATTTGTTGGTTTATATTGCTGCTCAGGTCAAGACAATGAGGTGGTGTATAATGACCAAGACTTTGGACCCGAGGAAGGTTTCTAGGTTCATGGAGACCCCCGGGCAACGCCTGTGATGGAGCCCTAAAGAATAATATTCCGCTGCTAGTTTATTTACTTGTGATGAACTTATTATTGTCCATCGAGACATTTGCTATGTACGACTTAATTATATTAGACACCTGGCTTGTAATAAATGATGCTTCACTAATTGTCATCACATGTATGAGAAAATGATCCTGGCATACATGTGTTATTCACTTGGTTGTTCTTCGGAAAAACCGGGTGTGACATTTACGGTGAGGATTTGGTAGTTGCCCAAGTAAGGACTATATTAGCATAGTTAATTAAAGTGGCAAAGACTAACCTATGTGTTACAATTCTGAATTTTACTTATGTAACGACGCACCTACGCTCTGGTAAGATTGGTAAGGAACACCACCGAAAGCGGTTCAATTTCGGTTAGCTCCCCTGACGAGGAACGTGGTTCAGGGATAGGTCTCACAGCTTGGTGTCAGACGTCAATATGAAACTCTTGGACTCTTCATGTTCCTGAGTTCATATGAAACGCTGATCCCTAGCGTGCATTAGGCAAGTAAGTGGAGACCCCATCGCGTGGTCAGTAACGCGAGAGTGTGTTCGTCTAGAAATAGCCCAGGAGGACATACGCAGCGCTTGCCATCGGCGTGCCCTGCAGGGCAGTAGGTGGTATCTGTTGGGTTGATAACATTCCCAACCGTGCGACCCGTTCATGACATACTCGGGTTCCCCGTCATGTGGTGTTGAAACACGATCACGTACCTTGAGACGCGACCTAACTCAAGGACGGCCGTATGGCAACGATACGGGCGTTTGTATTTACTTTCAAATATGATCCTGCCTGAAATAAAAACAACCATTGAGTGCACCATTATTGTGTGGTCTTCTGCAGGTACTAACCACGTATGTATCCGTGTAGTAAACGTGTGCAAGAGACCGTTTAGTGCCACACTTGAGACGTATATGCCGGTATAATCTGGTTAGGATTTTCCTTTGTGAGGAACGTAGTACCGATATATTATAGGCATGTGCATGTAAAATAATGATAACAAGAAACTAAAATCACTAAGTTTCAACATTTAGGACCCTGGTTGGGTAGAAGAATGTGATAGTTGAGCAGGATAGCCAAAGGAATGAAAAACAGAGTGCTCTGTTTTGGGCAGCAAGTGTGCTGATCTTCAACAGGGCATAACTCACAGGTCTCTTAGCCCAGGGAGGTGTGGTATATAGTTCTGGAAAGGTATTTAAGTACTCTACAACTTTGTTGTATACTTCCAGAGCTGAATCACACCTTAAGATGGTTTAAGTTCCAGAGGGATGTAAACTGTCCAGAATCAGGGCAGAGTTAAACACTCTCTGGACTATTCTGTTTTTCAAACATAACTCCCAGTAGAAAAATCTAAAATTGTCATATGATACATCTTTAGAAAGGGTATAAGATGTGTTACATCTTTGCAATTCAAAGTTTCTTAAATTTCAGCACAGAATTCAGTGGAAGCCAGAGTTGAAAGCAGCAACTTCCAAGGGAGGTGCTGTTGAAATTTTTCCAGAAATTCTGCTGACTTTGAATTACCATAACTTTGTAACCAGAGCTGATCTGAGGGCATATAAGTACTCATTGGAAAGATACTGAAGTTAAATTTAACTTTGGTATTCAGCTTGAGTCATGAAAATGCCAGAACCAGATCATAATCTGGGATATGTAGAAACTGGTCATTCTGACAGAGGAATGACAGTTGAACTCAGTTGAGAGGTTGTTGTGCCCTATAGGGGGGTTTGAGTACTCCCAATGGTGTAGAACATACTCATGAGGGGTTATATTCAACTAGTGAAATATTTGACTATATGTCTCACTCAAGTTTCTTTTACTAGAGACCATGTTTGTGTCGTATTGAAGGTAAAAGGGTGGTATACGTGATGACAACGCGATAGTAACATCTCGTAGTGACCAAACCTAGTTGTGGTGAGCTTCCAAAGAGGAGGTTTATCAAGTTGGATTAAACTAGCTTGTGTTTGGTCTGGTAATGGTGTAGCTTGTGCAAAGTTATTACATTATCTACATACAAGATGTATCGCATGTTTCATTGTCATTATGTTTTTACGCCTATTTCAATTGACTGCATTGAAATATGTTGCGGGACTGATGTTTATTGTCGTATGGTTGCAGATGGTTCGCACTAGGACCACGCACGAGGTTGGTGGCTCTAGCCAACAGGGAGGCGATGACTCCCAGCCACCGGCCTACGACAGCACCCCGCAGCAGCAGCCACCACCGCCGCCTCCGCTTACTCTAGCGGATGTGATAGCGGCACTGGTGGGGGGTCGTGTGGAGCAGACCGATCTGCTCCGCACGATCGTGCATAATACGTCCCAGGCGGGGGGACGTCAAGAGAGGGGACCCCGTGAGCCCCGTGAGGTGTCGTACTCGGATTTCATGAGTACGCACCCTCCAGTGTTCACCGAAGCTGAAGAACCACTGGAGGCCAACAATTGGCTGCGGACCATCGAGTCCAAGTTCGGGCTGCTCCAATGCACGGAGCGGCAAAAGACTTTGTTCGCAGCGCAGCAGCTTCACGGTGCCGCTGGTGCGTGGTGGGCGAATTATGTTGCCTCACGTCCGGCTGGCCATGCTGTGGAGTGGGAAGAGTTCCGGGAGGCGTTCCGCGCCTATCACTTTCCTCCTGGAATAATGAAGAGGAAGTTCCAAGAATTCTTGGAGCAGATGCAGGGCGGGAGGAGTGCCCATGACTACTTCCGTGCTTTCAACCACCTGGCGCAATATGCGTCAGACTACATCTCCACCGAGGAGAAAAAGCGGGAGCACTTCTATCGCAGGTTACACCCCGAAATGAAGACGCATCTCATGCAATGGAATCGCGATACCTTCAACGACCTTGTCAATGCCGCGATCATGCAAGAGGACGCTCAGCGAGAGTTGGCAGCTGAGCAGCGGAAGCGCAGCGCTCCACCCAGCAGTGGGGGTGGCGCTCCCCAGAAGTACCACATGGTGTATCGGACACCACCCGGACAGCAGTGGCATCCACCGGCGCGACCTCAGCAGTTCGGGGGATGTTCTTTTCATGCACCCCCGTTCCGACCGCCGATGCCACCACCGAGACAGAAGCAGAAGCAGCAGACGGCACCCCGGGCGTTCCCACCGCCAGAACGCGCCCCGGGTTTCCGTCCACCGATCAGCGGGGGACCGCCCCGTTTCACTTGCTTCACGTGTGGCCAGGCGGGCCACTTCGCGAAGGACTGTCCCCAGGGGCAGCAGAGCAGCGGGCAAGCCCAGTTCCAGGGCGGTGCTCGAGGCCGACCTCCGGTCAAGAAGGTTGGTCAGCGGACTGGGGGCGTTCGCCACCTCGACAATGAGGACGCCCCGGAGGGAGACGACGTGCTGGCGGGTACGTTCACTCTCAACAATCAAGCCATCATCATACTTTTTGATTCTGGTGCAACCCACAACTTCGTAAGTGCATCGAATGTGGTTAAGCATCAGCTGAGGAAGCCTTTCCAACCGAGTGTTCTTATATGATCTGCTCACCGGGAGGAAAGATTTCAGCAACTATGATGGTTCCGAAAGCACCACTGTGCTTAGGTGGGAAGATATATCCCACCACTATGATTATCCTTGAGGGGCAGAAGATTGATGCAATCTTGGGAATGTCATGGCTAAGCTACCATGGCGTTGTCCTAGAAACCCTATCACGGACGGTTCACCTCAACTCCCCATTACACCGTCCGCAGTCCCTCTTATTACATAATCCAGTCCGGGAGGTTTCAGCGATCAACAATACGGAAGGAAATGCCGCACACCATTGAACTGGTGTGAGTCTGGCGAAAGGGTTACCTTCGGGATTGACCTTGTCAACAACGCGGAAAAAAAGGTTCAACTGATTCAGGCAAACCTAAAAGCCGCCCAATCCCATCAGAAACAGTATGCGGACCGGAGAAGACGCCCATTACAATTCGAAGTCGGGGATCACGTATATCTACGTGTGTCTCCAATGAAGGGCGTAAACAGATTTGGGGTGAGAGGAAAGTTGGCACCCCAATTCATCGGTCCATTCCAGATTTCCAAAAGATGTGGATCGGTAGCATACCAGCTGAAATTACCAGAAGCACTTTCCGGTGTGCACGACGTCTTTCACATTTCCCAGCTGAGGAAGTGTCTTAAGCTATCTACTACCGTTCAGCTGGAGGACATTGAAGAACTGCAACCGGATCTCACCTATCGGGAGGAACCGGTTCAAATCATTGATGAAAAGGCCCGAACCACACGCAACCGCACGTTGTGGTTCTACAAGGTTCTATGGAGTAATCACTCCATGGACGAAGTGACATGGGAGAGCGAAGGATTTCTTCGCGCTAACTACCCCGACTTTTTCATGTCGCATATCCGGTAATTTTCCACCGTCCTCCCTCTCATTTTCACCTTATAATCTCGGGACGAGATTATTTTAAGGGGGGAGGAATGTAAGAGCCTCAGATTTTGACACATGTTTGAAGTGTCATAACCACACACACATCTCATTTGAAGCAAGTTGATAAACACATTTGAAGAGCAAGTAACCACCATCAACATGCTCATTAGGGAACAAACTCACATATTGCAAAAGTGGTATTTCCCACATGTGATATACAGAGGCTGGGCATATGAAAACTCCTACACAGTGTTAGGAATGTCCATGCCAAGTTTCACCCAAATTCAAAACTTTTTGAGGTCATTTTGGGTATGGCTAGAAAGAGGTCAGTTTGAACTTAAATTCAAATTCAAACTGTTTTCATCCCATGAATTCAAAGTAGGAGGCATATTCTTACTCAGCACATTTTTGTGAGCTCACACACCAATTTTCACTCCATTTGGAGTTGATCTTGACATGAGCTAAGTGGGGCAAATTCAAACTTTATTTGAATTTCAAACTGAACATGTGCTGACATTCATTCAAACCAAACCCAATTTGAATTCTAACCAATTCAAATGGTTCAAGGGTAGATAATTCAAATCACCAGGGGCTTTGCGGGAACTACTGTTTACAACAGTGAATAGGAGTTAATCTCAGAGGTTAAAAATGAAAATGGGACCCACATGTCAGCCACTGAAGTGATTCAACCGACCGAGACTTTCTCACTCGGGTCTTCGGGCTTCAGCTGCGATCGCCACCGAGGGAGGCCGCCGCGCCAGCAGCTGCTTGGCCACGCGCGGGCACAAGTCGGTTCAGAGACTTCTTAAGGCGCCCCCTCCTCGGCCGAAGCCCTCGCCATTTTCTCCTCGCAAGAACACAGCGCCGGGAAATTTTTCTCCGCCGCTCAGAACCGATCGGAGAGCTCCGATCACAGCCTCCCTGTCCTTTCCAGAGCTACGGCAAGGTACTAGGAACCCTCCTCGTTCTTCCCCGTTGCTAGAACTCAGCTGAAACCTGTCGATCTCGGCTATACCGAGAGTTCAATTCGGTGACCTAAAACCGCCGCACTTCGGGCTCCCGTGGACAGCCCAACCGGGAGGTGGTCATGCCCGAGCCAAGGAACCCTTGGACGTGCTGGTGACCGGTGCTGCTCACCCCCGAGCCACAGCCCGAGTGCTTGCTCACCGGCGGTGAATTTCCGGTTTTCCCCTTCCTCAATACAGACCAACCTTTGGGTGCGGTTCTTCCGAATTCATACTCTAGAAAGGATTAGAGGGCCTCAATCCGCTCCCACACAAACTAGACCCGGTAGCACGCAGGTTGCCTTCACAACCTTTGGCCTAAGAACCCCTGTACCCGGCGTATTTTGATGTTTGCCGACGGCGGAGCATGCGGGAAGCATCGGGCGCATGGTGAGGGCCTACTTTGGGCCTCCCCGAGCTGCTTCAAGCTCATGTCGACCTTCCCTAAGGTCTACTGATGCTCCACCACTGGTTGCTCAAGTGGTTGAGATGCTAAGGAGGTCGGCCGACACGGCCGAAGTCTTCCCGAGGCGGCTGCTCGTCGCCGACCATGTACCGGCCATTGTCATGACGAGCTGAGCTCGGAATCGTGTTCCCCGAGTGAAAGTAGGCAGGGGCGGCCGGAATCATGAAGCTTGGAGCTCCACAGAGGCCGCCGGCGAGGAACCCCGGCGGCAGAGCGCGGGCGGTGGGAGGTAGAAGAAGGGGGTGGACCCCAGCTGTCAGCAGCTTAAAATTCAAATCGGGATCGGGCTGCGGCTCGGATCCGGTGTGCTGGCACGCAAATACCCCGTGGACTCCGGTGTGCCGACGCCTCAGCGCGCAACACATGTCCCCGTGGCCCACCGGCTGATTTAAACTTTTCCCTGATTTTCAGATTTCATTCAAACTTCAAATCCTCATAACTTGGGCTAGGAAACTCCAAATCGAGTGAACCAAATTTTGTTGGATTCAGCTCTCTGAGTACTTTCCAGCAAATCAAGTTTGACTTCATGAAGATCCTTATTTCTCCAGAATTAATTCCTCAAAATTTAAACTGTTTGGAATTTTAACTGGAGAATCCCATGGAGGAAAATTCTGAAATTTTGCTGGGATGTTCAACAGAATATCCCTGAACTACCATAGAAATTTCAGATCCATTTGAGATCATTTAATCCACCTAATGGTGTAATTAGTGAAACTGTTCCAGAGAAAATAGAAAATGTTCAGAAACATTTTCAGAATTTCCTCTGAAATTGTTTAGCTCATATCTTTAGCTAGGAACCTTCAAATTAAGTGAGACCAATTCCATTAGATCCCTCTGAAAATCTAGTTGTCAGAAAGTCATAGCTTGTTCCATGAAAATTCATAGAATACCCTAAGAGTTCCGATTAAGGTCAAGGACATAATTAATTGTGGAGGGCTCAAATGAGCTTTGCTGCAACTAAAACTTGACCAAGTCTCATTTTAGGTTGTAACCAAGCCACAGTAAAAGTTTCACAGTCGTTGGGTCTGTCTACTGAAACTTATAAACTTCACAAGTTTAAATTGCAATCAAATGCATTAAATTAATACATGTACTTCTTCTATCATGTAGTGGAGGAACCCGAAGTCCTAGACATCGTTACTCCGGAGGAGCAGCTATCCTACGACCAAGAGCAGCAAGGCAAGCCCCGGTTTGCATTAACCTTTTTACAAAGTTTTATTGTTTTGAGCACTTACTTGAGTATCATTATTTCTTGCACTAGAGTCTTGTTTGAAAATCCAAATGCATAGCCAAGAAAGCCATGGGTTGGGATTAGGATTGAAAACCCTGTTAGCTACTGCAATGCTAAGATAGAGTAGGATTCGGTACAAGTCGAGTAGTTGGAACTACTCGCGAGCATAGGCTAGAGGCACTCGACTCGGGTAGACATAGCACATGATACACATGGCAAGAAAAATGAGACCGAGCGGAGAGTAAGGGCAGCAGGACTTTGGGGCCTGTGTGCTATAGCTCCGCTTGTGTCGATTGAGGACCGAGCCATGTGCGGGCCTGTTGAACAAGCTAGAACAATACCGAAGACCTACCGGCTATATGGGAACCGGGAAACCGATGTAACTCGGGTAGCTGGGTATTGAGGCATTGCCCGTCGTTCAGAGGGTAGGTTGAGAGCTTGAGGTGTAATTCGGCTGGCGGCACTGAGATGCGCGTGCAGAGACCTCTTGCTCGGGACGATGGGACCGGTTCAATATTTGGCTGACGGACGAAAGGTGGTTGCGTACGGCGTCCGTGATGGTTGCTGTAGGCAACATCGAGTACGGGCGTACGTGACGGGTTATTCGGGTAACCCTGGAGGTGTAAATCGATTATAATCGCCATCCCTCGCGGTCAGTGAGTACCACTTGTTCACTGTACCGTGACGTAGAAAGAACAGGCTAGTTACATGTCAAAATGTTGCTGATTGAAAGATGGACTTGATTGCTAATGATTTGCTGTAGTCTAGAGCTAACTAAAGTTCTTTTCAACTTTGGGCAAAGTACATGACAGAAATGCGTTTCTTGTTTGATTGCGGCTCTCTCATGTTCCTTAGCGTAAGGTTCTCCATAATTTGTTGCTAAAACTTGAAAGTAAGGTTCCACTAATTAGACGAGTCCTTTGCAACTTGTTTTATCTCATGCACCTATCACCCCTCGTATAGAAGTTCCATGTTTAGGAGAGACGGGTAAGACTTGCTGAGCCTTCGTGCTCACTGCTTGTGTTTGAAGCTTTTGCAGGGTTCTATGAGGAAGGGACTCCCGAAAAGGAGACGGAACCCCAGGAGGGGAACCCCGTCGAGTGGGAGTCGTGCACGCCGCCGTGTTAGTGTGCGTGTGTGCTAGCAAGGACACTTTCACGGGCTGAACGTGAACTTGATGCGTAGTCTACGCCCGTGAGTGTAGACTGGACCTATTTTGATGTAAAATATTCATAAACCACTTTATGTAATAAATGTTTTGCTTCCGCTTTATACCTTTGATGTGCGTTATTCGGTGCTATACAATGTAGCACCCCTCAGCGTGATCCTTCTTTTCCGGAAGCCCAACTGCAAAGGACTCCGGGGTTAAGCGTGCTTGGTCCGGAGGAATTTGGGGATGGGTGACCGACCGGGAAGTTTTCCCGGGTGCGCACGAGTGAGGACAAAGTGCGCAGAAAAGACGAGTGGTGGTAAGTGGGGCCAGTCTATGGTCCTAGAGAGCTGTTACAAATGGTATCAGAGCCGACCCTCGCAGTTTCACGGGTGCGTACGGGTCAGTGACAAGGTTACTGTAGCGTACGGGTCAGGGACACAAGTACGTAGGCATGACACGTGGGTCCTCTGTGTGGGACACGGTATGGTACGTATGCTGCTAACCGGACGTACGATATGCGTATGCCAGTACTAAACGTATTGACGTGGCTAAGAGGGGACGTTCCTGTCTTGGTGTTGACCAACGAGGATGTCGGTCTTCTAAGGGGGTGGATTGTGTGATATCCTGACTCCCGGCTTAATAGGATTGATAGAGTACTCATACCACCAAGGTGTACCTTCTTTTCCGGAAGCCCACTGCAAATAACTCCAGGGTTAAGCGTGCTTGGCCCGGAGAAATTTGGGGATGGGTGACCGATCGGAAAGTTTTCCCGGGTGCACACGAGTGAGGACAAAGTGCGTAGAAAAGACGAGTGGTGGTATGTGGGGCCAGTCTATGATCCTAGAGAGCCATCACAGTAGTTCACTCAGAACAGTTCCCCAAGCATTTAGGCACAAAGGAATTAATTCTGAATACATTTGCCCTTTCATGCCAATTCCAGTGAACCAAAATTTCAAACATATCTCAGGAAGCATGCATGAATTTTCCAAGGATTTTTGGAGCTAGGAATTGCCCAGAACTGAATTTCCAAGTTTTTGAAATTCTCTGAAAATGTTTTTGTATTCATTTGAACACAGCCACTTAGAATCTGAATTATCCTAACTAAATCGACTCCAAATGAGCTAAACGTTTTACAGGAGTTCACTAACATCCTATAGAATATTATGGAAAAAGTTTAGGATTTTTGGATGAACCAAACTCCCTCAAAAATTCTTTTGCTAAAAAGCTTTAAAGAATTTTCTAGAATATAATAATGATTTTCATACAAATTGGGTTGCATATTTGGATAGAGTTTTTCAATATGAATCCAAACCAATTTGAATCACTAAATTTGGAGGTTCCTACATCAAGATATGACCTTTACAATAACGGGTGAGAAACGGAAAATGGCTTTATTCTATTTTTCCAATTTTCAGAGATATAAGGATTTAACACTACTTTTGGCCAAGCAAATGAGGTCCAATGCCTCTGAAATTTTACTGGAGTTCTATTATATTTGGAAGGATCTCCTGCCCAAATTTGGGAATTTCCAATACACATAACTCCTGGAAAAATTCCTACAATATTTTCCTTATATGAATTAATGAGCCAAATCCAGTGATTTTCATAATTATTGGGCTGCACCCGTGGATAGTACTCTCTGAGAGAAATCTAACAAAATTTATTTGACAATTTTTGGACATCCCTACACAAAGTTATGGCTCTTCAAAGTTTAAACCGAACTAGACAAATTCTGGAAATGTTTAAACTCGGCTGCGGGTCCCTGGCCACGTGGCGTGTTCTCAGCCGAAGACACACGGAGTCACAGAGTGAACCCGCACAGCCATGGAATGATCCGTGGCCACAGAGATCCGGTTCAATTTAAATGTGCGGCTGATGTGTGGGGCCGACGGGTTCTTCTTCCTCCCGCCCTCTTTCCCGCGCCTGCACCTCCCCCTCACCGGCAGCGGCGGTGCCCTCGCCGGATTCAGTTTCCCGGCCGATTCTCGGCCCGATACTCGCCGCCCGGAGGTTTCCAGCTACGAGCAACCGATTGGTGCGGTGCTCTTGGGCTGCCGGTGGCCGGAAGTAGGCCGGCAACGTGCGGCGGCTTCGGCCGACCTTTGGTGCCGTGGTTCGATCACCCTAGCTCGCCAAAGGTTCAGAAAATTTGCTCTAAAGCATCAGTATACCTTGAGGAAGATCGACAAGTAAGCAAATACCCTCGGAGAAGGCGGCTAGTATGGTTTCATCGTGCACCCAAGCGTTCCCGCCATGGCCGCCGATCGGAAACTTCAAAATTGGCTGCCTCTACCCGGTTTTAAGATAGGTTTGCGAAGGTATTTGGGTCGCTAGCTAGTATAGCTCCTGTGTGCAAGATTTGGTGCTCTAAGAATGAAGAACAAGTGAGAATTTTGGATTTTCATACCGGAACGTCGGTTTGTGGCCGCCGGCATAACTTTCTCGAATTCTTGCTCGGTAGTCCACGGCTTGGCTTGAGGTTTGGGGGTGAGCAGCACGGGTCAACAGCGCCCCCTGGGGTGTCCTTGCTCGGGCGTGACAGTCCCCGGTGTGGGCTGTCCACGTGCACAACAAGCTGCTGTGAAGTTAGGTCACCGCGGAGAAGAGCTATTCTCGGGTTGGGAAGGCGGCAACTCACTGGATTTTGCATGCAGGAGGTGTAGGACGAGTTCACAGTGCGGTTTTTCAGCTTAGCCGGCCTCTGCACGCCCGAGTTCCCCGGCTACCGATCAAGACCAAGGCAGCGGCGTGCATATTGTGTTTGGCATGTGCATACGAGGAGGAAGCGAAGTCCGTTGCTTCAGCCTGTGCGAGAGAGGATCACGCTGGGGGTGCAGAAGGCCCACGAGCAGCTCTCCAGCGCTGCTCAAGCAGCTGGGAGCTGGCGGAAGTTTCCCCCTCGGTGGCGCTCGGAGCAGACCCGGGTGTGTTCGAGTCTGAACAGAGAAGGTGACTTCGAGTGTAAGTTTAAATGGCACTATGACATGTGGGCTCCACCCATCTTTTCCCCTCTTCTTATCCCCCAAAATCCTCACAATTATCTCCTCATTTTGGTGATTAATGAATTCCAATATGTGGAGCTCAAATTTGGGAATTCATTTGGACATAGGGCAAAGTTTCATCCAAGTTCAAATTTGAATTCGAATTCAATTACCCTTTTTTGTCCTATTGCAAAAGCTTAGCCCAAAACACTTCCAAATGTGGTAAAATTTGTATTCCCACAAATTTGGAGCTGAGGATTTCAAATATGGAATCAACATTTAAATTTGGTTGCTGCACTTAGAATGTTTGCAACCTCAGTTTGTATCCCATTTTTGAAATGACCATTTTTGAATTTAGTGAACAAGTTTTGTTTGCTCACACCACACACTTGGTCACTTTTTGGTCCTAGTCTGAACCTCACAAGTTCAGGTTGATCTTTGCCTTTCCAATTTGAATTCAGCACAAATTCGAAAATGATCTCAATTAACCCTTTTTAGCTCACCCTAAACTTAGAAGTTTGCCACATGTATGAGATTCCATGTGTATTCAAAAGTTTGGCGGCAATTTGAGCTGAGCCTTTGAGTCTAAAGATCTTCTTTTACTTCTTTCCCAAACACATGTATGATTTACACATGAGTTTAACTCCACCTTGGTCCAACACATTCAAATGAATGCTTGAACCCGTGTTGTTGAACCCCACGTATACCATCCCATGTAAGAAAGTTTTTGTAAGTCCCATTTTTCATGAACCAAAAACACATCAATGTTCAAACATCTGTTTCTTTGCATTCACGTTTTTGGGACTTTCACATTCCCCCCCCCCCTTAAAAAGAATCTCGGGACAGGTAATTCCAAGCTGTTCGACAATAAAAGTTCCGGATCGTTTATGCGGAGGTAATCTTTGCTTTCCACGTTGTTTCTTCCGTGGTATGATTACTCCACAGCACCTTGTAAAATCCTAATGTCCGGTTCCAGGTGTTCCGGATCTTTTTGTCGATAGTCTGAATCTGTCACTCGACATACGTAAGGTCCGGTCTCTATTCGTCGATCTCTTCGGTGCGGACGGCAATGGTAGCTTTAAGACACTTCCGTAGCTGTGACACATCAAATATGTCGTGAACACCAGCATGGCTTGCTGATAGTTCCAGCCGGTAGGCTACGGGTCCGCACTTCTCCGTGGTAGCAAATGGATCTAAAGCTTGGGGAGCAAAATCTCCCATTTACATCGAACCGGTAAATTCCTTTCATCGGAGACACGCAAAGACTACGTGTTCTCCGCCATTGAAATGCAATGGTCTATGCCTTTTACCATCGTAGCTTTTCTGTCAGAATTGTACAGCCTCCAAGTTCGCTTCTATTTTCCGAACTCGGTCATCGGCTTGGTTGAGTAATCACCCTGAACAGTACTCTTTCACCGTACTCACACCACTTCAGCGGTGTGCGACATATCCGGCCGTAGAGCTTCATCTTACGAGGTAACTATACGGTCTTTAAACCATACAGTACCCTCATTGCCCTTTCTGAACCACCTCATCTCTCCGTTGTCTATTCTTCTCCGTATGTGAGACATAACCTTGTCTCTCCTTTGAACCTCAGCAATCTCTCCTCAGATTGTTGGAATGGGAGCAATGTTATAGAGTGCTCCATACGGGATGACACAGAGACTTGGTTCCTCTTCTTCCAACTCAGCAATCGCCAAGTTATGACCCTGGGTTCTTCCGACAAAGACATTGGCAACCACGCTCACTTTTCCCGGATGGTAGTGGATCTCTATTTCCTAATCCTTTCTGAGCTCCAACCATCTTCAAGAATACCCTTGCACCAACTAGTTGATCGAATAAACTATTGAAGCGGGGCAGGGTACCTGCTCTTTATGGTGACGGCATCGAGCGAACGATAATCAACACTTAATCGTAGTGTCTCGTCATTCTTCTTAACGAACAGCGCGGAGCAATCCCAAGGTGATGAGCTTGGTCATATAAAACCTTTGCTCATGGGTTCACTTAGTTGCTCCTTCAACTCCGCTAGTTCATTGGGTGCCATCTTATACGGCCTTTGTGAAATCGGTGTTGTTTCCGGCGTCAGTTCAATCTTGAACTTGACGTCTCATTAACCGGCACGTCCGGTAACTCATCAGAAACACATCAGTTCTTCACGTCCAACCA
Organism: Neostapfia colusana; assembly: GCA_030760725.1. NCBI lineage: Eukaryota > Viridiplantae > Streptophyta > Magnoliopsida > Poales > Poaceae > Neostapfia > Neostapfia colusana. The sequence continues at coordinate 64,733,663 of JASWHV010000001.1, forward strand.
GAATGTTCATGAGTTTAATCACTTCCGTGTGGTAGGCCTAACCAGTTCTCTTTTCTGCACAGACCAGACTTTTCTGCACTTAACCCAGATGTGGATCCGTTTAACAGCATTTTCATAACCAAATTGAATACAAAAGTTAAATTTAGCTTCAGTATATTTCCAACGAGTATTCATATGCCTTCAGATCATCTCTGGATCAAAAGTTATGATTGCTCAAAGTTGACAGAATTTCTGGATAAAATTTGCCAGCATCTCCCTTGTATGTGGCTATCTTTATCACAGTTGTATATGCAAATACAATAAGAATCTGAACAAACTTTGAACTACAAAAATGTTGCACATTTCATAACCTTTACAATGGTGTATCATAGGCTCCTTAAGGATTTTTCTACCGGAAGTTATGGCTTAAAAACAGAAAGGTCCAGAGAGGTTTTGCTGCTGTCCTGGTTCTGAACAGTTTGCCTTCAACTGGACTTTTCACCAACTTAACTTGTTATTTTTCTCTGGAGGTCTACAAAGAAGTTGTAGAGCACTTGAAAATATTTCCATAACTGTATCATACACCTTAATTGGTTAAATCTACTCAGAGTTATGCTCTGTTAAAGTCCAGCAAGAATTTCCGCCAGAAAACAGAGCACTCTGTTTTTGAAATCTTTGAAGCCTAGTCATTCTCTCATTTGAATCTTAGCTCAAAATAAGAGTTCAGTAACTAATATTTATTTCAAACTTTCATTTTTAGTTGAAAGTTAGTTCATGAATCATTTCTTTATAGGGAAGAGGTTACTAAGTGTAGTACGGTGTCGATGCACCGTAAGAAACATGTCGGTACTACGTAGCCTCGCCAAAAAACATCCTAACCGGATTATACCGGCATATCCGTTTTATCAGTGGAACTAAGACGGTCTCTCACACACGTGTGCTACATGGGATTAGTAGCTGCAGAAGAACACTTAATAGTGATGCACTCAAGGTTTGTTGTCATTTCAGGCAGGTCCATATTTAAAAGTAAATACATACGCCCGTATCATTGCCATACGGCCGTCCTTGAGTTAAGCCACGTCTCAAGGTACGTGATCGTTTTTTTTCACCACACGACGGGGAACCCGAGTGGAGCGCAAACGGGTCGTCACGGTTGTGAATTTTATCAATCCAACATATACTACCTACTGCCCTGCAGGGCACGCCGATGGCAAGCGCTGCGTATGTCCTCCTAGGCTATTTCCAATAGAACACACTATCGTGTTACTGACCACACGATGGGGTCTCCACTTTCTTGCCTAATGCACGCTAGGGATCAGCATTTCATATGAACTCAGGAACATGAAGAGTCCAAGAGTTTCATATTGACGTCTCACACCAAGTTGTGGGACCTATCCCTAAACCACATCCCTCGTCAGGGGAGCTAACCGAAATTGAACTGCTTTCGGTGGCGTTCCTTACCATGCTTACCTGAACGTAGGTGCGTCGTTACATAATCAAAATTCAGAATTATAACAAGTACGTTAGTCATGCCACTTTAAGTAATATACCACTATAGTCTTCATGTGGGTCTAATACCGTTTTCTCACCGTATCCTAAGTTTTTGTCGTAATACAATCCTTATTCTGTGCGCTATTACCAATGCGGCTCTGATACCATGCTGAGAGGGACCCCGGCCCGTGTCACGGGACCATGCCACTCGCCCGGGAATCACATTGGGTGGTGCCGTGTTATGTGGCACCCAACAGCACACATGTAAGGAAAACCGTATTACATAAATCAAAAGAGGAAGCTTACAAATGTTCTTTCTAAATAATTTACATCAAATAGCTACAGCAGAAGACTACAAACAACTCACGTCGAATAACTAATGAGCACTCAAGAGGAGGTCCAGCCCGCGGACTCCTCTCGCTAGCAACACGAAGACATGGCAGCGGCTGGTTGTCCATGTGTTACATGACTCGGAGTCTCCGAGTCTCACCGGACAACCTTTTTCATATGCGTCAATGTTAACCTGCAAAACCACTCATATAGCAAGAGTGAGCACAAAGGCTCAGCAAGACTTGACCGTCTCTCCTAAAGCATGCAACTCTACATGAAAGTAACTTAAGACCTAAACATGTAAATTGCAAAAAGACTCGCCTACAAGTTCATCCTTAACTTTCAGATTTTTGCCATCACAGTAGCGACCTTGCGCCCAGCAACATTGGAACTCCACAATCAAACAAGAAACGCTTCATTCTAATGTTATCTGTCCCAAGGTAAAAATTAACTTTAATTTGCTCTATCACTACTCCATACATGGTTTTCATGCAATTCCAATTATCATAGCAGCAATTAAAAGCTTGCAAACTATTTTCACACAACTCGATTGCTACATCACAACACAGTGAGCAAGCGGTACTCAATAACCGTGAGGGACGGTGATTCGAATCAAACACTGCCCAGATAACTCAACACATACGCCCGCCTCTGAAGACCCAAATCTGGCGTCCTTCATTACATCGTATGTGGCAACCTTTCGCAGGACACTCGACTGTAGAACCGGTCGCGCCGTCTCGGGCTCATAGGTCTAACGAGACGATGTGATATGCCTCTACAATCCAGTTAACCTGGTACATCAGTTTCCTGGGTCCCATATAGCAGTAAACATCCGGTACACAACTCAATACTTGCCCAGCGGGGCTGCACACACTTCGGTCCTTAACCGACAGGTAGAGCTACTCGACCAAGACCACGTCTTGTCGGTGCTTAACCCTCCTGCCTGGTCTCATCTTTGGAAATATAAACATTAGTTTGCCTCATTGCACTATACCATGTGATCTTGAAGTATAGCTCGCAAGTAGATTCCAACTACTCGACTTCTACCGGATGTCCTAGGCTATTTAGCATGGCATTGTTCTACAGCGGGGTACGTCTTCTACCCTTGACTCGAGGGTTTCTTTGGTCATGCATCTGGAGTATAAAACATTCCTGACCTAATGCACATACAAACTCTAATCATAGTAGTGAACAAAGTAAAAAATTTATAAAACAGCTTAAATGCAAACCGGAGCTTGCCTTGGTTTTGCAGGTGACTAAAGTCAGATAATTATGAAGTTAGTTGCTGATGACTTGAAGCTTAATCACTGACCTTCTTGCTCCTTGATCCAAGCTTCACTTCTCCTCCACTTTTCCACGTTTAATCACTACATGTTATGAATATGCATATATGTTTAATTGTAAAGATTTTTCTAACACGCTCTAAAGACAAGTTTAAAACTGGAACTCTGTTTAAGAATTTAAAATGACATTGGTGCTGGTGGTTTGGGTTTAAGTACTATGATGAAGTGATAAGTGTGTTTCATCACTTGTGTGTTGATCACCTAATGAGGTTGAACAGAACAGTACTGATCCACGGCTCCAATGGAGCTCAAAATTTTCATGTGAGTTCCTTCCTCGTCACAATAAAGTCATCTGGACCAAGATTCACAATTTTTCAATGAGTAGTTCAATCAGAACAATTCCCCAAGCATTTAGGCACAAAGGAATTAATTCTGAATAAATTTGCCCTTTCATGCCAATTCCAGTGAACCAAAATTTCAAACATAGCACAGGGAGCATGCATGAATTTTACTTGGGTTTTTGGAGCTAGGAATTGCCCAGAACTGAATTTCCAAGTTTTGGAAATTCTCTGAAAAATATTTCTGTATTCATTTGAACACAACCACTTAGAATCTGAATTATCCTAACTAAATCGACTCCAAATGAGCTAAAAATTTTACAGGAGTTCACTAACATCCTATAGAATATTCTGGCAGAAGTTGAGGACTTTTGGATGAACCAAACTCCCTCAAAAATTCTTTTGCTGAAATGCTTTAAAGAATTTTTCCAGACTCTAATAATGATTTTCATACAAATTGGGTTGCATATTTGGATAGAGTTTTTCAATCTGAATCCAACCCAATTTGAATCACTAAATTTGGAGGTTCCTACATCAAGATATGACCTTTACAAGAACTGGTGAGAAACTAAAAATGGCTTTATTCTATTTTTCAAATTTTCAGAGACATAAGGATTTAACACCACATTTGGCCAAGAAAATGAGGTCCAATGCCTCTGAAATGTTTACTGGAGTTCAAGTATATTTGGAAGGATCTCCTGCCCCCCTTTCGGAATTTTCCAATACACATAACTCCTGGAAAAATTCCTACAATATTTTCCTTATATGAATTAATGAGCCAAATCCAGGGATTTTCATAATTATTGGGCTGTACTCCTGGATAGCACTCTCTGAGAGGAATCCAACAAAATTTATTTGACAAATTTTGGACATTTCTACACAAAGTTATGGCTCTTCAAAGTTTAAACCGAATTAGACAAATTCTGGAAATGTTTAAACTCAGCTGTGGGTCCCGGGGCACGTGGCGTGCTCTCAGCCGAAGACACACGGAGTAACAGAGTGAAACCGCACAGCCACAGAATGATCCGGGGCCACAGAGAATCCGGTTCAATTTAAATGTGCGGCTGACGTGTGGGGCTGACGGGTTCTTCTTCCTCCCGCGCCCGCGCCTCTCCCTCGCTGGCAGCGGCAGTGCCCTCGCCGGACTCGGCTTCCCAGCCGATTCTCGGCCCGATACTGCCACCCGGGGGTTTCCAGCTACGAGGAAGTGATTGGTGAAGTGCTCTCGGGCTGCCGGTGGCCGGAAGTAGGCCGGCGACGTGCGGCGGCTCCGGCCGACCTTCGGTGCCATGGTCCGATCACCCTAGCTCGGCAAAGGTTCGGAAAATTTGCTCTAAAGCATCAGTAGACCTTGAGGAAGATCGACATGCAAGCAAATACCCTCAGAGGAGTCGGCTAGTATGGTTTCATCGTGCACCCGAGCGTTCCCGCCATGGCCGCCGATCAGAAACTTCAAAATTGGCTGCCTCTACCCAGTTTTAAGCTAGGTTTGCGAAGGTAATTGGGTTGCTAGCTAGTATAGCTCCAGTGTGCAAGATTTGGTGCTCTAAGAACAAAGAACGAGTGAGAATTTTGGATTTTCATACCGGAACGTCGGTTTGTGGCCGCCGGCATAACTTTCTCGAATTCTCGCTCGGTACTCCACGGCTTGGCTTCAAGTTTGGGGGTGAGCAGCACGGGTCAACAGAGCCCCCTGGGGTGTCCTTGCTCGGGTGTGACAGTCCCCGGTGTGGGCTGTCCACGTGCACAACAAGCCGCTGTGAAGTTAGGTGGCCGCGGAGAAGAGCTATTCTCGTGTTGGGAAGGCAGCAACTCACTGGATTTTGCGGAGGAGGTGTAAGACAAGTTCACGGTGCGGTTTTTCAGATTAGCAGGCCTCTGCATGCCCGAGTTCCCTGGCTCCCGATCAAGACCGAGGCAGCGGCGTGCGTTCTGTGTTTGGCGTGTGCGCACGAGGAGGAAGCGAAGTCCGTTGCTTCGGCCCGTGTGAGAGAGGATCACGCTGGGGGTGCAGAAGACCCACGAGCAGCTCTCCAGCGCTGCTCAAGCAGCTGGTAGCTGGCGGCAGTTTCCCCTCGGTGGCGCTCGGAGCAGACCCGGGTGTGTTCGAGTCTGAACAGAGAAGGTGACTTCGAGTGTAAGTTTAAATGGCACTATGACATGTGGGGTCCACCCTCTTTTCCCCTCTTCTTATCCCCCAAAATCCTCACAATTATCTCCTCATTTTGGTAGGTAATAAATTCCAATATGTGGAGCTCAAATTTGGGAATTCATTTGGACATAGGGCAAAGTTTCATCCATGTTCAAATTTCAATTTGAATTCAATTACCCTTTTTGTCCTATTGCAAAAGCTTAGCCCAAAACACTTCCAAATGTGGTAAAATTTGTATTCCCACAAATTTGGAGCTCAAGATTTCAAATATGGAATCAACATTTAAATATGTTTGCTGCACTCAGAATGTTTGCAACCTCAGTTTGTATCCCATTTTTGAAATGACCATTTTCGAATTTAGTGTACAAGTTTTGTTTGCTCACACCACACACTTGGTCACTTTTTGGTCCTAGTCTGAACCTCACAAGTTCAGTTTGAACTTTGCCTTTCCAATTTGAATTCAGCACAAATTCGAAAATGATCTCAAGTAACCCCTTTTAGCTCACCCTAAACTTAGAAGTTTGCCACCATAACTCTCCTGAAATCCAAATGTATGCGGTTCCATGTGTATTCAAAAGTTTGGCAGCAATTTGAGCTGAGCCTTTGAGTCTAAAGATCTTCTTTTACTTCTTTCTCAAACACATGTATGATTTACACATGAGTTTAACTCCACCTTGGTCCAACACATTCAAATGAATGCTTGAACCCGTGTTGTTGAACCCCACGTATACCATCCCATGTAAGAAAGTTTTTGTAAGTCCCATTTTTCATGAACCAGAAACACATCAATGTTCAAACATCTGTTTCTTTGCATTCACGTTTTTTGGACATTCACATCCCTGGCCCGTAAAGGAACATTCGTACCAAGATCTGCAAAATTTGTTAACTTAGTAAGTAACGGTAGACATCTTGAAATATGTAATAGTATATGATTTTTTTACCTGTCTCCAACTGGACAAATAGTGACCCGCTCACGAGGAACAGGAGGAGGAGCCGCAAAATGGGTCCTCCTCGTCCGTCGCCTCTGCGTGGGCACCACGTCCAGTGACTGGAAGGCTGGTCACCACTAGAGCTCGAAGGCTCCACGCTACCGGCTCCGAAGGGAGGGTAGCCGGCTCTGAGGGCTGGCTAGCCTGTGGCGGCGCCCTAACCTCTGACTCTGACTCTGACGACTGTGAGTCATACTGCAAAATTAAAGGATTGATAAGAATAAATTATTTATAAGTGCAATCTAAAATAACGTGATTGACAACTGAAATTTACCTCTGTGCGCTGTAAGGCCACAGTTCTGCCCGCAAAGTCTGGATGATGCCTCATCAGCTGAGAGCGTCTGCTCGCACCTGATGAGCTACCTAAGAAGAGGTCCTATGACCGACTGAGGAACCCTCGTGCCCCTTCTTCCCGCTCCCCTTTGATGACGGCATCCTGTTGTAAGAAGTATTTGATAAATATGCTAAGATAATATATACAAAATTCATATTAAGTTAGTGAAGAAAATGTCACATCATCAATTTCAAAATTCATCAACGTCATGATCATGTACCCTACTCCTTAAACCAGACCATTGATCTTCTTTTGTGAGCGTCTTGACTGGATTTCATTTCCGTTTACGCATATCAAAAGTCTCGACATCTTGAGCGTCTCCAACTAAGTCATCGAGTCCTACACCAGGCTCGACGATAAACGAGTCTGGCAACTCTTCTTCTTGGTAAACATCGTTAACATCATCGGTATCATGGTAACCATCATCTCCTAGAGTGTATAACCGCTCACGAGGATTCACCTTATGTACCACCCATCAAGCTTTGAGTTTTTGCATGGATAAGGTAGATAATACACTTGCTCCACTTGGTGTGCAAGAACAAATGAATTGTATTCTCGTAGCCATTCATTTTGTTTGACTTCCACCATGCCAAATTGGTTTAGTCGAGTTCCATGATTGATATCAAACCAATCACAGTCAAAGAATACTGCTCGAAGATCCTTATTCCTGGCAAAAGCAGTTTCAAGGATTTTATTAATGATTCCATAATAATTAGTTTTATGTCCTTGAGAGTCGACTGCCCTCGTCACAACTCCGGTATTAGATGTTGCCGCGAGAGGACGAAGAGATTCAAATTTAGTTGTACGGAATCAGAAGCCATTGACGTCATATCGACCGTAGCTCCGAACTTTGATCAATCCATAGGATAGTTGTCACAAGTCTTTACGAACGTCGGCATCTTTTATGCACTGTTCAAATATGAACTTATAAGAAAACTTTGTAAATACTCATAAGTTATAAGAATACTTTGTAAATATTGCTAAGTTAACGAGAAAATGTTACATGATCTCGAAACCAGGATAGAAAATTAGGTCCTCCGTTTATTCCTTCCCGATGCATCACTTCTACTTGTTTGCTTGTAGGTTGATACCTATGTGTCCAATTTTGCTTGTGGAACTCACTTGAAGAAAAAGAAAACTTTTTAGAATAGATGTGTTACAAAATACACCGATTAGCATAAATGTAAGACAAACACTTACTAGAAATATTTGTCCATCTCATCTATATTTGCGTACATGTAGAGGAAAGCAACACTCCTTTCTTCTACAGTAGAGTTGTAGGAAGTGGAACTATTGTTAATCCTACTTCTTTAAGAGTAAATGCTTCGGCGATGCATCCTTCTACCTTCGCCCTGTTACGAACCATTGGTTTGAGATATCTTAGTGCTCTTTCAATATGATACATCCACCTATATACTGCACGGGACCTCCAACTTTAGCTTCAAATGGAAGATGGATGAGGAGATGTTGCATTGGATTGAAGAACTCTGGAGGAAAATTTTTCTCCATCTTACATAATAGCACCGGTACCTCCTTCTCAAATTTACGCACCATCTCTATCGTAATTTCTTTTGGACAGAGCTGTCTATAGAAGTGAATAAGCTCAGCTAGCACCTTCCACATCGCATCATCAAAATATCCCCGAAACATAACAGGTAGAAGCCATCCATAATTATGTGATAATCATGACTCTTCAACCCTATCAGCTTTCCCATTTTGATATTCACGGCTCATTTCAGACAAGCTACGTAACCATCTAGGAATTTCAAATTTGTCAACCATTTGAGTACTTATTTCTTTTCTTTAGGTCGAAGACAGAAAGAACCACGTGGTTTAGCACCACTTTCAGAGAGCTCAAGAATTGGACGGTTACAAAGCTCTGTCGGGTCTTTTTGAGCCTTTATATTGTCTTTCATTTTGCCTGCCATGTCCATGCATGTGCTTATGATACATTTGCCCATATTACGCTCTTGATGCATGGCATCAATGTTGTGCATTAGTATCAACGACTTCACATATGGTAGCTCCCATAGTCCACATATATAAGTCCAATTGTGATCCTCTCCGTGACCAAGAAAATATCCAGGACGTCCTTTATCTGGCACCAGTTTGTCTAGCATATCAGATATTTCTGATCCGTTTAGACGTTTCGGTGGTCCTTTAGTGACAACGGTGTCCTTTTTAAAGACATTCCTCTATTGCCTAAATATGTGATTCAGAGGCAGCCAACGTCTGTGACAATCGAAGTAGCATATCTTTCCTCCATGAGTAAGTCGAAAACAGTCCGTCTCAGAAGCACATATCAGACACGTCAAACGAGCATGAGTGCTCCATCCAGAAAACATACCGTATGCCGGGAAATCATAGACGGACCACAAATAAGCAGCTCGAAGGTTGAATTTCTGCTTCTTGTAACAGTCGTACGCTTCGACTCCTGTCCACAACATTTTCAATTCTTCGATCAGCGGTTTCATCATCATGTTGAGACGTGGCCAAGGATGATCCGACCCAGGTATAATGAGGCTAACGAACATGAACTCATACTTCATACAAAGAGCTGGTGGTAGGTTGTACGGAATGACAAAGACGGGCCAACAGGAGTATGGTGTGGCGTTTGTACTGAACGCCGAGAATCCATCTGTCGCCAACCCGATATGAACATTTCTCGCATCACGACTGAAGTCTGGATCAAACTGGTCAAGCGTCTTCCATGCCTCACCGTCAGCTGGGTGTATCATGACTCCATTGTTCTCATGTACACCTTCTTTATGCCATCTCATGTGTCTATCCGTTCTTTTTGATAGAAACAGCCGCTTCAACCGAGGTGTCACGGGTAAGTAACAAAGTTGCTTACGTGCGACTTCTGTCATCACATTATCACCATCATTATTAACAACTTTGACAAACCTTGATTGACCACACTTTAAGCATTTCTTCTCTTTTGTATGCTCTTTCCAGAAAAGCATGCAATTGTCTAGACACACATCAATTTTCTCATATTTCATACCGAGACCGGAAAGCAATTTCTTCGCCTGATACATATCTTTAGGTACTTTATGAGGCTGTGGAAGGATATCGCTGATCAATTTGATGATGTCGCTGTAGCAATTATCAGAAAAGAAGTACTTAGACTTAATTGCCATAATTCTAGTCATGAAAGTGAGGAGGGTCCCTTCAGTGTATTCATGCAGAGGCTCTTCTGAAGCATTTAAAAGCTTGAAGAACGCTTCAACCTCCGTTGTAGGAGGATCCTCCGTAAACTCTGGTTGTATAGCTTCAAGCATCTCATCCATCCTATCAACCCCTGTCTTATCATCATTTTCCTCTTCCACTTATTGTACAGTTTGAGAAGTTGTCTCGCTGTGGAAGGTCCACACCTCATAATGTGGCACATAACCGTTTTGACACAAGTGTATCGAGACCGTCATTTTGTCCAAAAACTTGGTATTCCGGATTTTGTACATGGGCACCGCACCTTACCGATCTTTGACAATTAAAAGGCTCGATCTAAAAAAGCATCTGTCTTGGCGAACCACTCATCCGAGTGACCACCAAAACTGTTCTTCCAACCGGTATACATCAAACTACGGTCCTCACCCATGTTTGAATCTGCAGTTTAATGTCAAGGAAATTATAGTTACTTTATAATTTATTTTCGTCACGACCCTACATCTATTGGAAAGGATAGGTTCTAAACCCACCCAAGAGTGACCGAGAGGAACATGCTTATGACAAGACACGGGGTCTAGATTCAGAAGAAATTTCGGCAGCATAACCCCGCAGTTCTCCAACTGCATGCCTGGAAATGGTGCAGCAGATAACATTAGGGTTACGTTGTCGAAACTACGTCCAAATCCAGACCCCACGTCTAATCATAAGCACGCCCTCTCGGTCACTCCCAGGCTGTCCAAAAAGAGACAATTCCGAACCTACATGCCTCACATGCGTAACACATGTGAGACGGGCCAGTTCGAAATGAGTGACGTATATTGTATAGGTTTACGTCAATCTTTCATTTTTGAGTCGAGGGAGAGAAGAAAAGAACGAGATAGAGAAGAAAAGAATGAGAGAGAGAGAGAGAGACATAGAAGTGGGTCAGTCGTCCTAAGTTATGCCCCAAGAGGCGGCGCGGCGGGGCGGCGGTGGCGACGGTAGGGCGGGGCGGAGGCGGCGCGGCTCGGCGAGGGCGAGGCGGAGCGGTGGTGGCGGCAGTCGGTGGGTCGCGCTTGTGAGTGGGCCGCACGCGCGGCCCTCGAGATGTAGGGTTATGTTCTTCATTTACGACGACTTCTTAAGTTACGATGGTTTAGGTTTTAGTTGTCGTAAATAGTGATTAAATTCCGACGGTTTATTTACTTACAACTGCCAAGGTTCCGACCGTCGTAAGTTATACATTAAATTTCATCAGCCAAGGTTCCAACCGTCGTACCAACGGCACTTCTTGATCGAAACCACACGGTTCTCAACGGTTGTCTCGGCGGCAGCCATGGCCATAGCCATTGACCTTTAAGTGGCCCGTGTCAGGCCATATATGGGCTGTGTCAGGCTGAGTCGGCCCGAAACCCGTTTATATATATATATACATATATATATGTATATATATATATATATGTGTATATATATATATATCAATATTGTACACTCGAGCAATCAAAATAAACTAAAATTCCTAACATAATAATCAACTAACTCAAAATTTTAAAAGAAATATAAAACTAACTTAATACTCAACTAAACAAAAATCAAGTAATCTAATTAAGTAATAAATTAAATCATTAACTAAACTAATTAATAAAAAACTAAATGAACTAAATTAACTAAATTAATTACTAAATGAAATAAAATGAACTAAATTACTTAGTAAATGAACTAAATAAACTAAATTAATTACTACATGAATGAAATTAATTACTAAATGAAATAAATAAACTAAATTGATTAAATTAATTCCTAAACAAACTAAATTAATTACTAAATAAAACGTACCTCGAAGTGGCGGCGAAGTGGGGTGGGCTTGGGGCCTAGCGGCGGCAGCGGGGAGGCGCGGGGCGGCGGCGCCTGGGCGGAGGCGTGGCCGGGGGAGCGCGGGGCGGCGCAAACGGCGGGGCGGCGTGGGGAGGCCGGGGGACCTCGGGGTGGCGCGCAGCAGGGGCGGCGCGGGGGGCCGGGGAACCTCGGCGGCGGCGCTGGGGGCGGCGCGGGGCGGTGGCAGCAGCGGCGTGGGGCGGCGGCAGCAGCCGCTCTGGGGGCGGCGGAGCTGGGGACAGCGACGGCGTGGGGCAGAGGCGCGGCGTGGCGGCGGGCTCGGGCTCGGGCTGAATGAGCCCGAGCCGATCCGGGGCGGCGGTTAAAACCTGCAACTTACGACGGCTGTAACCTAAGCCGTCGTAAGTTAGCTTTAGTTTACGACAGCTCTTTAACTTACAACGGCTTAGGGATACTGACGTCGTAAGTTACATGTAACTTATGACGGCCATGGGCCTAAGGCCGTCGTAAGTTAGTTTACTTACGACGGCGCACAGCGACCATCGTAAGTTAGGTTACTTATGACAGCTAGCCGTCGTAAATAACTTGGCCGTCGTAATGTTTTACGTTTCCTGTAGTGAATAATTAGCCTTCCGCTGTAGTTATTTGATGTAAATTATTTACAAAAAATACTTGTAAGCTTCCGCATTCGGTTTATGTAATATGTGTTTCTTATATGTGTGCTGTTGGGTGCCGCATCACACGGCACCACCCAATGCGATTCCCGGGCGAGTGGCACGGCCCCGTGATCAGGTCCGGGCCCTCACACGGACCCCGGTAGGGGGCCCTCACAGAATCCGCTCCTGAAGGACAAATTGGTGATGTTCAATCGCGGCAGACTCAATGAAATGATTGATGCTGCGATTATTCAATAGGATTCCGGCAGAGAAGAAGCAAAGCATGCCGCGGTGTAGCGGAGAGGGATGTGGTCCTCCCCCAAAATACGGATGGTGTATCACACACCATCAGGTCAACGCTGGCAGCCACCATAGCGACCGATGCAATTTCGCAATCGGCCGTATCCACAGCCGGTGTTCCTATCGGGATTACCAGCACCTCCACAGCAACAGCAAAAACATCAGCGGGCGATGCCACGTGCTTTTGCACCTCAGCAGCGCATGCCGGTCTTTCGTCCCCAAGGCAGCGGCCAGCCACCGTACGCGTGCTTTACGTGCGGTCGCCAGGGCATTTTTCAAAGGATTGCCCCGAGAAGTAAGGCAGTAGAGCGGCACAGCCATTTCTGTTGAGAAACCAGCCCCGGAATAACAACAATGCACGGCGTGCGAACCCGAAACCCGGCAATGTCCACCAACTCGCCATTGAGGACGTGCCAGACGAAGAACCCATCCTTGTGGGTATTGTTCCAATTCCACCAACACCCCGTCATAGTTTTGTTTGATTCAGGTGCCACTCATAATTTCATTAGTGTAAAGGCCCAAGATTTCACTTGCTAAAGTGTTCATGATATCACACACACCACAGCTCATTTTGTGGAGATCTCATGAACACATTTGAAGAGCAAGTAACGACCATCAATCGGATGATTAAAGGAAAAACTCACAAATCCAAAAGTAGGATTTCCCACATGTAAACATGAAAGACTGAGCTCACAATTAGGTCCTAAACATTCTTAGGAATGCTCATGCCAAGTTTCATGCAAACCTTTTTTAGGCACTTTTGGATACTAGTATAAAAAAGGGCTAGTTTGAATGTAAATTCCAATTCCAGCTACTTTCATCACCTGAATTCAAAAGGTGGATTCATATTCAAACTAAGCACGTTTTTCTGAGTTACTCCACCAATTTTAATCTCCATTGGAGTTGATCTTCCCAGGAGCTATATTTAAATTAATTCAAAACTGAATTTGAATTTCAAATTCAAGTTTCAATCAAATTTATCTAAACCATCTCAAATTTGAAAAATTCAAATTCAGCTCATGACTTAGTGGTGAAGTCTACAATTTAATTGTGAGTAGATGAGGTAAATATCAGCTGAGAATTGGAAAAGAATTAGAGGGGAAGGGGGACCCACTGTCAGTGACTGAAATTGCACTTTACCGACTCATTTTCAACGCGAGAGCTCGGGTGAGCGCGGTGAGGAAATCCACCTCGATGGGGAATTCCACCTCACGGTGAAAGTTTCGGCTCAAAGGCCAGCAAGACAAGCTGCTCCGTCGGTTCTTTTCACCCTCGCGTGGAAACCAGCTAGCACTCGCGCCGCTCCTTTGCTCCCACTCACGAGTCTCCTTCCCCCTCTCTGTCCACCGGCGACCGGCCGATCTTGGCTGTTTCACGCACAACAACCGAAGAAGAAAAGGTTCTCCGTGTCATGCTGAAGCTGTAGGAGAAAGCCGAGTTCTGTTTCATGCGGTGTAGAGCGAGTATTGATCATTTCTTTCCACAGGGTGTATTAGTGTTAGAAATAAGTCGATGGTGAAATTCATTGCACAAGAGGCAACCGTCGCTCGAGCTGCAAACCATACACGTTCTAGATGTCCTTGCGCTCCTCCTCGATCAAAAACCAGCAAGAAAGACCCACCGGAACCCTAGTTTCACCGAGGAGCAGTAGGGCAGAGGAAGGGGTCGCTGGTGAGGTATGGTTTGCCGGCTTTTTGGGTCCAAACCGAGGCCAGGTACAGCTTCCCGAGGCTGCCTGAACGTGGTGACGCGATTAGTGCACGAAGAGGGTGGCCGGAGCGAAGGGAACACGATGCCGACTGAGGTGCAGTGACATAGCGCTCGTCGCCGGTGAGCTACAGCAGTTATCTGTCGGCAGCGACGTGTCCATCGTGTTCAGCGTCCAAAACTAGGTGGGGGTGGCGAGTTTCACCGTCACCGGCGAGCTAGGTCGCTGGGAATGCCGACCTCGTCGGATCTCCGGCGGCTTGGGGCAGCAGCGTCGCGAGGTTGAAGATGACCTGGGTCCCACGTGTCAGTCACAGAGCGGAGCGCACGTGCGCGGTGGGTTATATAAACTAAACATGCGGGGCCCGTTGTCAGCGACTGTTTAAGCGTGGGGAGGATTTTCTGTAGGAAAATAAATCAGGAATCAGCCCAAGCTTTAGAAATTCATAACTTTTTGTAGAATTGTCCAAATTTAGTGAACCATATTTTGTTGGATTCAGCTCTCTGAGTACTTTCCAGAAAAACATGTTTTATCCTTTGAAAGTATTTAGTTTTCCAGAATTAATTCCCTAAATTTTAAACTGTTGGGAATTTTCACTGGAGATCAACTTTATGGAAAATTCTCAAATTTGGCCAGGATGTTCATTTTTGATATCCTTGAGTCTCATGCCAAATTTAAGATCCATCCTTTAAAAGTCCCAAAAACTTGTAAATGCAAAACTTGAGTTATGAATAATGTTGGGTTTCAAATTCAAGAAATGGGACTTACTAAAATTTCTAACACATGATGATACACATGGATGTCTAACCAATCGAGCTCGAATACTCCTTTGACATGTGTTAAGCCAAGGTTGACTTAAACCCCCATGTGAAAGTTGTCATGTGCAAGAACATATTTTAAAGTCCACTTTTTAATTCAAATGTTCACTTAAATGCAAAGGTGGCCATTTCAAAAGGACGATGCAAACTGTGGTTGCAAACATCCTAATTGCAGAAGCCAAATTTAGAGTTTGAATCCATATTTGAATTCTTCAGGTTCAATTTAGTGGGATGGCAAAGTTTGAGAAAATTTTATGGTACTTTGATACGCATGTCAAAGAGGCTTTGAATTTCATTGGAATTTGAATTCAAATTCAAAACTGAAGTAAACATTGTCAATTCCCCAAATGGATTTCAAATTTGAGCTCCTCATGACTGAATTATGCAACATACCTAATTGGAGATATTTTGGAGGAGAAAAGAAGTGGGACCCATGTGTCATTGAGAGGAGAAGACTTACACCCGAAGTCTGTTTCTCTGCTTGCACTCGAACACACCGGAAGTAGCACCTGGTGCCTCCGAGGCTCGACGCAGAGGACACCTCCTCGCTCTCTTCTCGCGCTGGCGACCTGCTGTAACACCCCAAAATCTGCTAAAGAGGGGAATTTAAAAAAATTTGGACGTATTGCATGTGGTGCAGAAATTTAAATTCAAACTAGAATTAAAATTCAAATCAAAACACAAAAGAAAAGGAAAAAGAAAAACAAAACCCCAGCCGGCCAGTGGGCCGAAACCCGCCAGCCGGCCCACTATCTCCCTGCACCAGCCCAAACCCGCGCCCCTCTCTTCCTCTCACTGACACGTGGGGCCGCGTGTCAACTCCTTCCTCCCGCGTGCGCCAACCGACTGGACTCTTCCCCGCACCCGAATCCAAACCACCTCCAAAAACCCGTGCCACCAGCCCGATCTTCGGCCCCGGACGCTGCTATTTAACCAAACCGATCCTCCGCCGCCTCTCCTCGTGAAATTCCCGCAAAGAAACTCGACGAATTCCCCAGCGCGCTCCACTTTTCTCTCCGGTGAGAACCGAAGCTTCGATCACCGTTTTCCTTCGATCTTTGCTCGGGTTTTCATATCTAACGCGCCGATCATGTTCCACCGCCTCCGGGGAGTCACGCAGGTGAAGAAAACCCGGTGTTTTGCACTCTAGACGCAGCTCCGGCGAGCACTGCCGCGATTTCATCTCGGACCTCGCCGCCGACCCCCTTCGAGGGCCTCCGAGCTCCAGAAAAACCCCAAGGTGAGGTCCCCGACCTCCCCTCTACCGTTCTATGCCAACAAATCCAGGTTTTAGGAAGTATGGACAAAAACCCGAAGATCTCCGGCGAGATCACCGCCTCCCGCCGCCGCACGCCGCTGGGCAGCGCCGCCCGCACACGGCCAGGGCGACGTGGCCCCTTGAGGGCCGTCTATTTTAAATCGCACGGTAGAATTAAAACCCGCGCGTACCGGTTCGGCGATCTAATCTGAGCCGTCTATTTTAAATCGGACGGTCCACATCAGCCCCGCTTTATAAAGGCCGGGATTCTTACGCGCTACCCCCTGGGGATCTCGGAAAACACGAGCTAACCCCGGAAACTTCGGATCTAGCCCTGGAACTTCAGAAATTCGTGTAAATTCATTTAAAAATTGGTTTTATCCCCTGGACTTAATAAAAATTAGGAAAACCCCTCTGTTATGTGTAGTTAGACCCCTGGAAATTTAAGAAATAATAAATTAGACCCTGCCGTAGTGTGGATTTACCTTTTTGACCCTATATGAGATTAAAATCAGAAAATTTAATATGTGACTAGGACTTAAATTTAAAAAGGTAAGGTAAACACATTGCAAATTCAAATTTAAACTCTCCTAGTGCTTGGAAAACTTTAGAATGAGTTAGAAATAGATTTTAGGCTGAAATGCATCTATTTAATTGTTGTTCATATTTATTAGTTATAGAAACACATTTTTAGGCTAGGAAATAATTCTGAAAACTGATAAAATAAATTTAAATTAGTTCATATCAGAGGAGAAGTTCAAAAATATATTATTTTATATTTTAGAACAGAACCTATTCTGTTTAGATGACATGTCCTACTGTTCAATATTAGAATTCACTTTTAGGCATAGAAAATAAATCTGAAAAATATAGGAAAGTAGGTATGCATAATTTGAAAATGATAAATGAAGTCTCCAAATCCAAAAACTTCAGTTTAGGATTTGGTAGAAGATCTGAAAACATATTTGGAGTAGGAAATTACCTTTCATGCAAACTTGGTAGTTAAGAGGTATATTAATTAAATATAAAGAATTTGTTCAAATTTAAAATTCATATATAGTGTGCAAACAGAAATCTGAATACAAAAGTTAGAAATCATATACATATGTTTAAAATTGCATGTAGGCTAAAAATCAATACATCTAGAGTAACCACAACACTTAGAAATTTGAATGACTATCATATGTATGTATGTGTGGGTTGTATGAAGTGAAAGTGTGAACTATGTCTTATGTATTGTTGTTTTCTTTTGCTATGTGTATTGGCATGAGTAGAACCTGCCCCAGAGCAAGTTCTTCCCTTCCAAGACCAAGACTTTCCATTCCCAGAGCAGCAGGAAGAAGGCAAGTGTCCTTGACCACTTTGATCCTATGCTAGGATGTGTAGATAGAATTATTTGCATTGTCAATTGAAATATGAAACCCATGCTAGGAAGTTTCCCTAGAATTGCATTACCTTGTTTCCTTGTAGCTTGGGTTGGGATTTATTTTATCATGTCATTTATTTATATGCTTATGCTTAGCCATGCTTAGAATGGGATAATTGGGATATGAGATCATCAATTTGTTTACGTTACTCTTGAATGAGATATTATGAGTTATGTAGAAGTAGGGATTGAGGCAAGTTGGATGATTTGGTTGGTGCTGGGTGCACGAGACTCGGGTTTGTGTTTAGTACTTGCCTGGATCCTAAGGACCGGTTCATGGAGCATGTAACCTGGCTTTACTGTGCCAACCACATGATGAGATGGGGCAGCTTGGCCAATTAATTAGGTGTATCCCCGGCGTAGTATGGGTGTGTTGGATGGTGCGGGGAATAGGTGTCAGCTGGACTACCATATGAACCGCAAGGCTCAAGAGGGGGCCACAGCAGCGGGGTTGGAGCCTCTTGTATGCTCTTAGGGGTGAAACCTCAGTGGGCCCACGCTCGTCGGGAATCCCTTTGTAAAGGCTTCGTAGTGATTTCCTGGCTACACACCTGGGAAGTGTGAATGTGGTTCACG
The DNA here is from genome assembly GCA_030760725.1 of Neostapfia colusana. Classification (NCBI taxonomy): domain Eukaryota; kingdom Viridiplantae; phylum Streptophyta; class Magnoliopsida; order Poales; family Poaceae; genus Neostapfia; species Neostapfia colusana. The sequence goes on from JASWHV010000001.1 coordinate 64,752,287, forward strand.
GCCACTGGCATAATGGAGGTTCTTTTAGTCCACCCGACAACGGGGGATGAAATCACTACATGTGGGTACAGTGGTGCAAACTCTGCAGAGTCAAGACTGTCATGACAGCCATGCTCACGGTCAAGAGCGGCTTGGACTTATTCATGATTAGAGGATGATGGCTTTGGAAGTTGAGGATGTTAAGCGGGGAGCTTAACATTGGGATTGAGGTTATGGTTATTTGATTCTGATGATGGGTTGGGAGATTGGGACCATTTCACCTGTGTAGTAATGTAGGTGCTTAATAAGCTAAGGTGATAGTTATTAATTGCGTAGTGCTTTAACCATGAGTTCAACCTCTCCTTGCTCTTGCCATGCATGACATAACTTTCCCACACTTGCTGAGTACCGATGGTACTCAAACTTGCATATTTGTTGGTTTAAATTGCTGCTCAGGTCAAGGGGATGATGTGGTGTTCAATGACCAAGACTTCAGACCCGAAGAAGGATTTTATGTTCACGGAGTCCCCCGGGCAACGCCTGTGACGGAGCCCACAAGATTTATTTTCCGCTGCTGTTATATTTACATATTATGAACTTATTATCGTCCATCGAGACGTATGCTTTGTAAGACATATTTATATTCGACACCTGGCCTGTAATAAATGATGCTTCACTATTTGTCATCACATGTATGAGAGAATGATCCTGGCATACATGTGATATTCACTCGGTTGTTCTTTGGGACAAACCGGGTGTGACAGAAGTGGTAACACAGCCAAGGTTGCCCGTAGGAACGTGGACCTAGGTAGAAATGGACGTATTTAAGGACCCTATTTTCCTAAAAACTATTTTACAAAGGTGTGGGTTGAAGGTGTGATTTAATGGGGTCACTTTATTCATCTTACCCCAACTTTTATTCAAAATACAATTTTTGTTTAACTCTTATCTAACTTAATCTTAAATGCTTTATGTTTTAGATGGTTCGCATGATCCACACCGCCCGCAAGTCCACCGGAGGGAGAGTTCCTGTAGTTGCCCTTGCCCTGAGAGAGGAGAATCGTCCGGTGACGTACCACTCCTACGGATTGGCAGTAGGAGGCTTGTTGCGCCGTCTACGGCGTATGCTCCACGCTGCCGGCAATACGGACAAGCTAATCATACACTACAGCTCCACCCGGACCATCCGTGAGAAGCGGGAAGAATGGAGTTCAGAAATGAGGATTATCCATGAAAATCAGCTGCTCAAGATCCACCGCTCTCCAGCTTGTCGAGTGACACAGGTCGATGCCGAGAAGGATGTCACCTGGGAGGCCATCACCTGCCAAAGTTACATCTACTGTCGCCACCTAGACCGGACTGAGTACATGTATGTCCTCCAGCGTGAGAGTGGTACCACGGAATACAAGTACCCGCCAGTGCAGAAGGGGACTTCCCATGAGCACATGGACCTGTGCTTGGAGGATGCTGCTATGCTCAGCACTCGACTGCAGGAGTGTGAGCAGGAGCTTCAGGATGTTCGTGACACCCTGAAGGAGACTGAGGCATTGCTTGACGCCAGCTTGAGGGCGAGAGAAAGAGGAGATGGGAATGAACTGTGTGTCACCGTGAATGACACATGGACTCCTGACTCCCCAGACCGCCGGGCGAGCAGGCGTCGCCGCACTTCTCCACCAGCAACTTCCCCACCCAAAGCAAAGTCAGAGGGCAGCCGCAATAATGAGGAAGATCCCGAGGAGCTAGCTCAGTGATATGAGTCATGTAGAGTCCTTTCTCTTATTTCAGCAGGGTACCGAGTAGTCGAGTCAAGACCTTAGTTAATGGTGTGTTAATGTTTGGTGTGTGACGTGAGTTGTGGAAGCCATGGGCATTTGTCCACAACCTCGTCTTTAGGTTGTTTTGCTTTGATGTGTGAACCCCTATGAATTAAGAGTGCATTTATTTCCGCTTGAGACGTGAAACCCTCAGAAAGTGTTAATATAATAAGGCCTCAAAAGTTTAAGTTTGAACAAGCAAATTTGGGAAGTTAATACATAATGCTTTAAATTAACATTTGGTTGATCATGATAGATGGCTGGAAGAGGAAAGGGTCGTGGTGCCAACCCCGCCAACAACAACGATGAGGCCGGCAACCCTCATCTTTCTGGAGGGCAAGACAGGGGTGGTCGCCGTGAAGGAGCTGATCCCATCCACCAGATACTTCAAAATCAGAATCAGCTCATCCAGATCCTAACTCAAGTGGTGGCCAACTTGCACCAAGATCCACCCCCACAAGCTGCACCACGCCAACCAAGGTTGAGTGAGTTTCTAGGGACTCAACCTCCAAAGTTTGCAAGTGCTGCTTTACCTCTGGAGGCAGATGACTGGCTAAAGACCATCGAGAGCAAGATGAGGATCATACAATGCCAAGGGTATGAGAGGGTGCTGTTTGCCTCTCACCAATTGCATGGACCCGCTGCTGATTGGTGGACCGCCTACGTGGCAGCCCACCATGACCCCGAGAACATTACTTGGGAAGAGTTCAAGCGCTGTTTCTGCAACCATTACATACCAAGGGGTGAACTCAAAAACAAGAGGAAGGAGTTCTTGGGACTGCAGCAAGGAAACATGACTGTGAGGGAATACCTCACTAAGTTCACCCAACTATCCCGTTATGCACCACGGGACATCAAAACTAATGAGCAGAAACAGGACTGCTTTGTGGAAGGACTTACTGCAGAAATGCAGTGTGCAATGTCCTCCAACGAGTATGAAAGCTTCCAAAAGATGGTAGATAGAGCATTTGTCGTGGAGAGGAAGCTGAAGGCCTTGGAAAATGAAAACAAGAGGAAGGCGGGATGGTCACACCAAGCCACGGGTAGCAACACACGCCCACGTCTGATGCAGCAAACCGCAGGGCAGATGAGCCGTGCTGTGGTACCCTACTCAGCACCCAGAGGGTACAACCCGAATTTCAGGCCTCCGTCAGCACCAGCACAGCCACAACGTCAGTTTGTACAGCAGCCTCGCCCCACATATCAACCTCGACCAGCAGGACAAGGACCACCGAACCAACCCCAAGACAACAAAGGCCAGGCACCTAAGGTTGGGGTGCAATGCTTCAACTGTGGTGAAGTGGGGCACTACGCCCATAAGTGCCCAAAGAAGAAGCCCATGCAGCCACCACAGCAGAATGTGATGCGAGGACGGGTGAACCATGTGACCATGGAGGAAGCGCAAGAGGCACCCGACGTGGTAATTGGTAAGTTTCCTGCCAATTTACACATTGCAACCCTGTTGTTTAATTCTGGTGCTACCCACTCGTTCATTGCTCAAGGTTTTGTTAAGAAGCATGATCTAGCAACAACATAAATGAACCATATGCTAGCAATGAACTCTCCAGGGGGAGAAATAAGGACAAGACAAGTGTGTCCCAAGGTGAATCTAGACATTAATGGGGTAGTATTTACTGCAAACCTCATAGTGATAGACTCACAAGGGATAGACATTATTTTGGGTATGGATTGGTTGACCAAACACAAGGGAATCATCCATTGTTCGACAAGGACGGTGGAACTAACTCACCCTAGTGGCACAAGAGTGAAGTTCATAACTGCACAAGAACCTAGGAGGGACCTTAAACTCAATCACGTTGAGGTGGAAGTGGAGGAGATCAGGATCATCACGGAATATCCAGATGTTTTCCGGAGGAGTTGCCAGGTAATGCCCCCTGATCGTGAAGTGGAATTCGCGATTGAGCTAGTGCCTGGAACAGCTCCAATATACAAGAGACCCTATCGGATGGACTCCAAACAGCTGGAAGAACTCAAGGAACATTTAAGAGAATTGACAGAGAAGGGGTACATTCATCCTAGTTCCTCACCATGGGGAGCTCCAATGATATTTGTGCCCAAGAAGGACGGGACCCAAAGGTTATGCGTAGACTACCGTGCGTTGAATGAAGTAACCATCAAGAACAAGTACCCATTACCCCGCATTGAAGACTTGTTTGATCAGTTGAGGGGAGCTTGTGTGTTCTCGAAAATTGATCTCAGGTCGTGATACCACCAACTTAAGATAAGGCAAACTGATATTCCAAAGACAGCTTTCGTATCTCGGTACGGACTGTATGAATACACCGTCATGCTTTTCGGGCTAATTAATGCCCCGGCATACTTCATGTATCTCATGAACAAGGTATTCATGGAATATCTGGACAAATTTGTGGTGGTTTTCATTGATGACATTCTCGTCTTTTCCAAAGATTAAGAAGAACATGAGAGGCATTTAAGGTTGGTGTTGCAAAAACTGAGAGAACACCAACTATATGCCAAGCTGAGCAAGTGTGAATTTTGGTTGAAAAGAGTTCCCTTCTTAGGACATATAATCTCGGAGGGAGGAATCTCCGTAGATCCCACCAAGATTGAGGATGTACAGAAGTGGAAGACCCCTAAGAATGTCGGGGAAGTTCGAAGCTTCTTAGGATTGGCTGGGTATTATCGACGGTTTATCGAGGGTTTCTCCAAGATTTCGAGACCCCTCACAAATTGTTGGAGAAGGGAACCACATTCACATGGACACCGCAGTGCGAGACGAGTTTTCAAGAGCTGAAGAAAAGATTGACAACATCCCCAGTGCTAGTTATGCCAGATATGCAGAAGAACTTTTCGGTGTACTGCGATGCCTCTGGAAACGGGTTGGGATGTGTTCTCATGCAAGAGGGGCATGTTGTGGCGTATGCATCTCGGCAGCTCCGGAAGCACGAGAAGAACTATCCTACGCATGACCTAGAGCTAGCCGCAGTGGTACACGCGTTGAAGATTTGGCGGCACTACTTGATGGGGAAGAGGACAGAGATATATACAGATCATAAGAGCTTAAAGTATATTTTCACACAGCCAGATCTCAACCTCTGACAAAGGAGATGGTTAGAGCTAATCAACGACTTTGATGTGGGCATCAACTATCATCCGGGGAAAGCGAACGTCGTAGCAGATGCTTTAAGCCGGAAGGTGCAAGTCAATAGGTTAAGCTTAAAGGACATGCCTACGGAACTGAAGGAAGAGGTTGTAAAACTCAATCTATGTCTGGTGAATAGTGGTGAGGCCGTCGCCATGGAAGTGGGCTCCACATTAGAGCAAGACATACGCGATGGTCAAAAGAATGATGAGAAGATACAAGAAATCAGAGAACTCATAAAGGATAATAAAGCCCCTGGTTTCAGAGAGGATGAACAAGGTACGGTGTGGCACGGGAAAAGAATCTGTGTGCCTGAAGTGAAAGAGATCCGTGAATTGATTTTGAAGGAGGCTCACGATTCTGACTATTCCATTCATCCTGGGAGTACGAAGATGTATCATGACCTCAAGAGCAGGTATTGGTGGTATGGCATGAAGCGGGATGTCGCGGAACATGTTGCCCTATGTGACACATGTCAGTTGGTGAAAGGAGAACATCAACGACCCGCGGGATTATTGCAACCACTCAAAGTGCCTGAATGGAAATGGGAAGAAATAGGTATGGACTTCATAGTGGGACTACCCAGGATCCAATCGGGATATGATTCGATATGGGTCATCATCGACAGGCTAACCAAGGTAGCTCATTTCATCCCCGTGAAAGAAAGCTACAGCGGATCCAAATTGGTAGAATTGTACATGTCAAGGATCGTGTGTTTCCATGGAGTGCCAAAGAAGATAGTGTCAGATCGAGGGACACAGTTCACCTCAAGGTTCTGGCAAAAGTTACATGAAACCATGGGAACTCATCTGAATTTTAGTTCTGCCTATCATCCCCAGACTGACGGATAGACAGAAAGAACCAATCAGATCCTTGAGGATATGCTATGAGCGTGTGCGCTCAAGAACAATAGGAGTTGGGATAAGAACATATTGTATGCGGAGTTCTCCTATAACAACAGCTATCAGGCTAGTATGAAGATGTCACCATTTGAGGCATTGTATGGGAGGAAGTGCAGAACTCCACTATTTTGGAACCAAACAGGGGAAAGTAAAGTGTTTGGGCCCGAGGTACTACAAGAAGCCGAGGCGAAAGTGAGGGAAATCCGCAACAACTTGAGGATAACACAAACACGACAAAAGAGCTATGCCGATGTACGGAGAAGAGAGCTCATTTTGAACGTGGGGGACTATGTTTATCTCAAGGTGTCCCCTATCCGAGGACTTCGTCGGTTCAAGGTGAAAGGGAAGTTATCACCTCGATACATCGGACCTATTCAGATCCTGGAGATGAAAGGCGAAGTGGCATATCAACTTGAGTTACCGACTTGCCTATCGGATGTGCACGATGTATTCCATGTGTCACAGCTCAAGAAATGTCTAAGGACGCCTGAAGAGATGTTACCCATGAATGAGGTTGACGTAGGAGAGGATCTATCTTATGCCGAGCAACCGGTCAAGGTTTTGGAGACAATGGAACGCCTCACAAGAAATAAAAGAATTCGGATGTGCAAGGTGCAGTGGAAGTATCACTCGGAAGAGGAAGCCACATGGGAGCGAGAAGACGAGCTTAAGGCACAGTTTCCGGAATTGTTTTCCTAGAACCACCAATCTCGAGGACGAGATTTCTTTTAAGGGGGGTAGAGCTGTAACACCCCAAAATCTGCTAAAGAGGGGAATTTAAAAATTTTTGGACGTATTGCATGTGGTGCAGAAATTTAAATTCAAACTGGAATTCAAATTCAAATCAAAACAGAAAAGAAAAGGAAAAAGAAAAAGAAAACCCCGGCCGGCCAGTGGGCCGAAACCCTTCAGCTAGCCCACTATCTCCCCGCGCCAGCCCAAACCCGCGCCCCTCTCTTCCTCTCACTGATACGCGGGGCCCGCGTGTCATCTCCTACCTCCCGCGCGCGCCAACCGACCGAACTCTTCCCCGCACCCGAATCCAAACCACCTACGAAAAGCCGTGCCACTAGCCCGATCTTCGGCCCCGGATGCTGCTATTTAACCAAACCGATCCTCCGCCGCCGCTCCTCGTGAAATTCCCGCAAAGAATCTTGTCGAATTCCCCAGCACGCTCCACTTTTCTCTCCGGTAAGAACCGAAGCTTCGATCACCGTTTCCTTTCGATCTTTGCTCGGGTTTTCTGATCTAACGCGCCGATCATGTTCCACCGCCTCCGGGGAGTCACGCAGGTGAAGAAAACCCGGTGTTTTGCACTCTAGACGCAGCTCCAGCGAACACCGCCACGATTTCATCTCGGACCTCGCCGCCGGCCACCTTCCAGGGCCTCCGAGCTCAAGAAAAACCCCGAGGTGAGATCCCCGACCTCCCCTCTACTGTTCTATGCCAAGAAATCCAGGTTTTAGGAAGTATTGACGAAAACCCAAAGATCTCCGGCGAGATCACCGCCTCCCGCCGCCGCGCGCCGCCGGCAGCGCCGCCAGCACACGGCCAGGGCGACGTGGCCCCTTGAGGGCCGTCTATTTTAAATCGCACGGTCGAATTAAAACCCGCGCATACCGGTTCGGCGATCTAATCTGAGAAGTCTATTCTTACGCGCTACCCCCTGGGGATCTCGGAAAACACGAGCTAGCCCCGAAACTTCGGATCTAGCCCCTAGAACTTCATAAATTTGTGTAAATTGATTTAAAAATCGGTTTTAGCCCCTGGACTTAATAAAAATTAGGAAAACCCCTCTGTTTATGTGTAGTTAGACCCCTGGAAATTTAAGAAATAATAAATTAGACCCTGCAGTAGTGTGGATTTACCTTTTTGACCCTATATGAGATTAAAATCAGAAAATTTAATATGTGACTAGGACTTAAATTTAAAAAGGTAAGGCAAACACATTGCAAATTCAAATTTAAACTCCCCTAGTGCTTGGAAAATTTTAGAATGAGTTACAAATAGATTTTAGGCTGAAATGTATCTAATTGTTGTTCATATTTATTAGTTATAGAAACACATTTTTAGGCTAGGAAATAATTCTGAAAACTGATAAAATAAATTTAAATTAGTTCACATCAGAGGAGAAGTTCAAAAATATATTATTTTACATTTTAGATCAGAACATATTCTGTTTAGATGACTTGTCCTACTATTTAATATTAGAATTCACTTTTAGGCATAGAAAATAAATCTGAAAAATATAGGAAAATAGGTATGCATAATTAGAAAATGATAAATGAAGTCTCCAAATCCAAAAACTTCAGTTTAGGATTTGGTAGAAGATCTGAAAACCTATTTGGAGTAGGAAATTACCTTTCATGCAAACTTGGTAGTTAAGAGGTATATTAATTAAATATAAAGAATTTGTTCAAATTTAAAATTCATATATAGTGTGCAAACAGAAATATGAATACAAAAGTTAGAAATCATATACATATGTTTAAAAGTGCATGTAGGCTAAAAATCAACACATCTAGAGTAACCACGACACTTAGAAATGTGAATGACTATCATATGTATGTATGTGTGGGTTGTATGAAGTGAAAGTGTGAACTATGTCTTATGTATTGTTGTTTTCTTTTGCTATTTGTATTGGCATGAGTAGAACCTGCCCTAGAGCAAGTTCTCCCCTTCCAAGACCAAGACTTTCCATTCCCAGAGCAGCAGGAAGAAGGCAAGTGTCCTTGACCACTTCGATCCTATGCTAGGATGTGTAGATAGAATTATTTGCATTTACAATTGAAATATGAAACCCATTCTAGGAAGTTTCCCTAGAATTGCATTACCTTGTTTCCTTGTAGCTTGGGTTGGGATTTATTTTATCATGTCATTTGTTTATATGCTTATGCTTAGCCATGCTTAGAATGGGATAATTGGGATATGAGATCATCAATTTGTTTACCTTACTCTTGAATGAGATATTATGAGTTATGTAGAGGTCGGGATCGAGGCAAGTTGGATGATTTGGTTGGTACTGGGTGCACGAGACTCGGGTTTGTGTTTAGTACTTGCCTGGATCCTAAGGACCGGTTCATGGAGCATGTAACCTGGTTTTACCGTGCCAACAACATGCTGAGATGGGGCAGCTTGGCCAATTAATTAGGTGTATCCCCGGCGTAGTATGGGTGTGTTGGATGGTGCGGGGAATAGGTGTAAGCTGTACTACCATATGAACCGCAAGGCTCAAGAGGGGGCCACTGCAGCGGGGTTGGATCCTCTTGTATGCTGTTAGGGGTGAAACCTCAGTGGGCCCACACTCGTCGGGAATCCCTTTGTAAAGGCTTCGTAGTGATCTCCTGGCTACACACCTAGGAAGTGTGAATGTGGTTCGCGGCCACTGGCATAATGGAGGTTCTTTTAGTCCACCCGGCAACGGGGGATGAAATCACTACATGTGGGTACAGTGGTGCAAACTCTGCAGAGTCAAAACTGTCATGACAGCCATGCTCACGGTCAAGAGCGGCTTGGACTTATTCATGATTAGAGGATGATGGCTTTGGAAGTTGAGGATGTTAAGCGGGGAGCTTAACATTGGGATTGAGGTTATGGTTATTTGATTCTGATGATGCATTGGGAGATTGGGACCATTTCACCTGTGTAGTAATGTAGGTGCTTACTAAGCTAAGGTGATAGGTATTAATTGCGTAGTGCTTTAACCATGAGTTCAACCTCTCCTTGCTCTGGCATGACATAACTTTCCAACACTTGCTGAGTACCATTGGTACTCAAACTTGCATATTTGTTGGTTTAAATTGCTGCTTAGGTCAAGGGGATGATGTGGTGTTCAATGACCAAGACTTCAGACCCGAAGAAGGATTTTAGGTTCACGGAGTCCCCCGGGCAACGCCTGTGACAGAGCCCACAAGATTTATTTTCCGCTGCTGTTATATTTACATATTATGGACTTATTATCGTCCATCGAGATGTATGCTTTGTAAGACATATTTATATTCGACACCTGGCTTGTAATAAATGATGCTTCACTATTTGTCATCACATGTATGAGAGAATGATCCTGGCATACATGTGATATTCACTCGGTTGTTCTTTGGGACAAACCGGGTGTGACACCTGCTCGGCGTTTCTATCCCTTCTCAACGTGACCTTTTTGCTCACTCACCAAAGCCTCGATACACTGCCTCGCACTCGAGCAAACACAGGACACTATCATCGCCAACGCTTCGGTCTCGATCGGGAGCCAGCGATTTCGTGCGTGCAAGGGTCCAGCTAGCAGCAAAACGGCACCGGCAGTCCATCCGTGACCTCCTCCACGGACAGATGCTAGAATTCGAGCCTTCCCGGCCCTAGAACGGCCTCTTTGTGCCGCAACCTAAAACAACCAGAACCAAGGCTCCCGTGGACAGCTCGCACCGAAGCCTTTCATGGCCGAGCAAGGGCACTCAGAGACGCGCCGGAACGTCACGCTGCTCATCCCCAAAAGTCTAGCTCAAGCCGTGCACCGTAGCTCGAGAATTTTGAGTTTTTCTCTGGCTGGGGAAAACCTAACCGCGGGTAAGAATCTCTGAAATTGACGCTCAAATTTTTGTTAGGGTTCTTCATTTTGTGCACACATGAGCTAGAGTGTTTAGGGAACATTTTTCCTTCAGAAACCTATCTTAGAACCGAATAGTTTGAGCAAAATTTGACCTCTTTGATCAGCGGTCATGGTGGCAACTGCCGGGCGCACGGTGCAAACCTACCTAGAGCCATTTCTGATCAAAATTTCGTCCACGTCAAGCATGCCCATGACTCACTGATGCTTTAGGACAAAAACTCTCAGGTTTTGGGTCTCTCGATGGAGCTCGACGTCGCCGGAGTGGAAACTAAGCCGCCACATGTCGCACGAGGGTTTGGAGCCGTCGCTGGCCTCCGGTGAGTGCGGGGACGTGTTCCTCACGGTAGAATAGGGGATAGCGGAAAGTTTCAGGCAGGGGTCCACCGGAAAGTCGATCTCCGAAGAAGAGCTGCCGCTGCCGGCGAGGAGGGAGGCGAGAGCAGGAAAGGGGCTCGGGAGGAAGAAGAAACCGTCGGCCCCACATGTCATTGACATTTAGTTGTAACCAGGATCTGCTGTGCCTACTCGATCTTCTGTGGCTACAGCCGAAATGTCTGTGGACCGAGGTGTGGCTGCACTGAGGAACCGCCACGTCACCCCTGGACCCAGCTGTCAGAGTTTGAATTTTTCTTCGGATTATTTGAATTGCAGATTTAGCTCAAACTTTAGAACTACATAACTTTTGCTAGGAAACACCAAATTGGGTGATTCAAATTGGGTTAGATTTAGATTGGAATTATCTATCCAAATTTCCAACCCAATTTGTATGAAAGCCAATAATAAATTCGGGGAAACTCTTTGAATATTTTCAGTAAAAGAATTTTTGAGGGAGTTTAGTTTATCCAAAAATCCCCAAATTTTTCCAGAATATTTCTTAGGATATTATTAAACTCCTGTTAACTTTTCAGCTCATTTGGAGTAATTTGTGTATGAAAATTCAGAGTACAAAGCTGCTGTGCCCAAAGTGGTCCAGAAACTTTTTCAAAAAATGTTTCTACTTTGTAAAATCCACTCTGGGCAATTCCTAGCTCCAAAATTCCTAGGAAAATTCATGCATGCTACCTGAGCTATGTTTTAAATTTTGGTTCACTTGGTTTTCATGAGAACGCAAATTACCTCAGAATTAATTCCTTTTTGCTTAAATTCTTATGGAATTGTTCTGGATGATCTACTCATTGAAAAGTTCCTAATTTTGGCCCAGAATGTTTTATTGTGACAAGGAACTCAAATGAAAATTCTCAGATGAATTTGAGCTCTGGATAATTATGTTTCTATATACCTTTCTTAGTTGTAAATGCAACAATTAGGAAAAAACCAATAAGCACTTGATCCCACTTTGCTAGATCCATTCTTCATCAACTGGGATCCACTCCATTCCAGCTTATAAACAGAGTTCTGTTTTCCACTTGTACTTAGATCTTGATCACAAAGAATTTATAATTTAATACATATGCATGTTCATAACGTGCAGTGATTAACATGGAGAAGTGTGAAGGAAGTAAAGCTTGGATCAAGGAGCAAGAAGAGCACGTGATTAAGCTTCAAGTCATCAGCAACTAACTGCATATTATATCTGACTTTAGTCACCTGCAAAACTGTAACACCCTCAATTTCACTACCATGCATTGCATACATTTTTCATGTATAGAAGCATTTAAAAAGAAGTAGAAATGGAGAAAGGAATGTAGAAATGGAGAAAGGAACATAGAAATGGATAGAGGAATATAGAAATGGAGAAAGGAACATAGAAATGGAGAAAAGGAATATAGAAATGGAGAGTAATGAAAAAAATAGCTGAATTGAGCCATCCCAAATTTCTCCAAATTTCCCCAAATCTCCCCATACTCCCAAAAATTCCCCTAGGGTGAATTTCCCCCACATTTGGGGGGAATTTTCCCCCAAATTGGCCGCACCAATTATGGGGGAGACCCCTTGGCCGCAGCCTTGAGGGGGGGAAACCCTATCCCCCACCTCTAGGACTCTTTGGTTGAGTCCCATATTGCTAGGACTTTTTATTTCCACCCCTAGGACTCTTTGGTTGAGTCCCATCTTGCTAGGACTCTATGTTTCCACCCCTAGGACTCTCTTTTTCTCCCCTATAAATACAAAAACCCCAGCCGCCCCCCTAATTCCTTTTGGCCGCCGCCCCCCTGCCCACAACTTGCCGAGTTGAACCCCCTCTGCCCAAGTCACCAAATCGCCCCCTTTCCGGAGTTTGGCCGCCATCGAGCCCTATCACGCCTCGCCATCGCCGGAGAAGAAACCCGATATTCTGCCCTAGCCATAATTCTCCAGATAAAAATCCCCGGCTGCTGCCGTTGCTAGGAGGGAGGCCCTGCCACAAGGAAGAAGTGAGGTAGGTCTTCATTACCCCTCTTACAATGTCGATGCTGTTTCTACGCACCGTTTTCATTGCCCCCTTCGAGCGGAAACTTTTTCGTGTGGATAGATCATGTTTTGGTCGATTTTTGACGGTCGAATTGATCTACATCTTGTGTCAAGATCATCACCACGTCCACACTTGATCTAAGAAACCTTGATCATCACAAAACCCCATCAAAGCCCATTAAAACATGCAAAAACACGCACAAACTGGTTTTATAAAGCTGCACTATATGATTTGCATTAATCTACCCCATTGCATCTTGAGTAAAGTTTGTGCATGATGATTGATTGCTGTAAATTTTGTATGTGCGTGGTCGTGAGTAGAAGGACAAGCTCAAGAGGCCATCTACGTGGAACTACAACACCAGACCTCGAGATGCTTGAGCAACATGAACCACCGGAGCAAGGCAAGTGCCCCTTGACCATATTGATCCAATGTTTTGAAACTATTTTGTTTGCGAAAACGTGTATGCTTGAGTCAACTTGGTGGGACACCCTTTTTAGGAGTTTACTAGTTTTGTTAATAATCCTTGTCGCCGGGAAAGTTGATGAGTCGGGTATGGTCGTTTTTCCTTTTTGCTTCGCTTAACTTACAGGATACGGGAAGCTGAAATAATACTTGTTAGCTACTGCAATCATATGAATAAAGATGATGAGAACTTGATGATGTTAATGAGCATGGAATCGGGGAGATCTAGGAAACATTGGTTCGTGGACGTTGCTTAATGAGATGGTGGTTTACTTGCCGTAGATCTAAGGACCGGTTCATGCGAGCACATGCCAGGAAAACAGTGCCACCACAAGGCCAAATATGGGTGCGGCTTAGCTGACTAATTAGGTGTGTTGTCAGCTTGTTATGGACGTCGGATGGCGCGGCGAATGGGAGTCGAGAGGGACTGCCCTGGGAACTGCATTGCACAAGAGGGGGCTCGTGGGTGGGAGAATGGTGATTCGAGCCTGCCGGTGAAACCTCAGTGGGTCCGTACATCGTAGTAGCCCCTTTATAAAGGCTATTTTGTGATCTCTTGACCATACACCGACGGTTGTGTACTGGTATAATGGATGTTCTTTCTAGTCGCTGACGGGTGACGAAACACAAACTTGTGGGTAATGTGGTGTCACCTCTGCATAGTGTAAAACTATCATGATAGCCGTGCTTCCGGCTACAAGCACCTGCCCAACTTCAATGATTAGAGACAAAACTTGGGATGTTTATTTTATATGGTTGTGGTATGGTCATTAGGATTGGTTTTGTGACTGTTTTGAGTCATGAAAATGAGTTTGGTTTCGGTTACATGAATATGAGATGGTTATGAATATTTATGAGTATGAGATGAACTTGAGAAAGATTAATGGCTGGTTGAGACTTGATAAGTGGTGAATTATGATGAAGGAATGTTGATAAAAATACTTGTTTATGATGGGAGTAAACTTACCTAGAAATAGTTTCTGTTTTCACCATGTTTACGAAATAAAACTTGCTTTCTGCAATGAGCCTTTTTATTGCCTACCTTGTTGTAAGCTACATGTCATACTTTTCCCGCACTTGCTGGGTACGACATGTACCCACCCTTGCATTCCCACATATACATCAGCTACATGAGAAGAGTACTTCGAGGAACATGTGGAGTACTAGGCGTGCGCACTACCGTCAACATGCCTGTGGAGTTGAAGATTGGAGCTTGCTGTTTTAGTCACTTTCCGCGGTCGTTTAGAGTCTTCCGCTGCAAGAATAAGTTAGATATTCATGAGTGAGACATTGAGTCATTGTAATAAAGTACTTAAACACTATTTATTCGTGGTTATATTCTGAATTCAGTTTGTGGAGTACATGTGTATGTGTGATGAACATCCTGGGCGCACATATGCATTCCCTTGGTTCATTTTTGGAACCGGGTGTCACAAATTGGTACCAGAGTCACGTTGACCGTAGGACGCAAGCCTAGGTAGAATGGACACTCTAAAACACATAAGAACTCCCCTCTAAACTGCTATTTTTGAAAATTGCTTGCTGCTGCACTTTAATTGTCATTTCAGCCACCGCAAAGTGCTATTTTCAGCCCATCTTTTCTCTTCTTTTGGACATCAACACTTTTGTTTTCTTGCTTCATAGCTTCTGAAGTTTTGGAGTTATTTCTTCCTTCTCTAAAGTTTCTCATGTCTTATTTATAGATGCCGGTTACTAGGAGCACAGCACGCATAAGGACTCGTCCACCACCATGTGGGACTGCACTTAACCCAATTGAGGTGTCCGATGTACCATATTGGGAGGAGGTGAAGATGGAACCTCCTGATGAAGATGAAGTCAATAGCTCTATGCATGAGGAAGAGGATCCGGAAGAGGTGGAAGCATTCGAAGACGACATGGAAGATGATCCATGAGAACAGCATTGATATGCACCTCAGGAGGACTTTCACGCGGGCTTACACCCCGTGGAGCCTCATGAAGCTATGTCTGGAGGAGATGAATCCGAAGAGGAGCCACCCCTTGCTGAGGCCAAAAATGAAGGTGATGAACGGGCCAACCGTTCAGTTCAAGAATTCTGGTCCGACGGAATGGAAGGAGGACACATATCCAAGGAGCTCAAAGAATTTCTGGATTGCTGCAGCCTATACCCGGAGTATCTTCTCAAGAAAGTCCCTCGTCTCGGACATGAAGAGTGAAAGGATGAAGTAACCATCCTATCTAACGGTAGGGTTTTCACTCGGCACTTCGCACCCACATGGAGAGATACCAGGGCAGAAGCTATCGATGATGCTACATGGGATGCACTCACCGGACTCTGCTACGCCTTCCGTGAGCAGCTTGAGAACACTACCTTTGGGTTGCACCCGTATCGGAAGACAGGTACAAGGGAGATCATTGGACCCCATGAAGTAGCTCTTTCCAACCCACAAGCTGCTTACAAGTCTTAGAGGTTGCTCGTGGAGTTAGAAAACCGCTATGCAAGCGCAGAAGAAGAGATCCGTTACCTCCGCAAGAAGTTTTACTTGTTGGAAAAACAGGAGGAGACTCGTGCCAACGCGGGAGCAAATGGAGCACCAGCGACATCTATCCCTACATGGACTGCCGACTCACCATGCCGTGCGCCCATGTATGGACCACCCCCGTCACACGGCGAGAACAGCACCGGATTTCAGGATTAAGTTTAGGTTTCCATTGAATAAAGCTGTAATAGGAACGTTTAGATCGTAGTAGCTTGAATAAGAGTGGTGTGCTGAATTTTTATGATGATTGCTTGGTTTTTGTGCTGGTGTGAGTTGTGGGACGATTCGGCGAATGTCCACATCCATACATAGTGGAGAGATGTGAGATGCTTCGTCATGTGTTCACATCCTCACATAGGCTGAAATTAATAAAATAAGTTGCTTAGTTCATACACCTTGATGCCTATAGTTGTACGTATTGAGTTCGAGGCAGCCCAACCGGCAACCGAGAAGGCAGTGCTGAACCACGTCGAAGAAGCGACATTGGAAAGCATTCCGGTAGTTCAAGAATATTCAGATGTGTTCCCGGAAGAACTTCCAGGTATGCCACCTGACCGGGACATTGAATTTGCCATTGATTTAGTACCCGGAACTGCACCTATAGCAAAGAGGCCATGTATCATTCACGGTGACACACAGTTCATTACCATCTCCTCTTTCTCTCGCCCTCAAGCAGGCTCGCAGCAATGCCTCCGTTTCCTTCATGGTGTCCCGAACATCCTGAAGCTCTTGCTGACACTCCTGCAGTCGAGTGCTGAGCATAGCAGCATCCTCCAAGCACAAGTCCATGTGCTCATGGGAAGTCCCTTGCTGCACTGGCGGGTACTTGTACTCCGTGGTACCACTCTCACACTGGAGGACATACATGTACTCAGTCCTGTCCAGGTGGCGACGATAGATGTGACTTTGGCAGGTGATGGCCTCCCAGGTGACATCCTTCTTCGCATCGACCTGTGTCGCTCTACAGGCTGGAGAGCAGTGGATCTTAAGCAGCTGATTTTCGTGTATAATCCTCATCTCTGAACTCCATTCTTCCCTCTTCTCATGGATGGTCCTGGTGGAGTTATAGTGGATGATTAGCTTGCCCGTATTGCCGTCGGCTTTGAGCATACGTCGAAGACGGCGCAACAAGCCTCCTACTGCCAATCAGTAGGAAAGGTACGTCACCGGACGGCTCTCCTCTCTTTGGGCAAGGGCAACTACGGGAACTCTCCCTCCCGTGGACTTGCGAGCGGAGCGTATCATGCGAACCATCTAAAACAAAAAGCATTTAAACTTAGGTTAGATAAACTTTTAAACAAAAATCCTATTTTGAATGAAAATTGGGGTAAGATGAAGAAAGTGACTCATTAAATGACACTTTTCAACACACACCTTGTAAAAATAGTTTTTAAGAAAATAAGGCCCTTAAATACGTCCATTTCTACCTAGGTCCACGTTCCTACGAGCAACCTTGGCTCTGATACCACTTCTGTCACACCTGGTTATTCCGAAGAACAACCAAGTGAATATCACATGTATGCCAGGATCATTTTCTCATACATGTGATGACAAATAGTGAAGCATCATTTATTACAAGCCAGGTGTCGAATATAAATAAGTCTTACATAGCAAATGTCTCGATGGACAATAATAAGTTCATCACAAGTAAATAAACTAGCAGCGGAATAATATTCTTGAGGCTCCGTCACAGGCGTTGCCCGGGGGTCTCCATGAACCTAGGAACCTTCTTCGGGTCCAAAGTCTTGGTCATTATACACCACCAAATTATCTTGACCTGAGCAGCAAGATAAACCAACAAAATATGCAAGGTTCAGTACCGATGGTACTCAACAAGTGTGGGAAAGTTATATCATGCATGGCTAGAATAAGGAGAGGTTGAACTCATGGTTAAAGCACTATGCAATTAATACCTATCACCTTAGCTTATTAAGCACCTACATTACTACACAGGTGAAATGGTCCCAATTTCCCATCCCATCATCATAACCAAATAAACATATCATCATTTCCAATGTTAAGCTCCCCGCTTAACATCCACAACTTCCAAAACCATCAATCCTCTAATTATGAATAAGTCCAAGCCGCTCTTGACCGTGAGCACGGCTGTCATGACAGTTTTGACTCTGCAGAGTTTGTACCACTGTACCCACATGTAGTGATTTCATCCCCCGTTGCCGGGTGGACTAAAAGAACCTCCATTATGCCAGTGGCTACGAACCACATTCACACTTCCCAGGTGTGTAGCCAGGAGATCACTACGAAGCCTTTACAAAGGGATTCCCGACGAGCGTGGGCCCACTGAGGTTTCACCCCTAACAGCATACAAGAGGCTCCAACCCCGCTGCAGTGGCCCCCTCTTGAGCTTTGCGGTTCATATGGTAGTCCAGCTGACACCTACTCCCCGCACCATCCAACACACCCATACCACGCCGGGGATACACCTAATTAATTGGCCAAGCTGCCCCATCTCAGCATGTGGTTGGCACTGTAAAGCCAGGTTACATGCTCCGTGAACCGGTCCTTAGGATCCAGGCAAGTACTAAACACAAACCCGAGTCTCGTGCACCCAGCACACAACCAAAACATCCAACTTGCCTTGATCCCTACCTCTACATGACTCACAATATCTCATTCAAGAGTATGATAAAATAAACTGATGATCTCATATCCCAATTATCCCATTCTAAGCATGGCTAAGCATATGCATAATAATAAATGACATGATAAAATAAATCCCAACCCAAGCTACAAGGAAACAAGGTAATGCAATTCTAGGGAAACTTCCTAGCATGGGTTTCATATTTAACTTGACAATGCAATAATTCTATCTAAACATCCTAGTATAGGATCAAAGTGGTCAAGGACACTTGCCTCCTTCCTGCTGCTCTTGAAATGGGTAGTCCTGATCTTGGAAAGGAAGAACTTGCTCTGGAGCAGGTTCTACATCATACCATCACACATAGCAAAAGAAAAACAACAATCTATAAGACATAGTTCACACTTCCACTTCATACAAACCACACATTCACATGTATAAAAGCCATTCACAATTTCTATGTGTTGTGGTTACTCTATGTGTGTTGACCTTTGGCTTACATGCACTTTAATCATGTGTATATGATTCCTACTTTTGTATTCACATTTATGCTTACATACTATGTATATGAATTTCCAATTTAAATAAATTCCTTATATTCAATTACTACACCTTTTTGCTACCAAGTATGCATGAAAGGTATTTGCCTTCTCCATATGTGTCTTCAGAATTTCTACCAACCATAAACTGAATTCTTTGGATTTTAGAGACTCCATTTATCATTTTCTAGTTGCTATATTTTTAGATTTATTTCCTATGCCTAAATGTGAACTTTATTATGAAAATAACAAGACACATCATCTAAACAGAATAGGTTCTGATCTAAAATATTTACTAATATATTTTTGACCTTTTCCTCTGATGTAAACTATTTTACAATTATTTTCGCTATTTTCAGAACTATTCTTTACTTAAAAATGTGTCCCTATACTAATAAATGTGAATAATAAATGAAACAGATTCATTTCAGCCCAAAATATATTTTTATCTCACTCGAAAGTTTTCTAAGTACTGAGATAGTTTTTAATTTAATTTTGACAATATGTTTTGTCCCACTTTTTAAATTTTAAATACTAGCCACATATTCAATTTCCTAAATTAAATATCAAACAGGGCTAAAAAGTTAAACTTACCCCACTACAGGGTCTATAATATTATTTTAACAATTTTCAGGGGTCTAGCTACTCATAACAGAGGAGTTTTTCCTAATTTTTATTAAGTCCAGGGGCTAAAACTGATTTTTAAATGAATTTACATGATTTTGTGAAGTTCCAGGGGCTAGATCAGAAGTTTCCGGGGCTAGCTCTTATTTCCTGAGAACCCCAAGGGGTAGCACGTAAGATTTCCAGTCTTTATAACGCGGGGCTGACGTGGACCGTCCGATTTAAAACAAACGGCGGAGATTATAACGCCGAACCGGTACGCGGGGATTTAAAGTCTACCATGCGATTTAAAATAGACGGCGCACAAGCGGCCACGTCGTTCTAACCGAGCGCGGGCGGCGCTGCCCGGCGGCGCACGGCGGCGGGAAGCGGCGATCTCGCCGGAGACTTTCGGATCTTCGAGAATTCTTCCTAGAACTGTGATTTTATGGCATAGATCGGTGGAGGGGAGGTCGGGGATCTCACATTGGGGGTTTTCTTGAGCTCGGAGGTCCTGGAAGGCGATCGGCGACAAGGTCCGAAGTGAAACCACGGCGAGGCTCGTCGGCGCTGTGTTTGAACCGCAAGTCACCGAGTTTTCTGCACCTGCAGGGTTCCCCGGAGGCGGTGGATCAAGACCAGCGAGTTAGATCGGAATTTCCGAGCTTAGATCGGCCAGAATTCGCCGGAGGGGCTCGGTTTCTCACCGGAGTAAAATCGGCGGATCGCGTGGGAAAAACAAAACGAGGCCGGGGTTTTTATAGACGGGGAAGGGCGGCGGGGTGGTTTAGATCGAGTTTGCGTCGCCCCCGATCGAAATTCGGCTGGGATACGTGAGAATTCCCGATCGGTTTCGATTCGAGTGAGAGAGTCCTGGCGCGGGCGCGAGGAAGAAGAAGGCTGGCGGGCCCCGCCTGTCAGTGGGAGGAAGAGGCGCGCGCGGCTGCGGGCTGGCGCGGGTGCTGGTTGGGCCGGCTGGTGGGTTTCGGCCCACTGGCCGGTTTTTTTTCTGTTTTCCTTTTTTCTTTTTCTATTTCTTTTCTGTTTTGAGTTTAAATTGAATTCCAGTTTGAATTTAAATTGTTGCAAAACATGCAACACGTCCAAAATTTTTTAAATTCCCCTCTTAACAGGATTTTGGGTCTTAACAGGATTTTGGGGTGTTACAGCTCTACCCCCGTTAAAAGAAATCTCGTCCTCGAGATTAGTGGTTCTAAGAAAACAATTCCAGAAATTGTGCCTTGAGTTCATCTTCCCGCTCCCAGGTGGCTTCCTCTTCTGAGTGATGCTTCCACTGCACCTTGCACATCCGGATTCTTTTATTTCTGGTGAGGCGTTCCATTGTCTCCAAAATCTTGTATGGTTGCTCGGCATAAGACAAATCCTCAGCTACGTCCACTTCATTCATGGGTAACACCTCTTCAGGCGTCCTCAAGCATTTCTTGAGTTGTGACACATCGTGCACATCCGATAGACGAGCCGGTAACTCTAGTTGATACGCCACTTCGCCTTTCCTCTCCAGAACTTGAAAGGGTCCGATGTATCGAGGTGACAACTTCCCTTTCACCTTGAACCGGTGAAGTCCTCTGATAGGGGACACCTTGAGATAGACATAGTCTCCCACGTTGAAAACGAGCTCTCTTCTTCGTACATCGGCATAGCTCTTTTGGCGTGTCTGTGCTATCCTCAAATTGTTGCGAATTTCCCTCACCTTCGCCTCGGCTTCTTGTAGTACTTCTGGACCAAACACTTTACTTTCCCCCGTTTGGTTCCAAAATAGGGGAGTTCTGCACTTCCTCCCGTACAAGGCTTCAAACAGTGACATCTTCATACTAGCTTGATAGCTGTTGTTATAGGAAAACTCCGCATACGGTAAGTTCTTGTCCCAACTCCTATAGTTTTTGAGTGCACATGCCCTCAGCATATCTTCAAGGATCTGATTGGTTCTCTCCGTCTGCCCGTCAGTTTGGGGATGATAGGCAGAGCTGAAATTCAGATGGGTTCCCATGGTTTCATGCAACTTTTGCCAGAACCTTGAGGTGAACTGTGTCCCTCGGTCCGACACAATCTTCTTTGGCACTCCATGGTAACACACGATCCTTGACATGTACAATTCTGCCAATTTGGATCCGCTGTAGCTTTCTTTCACGGGGATGAAATGAGCCACCTTGGTTAGCCTGTCGATGATGACCCATATTGAATCATATCCTGATTGGGTCCTAGGCAATCCCACTATGAAATCCATACCGATTTCTTCCCATTTCCATTCAGGCACTTTGAGTGGTTGCAATAATCCCGCGGGTCGTTGATGTTCTGCTTTCACCAACTGACATGTGTCACATAGGGAAACATGTTCCGTGACATCTCGTTTCATGCCATACCACCAATACCTGCTCTTGAGGTCCTGGTACATTTTCGTACTCCCAGGATGAATGGAATAGTCAGAATCATGAGCCTCCTTCAAAATCAATTCACGGATCTCCTTTACTTCTGGCACACAGATTCTTTTCCCGTGCCACACCGTTCCTTGTTCATCCTCTCTAAAACCAGGAGCTTTATTTTCCTTGATGAGTCGTCTGATCTCTCGTATCTTCTCGTCATTCTTTTGACCCTCGCGTATGTCTCTCTCGAATGTGGAATCCACTTCCATGGCGATGGCTTCACCACTATTTACCAGACATAGATTGAGCCTTATAACCTCATCCTTCAATTCTGCAGGCATGTCCTTCAAGCTCAACTTATTGACCTGCACTTTCCGACTTAAAGCATCGGCCACGACGTTTGCCTTCCCAGGATGATAGTTGATGCCCACATCAAAGTCATTGATTAGCTCTGACCATCTTCTTTGTCTGAGGTTGAGATCTAGCTGTGTACAAATGTACTTTAAACTCTTATGATCCGTATATATCTCTGTTCTCTTCCCCATCAAATAGTGTCGCCAAATTTTCAACGCGTGTACCACTGCGGCTAGTTCTAAGTTATGTGTATGATAGTTTTTCTCGTGCTTCCGAAGCTGCCAGGATGCATATGCCACGACATGCCCTTCTTGCATGAGAACACATCCCAACCCGTTTCCAGAGGCATCGCAATACACTGTGAAATTCTTCTGCATATCTGGCATAACCAACACTGGGGCTGTGGTCAATCTTTTCTTTAGCTCCTGAAAACTCGTCTCCCACTGTGGCGTCCATGTGAATGTGGTTCCCTTCTCCAACAGTTTGGTGAGGGGTCTCGAGATCTTGGAGAATCCCTCAATAAACCGTCGATAGTATCCAGCCAATCCCAAGAAGCTTCGAACTTCCCCGATATTTTCAGGGGTCTTCCACTTCTGTATATCCTCGATTTTGGCAGGATCCACGGAGATTCCTCCCTCCGAGATTATATGTCCTAAGAAGGGAACTCTCTTCAGCCAAAACCCACACTTGCTCAACTTGGCATATAGTTGGTGTTCTCGTAGCCTCTGCAACACCAACCTTAGATGTTTCTCATGTTCTTCTTCATCTTTGGAGAAGACGAGAATGTCATCTATGAAAACCACCACAAATTTGTCCAGATATTCTATGAATACCTTGTTCATGAGATACATGAAGTATGCCGGGGCATTAGTTAGCCCGAAAGGCATGACAGTGTATTCATACAGTCCGTACCGAGATACGAAAGCTGTCTTGGGAATATCAGATTGCCTTATCTTGAGTTGGTGGTATCCCGACCTGATATCAATTTTCGAGAACACACAAACTCCCCTCAACTGAGCAAACAAGTCTTCAATGCGGGGTAATGGGTACTTGTTCTTGATGGTTACCTCATTCAAGGCACGGTAATCCACGCATAACCTTTGGGTTCCGTCCTTCTTGGGCACAAATATCACCGGAGCTCCCCATGGTGTGGAACTAGGACGAATATACCCCTTCTCCATCAATTCTCTTAAATGATCCTTGAGTTCTTCTAGCTGCTTGGAGGCCATCCGATAAGGTCTCTTGTATATCGGGGCTGTTCCAGGTACTAGCTCAATTGCGAATTCCACTTCACGATCGGGAGGCATACATGGCAACTCCTCCGGAAAAACATCTGGATATTCCCTGATGGTCCTGATTTCCTCAACTTTCACCTCAACTTGATTTAATTTAATGTCCCTCCTAGGCTCGTGTATTGTTATGAACTTTACTCTTGTGCCACTAGGGTGAGTTAGTTCCACCGTTCTGGTCGAACAATATTCCTTTATGTTTTGTCAACCAATCCATACCCAACATAATATCTATCCCTTGTGAATCTATCACTATGAGGTTAGCAGTAAATACCACCCCATTAATGTCTAGGTTCACTTTGGGACACACTTGTCTTGTCCTTATTTCTCCACCTGGAAAGTTTACGGCTAGCATATGGTTCATTTGTGTGGTTGCTAGGTCATGATTCTTAACAAACCCTTGAGCAATGAACGAGTGGGTAGCACCAGAATCAAACAGCATGGTTGCAATGTGTAAATTGGCAGGAAACTTACCAACTACCACGTCGGGTGCCTCTTGCGCTTCCTCCATAGTGACGTGGTTCACCCGTCCTCGCATCACATTCTGCTGTTGTGGCTGCGCGCGCTTCTTCTTTGGGCATTTGTGGGCGTAGTGCCCCACTTCACCGCAGCTAAAACATTGTACCCCAACCTTAGGTGCCTGGCCTTTGCTGTATTGGGGTTGGTTTGGAGGTCCCTGTACTGCTGGTCGAAGTGGATATGCGGGGCGAGGCTGCTGTACAAACTGACGTTGTGGCTGTGTTGGTGCTGCGGGAGGCCTGTAGTTCGGGTTGTACCCTCTTGGCGCTGAGTAGGGTACCGCAGCACGGTTCGTCTGCCCTGTGACACGACCCCATTGGTCCTGTCGAGCCAGGATCACGCTGAGGGGTGCTGCGTTGCACAGCACCGTATAACACACGTCAAAGGTGCAAAGCGGAAGCGGAAGTTTTATTACATAAACAAGTTTATGAACATGTTTACATCAAAATAAGTTCAGTCTACACTCGCGGGCTTAGACTAAGCATCAAGTGCACGTTCAGCCCTCGAACGTGTCCTTGCTAGCACACACGCACACTAACTCTGCGGCGTGCACAACTCCCACTCGACGGGGTTCCCCTCCTAGGGTTCCGTCTCCTCTTCGGGAGTCCCTTCCTCATAGAACCCTGCAAAAGCTTCAAACACAAGCAGTGAGCACGAAGGCTCAGCAAGTCTGACCCGTCTCACCTAAACATGGAACTTCTACATGAGGGTAATGGGTTGCATGAGGTAAAAATCATTTGCAAGGACTCGCCTAATTAGTGGAACCTTACTTTCAAGTTTTAGCAGCAGGTTGTGGAGAACCTTACGCTAAGGCACATGAGAGAGCCGCAATCAAACAAGAAACGCATTTCTCTCATGTACTTTGCCCAAAGTTGAAAATAACTTTAATTAGCTCTAAGCTACAGCATATCATTAACAATCAATGTCCAGCTTTCAATCAGCAACATTTTAACATGTAACTAGCCTGTTCTTTCTACGTCACGGTACAGTGAACAAGTGGTACTCACTGACCGCGAGGGACGGCGATTATAATCGATTTACACCTGCAGGGTTACCCGAACAACCCGTCACGTACGCCCGTACTCGATGTTGCCTACAACAACCATCACGGACGCCGTACGCGACTACCTTTCACCCGTCAGCCAAATATTGAACCGGTCCCATCGTCCCGAGCAAGAGGTCCCTGCACGCGCATCTCTGTGCCGCCAGCTGATTTACACCTCGAGCTCTCAACCTACCCTCTGAACGACGGGCAATGCCTCAATACCCAGCTACCCGAGTTACATCAGTTTCCCGGTTCCCATATAGCCGGTAGGTCTTCGGTACTGTTCTAGCTTGTTCAACAGGCCCGCACATGGCTCGGTCCTCAATCGACACGAGCGGAGCTACAGCACCCAGGCCCCAAAGTCCTGCTGCCCTTACTCTCCGCTCGGTCTCATTTTCTTGCCATGTGTATCATGTGCTATCTCTACCCGAGCAATGTGCCTCTAGCCTATTCTCGCGAGTAGTTCCAACTACTCGACTTGTACCGAATCCTACTCTATCCTAGCAATGCAGTGGCTAACGAGGTTTTCAATCCTAAACCCAACCCATGGTTTTCTTGGCTGTGCAGTTGGGTTTCCAATCAAGACTCTAATGCAAAGAACAATATTCAAAGATGTGCTCAAAACAATAAACATTTGTAAAAAGGTTAATGCAAACCGGGGCTTGCCTTGCTGCTCTTGGTCGTAGGCTAGCTGTTCCTCCGGAGTAACAAAGTCTAGGACTTCGGGTTCCTCCTCGACCTTAGCGACTACATGATGAGAGCAATATGTATCAATTTAAATGCATTTGTATTAGCTTTGAAGTTGTGAAGTCTATAACCTTTGCTAGACAGACCTAATGACTTTGAAATTTTTACTGTGGCTTGGTTACAACCTAAATAGAAACCTGGTCAAGTTTTAGTTGCAGCAAAGCTCATTTGAGCCCTCCACAAATAATTATGTCTTTGACCTTAATTAAGGGCTTTTAGGGTGTTCTAAGTATTTTCATGAAACAAACTATGACTTTCTGAAAACTAGATTTTCAGAGGGTTCTAATGGAATTGGTCTCACTTAATTTGGAAGTCTCTAACTAAAGATATGAGCTAAACAATTTCAGAGAAAATTCTGAAAATGTTTCTGAATATTTTCTATTTTCTCTGGAACAGTTTCACTAATCACACCATTAGGTGGATTAAATGAGCTCAAATGGATCTGAAATTTTTATGGTAGTTCAAGGATATTTTGGTGAACACCTCAGCAAAATTTCAGGATTTTCCTCCAAAGGATTCTCCAATTAAAATTCCTAACAGTTTAAACTTTAAGGAATTAATTCTGGAGAATTAAGGAATTTCATGAAGTGAAACTTGATTTTCTGGAAAGTACTCGGAGAGCTGAATCCAGCAAAATTTGGTTCACTCAATTTGGAGCTTTCTAGCCAAAGTTATAAGGATTTGAAGTTTGAAGGAAATCTGAAAATCGGGGAAAAATTTAAACTCGCGCGTGGGCCCAGGGGACACGCGTCGCACGCCTAGGCGATGGCACACCGCGGCCCACAAGGATTTTGCGCGCCAGCACACCCGATCCCGGCCGCAGCCGGATCCCGATTCAAAATATCGGCCGCTGACAGCTGGGGTCCACCCCCTTCTTCAACCTCGCGACACCCGCACCCCGCCGCCGAGGGACCTCGCCGGAGAGCTCGCCGCCGGCTGCTGTACAGCTCCAAATTTCTTGATTCTGGCCGCCCCTGCCTACTTTTACTTGGGGAACAGGATCCGAGGGTCAGCTGCTCATGACAACGGCCGGAGCATGGTCGGCGACGAGCCGCCATATCGGAATGACTTCGGCCATGTCGGCTGACTCCCCTAGTACCTCAGCTACTTGGAAAGTCGGTCGGGGAGCATCAGTGGACCTCAGAGAAGATCGACATGAGCTTGAGGCAGCTCGGGGAAGGCCCGAAATAGGTCCTCACCGTGCGCCCGATACCCCCCGTTCGTTCCGCCATTAGTAGAACTTAAATTACGCCGGGCACAGAGGTTCTCCGGCCCAGGGTTGTGAAGGCAACTTGTGCGTTACCGTGTCTAGCTCGTGTGGGAGTGGCCTGAGGCCCTCTAATCCTTTCTAGAGCACGAATTAAACAGAATCGTACCCGAAGGTCGTTCTGCACACAGAAATGGGAAAAGTGGAAATTCGCCGCCGGTGAGCAACCACTCGAGCTGTGGCTCGGGGATGAGCAGCACCGGTCACCCGCGCGTCCAAGGGTGCCTTGGCTCGGGCGTGACAACGCCCAGGTTGGGCTGTCCACGAGAGCCTGAGGTGCGGCGGTTCCAAGTTCCGAGTTTGATCTTTCGGCACAGCCGATATCAATCGGTTTCAACCGAATTCGAGCAATGGGGAGGATGGAGGAAGGTCTCTAGTACCTTGCTGGGACTCTGGAGTGGAAGGAGGGACCTGCGATCGGCGTCCTCCGATCAAGCCCATACTGCGGAAACTTTCGGCCGGTGCTTTGTTCTTGCGGGAAAACACGTCGGTACCTCGGCCGAGGAGGGGGGCAGGCGCCTTAAGAAGGCTCTGCACCGCCTCATGCCCGCGCGTGGGCAAGCAGCTGGTGGCGCGGTGGCTGGCCTCGGTGGCGATCACCGCTGCGGCTCGGCGACCCGAGTGAAAAGTCTCAGTCGGTTTGTGTTGAAGTAGAGGCTGACAAGTGGGTCCCACCCTTCCTTTTAACCTCTGAAATTTACTTCTAATCACTGTTGTAAACAGTGAACCCCATACTACCCTTGGCAATTCAAATTATTCCCCCATGAGCCATTTGAATTGATCAAAGTTCAAATGAGGTTTGGTTTGAATGAATTTCAGCACAAGTTCAGTTTGAAATTCAAATAAAGTTTGAATTTCTCCCCCTTAGCTCATGTCAAGATCAACCCCAAATGGAGTGAAAATTGGTGTGTGAGCTCACAAAAATGTGCTGAGTAAGAATATGCCTTCCACTTTTAAATTCATGGGATAAAAACAGTTTGAATTTGAATATGTTTTCAAACTGCCCTCTTCCTATCTATACCCAAGATGACCTCAAAAAGGTTTTGAATTTGGGTGAAACTTGGCATGGACATCCTTAACAAAGTGTAGGAGTTTTTCCTATGTCCAGCCCATCTATATCACATGTGGGAAATACCACTTTTGCAATGTGTAAGTTTGTTCCCTAATGAGCATGTTGATAATTGTTACTTGCTCTTCATTTGTGTTCATAATTCTTCCTCAAATGAGGTGTGTGGTGTGGGAATGAACACTACAAATGGGTGTCAAAAACTGAGGCCCTTACACCCTGTAGGTTGCTGCATCAGACGTGGGCGGGTGTTGCTCCCTGACGCTTGATGTGACCACCCGGCCTTCCTCTTATTCTCATTTTCCAAGGCGTTTAGCTTCCTTTCTACCACAAACGCTCTGTCCACCATCTTTTGGAAGCTTTCATACTCATTTGAGGACATTGCACACTTGCATTTCTGCGGTAAGTCCTTCCACGAAACAATCTTGTTTCTGCTCATCAGTCTCTATGTCCCGTGGGGCATAACGGGATAGTTGAGTAAATTTAGTGAGGTATTCCCTCACCGTCATGTTTCCCTACTGCAGTCCCAAAAACTCCGTCCTCTTGTTTTTGAGTTCACCTCTTGGGATGTAATGGTTGCGGAAGCTACGCTTAAACTCTTCCCAAGTGATGTTCTTAGGGTCATGATGGGCAGCCACGTAGGCGGTCCACCAATCAGCAGCGGGTCCATGCAACTGATGAGAGGCAAACAGCACCCTCTCATACCCTTAGCACTGTATGATCCTCATCTTGCTCTCAATGGTCTTAAGCCAATCATCTGCCTCCAGAGGTTCAGCAGCACTTGCAAACTTTGGAGGTTGAGTTCCTAGAAACTCACTCAACCTTGGTTGGCGTGGTGCAGCTTGTGGAAGTGGAACTTGATGCAAGTTGGCCACCACTTGAGTCAAGTTCTGGATGAGCTGATTCTGATTCTCCAGCATTTGGTGGAGGGGATCAACTCCTTCACGGCAACCACCCCGGTCCTGGCCTCCAGAAAGATGAGGGTTGCAGGCCTCATCGTTGTTGTTGGCGGGGTTGGCAGCACGTCTTTTTCCTCTACCGGCCATATGGCAGAATCAACCAATGTTAATTTGAAAGCATTTAGTATCATCTTACTACTTTCATTTGTTTGTACTTTGAAGTGTTGAGGCTTTGTTATACTTTTCTGAGGGTTCATTTCTCACACAAAATAAATGCAATATTATTTCATGTGGGTTCACACACCAAAGCAAAACAATCTAAAGACGAGGCTGTGGACAATTGCTCATGGCTTCCACAACTCACGTCACACACCAAGCATTAACACACCATTAACTTAACGTAACGACTCGACTATTCGACATCTTGCTAACTAAGGGAAGGACTCTACACTACTCGTTTTCTTGAGCTAGCTCCTCGGGATCTTCCTCATCATTTCGGCTGCGTTCTGACTCTGCTTTGGGTGGGGAGGCTGCTGGTGGAGAAGTGCGACGACGCCTGATCGCTCGGCGATCTGGGGAGTCACGAGTCCATGTATCATTCACGGTGTCACATAGTTCATTCCCATCTCCTCTTTCTCTCGCCCTCAAGCAGGCTCGCAGCAATGCCTCCGTTTCCTTCAGGGTGTCCCGAACATCCCGAAGCTCTTGCTGACACTCCTGCAGTCGAGTGCTGAGCATAGCAGCATCCTCCAAGCACAAGTCCATTTGCTCATGGGAAGTCCCTTGCTGCACTGGCGGGTACTTGTACTCTGTGGTACCACTCTCACGCTGGAGGACATACATGTACTCAGTCTTGTCCAGGTGGCGATGATAGATGTGACTCTGGCAGGTGATGGCCTCCCAGGTGACATCCTTCTCCGCATCGACCTGTGTCGCTCTACAGGCTGGAGAGCAGTGGATCTTAAGCAGCTGATTTTCGTGTATAATCCTCATCTGTGAACTCCATTCTTCCCTCTTCTCACGGATGGTCCTGGTGGAGTTATAGTCGATGATTAGCTTGCCCGTATTGCCGGCGGCTTCGAGCATACATCGAAGACGGCGCAACAAGCCTCCTACTACCAATCCGTAGGAAAGGTACGTCACCGGACGGCTCTCCTCTCTTTGGGCAAGGGCAACTACGGGAACTCTCCCTCCTGTGGACTTGCGAGCGGTGCGAATCATGCGAACCATCTAAAACAAAAAGCATTTAAACTTAGGTTAGATAAACTTTTAAACAAAAATCCTATTTTGAATGAAAATTGGAGTAAGATGAAGAAAGTGACTCATTAAATAACACTTTTCAACACACACCTTGTAAAAATAGTTTTTAAGAAAATAAGGCCCTTAAATACGTCCATTTCTACCTAGGTCCACGTTCCTACGGGCAACCTTGGCTCTGGTACCACTTCTGTCACACCCGGTTATTCCGAAGAACAACCAAGTGAATATCACATGTATGCCAGGATCATTTTCTCATACATGTGATGAGAAATAGTGAAGCATCATTTATTACAAGCCAGGTGTCGAATATAAATAAGTCTTACATAGCAAATGTCTCGATCGACAATAATAAGTTCATCACAAGTAAATAAACTAGCAGCGGAATAATATTCTTGAGGCTCCGTCACAGACGTTGCCCAGGGGTCTCCATTAACCTAGAAACCTTCTTCGGGTCCAAAGTCTTGGTCATTATACACCACCTCATTATCTTGACCTGAGCAGCAAGATAAACCAACAAAATATGCAAGGTTGAGTACCGATGGTACTCAGCAAGTGTGGGAAAGTTATATCATGCATGGCTAGAACAAGGAGAGGTTGAACTCATGGTTAAAGCACTATGCAATTAATACCTATCACCTTAGCTTATTAAGCACCTACATTACTACACAGGTGAAATGGTCCCAATTTCCCATCCCATCATCATAACCAAATAACCATAACATCATTTCCAATGTTAAGCTCCCCGCTTAACATCCACAACTTCCAAAACTATCAATCCTCTAATCATGAATAAGTCCAAGCCGCTCTTGACCGTGAGCACGGCTGTCATGACAGTTTTGACTCTGCAGAGTTTGTACCACTATACCCACATGTAGTGATTTCATCCCCCGTTGCCGGGTGGACTAAAAGAACCTCCATTATGCCAGTGGCTACGAACCACATTCACACTTCCCAGGTGTGTAGCCAGGAGATCACTACGAAGCCTTTACAAAGGGATTCCCGACGAGCGTGGGCCCACTGAGGTTTCATCCCTAACAGCATACAAGAGGCTCCAACCCCGCTGCAGTGGCCCCCTCTTGAGCCTTGCGGTTCATATGGTAGTCCAGCTGACACCTACTCCCCGCACCATCCAACACACCCATACCACGCCGGGGATACACCTCATTAATTGGCCAAGCTGCCGCATCTCAGCATGTGGTTGGCACTGTAAAGCCAGGTTACATGCTCCATGAACCGGTCCTTAGGATCCAGGCAAGTACTAAACACAAACCCGAGTCTCGTGCGCCCAGCACACAACCAAAACATCCAACTTGCCTTGATCCCTACCTCTACATGACTCACAATATCTCATTCAAGAGTATGATAAAATAAACTGATGATCTCATATCCCAATTATCCCATTCTAAGCATGGCTAAGCATATGCATAATAATAAATGACATGATAATATGAATCCCAACCCAAGCTACAAGGAAACAAGGTAATGCAATTCTAGGGAAACTTCCTAGCATGGGTTTCATATTTCATTTGACAATGCAAATAATTCTATCTACACATCCTAGCATAGGATCAAAGTGGTCAAGGACACTTGCCTCCTTCCTGCTGCTCTTGAAATGGGTAGTCCTGATCTTGGAAAGAAATAACTTGCTCTTGAGCAGGTTCTACATCATACCATCACACATAGCAAAAGAAAAACAACAATCCATAAGACATAGTTCACACTTCCACTTCATACAAACCACACATTCATATTTATGAAAGTCATTCACAATTATATGTGTTGTGGTTACTCTATGTGTGTTGATTTGTGGCTTGCATGCACTTTTAATCATGTGTATATGATTGCTACTTTTGTATTCACATTTATGCTTACATACTATGTATATGAGTTTCCAATTTAAATAAATTCCTTATATTCAATTACTACACCTTTTAGCTACCAAGTATGCATGAAAGGTATTTGACTTCTCCATATGTGTCTTCAGAATTTCTACCAACCCTAAACTGAACTCTTTGGATTTTTGAGACTCCATTTATCATTTTCTAGTTGCTATATTTTTAGATTTATTTCCTATGCCTAAATGTGAACTTTATTATGAAAATAACAAGACACATCATCTAAACAGAATAGGTTCTGATCTAAAATATTTACTAATATATTTTTGACCTTTTCCTCTGATGTAAACTATTTTACAATTATTTTCCCTATTTTCAGAACTATTCTTTACTTAAAAATGTGAACCTATACTAATAAATGTGAATAATAAATGAAACAGATTCATTTCAGCCCAAAATATATTTTTATCTCCCTCCAAAGTTTTCTAAGTACTGAGAAAGTTTTTAATTTAATTTTGACAATATGTTTTGTCCCACTTTTTAAATTTTAAATACTAGCCACATATTCAATTTCCCAAATTAAATATCAAACAGGGCTAAAAAGTTAAACTCACCCCACTACAGGGTCTATAATATTATTTTAACAATTTTCAGGGGTCTAGCTACTCATAACAGAGGAGTTTTTACTAATTTTTTTTAAGTCCAGGGGCTAAAACTGATTTTTAAATGAATTTACATGATTTTCTGAAGTTCCAGGGGCTAGATCAGAAGTTTCCTGGGCTAGCTCTTATTTCCCGAGAACCCCAGGGGGTAGCACGTAAGATTTCCAGTCTTTATAACGCGGGGCTGACGTGGACCGTCCGATTTAAAACAAACGGCGGAGATTATAACGCCGAACCGGTACGCGGGGATTTAAAGTCTACCGTGTGATTTAAAATAGACGGCGCACAAGCGGCCACGTCGCTCTAACCGAGCGTGGCGGCGTGTCACACCCGGTTTTTCCGAAGAACAACCAAGTGAATATCACATGAACGCCAGGATCATTTTCTCATACATGTGATGAAAAATAGTGAAGCATCATTTAATACAAGCCAGGTGTCGAATATAAATAAGTCTTACATAGCAAATGTCTCGATAGACAATAATAGGTTCATCACAAGTAAATAAACTAGCAGCGGAATATTATTCTTGAGGGCTCCGTCACAGGCGTTGCCCGGGGGTCTCCATGAACCTAGAAACCTTCTTCGGGTCCAAAGTCTTGGTCATTATACACCACCTCATTATCTTGACCTGAGCAGCAATATAAACCAACAAAATATGCAAGGTTGAGTACTGATGGTACTCAGCAAGTGTTGGAAAGTTATGTCATGCATGGCTAGAACAAGGGGAGGCTGAACTCATGGTTAAAGCACTACGCAATTAATACCTATCACCTTAGCTTATTAAGCACCTACATTACTACACAGGTGAAATGGTCTCAATCTCCCATCCCATCATCATAATCAAATAACCATATCATCATTTCCAATGTTAAGCTCCCCGTTTAACATCCACAACTTCCAAAACCATCAATCCTCTAATCATGAATAAGTCCAAGCCGCTCTTGACCGTGAGCACGGCTGTCATGACAATTTTGACTCTGCAGAGTTTGTACCACTGTACCCACATATAGTGATTTCATCCCCCGTTGCCGAGTGGACTAAAAGAACCTCCATTATGCCAGTGGCTACGAACCACATTCGCACTTCCCAGGTGTGTAGCCAGGAGATCACTACGAAGCCTTTACAAAGGGATTCCCGACGAGCGTGGGCCCACTGAGGTTTCACCCCTAACAGCATACAAGAGGCTCCAACCCCGCTGCAGTGGCCCCCTCTTGAGCCTTGCGGTTCATATGGTAGTCCAGCTGACACCTACTCCCCGCACCATCCAACACACCCATACTACGTCGGGGAGACACCTAATTAATTGGCCAAGCTGCCCCATCTCAGCATGTGGTTGGCACGGTAAAGCCAGGTTACATGCTCCATGAACCGGTCCTTAGGATCCAGGCAAGTACTAATCACAAACCCGAGTCTCGTGCACCCAGCACACAACCAAAACATCCAACTTGCCTTGATCCCTACCTCTACATAACTCACAATATCTCATTCAAGAGTATGGTAAAATAAACTGATGATCTCATATCCCAAATATCCCATTCTAAGCATGGCTAAGCATATGCATAATAATAAATGACATGATAAAATAAATCCCAACCCAAGCTACAAGGAAACAAGGTAATGCAATTCTAGGGAAACTTCCTAGCATGGGTTTCATATTTAACTTGACAATGCAATAATTCTATCTAAACATCCTAGTATAGGATCAAAGTGGTCAAGAACACTTGCCTCCTTCCTGCTGCTCTTGAAATGGGTAGTCCTGATCTTGGAAAGGAAGAACTTGCTCTGGAGCAGGTTCTACATCATACCATCACACATAGCAAAAGAAAAACAACAATCCATAAGACATAGTTCACACTTCCACTTCATACAAACCACACATTCACATGTATAAAAGCCATTCACAATTTCTATGTGTTGTGGTTACTCTATGTTTGTTGACCTTTGGCTTACATGCACTTCAATCATGTGTATATGATTCCTACTTTTGTATTCACATTTATGCTTACATACTATGTATATGAGTTTCCAATTTAAATAAATTCCTTATACTCAATTACTACACCTTTTTGCTACCAAGTATGCATGAAAGGTATTTGCCTTCTCCATATGTGTCTTCAGAATTTCTACCAACCATAAACTGAATTCTTTGGATTTTACAGACTCCATTTATCATTTTCTAGTTGCTATATTTTTAGATTTATTTCCTATGCCTAAATGTGAACTTTATTATGAAAATAACAAGACACATCATATAAACAGAATAGGTTCTGATCTAAAATATTTACTAATATATTTTTGACCTTTTCCTCTGATGTAAACTATTTTACAATTATTTTCACTATTTTCAGAACTATGTTTACTTAAAAATGTGTCCCTATACTAATAAATGTGAATAATAAATGAAACAGATTCATTTCAGCCCAAAATATATTTTTATCTCACTCCAAAGTTTTCTAAGTACTGAGAAAGTTTTTAATTTAATTTTGAAAATATGTTTTGTCCCACTTTTTAAATTTTAAATACTAGCCACATATTCAATTTCCTAAATTAAATATCAAACAGGGCTAAAAAGTTAAACTCAGCCCACTACAGGGTCTATAATATTATTTTAACAATTTTCAGGGGTCTAGCTACTCA
This sequence comes from Neostapfia colusana, assembly GCA_030760725.1. Lineage (NCBI taxonomy): Eukaryota > Viridiplantae > Streptophyta > Magnoliopsida > Poales > Poaceae > Neostapfia > Neostapfia colusana. The sequence continues at coordinate 64,787,784 of JASWHV010000001.1, forward strand.
TAACAGAGGAGTTTTTCCTAATTTTTATTAAGTCCAGGGGCTAAAACTGATTTTTAAATGAATTTACATGATTTTCTGAAGTTCCAGGGGCTAGATCAGAAGTTTCCAGGGCTAGCTCTTATTTCCCAAGAACCCCAGGGGGTAGCACGTAAGATTTCCAGTCTTTATAACGCGGGGCTGACGTGGACCGTCCGATTTAAAACAGACGGCTGAGATTATAACGTCGAACCGGTACGCGGGGATTTAAAGTCTACCGTGCGATTTAAAATAGACGGCGCACAAGCGGCCACGTCGCTCTGATCGAGCGCGGGCGGCGCTGCCCGGCGGCGCACGGCGGCGGGAGGCGGCGATCTCGCCGGAGAGTTTTGGATCTTCGGGAATTCTTCCTAGAACTATGATTTTATGGCATAGATCGGTGGAGGGGAGGTCGGGGATCTCACCTCGGGGGTTTTCTTTAGCTCGGAGGTCCTGGAAGGCGGTCGGCAACGAGGTCCGAAGTGAAACCACGGCGAGGCTCGTCGGCGCTGTGTTTGAACCGCAAGTCACCGAGTTTTCTGCACCTGCAGGGTTCCCCGGAGGCGGTGGATCAAGACCAGCGAGTTAGATCGGAATTTCCGAGCTTAGATCGGCCAGAATTCGCCGGAGCAGGCTCGGTTTCTCACCGGAGAAAAATCGGCGGATCGCGTGGGAAAAACAGAACGAGGCCAGGGTTTTTATAGACGGGGGAGGGCGGTGGGTTTGTTTAGATCGAGTGGGAGTCCTCCGAAACCAGAATTCGGCCAGAAATCCGGTCGGTTGAGATCGCGCGCGCGGGTGAACAGTCCGAGTTTCGGACGATCGGGGGTTAGGGATGACAGGTGGGTCCCACCTGTCTGAGAGAGAGAGCGCGGACGCGCGGCTGCGGGCTGGCGCGGGGGCAGGGTGGGCCGGCTGGTGGGTTTCGGCCCGCTGGCCGGTTTTTTTTCTGTTTTCCTTTTTCTTTTTCTATTTCTTTTCTGTTTTGAGTTTAATTTGAATTCCAGTTTGAATTTAAATTGTTGCAAAACATGCAACACGTCCAAAAATTTTTGAATTCCCCTCTTAACATGATTTTGGGTCTTAACAAGATTTTGGGGTGTTACAGCTCTACCCCCCTTAAAAAAATCTCGTCCTCGAGATTGGTGGTTCTAAGAAAACAATTCCGTAAATTGTGCCTTGAGCTCATCTTCCCGCTCCCAGGTGGCTTCCTCTTCTGAGTGATGCTTCCACTGCACCTTGCACATCCGGATTGTTTTATTTCTGGTGAGGCGTTCCATTGTCTCCAAAATCTTGTATGGTTGCTCGGCATAAGACAAATCCTCAGCTACGTCCACTTCATTCATGGGTAACACCTCCTCAGGCGTCCTCAGGCATCTCTTGAGTTGTGACACATGGAATACATCGTGCACATCCGATAGACGAGCCGGTAACTCTAGTTGATACGCCACTTCGCCTTTCCTTTCCAGAACTTGAAAGGGTCCGATGTATCGAGGTGACAACTTCCCTTTCACCTTGAACCGGCGAAGTCCTCTGATAGGGGACACCTTGAGATAGACATAGTCTCCCACGTTGAAAACGAGCTCTCTCCTTCGTACATCGGCATAGCTCTTTTGGCGTGTCTGTGCTATCCTCAAATTGTTGCGAATTTCCCTCACCTTCACCTCGGCTTCTTGGAGTACTTCTGGACCAAACACCTTACTTTCCCCTGTTTGGTTCCAAAATAGGGGAGTTCTGCACTTCCTCCCGTACAAAGCTTCAAACGGTGACATCCTTCTCCGCATCGACCTGTGTTGCTCGACAAGCTGGGGAGCGGTGGATCTTAAGCAGCTGATTTTCATGTATAATCCTCATTTCTGAACTCCATTCTTCCCTCTTCTCACGGATGGTCCTAGTGGAGTTATAGTGGATGATTAGCTTGCCCGTATTGCCGGCGGCTTCGAGCACACGTCGAAGACGGCGCAACAAGCCTCCTACTGCCAAACCGTAGGAAAGGTACGTCACCGGACGGCTCCCCTCTCTTTCGGCAAGGGCAACTACGAGAACTCTCCCTCCTGTGGACTTGCAAGCGGTGCAAATCATGCGAACCATCTAAAACAAAAAGCATTTAAACTTAGGTTAGATAAACTTTTTAAACAAAAATCCTATTTTGAATGAAAATTGGGGTAAGATGATAAAAGTGACTATTTAAATAACACTTTTCAACACACACCTTGTAAAAATAGTTTTTAAGAAAATAGGGCCCTTAAATACGTCCATTTCTACCTAGGTCCACGTTCCTACGGGCAACCTTGGCTCTGATACCACTTCTGTCACACCCGGTTTTTCCGAAGAACAACCAAGTGAATATCACATGTATGCCAGGATCATTTTCTCATACATGTGATGACAAATAGTGAAGCATCATTTATTACAAGCCAGGTGTCGAATATAAATAAGTCTTACATAGCAAATGTCTCGATGGACAATAATAGGATAATCACAAGTAAATAAACTAGCAGCGGAATATTATTCTTGAGGGCTCCGTCACAGGCGTTGCCCGGGGGTCTCCATGAACCTAGAAACCTTCTTCGGGTCCAAAGTCTTGATCATTATACACCACCTCATTATCTTGACCTGAGCAGCAATATAAACCAACAAAATATGCAAGGTTGAGTACCGATGGTACTCAGCAAGTGTGGGAAAGTTATGTCATGCATGGCTAGAACGAGGGGAGGCTGACCTCATGGTTAAAGCACTACGCAATTAATACCTATCACCTTAGCTTATTAAGCACCTACATTACTACACAGGTGAAATGGTCCCAATCTCCCATCCCATCATCATAATCAAATAACCATATCATCATTTCCAATGTTAAGCTCCCCGCTTAACATCCACAACTTCCAAAACCATCAATCCTCTAATCATGAATAAGTCCAAGCCGCTCTTGACCGTGAGCACGGCTGTCATGACAATTTTGACTCTGCAGAGTTTGTACCACTGTACCCACATGTAGTGATTTCATCCCCCGTTGCCGAGTTGACTAAAAGAACCTCCATTATGCCAGTGGCTACGAACCACATTCACACTTCCCAGGTGTGTAGCCAGGAGATCACTACGAAGCCTTTACAAAGAGATTCCCGACGAGCGTGGGCCCACTGAGGTTTCACCCCTAACAGCATACAAGAGGCTCCAACCCCGCTGCAGTGGCCCCCTCTTGAGCCTTGCGGTTCATATGGTAGTCCAGCTGACACCTACTCCCCGCACCATCCAACACACCCATACTATGCCGGGGATACACCTAATTAATTGGCCAAGCTGCCCCATCTCAGCATGTGGTTGGCACGGTAAAGCCAGGTTACATGCTCCATGAACCGGTCCTTAGGATCCAGGCAAGTACTAATCACAAACCTGAGTCTCGTGCACCCAGCACACAACCAAAACATCCAACTTGCCTTGATCCCTACCTCTACATAACTCACAATATCTCATTCAAGAGTATGGTAAAATAAACTGATGATCTCATATCCCAAATATCCCATTCTAAGCATGGCTAAGCATATGCATAATAATAAATGACATGATAAAATAAATCCCAACCCAAGCTACAAGGAAACAAGGTAATGCAATTCTAGGGAAACTTCCTAGCATAGGTTTCATATTTAACTTGACAATGCAATAATTCTATCTAAACATCCTAGTATAGGATCAAAGTGATCAAGGACACTTGCCTCCTTCCTGCTGCTCTTGAAATGGGTAGTCCTGATCTTGGAAAGGAAGAACTTGCTCTGGAGCAGGTTCTACATCATACCATCACACATAGCAAAAGAAAAACAACAATCCATAAGACATAGTTCACACTTCCACTTCATACAAACCACACATTCACATGTATAAAAGCCATTCACAATTTCTATGTGTTGTGGTTACTCTATGTGTGTTGACCTTTGGCTTACATGCACTTTAATCATGTGTATATGATTCCTACTTTTGTATTCACATTTATGCTTACATACTATGTATATGAGTTTCCAATTTAAATAAATTCCTTATATTCAATTACTACACCTTTTTGCTACCAAGTATGCATGAAAGGTATTTGCCTTCTCCATATGTGTCTTCAGAATTTCTACCAACCACAAACTGAATTCTTTGGATTTTAGAGACTCCATTTATCATTTTCTAGCTGCTATATTTTTAGATTTATTTCCTATGCCTAAATGTGAACTTTATTATGAAAATAACAAGACACATCATCTAAACAGAATAGGTTCTGATCTAAAATATTTACTAATATATTTTTGACCTTTTCATCTGATGTAAACTATTTTACAATTATTTTCACTATTTTCAGAACTATTCTTTACTTAAAAATGTGTCCCTATACTAATAAATGTGAATAATAAATGAAACAGATTCATTTCAGCCCAAAATATATTTTTATCTCACTCCAAAGTTTTCTAAGTACTGAGAAAGTTTTTAATTTAATTTTGACAATATGTTTTGTCCCACTTTTTAAATTTTAAATACTAGCCACATATTCAATTTCCTAAATTAAATATCAAACAGGGCTAAAAAGTTAAACTCACCCCACTACAGGGTCTATAATATTATTTTAACAATTTTCAGGGGTCTAGCTACTCATAACAGAGGAGTTTTTCCTAATTTTTATTAAGTCCAGGGGCTAAAACTGATTTTTAAATGAATTTACATGATTTTCTGAAGTTCTAGGGGCTAGATCAGAAGTTTCCGGGACTAGCTCTTATTTCCCGAGAACCCTAGGGGGTAGCACGTAAGATTTCCAGTCTTTATAACGCGGGGCTGACGTGGACCGTTCGATTTAAAACATACGGCTGAGATTATAACGTCGAACCGGTACGCGGGGATTTAAAGTCTACCGTGCGATTTAAAATAGACGGCGCACAAGCGGCCACGTCGCTTTGATCGAGCGCGGGCGGCGCTGCCCGGCGGCGCACGGCGGCGGGAAGCGGCGATCTCGCCGGAGACTTTCGGATCTTCGAGAATTCTTCCTAGAACTGTGATTTTATGGCATAGATCAGTGGAGGGGAGGTCGGGGATCTCACCTCGGGGGTTTTCTTGAGCTCGGAGGTCCTGGAAGGCAATCGGCGACGAGGTCCGAAGTGAAACCACGGCGAGGCTCGTCGGCGCTGTGTTTGAACCGCAAGTCACCGAGTTTTCTGCACCTGCAGGGTTCCCCGGAGGCGGTGGATCAAGACCAGTGAGTTAGATCGGAATTTCCAAGCTTAGATCGGCCAGAATTCGCCGGAGGGGCTCAGTTTCTCACCGGAGTAAAATCGGCGGATCGCGTGGGAAAAACAGAACGAGGCCGGGGTTTTTTATAGACGGGGAAGGGCGGCGGGGTGGTTTAGATCGAGTTTGCGTCGCCCCCGATCGAAGTTCGGCTGGGATACGCGAGAATTCCCGATCGGTTTCGATTCGGGTGAGAGAGTCCCGGCGCGGGTGCGAGGAAGAAGAAGGCTGGCGGGCCCCACCTGTCAGTGGGAGGAAGAGGAAGAGGCGCGCGCGGCTGCGGGCTGGCGCGGGTGCTGGTTGGGCCGGCTGGTGGGTTTCGGCCCACTGGCCTGTTTTTTTTTCTGTTTTCTTTTTTTTTTCTTTTTCTATTTCTTTTCTGTTTTGAGTTTAAATTGAATTCCAGTTCGAATTTAAATTGTTGCAAAACATGCAACACGTCCAAAAAATTTTAAATTCCCCTCTTAACAGGATTTTGGGTCTTAACAGGATTTTGGGGTGTTACAGTTTTGGTACTGCCGGACGTGAGTAAGAGTTTCGATATATATTGTGACACATCAAGACAAGGGCTTGGATGTGTGCTTATGCAAGGAGGCCAAGTGGTAGCCTATGCATCGAGGCAATTAAAGAAACATGAGCTGAATTACCCCACGCATGACCTGGAACTTGCAGCCGTAGTACATGCCTTAAAGATTTGGAGGCATTATATCCTTGGTCACCGATGTGAGATCTATACGGATCACAAAAGAGTCAATTATCTATTCACGCAAACAGATCTGAATTTGAGGCAACGTCGATGGTTCGAACTCATCAAGGATTATGATGTTGGAATCAACTATCACCCCAGAAAGGCCAATGTAGTAGCGGATGTGTAGAGCCGAAAAGGAGCATGTCATTAACTCACGGTTCAGGAGCTGCCACCCGAGCTGCGTAGGGAGTTTGAACGGTTGCATCTCGTATTCTTGAACGAGATGGAGGTGATCGAACTGAACTAACCGCTGGAACAAGAGATACGAGATGGCCAAGCAACGGATGAGGAAATCAAGGAAAGAATCCGACAAGGCATAGAAAAGGATTTCAAGGAAGACGAGAATGGCACGCTTTGGTTAGGGAAAAGGATTTGTGTGCCTAACGTGAGGCACATCCGCGGCACGATCCTATAGGAGGCACATGACTCGCCTTATTCCGTACATCCCGGCTGTACAAAGATGTACAAGGACCTGAAAACATGCTATTGCTGTGATGGCATGAAAAGGGATATTGCTGAATATGTTGCCCTATGCGACATGTACCAACGAGTGAAGGCCGAACATCAAAGACCCGCAGGACTGTTGCAACCATTGAAAGTACCCGACTGGAAGTGGGAAGACATCAACATGGATTTCATAGTCGGATTGCCGCATACTCAGTCCGGCTATGACTCTATTTGGGTTATCGTGGACCGATTGATGAAAAGAGCCCACTTTGTTCCTGTTAGAACCAAGTACACCGTCGCACAACTAGCCGAGCTGTATATGGAGCAAATCGTGTGTCGCCATGGAGTTCCGAAGAGGATAGTTTCAGATCAGGGTTCTCAATTTACCTCTAGGTTCTGGAAGAAGCTGCATGAAGCCATGGGTACACAGTTGAATTTCAGCTCTGCATATCACCCACAAACCAACGGGCAAACTGAGAGAAGAAATCAGATCTTGGAAGACATGTTGAGAGCTTGCGCCTTGAAGCATGGGCGTAGTTGGGATAAAAGCTTGCCATATGCTGAATTCTCGTACAAAAACAGCTACCAAGCCAGCTTGAAGATGTCACCTTTTGAAGCATTGTATGGTAGACGGTGTAGGACACCGTTGTTCTGGAATGAGACCGGAGAAAGCCAAGTATTCGGACCCGAAGTGCTGCAAGACGCCAAAAAGCAAGTCCAAACGATACGTGAAAACTTGAAGGCCGCTCAGTCACGACAAAAGGGTTATGCGGACAATAGGCGAAGGAGATTGTCCTTCGAAGTGGGAGATTTTGTGTATCTTAAGATGTCGCCTATCCGAGGCCAACGATGGTTCAACGTCACAGGAAAGTTAGCACCTCGCTACATCGGTCCATTCAAGATTTTGGGCAAGGGAGGAGAAGTAGCCTATCAACTAGAGCTGCCAACGCACCTCTCCGATGTGCATGACGTGTTTCACGTATCTCAGCTCAAGAAATGTCTAAGAGTACCGGAAGAGCAAGTACCAATGGATGAGCTAGAGCATCAAAAGGGTCTGACCTACACTGAACACCCCGTAAAAATCATGGACGTGAAGGAAAGGGTCATGAGAAACAAAGTAATCCGTTGGTGCAAGGTACAATGGAGCCATCACACGGAAGACGAAACTACATGGTAACGTGAGGAAGATCTCAAGGCAGAATTCTCCCATCTTTTCTCCACTCTATCGAATCTCGAGGGTTTGATTCATTTTAAGTGGGGTAGGTTTGTAACACCCTGAATTTCACTACCATGCATTGCATACATTTTTCATGTAGAGAAGCATTTAAAAACAAGTAGAAATGGAGAAAGGAACATAGAAATGGAGAGAGGAATGTAGAAATGGAGAAAGGAACATAGAAATGGAGAAAAGGAATATAGAAATGGAGAGTAATGAAAATAAAATAGCTCATTTGAGCCATCCCAAATTTCCCCAAATCTCCCCAAACTACCCAAAATTCCCCTAGGGGGAATTTCCCCCACATTTGGGGGGAATTTCCCCCCAAATTGGCGGCACCGATTATGGGGGAGACCCCTTGGCCGCAGCCTTGAGGGGGGGAACCCTATCCCCCACCTCTAGGACTCTTTGGTTGAGTCCCATATTGCTAGGACTTTTTTTCCACCCCTAGGACTCTTTGCTTGAGTCCCATCTTGCTAGGACTCTATGTTTCCACCCCTAGGACTCTTTTTCCCCCCTATAAATACAAAACCCCCAGCCGCCCTCCTAATTCCTTTTGGCCGCCGCCGCCCCCCTGCCCACAACTCGCCGAGTTGCCCCCCTCTGCCCAAGTCGCCAAGTCCCCCCCCCCCCTTGCCGGAGTTTGGCTGCCGTCAAGCCCCGTCACGCCTCGCTGTCGCCGAAGAAGAAACCCGACGTTCTACCCTAGCCATAATTCTCCACGGAAAAATCCCCCGCTGCTGCCGTTGCTAGAAGGGAGGCCCTTCCACAAGGAAGAAGTGAGGTAGGTCTTCATTACCCCTCTTACGATGTAGCAGCTGTTTCTACGCACCCGTTTTCATCGCCCCCTTCGAGCGGAAACTTTTGCGTGTGGACATATCATGTTTTGGTCAATTTTGGACGGTGGAATTGATCTACATCTTGTGTCAAGATCATCATCACGTCCACACTTGATCTCAGCAACCTTGATCATCATAAAACCCCATGAAAGCCCACTAAAACATGCAAGAACACATACAAACTGGTTTTATAAAGCTGCACTATAGGATTTGCATTCATCTACCCCTTTGCATCTTGAGTAAAGTTTCTGCATGATGATTGATTGCTGTAAATTTTGTATGTGCATGGTCGTGAGTAGAAGGACAAGCTCAAGAGGCCGTCTACGAGAAACTACAGCACCAAGACTTCGAGACGCTTGAGCAACACGAACCACGGGAGCAAGGCGAGTGCCACTTGACCATATTGATCCTACGTTTTGAAACTGTTTTATTTGCGAAAACGTGTATGCTTGAGTCAACTTGATGGGACACCCTTTTTTAGGAGTTTACTAGTTTTGTTAACCATCCTTGTCACCCGGAAATTTAATGAGTCGGGTATGGTCGTTTTTCCTTTTTGCTTCGCTTAACTTACGGGATACGGGAAGCTGGAATAATACTTGTCAGCTACTGCACTCATATGAATAAAGATGATGAGAACTTGGTGATGTTAATGAGCATGGAATCGGGGAGATCTAGGGAAGATTGGTTCGTGGACGTTCCTGGATGAGATGGTGGTTTACTTGCCGTAGATCTAAGGACCGGTTCATGCTAGCACATGCCAGGAAAACAGTGCCACCACAAGGCCAAATATGGGTGCGGCTTAGCTGACTAATTAGGTGTGTTGCTAGCTTATTATGGACTGTTGGATGGCGCAGGGAATGGGAGTCGAGAGGTACTGCCCTCGGAACTGCATGGCACAAGAGGGGGCCCGTGGGTGGGAGAATGGAGATTCAAGCCTGCTAGTGAAACCTCGGTGGGTCTGTACATCCTAGTAGCCCCTTTGTAAAGGCTATTTTATGATCTCTTGACCATACACCGACGGTTGTGTACTGGTATAATGGAGGTTCATTCTAGTCGTCGACGGGTGACGAAATCACAAACTTGTTGGTAAAGTGGTGCCAACCTCTGCAGAGTGTAAAACTATCATGATAGCCGTGCTTCCGGTTACAAGCACCTGGCCAACTTCCATGATTAGAGGCAAAACTTGGGATGTTTATTTAGTATGGTTGTGGTATGGTCATTAGTATTGGTTTTGGGACTGTTTTGAGTCATGAAAATGAGTTTTATTTCGGTTATATGAATATGAGATGGTTATGAATATTTATGAGTATGAGATGAACTTGAGAAAGATTAATGGCTGGTTGAGACATGATAAGTTGTGAATTATGATGAAGGAATGTTGATGAAATACTTGGTTATGATGGGATTAAACTCACCTAGAAATAGTTTCTGTTTTCACCATGTTTATGAAATAAAACTTGCTTGCTGCAATGAGCCTTTTTATTGTCTACCTTGTTGTAAGCTACATGTCATTCTTTTCCCGCACTTGCTGAGTACGACATGTACTCACCCTTGCATTCCCAGATATACATGAGCTACAGGAGAAGAGTACTTTGAGGAACATGTGGAGTACTAGGCTTGCGCACTACCGTCAACATGCCTGTGGAGTTGAAGATTGGAGCCTGCTGTTTTAATCACATTCCACTGTCGTTTAGATTCTTCCGCTGCAAGAATAAGTTAGATATTCATGAGTGAGATATTGAGTCATTGTAATAAAGTACTTAAACACTATTTATTCGTGGTTATATTCTGAATTCAGTTTGTGGAGTACATGTGTATGTGTGATGAACATCCTGGTCACACATATGCATTCACTTGGTTCTTTTTCGGAACAGGGTGTCACAAAAACAAAGGCAAGCTCCAGTTTGTATTTAAGTTGTTTCATAAAGTTTTTACTTTGTTCACTACTATGGTTTAGAGTTTGTTTGTGCATTAGGTCAGGAATGATTTATACTCCAACTGCATGACCAAATGAACCCTGGAGTCAAGGGTAGAATAAGTTCCCCACTGTAGACTATTGCCATGCTAAATAGGTTATGACATCCAGTAGAAGTCGAGTAGTTGGAATCTACTCGCGAGCTATAGTTCGGGAGCACACGGGTATGGTTTAAGAAGCAAACTAAAGTTTATGTTTCCAAAGATGAGTCTGGGCAGAGAGTGTAAGCAGCTACAAGACGAGGTCTTGGTCGAGGAGCTCTGTCTGTCTTGGTTAAGGACCATTCTCGTGTGTGGCCATGCTGAGCAAGTATTGAGTTGTGTACCGGATGCTTACTGGTATATGGGACCCAGGAAACCGATGTACCAGGTTAATTGGATTGTAGAGGCATGACACATCATCTCGTTAGACTTATGAGCCCGAGACGGCGCAACCGGTTCTACAGTCGGGTGTCCTGCAAAAGGTTGCCACATACGACGTAATGAAGGACACCAGATTTGGGTCTTCAGCGACGGGCGTATGTATCGAGTAAGCCAGGCAGTGTTTGATTCGAATCACCGTATCTCGCGGATACGAGTACCACTTGCTCACTGTGTTGTGACGTAGTAATGAAAGTTGTGTGACAGCAGTTTGCAAGCTTTGTATGCTGTTATGTTAAATTAAATTGCATGATAGCCATGTATGAAGTAGATATAGAGCAAATTAAAGTTATTTTCCACCTTGAGACAAGTAACATTGGAATGAAGCGTTTTTTGTTTGATTGTGGATTTCCAATGTTGCTTGGCGCAAGGTCATTACTATGACGGCTAAAATCTGAAAGGTAAGGATGAACATGTAGGCGAGTCTTTATGCAACTTTAAATGTGTGTCTTAAGTTACCTTCATGTAGAGTTGCATGCCTTAGGAGAGACGGTTAAGTCTTGCTGAGCCATCATGATCACTCTTGCAGAGTTGTTGTTTTACAGGTAATTTATCGTATTTCATGAAGGGTTAAGCTTGACAGCGCCATTCTTGGCTGCATGGTCACAAGAAACCCCGCTCGCCGCCAAATCCATTTCCTGCTGCTAGAAAGTGTTATCCTCGGGCAGGATAACTCCTTTGATGCTTAGCTAGGTTCGTGGGAGTGATCACAGTTGTATTTCCGCTGCAACTTTGATTGTATATTCCTCTGCTGTACATTAGAGTGTAGATTATTATTTGTAAAACAGATTTGTTGTTTAATACACACTTGTGTATGTCTTGGATTCATTTATATGTGTGCTAGTCGGTGTCGCATAACACGACACCATCCAATGCGATTCCTGGAGTGTCGGGGCGGTCATCCCCCACACATCCGAGTTCATTAAGTCCACTTAAATTGTGTGATTAATTGAACTGACCCAGAGAAAATGGAAAAATGTTCAGAAACATTTTCTGAATTTTCTCTGAACTTAATTAGCCCGTAACTTTTCTATAGGATTATCCAAACTACGTGAAACCAACTCCATTAGAACCACCATAGACTTTAGTTTCCAGAAAGTAATGGCTTGCTCCAGAAAATTCCTGGAAATCCTTAGAAGCTCTAGTAATGGCCATTTAGACATTTATTTGTGCAGGGCTCAAATGAGCTTTGTTTCAGATTGGGCAAGTCTCTGTTTAGGTTGTCACAGTAAAAATTTTAGAGTCAGAAGGGATGTCTAGATAGAGTTATGGTCTTCATATTTGTCAATTAAATACATTTGCATTAAATTTGACACATATCATTAATTTGATTACGTGTAGTCGTTGAAGGTGAGGAAGCCCTGGAGATCTTGGATTTCATCGCTCTGGAGGAGAACGTAGCCACCGACCAGCAGCAACAAGGCAAGCCCCGGTTTTGCATTTAACAATTTGGGGCTATTGCGTTTATACCCTTCATTCAAACTCCAATTTTGATTTTACCCTCCAAAATTAGAGTTTGTGATTTTACCCCTGTTTTTTTTTAAAATAAGCCAAAGTATACCCCTATTCCGTTATGGGTTGTTAAAGGTGTTAAATTATGATGAAAGAAGACAGAAATGCCCTTATGATTTTGCCCCATACTTTTAATATGTGTTTACAATTTTACCCCTATTTTTAGTATAGTCATAGATTAATCTGTGTGTTATGCGAAATAGTGGTAATATCACAAGCATTGACCAAATTAGGGTAAAATCATAAGGGAATTTTTGTCTTTTTTTTTATCATATTTAACACGGTTAACAGTCCATAACGGAGTAGGGGTGTACATTGGCTTCGTTTCGAAAAAGTGGGGGTAAAATCACAAACCTTAATTTTGGAGGGTAAAACTTTCAACCAAGGGTATAAACACAATAAACCCTAACAATTTTTATCAAGTTTTTGCTTTATATTCACTTAGATTGAGGTATGTATGTGCATTAAGTTTAGGATAGATGAAACCCAAATTGCATAACCATATTATCCTAAAAAGAGTGAGGGTAGTGTCTATGTCCCCAAGTAGAATATATCGTGCTTAATGGTTTATAGGCTTCGATACAAGTCGAGTAGTTGGAATCTACTCGCGAGTATAGGATTCGCCACAAACGGGACTGGTTCGATATGTGAGATAACTTTAGTAAGAAAAATGAGACTGGGCAGGGGCGTAGGACGCATCAAGAGGAAGTCCTGTGCATGTAGCCCTGCCCGTGTCGATTGAGGAACGGTCCATGTGCGGCCCCGCTGAACAAGTTTGAATGTACCGAAGGCATATCGAATATATGAGGTCCGATAAACTGATGTAACCTATACCTCCAGGCTTTGAGGTATAGCACACCGATTTATAGGTGTAGGTTGAAGGCATCAAGGTGGAAATCCGCTAACGGGCATAGAGAGATGCTCCTTGTAGGGAACCTCCTGCTCGTTTGGGTCGACCGGTTCGACGTTTGGGCTGTTTGGTGAAAGGTTGTCCCGTACGACATCGGTTGAGCGTGCCATTGCAGCTCCGAGGATGTAGAATTTAAATCTGCAGGGCCAAATTGAATCTTAACTAGGGTTTCAAATTCGAACTTTGGATATATGAAATAGAGGAAAGGGTACAAAAGGAATTTAGCCAAAAAGGAAAAAAACCCGGCAGTTTAAATGTGAGCACAAACGAGGGTTATTCAAATTCAAACTTTCGGAATTTTCTGCAACTTTTAGATTTGAATTTGGGAGCCACTGTTATTCGGGAGGGGGAAGACTGCCGGTGGGACCCGCACGTCATTGGAACAGAGACCACATCAATTCCTTCTCTGTGAGCATGACACCGAGGGGGGGGGGGAAGAGCTCCACCGAGCTGTCTGCTTGCTCCCCGAGGCGGTTCCTTTCCTTGCTCTCGGCTGCTCGCTAAAGATCGTGGCTGCACAAAGCAAAGGGATGTTTTCCTTCTCTTTCTCGCACGAGTATATCCACAGAACGCTGCCTGACACGAGCAAACCACAGCACAGAGCCGTTTCTCGCGCACGCACCCAAGAACACCACTGCACGCCTGCTCCCTCGGCGATGATTCCTCTCCACCCGAGTTAGCGCCCGGTTAAACCACCTAGGAGCTGCGCGGGTGACTCCTCAACATTTTCCAACCCTCCTCAGCTCATCTCCGGCCTCTTCCCGCCGCAACCGAGCCATTCTTCGCCGGAAAAACGAAGCACACCGCGCCCTCCTCAGCTACTCGTCGCCCGGCCGACTCCGACCTCCCCGGCATGAGAAAAACCACACAAAAGGTGCGCCACAAAGTCTATCTACTCCTCTCATGGTCCTTTTGCTATTCCGCGTCACCGGCTAGCCGGAATTCAGGCTTTACCGCCGGCGCACATGAAGAACCGACGCTAGCAAATTCTTGAAATTCTTCCAAACCACTTGATCAACGTTCATGCAATTCAAACCACAGCAACCTTGAGCCAGCGCCCTCCCACGATGAACCACGAAGGAAATCGTTCATCCTTTACCCCGGGCAATGAGAATTCGCTGCCGCCGGCCAAAACGTCTCGGTTCACCGTCGAGCTCCCATTTGCGGACGTTTTCGGCTCGGGTTAGGGGTACCATCTTGTTCTACGTGCTCTAGGGATGGTGTACGGCACCTTAGCTCACTGGGAGAAGCTTGGGACGTGCTGTTCCTCGCCGGCGCCGCACCGCCGAGCCGCCCCGCTGGTGCCGATGGTCTTCCCGGCGTATTCATGCCGTAGGACCTTGCCCGGCTGCTAGGCCGTGGTCTGAGGGTGGTGTAGGGCGAAACCGGAGCCAATTTGGTGGAGAGTAGAGGGAGAATGAGCTGTGCCACCCCTCTGTCCGGCGTGCGCGCGCGCGCTTTGGTGAGAGGTTGAAGAAACACCTGACCCGTAGGCCCCACTTTTGAATTGTTCTGTGTAAAATTCAAATAGAAAGTTGCTCAAACTTGAAAAACTCATAACTCTGGGTAGAAAGCTCTAAAATTAGTGAGACAAATTTTGTTGGAATCCTTATGAAGATTACTTTGCAGAGAAACAAATTGGTAGCTATGAAAATGCCTAGGAATTTCTGTAGAATTATTTTTAGTAAATCCTTTAGGGATTAATTCCAGGAACAATTCTTCATGCAACATTCCCAATTTGGGCAGCAAATCTTTCTCATAGTTCCAGAGATCCAGTAAAAATATTAGGATTTTTGGATATGATTAAGGTGGCTTAATCAGTAGGTTTTCTCAGGTTTATTTAAAAAGGCTAAATAATCACAGAATCAAATTACAGAAAATAGAATTTAACTTCAATCCTCCGTTCTGGCCAGCAAAAAGGCTTAGAAAATTTTGGAACAATTATTCCTAGGAACCTTAGGTTCAAACCTATTAGGATACCAAATTTCTCCATATGACCAAGTCTAATCAAATTCCTACAAAACATTGAATGATGAAGGTTCCAAGAATTCTTGTGGCCAACTCCTTCCTCAAAAGTTTCTGAAACTTTTACCATACTCCTATCATGAGTTTAGAAAGCCTCTGTAAAATTTTCAACCATAGAATCCTCTGTCTTCTTAGGTTTTGCTTCTGTAGTTTGTAGCACACTATTTCATAATGTGACACATTTCGTTTATTTGATCATTTCGATAGCGATACATCTCGTCAAGACTTCGGAGGCCACTGACTTGCTCCTATTGACAGAAACTTTAGTCAGGATCAACACTAAGGAAAGCCCCGGTTTGCATCAAAATTTACAAGCTTCTATTTGTATTAACTTTATAATGTCTAGCATTTTGATTATTGCACTAAGTCTAGTTTGTATGACACTCCACATGCATGACCAATAAACCCCTGGAGTTTGATGTAGAGTAGGTTTTTACTTCATTATAACTGCTGTTATCAAGTTAACAAAAGTGGATTAAAAGAGGCATAACTCGAGTAGGCCGTTTCCTACTCGTGAACCAGGATTAAGGGGGATCAATCGGAAGAGTTAGGAATTGATCCTCTTAGTTGGGAATGGAGACCAGGCAGTATGGATGGAAGGCTCAAGGATGTGGTCCTGTGAACCTAGTCTCTGTCTGAGTCGATTAAGGCCCATTCTCATGTGCGGCCCTGTGGGACAAGTTTGAGGTGTGTACTAGATGCATACTTGCTATATGGGACCAAGGAAACCGATGTAACATGTTAACCTGGGTGTCGAGGCGACCCCCACCGTCTTATGCAGATGCTGAAAGGATGGAGAAGTCGGCTCTACGAGGGTTTTCCATAGTGAGACTTAATCCAGGTCGGTGGGACCGGTTCGATATTTGGGCGTCGTGTGAAAGGTTGCCACGTACGACGTTGAGGGGATTGGTTGATCACCGGTATCGGACGGGCGTATGTGTCGTGTCAGCCGGGTGTTTTTGATTCGAATCACCGTCGCTCGTGGTAGTGAGCATACTTGTTCTCTACGTTGTGACGTAGTAAGAAACTGGGGAAAAGTTAATATGCTTCGTGAGTAATCCTCATATTGGAGATGAGGGATGATCAACACCTACACTAAATTTACTTTCCACCTTGGGCTAGTAGAGTCGAGACAAAGCGTTTCTTGTTTGATTGTTGAGTCCCGGCGTTGATGGCGCAAGGTATGTATGGGTCTAGGGTAGCTCACTAAAGTTACTTTCTCCATGGGCAAGTGGCATCGAGATGAAGCGTTTCTTGTTTGATTGTGGAGTCTCGATGTAAATTGTGCGAGCATTATAAAAGTTGACTAAAACTGGAAGTAAGGACTCTCTGGTAGCTCAAGTTCATCTTTTATGCAACTTCCATAATTAAGCCCTCTATTTTCAGCATTTAGAGTTCCATGTGTAGGGTTTCGGTTAGGTCTTGCTGAACATAAGCTCACGGTTTGTTGATCCATTGTTTTGCAGGTAACGTTGTATAAGGCAACCTTAGGGAGGAAGGGAGATCCGAGTGGGGCAGCACCCAATAAGGAGTGTGAGTCTCTCTTGGAACCCTGCACGCCTCCGGGTTTTGATGTGGTGCTAGTGTGAAGCATCAGCAGGCAGGATGGCTTCATTCTGCTTAGCGTAGGCTATAGTCCGTGAGTGTATTCTTATCTTCCGCTGCAATGTATGATGTACATTATTTGTAAAATATGACAATATTATGTACTAAAGACATATATTGTTGTGTATGTGTGTTTTTCGGATGTGTGCTGTTAGGTGCCGCATCACACGGCACCACCCAATGCGATTCCTTGACTGTCGGGGCAGGGTTGTAAAAGCCCAAAAAAAAGGGACTTCCAAAAATTTTTCATCACCTCATAACACCACAGCTTTTGTTGTGTATATTTTGTGAAGACTTGTGAAGAGCAAGTAACCTCCATCGAAAGGGTGATTAGAGGGGAAAGCTCTAACTTTCACAAAGTAGGATTTCTACACATGAACATGAGAGGTTGAGCTCACCCCTAGAACTCAAATAGTCTTGGGAAGGATCAGGCCAAATTTCATGCAAATCCAACATTTTTGAGTCACTTTTGGAGGCATTTGAAAAAGGGGCCAATATGAATGTAAATCCAAATTGCAGCAACTTTCATCACTTGGATTCAAAAGTTGGCTTCATATTCAAACTCAGCACATTTTTCTGAGTTAGTCCACCAATTTTCATCCCCATTGGAGTTCATCTTGTCGGGAGCTAAATTTGCAATAATTCAAAACTGAATTTGAATTTCAGTTCAAATGTGAAGCAAATTTAGCCAAACAAATTTCACATTTGGGAAACCAAATTCAAACTGTGACTTGGGGATTAAGTCTCACAGTTAATGGTGAGTAGCTGGGATCTTTGCAGTAGAAATTTGGAAAAAGAATTTGAGGGAGGGATGGGGCCCACTGGTCAGTGTCCCAGCTTCACTGAACCGACTCAACCCGAGGCCACGGCGACCGTCAGGCGCTCGGAGAGCCAACAGCGCGATCGATTACCGCCACCTCACGGTGAAAAACGCGGCTACAAAGTCCAGCACACGAGCTACCCCATCCATTCTCTTTGTTTCCGAGTAAACCCAGCTCCCACCGTGCGAGAAGAACTGGTTCCGCTCACAAGCTGTTGCCGCCATTCTCTGATCACCGACGACCGGCCGATCCCGGCAGTATCACGCGCCACCACCAGAGAAGAAAAGGTGCACCCGCATGTGAGGAAGCTGTGGTAGGAAACCGTTCACCATGTCATGCAGGGTAGAGGGAGAATTCTGAGTTTCCCCCACGGTGCACCTTAGGGTTAGCAATCGGCCATCGGCGAAATTCGTCGGACCGGAGCAACCGCCGGTCTAGCTGCAGCTCACACACGTTCTAGACACCCGTGTGCGTCTCTCTGAGCAGAAAACCGCAGGAGCAACCGTTCCAAACCCTAGTTTCACCGGTAACAGTCTAGCGGAAGGGAGGGTCACCAGTGAGGTCTAGGTTGCCGTCCGTTTAGGGCCCAACCGAGGTCATGCCGAGCTTCCCGAGGTCTCCCTGAGCGTGGTGACGCGATTAGCGCGCGAAGGAGGTGG
The DNA here is from genome assembly GCA_030760725.1 of Neostapfia colusana. NCBI lineage: Eukaryota > Viridiplantae > Streptophyta > Magnoliopsida > Poales > Poaceae > Neostapfia > Neostapfia colusana. The sequence goes on from JASWHV010000001.1 coordinate 64,806,228, forward strand.
TTAGGAGGGCGGGAACGCGTTGCCGAGGTAGCACAGAGGCATAGAGCTCGTCGCCGGCGAGCTACGGCGGTTATCCGGCGGCAGCATGGTGTCCAGCGTGTTCAGCATCCGAAATTATGTGAGGGCGGTGAGTCTTACCGTCGCCGGCGAGCTAGATCACCGAGAACGCCGACCTCGCCGGAGCTCCAGCGGCTCGGGCGGCGGCATCAGGAGGTAGACGAAGGCGCAGGCCCCATGTGTCAGCCGCTGAGTTAAGCATGCGCGAGCACGGTTAGTTTAAATTAAACAGGGTGTGCCCCGCTGTCAGACACGGATTAAGCGCGGGAAATGATTTTCTGTAGGAAAATAATTCAGGGATTAGCTCCAACTTGAGAAATTAATAACTTTGTGTAGGAAGCTCCAAATTCAGTGAACCAAATTTTGCTGAACTCAGAATTATGAGTAATTTCCAGCAACAAAAATTTCAGCTCATTAAACTAAATAGTTTTCCAGAATTAATTCCCTAAAATTTAAACTGTTAGGAATTTTATCTGGAGAATTGCTTTATGAAAAATTATGAAATTTGGCTGAGAGGTTCACTGGAAAATCCTTGAGTCACAGTAAAATTTTCAGACTCATCCAAGTTCATTTAGTCCCCCTAATGGGGTGATAAAGTGAACTGCCCTGAGAAAATAGAAAAATGTACAGAAACATTTTTCAGATTTTCTCAAATCTTGTTTAGGGCATAACTTCGCCTAGAATTCTTCAAATGACATGAAACCAATTCAATTAGAACCATCTCAAATTCTAGTTTCCAGAATGTAATGGTTGGTGCCATGAAAACCCCTGGAGTTACTTAGAGACTCTAATATTGACCAAATAGGCTTTTATTTGTACAAAGCTCAAATGAACGTTGTTTCAAATCAAACTTGGTCAAGACTCGAGTTAGGACCTTACCAAGCCACCATAAAAATTTCAGAGCCAAAGGGGAGGGCTAGCTAGAGTTGTAGTAATTACTTATTCAAGTTTACACATTGCATTTGAATTGACATGTAGTATCTCATTAACGTGTAGTCGCTGAAGGCGAGGAGACTCCGGAAGTGCTCAATTTCCTTTTCCGGACGAAGCTTTAACCACTGACCAGCAGCAACAAGGCAAGCCCCGGTTTGCATTAACCTTTTTATAAAGTTTTGCTTTGTTTACATGTCTAGTGTGAAGTATGAATGTGCATTATGTGTAGGATGGATGGAACCCCACTTGCATAACCAGAATTTGCCTATAAGAGTGAGGGTAGTGTCTAAGACCTCGAGTAGACAGGCTATGCTTAATGATTCATAGGACTTCGGTACAAGTCGATTAGTTGGAATCTACTCGCGAGTTTAGGATTGGGACACACGGGATTGATTCGAGTGATGTGAGATCACTCTAGTAATGAAAATGAGACTAGGCAGGGGCTAGGGTGCAGCAAGAGGAAGTCTTTTGTGCGCAGCCCTGTCCGTGTCAATTGAGGACCAATCCGTGTGCGGCCCTGCTGAACAAGTATTGAACGTACCGAAGGCATATCGGATATATGGGCCCCGATAAACCAATGTAACCTAAACCTCCGGGCGTCGAGGCATAACGCACCGATTTATAGGTGTAGGCTGAGGGCAGCAAGGTGGAAATCTGCTAACGGGCATAGAGAGATGCTGCGTGTAGGGAACCTCCTGCTCGTTTCGGTGCGACCGGTTCAACGTTTGGGCTGTTGGGCGAAAGGTTGTCCCGTACGACATCGAGTGAGCGTGCTGTGCAGCTCCATGGGTGGGCGTACATGACGTGCTCTTTGGGTATCCATGCAGGTGTATATCGAGTCGATTCCCCGTCCCTTGTGGTGACGAGTACCGCTTGTTCACTGTGTCGTAACGTAGATAAATCATGGAATGTTATGATTCAATTCTGCTGATATGTATAATTGTATTGCTACATGTGTGCCACCAAATGTTGCTTACTAAATTTCATATTCATGAACTGTTAACTTGTGGCTAAAAGATGAACTAAGGATGAACTTGTAGGCGTGTCCATTTGCTGAAATTACTATCCCATGTTTGTGTAAACTGCATGTAGAGTTTCATTCCTAGGTGAGTCGGTTAAGTCTTGTTGATCAATCGTGCTCATGGTTGCTGCTTAAGTGTTTTTCAGGTGAGGAGCCACCCACGGACTCGGGTTACGAGTCCACCGGCGAGGGTTACCCTCCGTCGGGGACCACGGCAGGGTGGGAGCCGTACACGCTGCGCTGAGCTGAGGAGTGCAGCTAGTGTGGGTTGCCCTAGGGCTGGGCAACCGACTTTTGCTAGATAGGTGGGCGTGAGTTGTACAAATCAAACTTCCGCTGTGTAATACGAACCTTAGTTTGTAACTGAGTATTGTACCAGTTTGTACAGTTTCAGTTGGTTTTCTATGTAATACAACGTCTCCTTATGATGTGCTGTCGGGTGTCGCATCGTGCGGCACCACCCTCTGCGATCCTGGATAAGCGGATTCCGGTCCGCCACAGCCTGGTAACAGAGCGGCATTGGGGATAGCACATTAATTAAGGACTGTATTACAGGAAAACTTAGGTTTACGGTGAGGATTCGGTAGTTTGCCCAAGTAAGGACTATATTAGCATAGTTACTTAAAGTGGCAATACTAACCTATGTGTTATAATTCTGAATTTAAATTATGTAAAGACGCACCTACGCTCTGGTAAGAATGGTAAGGAACGCCACCGAAAGCGGTTCAATTTCGGTTAGCTCCCCTGACGAGGAACGTGGTGCAGGGATAGATCTCACAGCTTGGTGTGAGACGTTAATATGAAACTTTTGGACTCTTCATGTTCCTAAGCTCATATGAAACACTGATCCCTAGCGTGCATTAGGCAAGTAAGTGGAGACCCCATCGTGTGGTCAGTAACGCGATAGTGTGTTCGTCTGGAAATGGCCCAGTAGGACATACGCAGCGCTTGCCATTGGCGTGCCCTGCAGGGCAGTAGGTGGTATCCGTTGGATTGATAACATTCCCAACCGTGACGACCCGTTCATGATATACTCGGGTTCCCCGTCGTGTGGTGTTGAAACACGATCACGTACCTTGAGACGTGACTTAACTCAAGGACGGCCGTATGACAATGATATGGGCGTTTGTATTTACTTTTAAATATGGTCCTGCCTGAAATGGAAACAACCATTGAGTGCATCATTATTTTGTGGTCTTCTGCAGGTACTAACCACGTATGTATGCCGTGTAGTATAAGTGTGCGAGAGCCCGTTTAGTGCCACAACTGAGACGTATATGCCGGTATAATCCGGTTAGGATTTTCTTTTGTGAGGAACGTAGTACCGACATATCATAGGCATGTGCATAAAAGATAATGATAACAAGGAATTAAAATCACTAAGTTTCAACATTTAGGATCCTGGTCGGGTAGAAAAATTTGATAGTGATCAGTGTAGTTCCAAAGGTTTGAAAAACAGAGTGCTCTGTTTGGGCTGCAAGTTTGCTGAACTTTGATAGGGCATAACTCACAGATTATTCCGCCAATGGAGGTGTGGGATATAGTTCTGGAAATTTTTTTCAGCACTCCACAACTTTGTTGTAGACTTCCAGATATGAATTACACCTTAAGAGGGCTTGAGTTCCAGAGGGATGTAAACTGTCCAGAACCAGGACAGATTTAAAACACTCTCTGGACTGGTCTGTTTTTCAAGCATAACTTACTATAGAAAAATGTAAAATTGTCATATCATACATCTTCAGAAAGGGTAGGATATGTGTTACATCTTTTTAATTCAAAGTGTCTGTATTTGCAGCAAGGAATTCAGTGGAAATATGAGTTTAAAACAACAACTTCCCAAAGGAGGTGCTGTTGAAATTCATTCTGTTAACTTTGAATTACCATAACTTTTTAACCACAGCTGATCTGAGGGCAAATAAATACTCGTTGGAAAGATACTGAAGTTAACTTTAACTTCGGTATTCAAGTTGAGTCAAGAAAATGCCCAGAACCAGATCAAAATTTTGGATATGTAGAAACTGGTCATTCTGATAGAGGAATGACAGTTGAACTCATTTGGGAGATTATTGTACTCTAGGGGGTTTAAGTACTTCCAATGGTGTAGAACATACTCAGGAGTGGTTATCTTCAACTAGTAAAAGAGTGAGTATATGCCGTACTCAAGTTTCTTTTGCTAGAGGCCATGTTTGTGTCGTATTGAATATAAAAGGGTGGTATACGTGATGACAAAGCGATAGTAACGTCTCGTAGTGACCAAAACTAGTTGGGGTGAGCTTCCAAAGAGGAGGTTCATCAAGTTGGATTTAACTATCTTGTATTTGGTCTGGTAATGGTGTAGCTTGTGCAAAGTTATTACATTGTCCTTATACGAGATGTATCGCAAGTTTTAATGTCATTATGTTTTACGCCTATTTTATTGGACTGCATGCAATATGTTGCGAGATTGATGTTTATTGCCGTATGGTTGCAGATGGTTCGCACTCGGACCACGCACGAGATTGGTGGCTCTAGCCAGCAGGGAGTCGATGACTCCCATTCACCTGCCTACGACAGCACCCGGCAGCAGCAACCACCACCGCCGCCTCCGCTTACCCTAGCGGATGTGATAGCGGCACTAGTGGGTGGTCGTGAGGAGCCGACTGACCTGCTCCGCATGATCGTGCAGAATACATCCCAGGTGGGGGGCGTCAAGAGAGGGGGCCTCATGAGCCCCGTGAGATGACGTAGTTGGACTTCATCAGTACGCACCCTCCGGTGTTCGCATAAGACGCAGAACCACTGGAGGCCGACAACTGGCTGCGGACAATCGAGTCCAAGTTCGGGCTGCTCCAATGCACGGAGCGGCAAAAGACTCTGTTCGCGGCGCAGCAGCTTCACGGTGCCGCTGGTGCGTGGTGGGCGAATTATGTCGCCTCACGTGCGGCTGGCCATGCCGTGGAGTGGGAAGAATTCTGGGAGGCGTTCCGCGCCTACCATATCCCTCCCGGGATAATGAAGAGGGAGTTCCAAGAGTTCTTGGAGCTGAAGCAGGGCGGGAGGAGTTCCCATGACTACTCCCATGCCTTCAACCATCTGGCACAATATGCGTCGGATTACGTCTCCACGGAGGAAAAGAAACAGGAGCACTTCTATCGGGGGTTACACACTGAGATGAAGACGCATCTCGTTCAATAGAATCGCGGCACCTTCAACGATCTCGTCAATGCCGCAATCATGCAAGAAGACGCTCAGCGAGAACTGGCGGCTGAGCAGCGGAAGCGCAACACTCCACCCAGCAGTGGCGGTGGCGCTCCCCAGAAGCACCGCATGGTGTATCGGACACCATCCGGACAGCAGTGGCATCCACCGGCGCGACCTCAACCGTTTGGGGGTCGTTCTTTTCAGTCACCCCCATTCCGACCGCCGATGCCACCACCGCGACCGCAACAGCAGCAGATGGCACCCCGGGCGTTTCCACCGCCACAATGCGCCCCGGGTTTCTGTGGCGGACCGGAATCCGCTCATCCAGGATCGCAGAGGGTGGTGCCGCGCGATGCGTCACCCGACAGCACATGTCATAAGAACACATTATATTACAAGGGAAAACAAACTGAAGGTACAAAGTAGTACACTTCTCAGTTACAAACTAGAGTCTTTATTACACAGCGGAAGTTTCTATTGTACAACTCAAGCCCGCCTATCTAGCAAAAGTACGTTGCCCAGCCCTAGGGAAACCCACACTAGCTGCACGTCTCGGCTCAGCGCGGCGTGTACGGCTCCCACTCAGCCGTGGTCCCCGACGGAGGGTAACCCTCGCCGGTGGACTCGTACTCCGAGTCCGTGGGTGGCTCCTCACCTGAAAAACACTTAAGCAGCAACCGTGAGCACGAAAGCTCAACAAGGCTTAACCGACTCACCTAAGCATGAAACACTACATGAGGTGTACCATGACATAGGATAGCAATGTTGCAGCAAATGGACACGCCTACAAATTCGTCCTTAGTTCATCTTTTAGCCACAAGTTTCAGTTCATGAAGCTGAAATTTAGTAAGCAATCTTTGGTGGCACACATGTAGCAACACACTTATATCATAACAGCAATATTGAATCATAACATTTCATGCATTATTCTACGTTACGACGCAGTGAACAAGCGGTACTCGTCACCGCGAGGGACGGCGAATCGACTCGATATACACCTGCAGGGAAACTCAAAGAGCACGTCACGTACGCCCATCCGTGGAGCTGCACAGCACGCTCACTCGATGTCGTACGGGACAACCTTTCACCCAACAGCCCAAACGTCGAACCGGTCGCACCGAAACGAGCAGGAGGTTCCCCACGCGGAGCATCTCTCTATGCCCGTTGGCATATTTCCACCTTGCTGCCCTCAGCCTACACCTATAAATCGGTGCGTTATGCCTCGACGCCCGGAGGTTTAGGCTACATCAGTTTATCGGGGCCCATATATCAGATATGCCTTCGGTACATTCAATACTTGTTCAGCAGGGCCGCACACGGATCGGTCCTCAATCGACACGGGCAGGGCCACGCACACAAGACTCTCTCTTGCTGCGCCCTAGCCCCTGCCTAGTCTCATTTTCATTACTAAAGTGATCTCACATCACTCAACCGAACCCGTGTGTCCCACGCCTATCTCGCGAGTAGATTCCAACTACTCGACTTATACCGAAGCCCTATGAATCTTTAAGCATAGCCTTTCTACTCGATGTTCTAAACACTACCCTCACTCTTCTAGGAACCTTTGGTTATGCAAGTGGGGTTTCATTCATCCTATACCTAATGCACATACATACTTCATATGACACATGTAAACAAAATAAATCTTATAAAAAGATTAATGCAAACCGGGGCTTGCCTTGTTGCTTCTGGTCAGGGGTTAGTTCCTCTTCCGGAAGGAGGAAGTCCAGCACTTCCGGAGTCTCTTCTTCAATGGCTACACGTTGAATACAATACTATATGTAAATTTAAATGCAAAGTGTAAACTTGAATACTCATTTACTAATAACTCTAGTTAGCCCTCCCCTGTGGTTCTGAAATTTTTATTGTGGCTTGGTAGGGTCCTAACCAGAGTCTTGACCAAGTTTCATTTGAAACAAAGTTCATTTCAACCTTGTACAAATAAAAGCCCATTTGGTCAATATTTGAGCCTCTGAATAATTCCAGGGGTTTTCATGGCTCCAACCATGACTTTCTGGAATCTAGACTTTAAGATGGTTCTAATGGAGTTAGTTTCATGTCGTTTGAAGAATTCTACATAAAGTTATGCCCTAATTAAGATTTGAGAAAATCTGAAAAATGTTTCTGTACATTTCTCTATTTTCTCAGGGCAGTTCTCTTAATCACCCGATTAGGGTAATTAAGTGAACTTGGATGAGTCTGAAAATTTTTCTGGTATTCAGGGATTTTCCAATGAACCTTTCAGCCAAATTTCAGAATTTTTCATAAAGTAGTTCTCCAGATAAAATTCCCAACAGTTCAAACTTTAGGGATTTAATTCTGGAAAACTATTCACTTTTATGAGCTGAATTTGGTATTGCTGGAAAGTGCTCAGAGAGATAAATCCAGCAAAATTTGATTCACTCGATTTGGAGCTTTTCTAGCCAATGTTCTGAGGATTTGAAGTTTGGAAGAATTCTGAAAATTGGGGGAAAAGTTTAAACTCTCGGGGCCCGCGGGGACACGTGTCGAGCGCGGAGGTGTCCGGCACACCGGGGATACCACACGTGTCGAGCGCGGAGGTGTCCGGCACACCGGAGCTCACAGGGTATTTGCGTGCCAGCACAGCCGATCCCCGACCACACCCGATCCCGATTTAAATTCTTCAGCCACTGACACGTGGGCCAGCCGGCTTCGTCTTCCACCCGCCGTTCTCTCGCGCCCGCGCCGCCGACCTCGCCGGAGCAGACTCGAGGCTCGCCGGCTCGCCGCTGCCGGACCTCCCATGGTCTGAAACTCGCTGCCAGGGGGTTGTCGACGTCGAGGAACACGTCGGTGGTGACAGGTCGGTCTGGGGGTGACCGGAAGTAGCTCGGCGACGTGCCGCGTCCTCGGTTGAGGTTCGACACCGTCGACCGTGGTTTCTAAACCCGCCAACCCCTCGAACAAACGGCCCTACAGCATCAGTGTGTCTCTAGGAAGCTCGACAAGGTATCAAAAGGGTTCAGGGATGGCGGCAAGTCGGTCGGCTCCATGTGACCGATCGTGCCTGCCATGACCGCCCTCGATCGAGCTCGAAATTCGTCACTCCTAGACAGTTTCACGCTACGGATGCAGAAAAGAACTTGATCGCCGGCTAGTCCAGCGTCCATGTGCAAGATTTGATGACCTCCGAAAGATCATAGAGCGAGAATTTAAAGAAACCGTACCAGAAATTCGGTTTACGGTCGCCGGAGCAAAAACTGGAAATTCTCTGCGGATTCTTCACGGTTGGCTTCCAAACTTGGAGGAGAGCAGCACGGTGATCGCGTGCTCCTGTTGCCTCTCTCGCTGGACCGTGAAAACGCCTGTGGAACGCTGCCCACGGGCGCCTGACTCTCGGCTGAGGTTGAGTCGCCACTGTGGCGATCGCTCTCGGGCAAAGGAGGTCAGAGCTCGAGGTTTCCGGCGTTGGAGAGGTGGAGTGCGAGCTCAGGTGGCTGTCTAGCAGCTCAGGGACGAAGGAGGAGATGGTTTTGCTGGTTTTCCCGATTGAGCAGAGAGCTGCGGCGAGAAACAATGCCGCTGCTCGGGTTTGCCCGCGAGAAGATAAAGCCGGCCGACTCCTGCTTGGCTGAGGTGGTGCCGGTCGCGTGGGGGCGCGAGCCAGCCGCCCTGGGCACCGGCGCGCGGAGAGGGAAGCAGCTGGTGGCGCCGGTAGCTGCTCGGTGGCATAGCCGACAGCTGCTCGGCGGAATTTCTCACCGAGACTCTGACTTTGGGTGCAAGTTTCTCCTTCTCCCCTCTATGACACGTGGGTCCCACCCGGGGTTTTAACCTCTGGAATTTACTCCTAATCACTGTTGTAAACAGTGAGCCCCATAATACCCCTGGTGATTCAAATTATTCACCCCTGAGCCATTTGAATTGGATAGAATTCAAATTGGGTTCGGCTTGGGTGAATTTCAGCACAAGTTTAGTTTTGAATTCAAATAAAGTTTGAATTCGTCCCACTTAGCTCATGTCAAGATCAACTCCAAATGGAATGAAAATTGGTGTGTGAGCTCACAAAAATGTGCTGAATAAGAATATAAAGCTAACTTTTGAATTTGGGTGATGAAAGTTGCTGCAATTTGAATTTACATTCAAATTGGCCTCTTTTTCAAACAACCCAAAAAGTGCCTCAAAAAGTGTTGGATTTCTATGAAACTTGGATTGAACCTTCCCAAGACTTTTTAAGTTCTAGGGGCGAGCTCAACCTCTCATGTTCCTATGTCCAAATCCCACTTTGTGAAAAGGAAGACTTTCCCCTCTAATCACTCTTTTGACGAAGGTTACTTGCTCTTCACAATATTTCCTAAGATATCCACAACGAAAACTGTGGTGTTGTGAGGTGAAGAAAAGTTTTTGCAAGTCCCTTTTTTTTGGGCTTTTACATCCCTCCCCACTTAAAAGAATCTCATCCCGAGATTACAAAAGAAGAGATAGCGATGTAGTAGGGACTTACCCGTGTTGAGAAGCCATGAACTCCGGGTAATTTGAGTGAAGGAACTCCTCGCTCTCCCACGTCGCTTCATCAGCGGTGTGGTTACTCCAGAGGATCTTGTAGAACCACAACGTTCTGCTACGCGTGGTTCGGGCTTTCTCATCAAGAATTTCCACCGGATACTCATCATATGTTAAATCCGGTTTCAACTCGCCAATGTCTTCAATAGGAACAGCAGCTGTATGCTTCAAACATTTTCGCAGTTGCGAAACGTGGAAGATATCATGGACACCAGCAAGGGATGCCGGTAGCTCCAATCGATACGCTGCTGGTCCACACTTCTCGGTGATAGCATAGGGTCCAATGAAACGGGGAGCGAGCTTCCACTTCACACCGAACCGGTGCACGCCCTTCATCGAAGACACGCGGAGGTACACGTGTTCCCTAACGTCAAAGTGCAACGGTCTACGCCTCTTATCAGCGTAGCTCTTCTGTCGGGATTGAGCGGCCTTCAAATTGGCTTGAATTGTCCGAACGCGCTCTTCGGCGTCGTTCACCACATCAACCCCGAATGTGACCCTTTCACCGGATTCGCACCAATTTAATGGGGTGCGGCATTTGCGACCGTAGAGAGCTTCGTAGGGTGCCATCTTGATGCTCGCCTGATAGCCATTGTTGTACGAGAATTCCGCCAATGGTAGGTGATCATCCCAGTTCCTACCATGGTGGATGGCACATGCTCTCAACATGTCTTCCAGAACTTGATTCACCCTCTCTGTTTGGCCATCTGTCTGAGGGTGATAAGCGGAGCTCCTGATCAACTTAGTACCCAATGCAGAGTGTAGCTGCTCCCAAAAGCGAGATACAAATAATGCACCTCGATCTGAGACAATGGTCTTGGGTACCCCGTATAGGCATAGAATCTTCGCTATGTATAGCTCCGCATATTTGCCGGCATTGTAACGTGTATTTACCGGAATGAAGTGAGCCGTCTTGGTTAACCGATCAACGATTACTCATATGGAATCATGCTTGTTGGATGTTAGGGGTAATCCCACAATGAAATCCATGCTCACATCTTCCCATTTCCATGCCGGGATCTTCAGGGGTTGCAATAGCCCTGATTTCTTCATGTGATCAGCCTTCACTCGTCGGCACGTATCACACTCGGATACATACTTCGCTACTTCCCGCTTCATCCGTGTCCACCAAAATTTCTTTTTCAAATCTTGGTACATCTTGTTGCTGCCCGGATGAATGGAGTATTTAGACAAGTGAGCTTCATCGAGGATCTTTTTCCTCAACTCCATATCTCGGGGTACTACTATGCGGTCATTGAACCATAGCGTCCCCTCATCATCTTTCCGGAAACATTTAATTTCTCCATTGTCTATCCGTCTCCGGAGATGTGTCATGCCTTTGTCATCTTTCTGAGCTGCAATGATGTCCTCCCAAATCGTAGGGATGAGGGCAAGGTTGTACAGCGATCCATACGGAACCAAGTACAAACTTGGCTCTTCCTCCTCCACTGGTGTAATGGTGAGATGATGGACATGTGACTTCCGACTCAGCGCGTCGGCAACCACATTCGCCTTGCCAGGGTGGTAGTGAATCTCAATTTCATAGTCCTTGATTAATTCTAACCACCTCCTTTGCCTCATGTTCAGCTCCTTCTGGGTGAAAATGTATTTCAAGCTCTTGTGATCGGTGTAGAGATGCACCATATTCCCCAGGAGATAGTGCCTCCACATTTTCAGCGCCAACACCCCGGCAGCAAGTTCAAGATCATGAGTAGGGTAGTGCTGCTCATGGTTCCGAAGTTGGCGTGAGCCATATGCGACCACACGTCCTTCCTGCATCAACACGCAGCCAAGCCCAATACCGGACGCGTCACAATACACGTCGAAGGGCTTTGTTGTATCCGGCTGAGCTAACACCGGGGCTGTTGTGAGATGCTTCACCAATGTTCGGAACGCTCCTTCACACGCCGTGTTCCAAACATATTTCGTCCCTTTCTTTAGCAACTCTGTCATCGGCTTAGCGAGCTTGGAGAAGCTTGGAATGAATCTACGGTAGTATCCCGCTAACCCGAGGAAGCTTCTGACTTCATGGACTGAAGTGGGAGCTTTCCATTTTAGCACTTGCTCTATTTTGCTTGGGTCAACCGCAATGCCTTCTGCTGAGATGATATGTCCCAAGAAAGGCACTTGGCTGATCCAAAACTCGCATTTACTGAACTTGGCGTAGAGCTTGTGGTCTCGCAATCGTTGAAGAACGATCAGCAAGTGTTCGGCATGTTCGGCTTCTGTCTTGGAGTAAACCAAGATATCGTCGATGAACACTACCACGAACTTGTCCAGCTCCGGCATGAACACCGAGTTCATGAGATACATGAAATGGGCTGGAGCATTTGTGAGACCAAAGGACATGACGAGATATTCATATAGTCCATATCTCGTCGCGAAGGCCGTCTTCGGGATATCCTCCGCCCGGATCTTTATCTGATGATATCCAGAGCGAAAGTCCATCTTGGAGAACACACTTGCCCCCACAAGTTGATCAAACAATATGTCAATACGGGGCAGTGGGTACTTATTCTTGATGGTGACGGCGTTGAGCGGCCGGTAATCCACACACAGCCGTAGGGTTTCATCCTTCTTCTTTACAAACAGCGCCGAGCATCCCCAAGGCGAGGAACTCGGCCTAATGAAATCCTTGCTCAACAGATCATTGAGCTGTTCTTTCAGTTCAGCCAGCTCATTTGGAGCCATTTTGTATGGTCTCCGTGATATGGGCGTAGTCCCGGGTGCAAGTTCAATCTTGAACTCGACGTCCCGCTCAGGTGGCATGCCCGGAAGATCATCCGGGAACACGTCGGGATACTCCCGGACTACGGGGATGTCCTCCAACTTGAGAGCTTCAGTATTGTTGATCACTGAAACTTCCCGGACTGGATTATCTAATAGGAGGGACTGCGGACGGTGTAACGGGGAGTTGAGGTGAACCGTCCGTGTTAGAGTTTCCAGGACAGCGCCATGGTAACTTAGCCATGACATTCCCAAGATTGCATCAATCTTCTGCCCCCCTAAGATAATCATAGTGGTGGGATATATCTTCCCACCTAAACACAATGGTGCTTTTGGAACCATCATAGTTGCTGAAATCTTTCCTCCTGGTGAGCGGATCATATAAGAACACTCGGTTGGAAAGGTTTCCAGCTGATGCTGAGCCACATATGATGCACTAATGAAGTTGTGGGTTGCACCAGAATCGAACAATATTATGATGGCTTGATGGTTGAGAGTGAACGTACCCGCCAGCACGTTGTCTCCTTCTAGGGCCTCCTCATTGTCGAGGTTGCGGACGCCTCCAGTCCACTGACCAACCTTCTTCACCGGAGGTCGGCCTCGAGCACCGCCCAGGAGCTGGGCTTGCCCGCTGCTCTGCTGCCCCTGGGGACAGTCCTTCGCGAAGTGGCCCACCTGGCCACACGTGAAGCAGGTGAAACGGGGTGGTCCCCCGCTGATCGGTGGACGGAATCCCGGGGCGCGTTGTGGCGGTGGAAACGCCCGGGGTGCCGTCTGCTGCTGCTGTTGCTGTCTTGGTGGTGGCATCGGCGGACGGAGCGAGGGCGACTGGAACGGACGTCCCCCGAACCGTTGAGGTCGCGCCGGTGGATGCCACTGCTGGCCGGATGGTGTCCGATACACCATACGGTACTTCTGGGGTGCGCCACCACCGCTGCTAGGTGGAGCGCTGCGCTTCCTCTGCTCAGCTGCCAACTCCCGCTGAGCATCCTCTTGCATAATCGCGGCATTGACTAGGTCGTTGAAAGTGCCGCGATTCCACTGAACGAGATGGGTCTTCATTTCGGGGTGTAACCCCCGATAGAAGTGCTCCCGCTTCTTCTCCTCGGTGGAGATGTAGTCTGACGCATACTGCGCCAGATGGTTGAAGACACGGGAGTAGTCATGGGCACTCCTCCCGCCCTGCTTCAGCTCCAAGAATTCTTGGAACTTCCTCTTCATTATTCCGGAAGGAATGTGGTAGGCGCGGAACGCCTCCCGGAACTCTTTCCATTCCACGGCATGGCCAGCCGGACGTGAGGCGACATAATTCGCCCACCACGCACCAGCGGCACCGTGGAGCTGCTGTGCTGCGAACAGGGTCTTCTGCCGCTCCATACATTGGAGCAGCCCGAACTTGGACTCGATAGTCCGCAGCCAGTTGTCCGCCTCCAGTGGTTCTTCGGCTTCGGTGAACACTGGAGGGTGCGTACTCATGAAATCCGAGTACGACACTTCCCGGGGCTCACGAGGCCCTCTATCTTGACGTCCCCCTGCCTGAGACGTATTCTGCACGATCGTGCGGAGCAGGTCGGTCTGCTCCTCACGACCTCCCACCAATGCCGCTATCACATCCGCTAGCGTAAGCGGAGGCGGCGGTGGTGGCTGCTGCTGCGGGGTGCTGTCGTAGGCCGGTGGCTGGGAGTCATCACCTCCCTGTTGGCTAGAGCCACCAACCTCGTGCGTGGTCCTAGTACGAACCATCTGCAACCACACGACAATAATCATCAGTCCCGCAGCATTGTTGCATGCAGTCCAATAAAAATGGGCGTAAAACATTATGACAACAAAAACATGCGATATATCTCGTAAGTAGATAATGTGATAACTTTGCACAAACTACACCATTACCAGAGCAAACACAAGTTAGTTTAATCCAACTTGATGAACCTCCACTTTGGAAGCTCACCATAACTAGGTTTGGTCTTTACGAGACATTACTATCGCGTTGTCATCACGTATACCACCCTTAGGGTACAACACCCTCTCCAATGAGTTCAACTGTCATTCTTCTGTCAGAATGACCAGTTTCTACCTATTCCAAGTTTTGATCTGGTTCTGGGCAGTTTCCCGACTCAAGTTGAATACCAAAGTTAATGTCAACTTCAGTATCTTTCCAACGAGTATTCATTTGCCCCCAGATCAGCTTTGGTTAAAAAGGTTATGCTAATTCAAAGTTAGCAGAATTTCTGGAAGAATTTTAACAGCACCTCCCTTGGAAAAGAGCTGTTTTCAATTCGAGTTTCCACTGAAATCTGTGCTGAAACTTCAGAAACTTTGAATTGCAAAGATGTCAGACATCTTGTACTCTTTCAAAGGAGGTATCATATGAAAATTTAAAATTTTCTACTGGGAGTTATTCTTGAAAAACAGAACAGTCCAGAGAATGTTTTAACACTGTCCTAGTTCTGGACAGTTACATGTCTCTGAGATTTAAGCCATCTTAAGGTGAGTTTCAGTTCTGGAAGTCTACAACAAAGTGGTAGAGTACTTAAATACCTTTCCAGAACTATATAGCACACCTCTCTGGCTAAAGGACCTGTGAGTTATACCCTGTGGAAGATCAGCAAACTTGCTGTCCAAAGCAGAGCACTCTGTTTTTCATCCCTTTGGCTATCCTGCCCCACTATCCCATTCTTATACCCAACCAGGGTCCTAAATGTTGAACCTATAGATTTTACTCTTTGTTCTCATTATTTTGCATGCATATGCCTACAATAACTCAGTACTACGTTCCTCACAAAAGAAAATCCTAACCGGATCATACCGGCATATACGTCTCAAGTGTGGCACTAAACGGTCTCTCACACACGTTTTCTACACGGATACATACGTGGTTAGTACCTGCAGAAGACCACACAATAATGGTGCACTCAATGGTTATTCATTTCAGGCAGTTCCATATTTGAAAGTAAATACAAACGCCCGTATCATTGTCATAAGGCCGTCCTTGAGTTAGGTCACGTCTCAAGGTACGTGATCGTGTTTCAACACCACACGACGGGGAACCCGAGTAGGTCATGAACGGGTCGTCACGGTTGGGAATGTTATCAACCCAACAGATACCACCTACTGCCCTGCAGGGCACGCCGATGGCAAGCGCTGCGTATGTCCTCCTGGGCTATTTCCAGACGAACACACTCTCGCGTTACTGACCACGCGATGGGGTCTCCACTTACTTGCCTAATGCACACTAGGGATCAGCGTTTCATATGAACTCAGGGACATGACGAGTCCAAGAGTTTCATATTGACGTCTCACACCAAGCTGTGAGATCAATCCCTGAACCACGTTCCTCGTCAGGGGGAGCTAACCGAAATTGAACCGCTTTCGGTGGCGTTCCTTACCATACTTACCAGAGCGTAGGTGCAACGTTACATAATTGAAATTCAGTATTATAACACATAAGTTAGTCTTTGCCACTTTAAGTAACTATGCTAGTATAGTCCTTACTTGGGCAACTACCGAATCCTCACCGTAATCCTAAGTTTTCCCATAATACCGTCCTTAAGTACTGTGCTATCCCCAATGCAGCTCTGATACCAGGCTGTGGCGGACCGGAATCCGCTCATCCAGGATCGCAGAGGGTGGTGCCGCGATGCGTCACCCGACAGCACATGTCATAAGAACACATTATATTACAAGGGAAAACAAACTGAAGGTACAAAGTAGTACACTTCTCAGTTACAAACTAGAGTCTTTATTACACAGCGGAAGTTTCTATTGTACAACTCCAGCCCGCCTATCTAGCAAAAGTCGGTTGCCCAGCCCTAGGGCAACCCACACTAGCTGCACGTCTCAGCTCAGCGCGGCGTGTACGGCTCCCACTCAGCCGTGGTCCCCGACGGAGGGTAACCCTCGCCGGTGGACTCGTACTCCGAGTCCGTGGGTGGCTCCTCACCTGAAAAACACTTAAGCAGCAACCGTGAGCACGAAGGCTCAACAAGGCTTAACCGACTCACCTAAGCATGAAACTCTACATGAGGTGTACCATGACATAGGATAGCAATGTTGCAGCAAATGGACACGCCTACAAATTCGTCCTTAGTACATCTTTTAGCCACAAGTTAACAGTTCATGAAGCTGAAATTTAGTAAGCAATCTTTGGTGGCACACATGTAGCAACACACTTATATCATAACAGCAATATTGAATCATAACATTTCATGCATTATTCTACGTTACGACGCAGTGAACAAGTGGTACTCGTCACCGCGAGGGACGGCGAATCGACTCGATATACACCTGCAGGGAAACCCAAAGAGCACGTCACGTACGCCCATCCGTGGAGCTGCACAGCACGCTCACTCGATGTCGTACGGGACAACCTTTCACCCAACAGCCCAAACGTCGAACCGGTCGCACCGAAACGAGCAGGAGGTTCCCCACGCAGAGCATCTCTCTATGCCCGTTGGCAGATTTCCACCTTGCTGCCCTCAGCCTACACCTATAAATCGGTGCGTTATGCCTCGACGCCCGGAGGTTTAGGCTACATCAGTTTATCGGGGCCCATATATCCGATATGCCTTCGGTACGTTCAATACTTGTTCAGCAGGGCCGCACACGGATCGGTCCTCAATCGACACGGGCAGGGCCGCGCACACAAGACTCTCTCTTGCTGCGCCCTAGCCCCTGCCTAGTCTCATTTTTATTACTAAAGTGATCTCACATCACTCAACCGAACCCGTGTGTCCCACGCCTATCTCGCGAGTAGATTCCAACTACTCGACTTGTACCGAAGCCCTATGAATCTTTAAGCATAGCCTTTCTACTCGATATTCTAAACACTACCCTCACTCTTCTAGGAACCTTTGGTTATGCAAGTGGGGTTTCATTCATCCTATACCTAATGCACATACATACTTCATATGACACATGTAAACAAAATAAAACTTATAAAAAGGTTAATGCAAACCGGGGCTTGCCTTGTTGCTGCTGGTCAGGGGTTAGTTCCTCTTCCGGAAGGAGGAAGTCCAGCACTTCCGGAGTCTCTTCTTCAATGGCTACACGTTGAATACAATACTATATGTAAATTTAAATGCAAAGTGTAAACTTGAATACTTATTTACTAATAACTCTAGTTAGCCCTCCCCTGTGGTTCTGAAATTTTTATTGTGGCTTGGTAGGGTCCTAACCAGAGTCTTGACCAAGTTTCATTTGAAACAAAGTTCATTTCAACCTTGTACAAATAAAAGCCCATTTGGTCAATATTTGGGCCTCTGAATAATTCCAGGGGTTTTCATGGCTCCAACCATGACTTTCTGGAATCTAGACTTTAAGATGGTTCTAATGGAGTTGGTTTCATGTCGTTTGAAGAATTCTACAGAAAGTTATGCCCTAATTAAAATTTGAGAAAATCTGAAAAATGTTTCTGTACATTTTTCTATTTTCTCAGGGCAGTTCTCTTAATCACCCGATTAGGGTAATTAAGTTAACTTGGATGAGTCTGAAAATTTTTCTGGTATTCAGGGATTTTCCAATGATCCTTTCAGCCAAATTTCAGAATTTTTCATAAAGTAGTTCTCCAGATAAAATTCCCAACAGTTCAAACTTTAGGGATTTAATTCTGGAAAACTATTCACTTTTATGAGCTGAATTTGGTATTGCTGGAAAGTGCTCAGAGAGCTAAATCCAGCAAAATTTGATTCACTCGATTTGGAGCTTTCTAGCCAAAGTTCTGAGGATTTGAAGTTTGGAAGAATTCTGAAAATCGGGGGAAAAGTTTAAACTCTCGGGGCCCGCGGAGACACGTGTCGAGCGCGGAGGTGTCCGGCACACCGGGGATACCACACGTGTCGAGCGCGGAGGTGTCCGGCACACCGGAGCTCAAAGGGTATTTGCGCGCCAGCACAGCCTATCCCCGACCACACCTGATCCCGATTTAAATTCTTCAGCCGCTGACACGTGGGCCAGCCGGCTTCGTCTTCCACCCGCCGTTCTCTCGCGCCCGCGCCGCCGACCTCGCCGGAGCAGACTCGAGGCTCGCCGGCTCGCCGCTGCCGGACCTCCCATGGTCTGAAACTCGCCGCCAGGGGGTTGTCGACGTCGAGGAACACGTCGGTGGTGACAGGTCGGTCCGGGGGTGACCGGAAGTAGCTCGGCGACGTGCTGCGGCCTCGGTTGAGGTTCGACACCGTCGACCGTGGTTTCTAAACCAGCCAACCCCTCGAACAAACGTCCCTACAGCATCAGTGTGCCTCTAGGAAGCTCGACAAGGTATCAAAAGGGTTCAGGGATGGCGGCAAGTCGGTCGGCTCCGTGTGACCGATCGTGCCTGCCATGACCGCCCTCGATCGAGCTCGAAATTTTTCACTCCTAGACAGTTTCACGCTACGGATGCAGAAAAGAACTTGATCGCCGGCTAGTCCAGCGTCCATGTGCAAGATTTGATGACCTCCGAAAGATCATAGAGCGAGAATTTAAAGAAACCGTACCAGAAGTTCGGTTTACGGTCGCCGGAGCAAAAACTGGAAATTCTCTGCGGATTCTTCACGGTTGGCTTCCAAACTTGGAGGAGAGCAGCACGGTGATCGCGCGCTCCTGTTGCCTCTCTCGCTGGACCGTGAAAACGCCTGTGGAACGCTGCCCACGGGCGCCTGACTCTCGGCTGAGGTTGAGTCGCCACTGTGGCGATCGCTCTCGGGCAAAGGAGGTCAGAGCTCGAGGTTTCCGGCGTTGGAGAGGTGGAGTGCGAGCTCAGGTGGCTGTCTAGCAGCTCAGGGACGAAGGAGGAGATGGTTTTGCTGGTTTTCCCGATTGAGCAGAGAGCTGCGGCGAGAAACAATGCCGCTGCTCGGGTTTGCCCGCGAGAAGATAAAGCCGGCCGACTCCTGCTCGGCTGAGGTGGTACCGGTCACGTGGGGGCGCGAGCCAGCCGCCCTGGGCGCCAGCGCGCGGAGAGGGAAGCAGCTGGTGGCGCCGGTAGCTGCTCGGTGGCTTAGCCGACAGCTGCTCGGCGGAATTTCCCACCGAGACTCTGACTTTGGGTGCAAGTTTCTCCTTCTCCCCTCTATGACACGTGGGTCCCATCCGGGGTTTTAACCTCTGGAATTTACTCCTAATCACTGTTGTAAACAGTGAGCCCCATAATACCCCTGGTGATTCAAATTATTCACCCCTGAGCCATTTGAATTGGATAGAATTCAAATTGGGTTCGACTTGGGTGAATTTCAGCACAAGTTTAGTTTTGAATTCAAATAAAGTTTGAATTCGTCCCACTTAGCTCATGTCAAGATCAACTCCAAATGGAATAAAAATTGGTGTGTGAGCTCACAAAAATGTGCTCAATAAGAATATGAAGCTAACTTTTGAATTTGGGTGATGAAAGTTGCTGCAATTTGAATTTACATTCAAATTGGCCTCTTTTTCAAACAACCCAAAAAGTGCCTCAAAAAGTGTTGGATTTCTATGAAACTTGGATTGAACCTTCCCAAGACTTTTTAAGTTCTAGGGGCGAGCTCAACCTCTCATGTTCCTATGTCCAAATCCCACTTTGTGAAAAGGAAGACTTTCCCCTCTAATCACTCTTTTGACGAAGGTTACTTGCTCTTCACAATATTTCCTAAGATATCCACAACGAAAACTGTGGTGTTGTGAGGTGAAGAAAAGTTTTTGCAAGTCCCTTTTTTTTGGGCTTTTACAGTTTCTGTCCGCCGATCAGCGGAGGACCGCCCCACTACACTTGTTTCACGTGTGGCCAGGTGGGCCATTTCGCGAAGGACTGTCCCCAGGGGCAGCAGAGCAGCGGGCAAGCCCAGTTCCAGTGCGGTGCTCGAGGCTGACCTCTAGTCAAAAAGGTTGGTCAGCGGACTGGGGGCGTTCGCAACCTCGACCACGAGGATGCCCCAGAGGGAGAAAACGTGCTGGCGGGTACGCTCACTCTCAACGATCAAGCCATCATCATATTATTTTATTCTGGTGCAACCCAGAACTTTATAAGTGCATCATATGTGGTCAAGCATCAACTGGAAGCCTTTCCAACCGAGTGTTCTGATATGATCTGCTCACCGGGAGGAAAGATTTCAGCAACTATGGTGATTCCGAAAGCACCACTGTGCTTAGGTGGGAAGATATATCCCACCACTATGATTATTTTTGAGGGACAAAAGATCGATGCAATCTTAGGGATGTCATGGCTAAGCTACCATGGCGTTGTCCTGGAAATATTATCATGGATGGTTCACCTCAACTCCCCATTACACCGTCCGCAGTCCCTCATATTAGACAATCCAGTCCAGGAAGTTTCAGCAATTAATAATGCTGAAGCTCTCAAGTTAGAGGACATCCCCGTAGTCCGGGAGTACCCTGACGTTTTTCCGGATGATCTTCCGGGGATGCCACCTGAGCGGGATGTCGAGTTCAAGATTGAGCTTGCACCCGGAACTACGCCCATATCATGGAGACCATACAAAATGGCTCCAAACGAGCTGGCTGAACTGAAAGAACAGCTCAATGATCTGTTGAGCAAAGGTTTCATCAGGCCGAGTTCCTCGCCTTGGGGATGCTCGGCGCTGTTCGTAAAGAAGAAGGATGAAACCCTGAGGCTGTGTGTGGACTACCGGCCGCTCAACGCCATCACCATCAAGAACAAGTACCCATTGCCCCGCATTGACATTTTGTTTGATCAACTTGTGGGTGCAAGTGTGTTCTCCAAGATGGACCTTCGCTCTGGATATCATCAGATAAAGATTCAGACGGAGGATATCCCGAAGACGGCCTTCTCGACGAGATATGGCTTATATGAATATCTCGTCATGTCTTTTGGTCTCACTAATGCTCCGGCACATTTCATGTATCTCATGAACTCGGTGTTCATGCCGGAGCTGGACAAGTTTGTTGTGGTGTTCATTGATGATATCTTGGTTTACTCCAAGACAGAAGCAGAACACCCCGAACACTTGAGGATCATTCTTCAACAATTGCGAGACCACAAGCTCTACGCCGAGTTCAACAAATGTGAGTTTTGGATCAGCCAAGTGCCATTTTTGGGACATATCATCTCAGCGGAAGGCATTGCGGTTGACCCAAGCAAAATCGAGCAAGTGCTGAAATGGAAAGCTCCCACTTCAGTCCATGAAGTCAGAAGCTTCCTCGGCTTAGCGGGATACTATCGGAGATTCATTCCAAGCTTCTCCAAGCTTGCTAAGCCGATGACAGAATTGCTGAAGAAGGGAACAAAATATGTTTGGAACATGGCGTGTGAAGGAGAGTTCCAAGCATTAGTGAAGCATCTCACAAAAGCCCCGGTCTTAGCTCAACCGGATACAACTAAGCCCTTCGACGTGTATTGTGATGCGTCCGGCATCGGGCTCGGCTGCGTGTTGATGCAGGAAGGACGTGTGGTCGCATATGGCTCACGCCAACTTCGAAACCATGAGCAGCATTACCCAACTCATGATCTTGAGCTTGCTGCTGTGGTTTTGGCGTTGAGGATGTGGAGGCACTATCTCCTAGGGAATTTGGTGCATCTCTACACAGACCACAAGAGACTGAAGTATATTTTCACCCAGAAGGAGCTGAATATGAGACAAAGGAGGTGGTTAGAACTAATCAAGGATTATGAGATTGAGATTCATTACCCCCCCCCCCCCGGCAAGACGAATGTGGTTGCCGACGCGCTGAGTCGGAAATCACATGTCCATAACCTCACCATTACACCGGTGGAGGAGGAAGAACCGAATTTATACTTGGTTCCTTATGGATCGCTCTACAACCTTGCCCTCATCCCTACCATCAGGGAGGACATCATTACAGCTCAGAAGGTTGATAAGGGCATGACACATCTCCGGAGACGGATAAACAATGGTGAAATCAAATGTTTCCGGAAGGATGATGAGGGGACGCTGTGGTTCAATGACCGCATAGTCGTACCCCGAGATATGGAGCTGAGGAAAAAGATTCTTGACGAAGCTCACTTGTCTAAGTACTCCATTCATCCGGGCAGCAACAAAATGTACCAAGATTTGAAAAAGAAATTTTGGTGGACACGGATGAAGCGGGAAGTGGCTAAGTACGTATCCTAGTGTGATACGTGTAGACGAGTGAAAGCTGATCATATGAGGAAATCAGGGTTGCTGCAATCCCTTAAAATCCCGACATGGAAATGGGAAGATGTGAGCATGGATTTCATTGTGGGATTACCCCTGACGTCCAACAAGCATGATTCCATTTGGGTAATCGTTGATCGGTTAACCAAGACGGCTCACTTTATCCCGGTGCATACATGTTACAATGCCGGCAAATATGCGGAGCTGTACATAGCGAAAATTCTATACTTATATGGGGTACCCAAGACCATAGTCTCAGATCGAGGTGCATTATTTGTGTCTCGCTTTTGGGAGCAGTTGCACGCTGCATTGGGTACTAAGCTAATTAGGAGCTCCGCCTATCACCCTCAGACAGATGGCCAAACAGAGAGGGTGAATCAAGTACTAGAGGACATGTTGAGGGTGTGTGCCATCCACCACAGTAGGAACTGGGATGATCACCTACCGTTGGCGGAATTCTCGTACAACAATGGATATCAGGCGAATATCAAGATGGAACCCTATGAAGCTCTCTACGGTCGCAAGTGCTGCACCCTATTAAACTGGTGCGAGTCCGGTGAAAGGGTCACATTCATGGTTGATGTAGTGAACGACGCCGAAGAGCGCGTTCGGATGATTCAAGCCAACTTGAAGGCCGCTCAATCCCGGCAGAAAAGCTACGCTGATAAGAGGCGTAGACCGCTGCACTTTGACGTCGGAGAGCACGAGTACCTCCGTGTATCTCCGATGAAGGGCATGCACCGGTTCGGTGTGAAGGGGAAAATCGCTCCCCGATTCATTGGACCCTATGCTATCACCGAGAAGTGTGGACCAGTGGCGTATAGAATGGAGCTACCGGCATCTCTTGCTGGTGTTCATGACGTTTTCCATGTTTCACAACTGTGAAAATGTCTGAAACATACGGCTGCTGTTCCCACGGAAGACATCGGCGAGTTGCAACCGGATTTGACATATGATTAATATCCTGTGGCATTTATTGATGAGAAAGCTCGGACCACGCGTAGCCGAATGTTGTGGTTCTACAAGACACTCTGGAGTAACCACACCGCCGAAGAAGCGACGTGGGAGAGCGAGGAATTCCTTCGCTCAAATTACCCAGAGTTCATGGCGTCTCAGCACAGGTGAGTTCCTATTACATCGCTGTCTCTTATTTTGTAATCTCGGGACGAGATTCTTTTAGGGGGGAGGGATGTAAAAGCCCAAAAAAAGGGACTTGCAAAAAATTTTCATCACCTCACAACACCACAGCTTTTGTTGTGGATATTTTGTGAAGACTTGTGAAGAGCAAGTAACCTCCATCAAAAGGGTGATTAGAGGGGAAAGCCCTAACTTTCACAAAGTAGGATTTCTACACATGAACATGAGAGGTTGAGCTCACCCCTAGAACTTAAATAGTCTTGGGAAGGTTCAGGCCAAATTTCATGCAAATCCAACATTTTTGAGGCACTTTTGGAGGCATTTGAAAAAAGGGCCAATTTGAATGTAAATCCAAATTGCAGAAACTTTCATCACTTGGATTCAAAAGTTGGCTTCATATTCAAACTCAGCACATTTTTCTGAGTTAGTCCACCAATTTTCATCCCCATTGGAGTTCATCTTGTCGGGAGCTAAATTTGCAATAATTCAAAACTGAATTTGAATTTCAGTTCAAATGTGAAGCAAATTTAGCCAAACAAATTTCACATTTGGGAAACCAAATTCAAACTGTGACTTGGGGATTAAGACTCACAGTTAATGGTGAGTAGCTGGGATCTTTGCAGTATAAATTTTGAAAAAGAATTTGAGGGATGGGGCCCACTGGTCAGTGTCCCAGCTTCACAGAACCGACTCAACCCAAGGCCACGGCGACCGTCAGGCGCTCGGAGAGCCGACAGCGCGATCGATTACCGCCACCTCACTGTGAAAAAAGCGGCTACAAAGTCCAGCACACGAGATACCCCATCCATTCTCTTCGTTTCCGAGTAAACCTAGCTCCCACCGCGCGAGAAGAACTGGTTCCACTCACGAGCTGTTGCCGCCGTTCTATGATCACCGACGACCGGCCGATCCCGGCGGTATCACGCGCCACCACCAGAGAAGAAAAGGTGCGCCCGCGTGTGAGGAAGCTGTGGGAGGAATGTAAGGGCCTCAGTTTTTGACACATGTTTGAAGTGTCATCACCACACACACACCTCATTTGAAGCAAGTTGATAAACACATTTGAAGAGCAAGTAACCATCATCAACATGCTCATTAGGGAACAAACTCACATATTGCCAAAGTGGTATTTCCCACATATGATATACAGGGGCTGGGCATATGAAAACTCCTACATAGTGCTAGGAATGTCCATGCCAAGTTTCACCCAAATTCAAAACCTTTTTGAGGTCATTTTTGGGTATGGCTAGAAAGAGGGCAGTTTGAACTCAAATTCAAATTCAAACTGTTTTGATCCCATAAATTCAAAAGTGGGAGACGTATTCTTGCTCAGCACATTTTTGTGAGCTCACATACCAATTTTCACTCCATTTGGAGTTGAGCTTGACATGAGTTAAATGTAGCAAATTCAAACCTTATTTGAATTTCAAACTACATGTGTGCTGAAATTTAGTCAAACCCAAACCAATTTGAATTCTACCCCATTCAAATGGCTCAGGGGCAGATAATTCAAATACTTGAGGTTAGTTTGGTCTCCACTGTTTAGAGCAGTAGAGCAAAGTTAATTTCAGAGGTTAAAACCCCGGGTGGGACGAAGTGATTCAACCGACTGAGACTTTCTCACTCGGGTCTTCGGGCTTCAGCTGCGATCGCCACCGAGGGAGGCCGCCGCGCCAGCAGCTGCTTGGCCACGCGCGGGCACAAGTCAGTTCAGAGCCTTCTTAAGGCGCCCCCCTCCTCGGCCGAAGCCCTCGCCATTTTCTCCTCGCAAGAACACAGCGCCGGGAAATTTTTCTCCGCTGCTCAGAACCGATCGGAGAGCTCCGATCATAGCCTCCCCGTCCCCTCCAGAGCTACGACAAGGTACTAGGAACCCTCCTCTTTCTTCCCCGTTGCTAGAACCCAGCTGAAACCGGTCGATCTCGGCTATACCGAGAGTTCAATTAGGTGACCTAGAACTGCCGCACTTCGGGCTCCCGTGGACAGCCCAACCGGGAGGTGATCATGCCCGAGCCAAGGCACCCTTGGACGCGCTGGTGATCGGTGCTGCTCACCCCCGAGCCACAGCCCAAGTGCTTGCTCACCGGCAGCGAATTTCCGGTTTTCCCCTTCCTCGGTACAGACCGACCTTTGGGTGCGGTTCTGTCGAATTCATACTCTATAAAGGATTAGGGGGCCTCAATCCGCTCCCACACAAACTAGACCAAGTAGCGCACAAGTTGCCTTCACAACCTTTGGCCTAAGAACCCCTGTACCCGGTGTATTTCGAAGTTTGCCGACAGCGGAGCATGCGGGAAGCATCGGGCGCATGGTGAGGGCCTACTTTGGGCCTCCTCCGAGCTGCTTCAAGCTCATGTCGACCTTCCCTAAGGTCCACTGGTGCTCCCCGACCGGTTGCTCGAGTGGTTGATATGCTAAGGAGGTCGGCCGACACGGCCGAAGTCTTCCCGAGGCGGCTGCTCGTCGCCGACCATGTACCGGCCATTGTCATGACGAGCTGAGCTCAGAATCGTGTTCCCCGAGTGAAAGTAGGCAGGGGCTGCCGGAATCATAAAGCTTGGAGCTCCACAGAGGCTGCCGGCGAGCTCTCCGGCGAGGTACCCCGGCGGCAGAGCGCGGGCGGCGGGAGGAAGAAGAAGGGGGTGGACCCCAGCTGTAAGCGGCTTAAAATTCAAATCGGTATCGGGCTGCGGCTCGGATCCGGTGTGCTGGCGCGCAAATACCCCGTAGACTCCGGTGTGCCGACGCCTCAGCATGCAACAGTGTCCCCGTGGCCCACCAGCAGATTTAAACTTTTCCCCCGATTTTAAGATTTCATTCAAATTTCAAATCCTCGTAACTTTGGCTAGGAAGCTCCAAATTGAGTGAACCAAATTTTGCTGGATTCAGCTCTTTGAGCACTGTCCAGAAAATCAAGTTTCACTTCATGAAAATCCATATTTCTGCATAATTAATTCCTCAAAGTTTAAACTGTTGTGGAATTTTAACTGGAGAATCCCTTGGAGGAAAATTCTGAACTTTTGCTGGGATGTTCACCAAAATATTCCTGAACTACCATAAACATTTCAGGTCCAGTTGAGCTCATTTGATCCACCTAATGGTGTGATTAGTGAAACTGTTCCAGAGAAAATAGAAAGTGTTCAGAAACATTTTCAGAATTTTCTCTGAAATTGTTTAGCTCATATCTTTAGTTAGGAACCTTCAAATTAAGTGAGACCAATTCCATTAGAACCCTCGGAAAATCTAGTTTTCAGAAAGTCATGGCTTGTTCCATGAAAATCCCTAGAACACACTAAGAGTTCCAATTAAGGTCAAGGACATAATTAATTGTGGAGGGCTCAAATGAGCTTTGCTGCAACTAAAACTTGACCAAGTCTCTGTTTAGGTTGTAACCAAGCCACAGTAAAAGTTTCACAATCTTTGGGTCTGTCTAGTGAGGCGTAGAAGGTTCACAAGTTTAAAACTCAATTCAAATGCATTTAATTAATACATGTACTTCTTATATCATGTAGTCACTAAGGTCGAGGAGGAACCCGAAGTCCTAGACTTCGTTACTCCGGAGGAGCTGCTAGTCTACAACCAAGAGCAGCAAGGCAAGCCCCAGTTTGCATTAACCTTTTTACAAAGTTTTATTTTTTGAGCACTTACTTGAGTATCATTATTTCTTGCACTAGAGTCTTGATTGAAAATCCAAATGCATAGCCAAGAAAGCCATGGGTTGGGATTAGGATTGAAAACTCCGTTAGCTACTGCAATGCTAAGATAGAGTAGGATTCGGTACAAGTCGAGTAGTTGGAACTACTCGCGAGCATAGGCTAGAGGCACTCGACTCGGGCAGGGATAGCACATGATATACATGGCAAGAAAAATGAGACCGAGCGGAGAGTAAGGGAAGCAGGACTTTGGGGCCTGTGTGCTATAGCTCCGCTTGTGTCGATTGAGGTCCGAGCCGTGTGCTAGCCTGTTGAACAAGCTAGAACTGTACCGAAAACCTACCGGCTATATGGGAACCGGGAAACTGATGTAACTCGGGTAGCTGGGTATTGAGGCATTGCCCGTCGTTCAGAGGGTAGGTTGAGAGCTTGAGGTGTAAATCGGCTGGCGGCACTGAGATGCGCGTGCAGAGACCTCTTGCTCAGGACAATGGGACCGGTTCAATATTTGGCTGACGGGCGAAAGGTGGTTGCGTACGGCGTCCGTGATGGTTGCTGTAGGCAACATCGAGTACGGGCGTATGTGACGGGTTATTCGGGTAACCATGCAGGTGTAAATCGATTATAATCGCCATCCCTCACGGTCAGTGAGTACCACTTGTTCACTGTACGGTGACATAGAAAGAACAGGCTAGTTACATGTTAAAGTGTTGCTTATTGAAATATGGACTTGATTGTTAATGATTTGCTGTAGTTTAGAGCTAATTAAAGTTCCTTTCAACTTTGGGCAAAGTACATGAGAGAAATGCGTTTCTTGTTTGATTACGGCTCTCTCATGTGCCTTAGCGTAAGGTTCTCCACGACCTGCTGCTAAAACTTGAAAGTAAGGTTCCACTAATTAGGCGAGTCCTTTGCAACTTGTTTTTATCTCATGTACCCATTACCCCTCATGTAGAAGTTCCATGTTTAGGAGAGACGGGTCAGTCTTCCTGAGCCTTCGTGCTCACTACTTGTGTTTGAAGCTTTTGCAGGGTTCTATGAGGAAGGGACTCCCGAGGAGGAGACGGAACCCCAGGAGGGGAACCCCGTCGAGTGGGAGTCGTGCACGCCGCCGTGTTAGTGTGCGTGCGTGCTAGCAAGGACACGTTCACGGGCTGAACGCGAACTTGATGCGTAGTCTACGCCCGTGAGTTTTGCTTCCGCTTTATGCCTTTGATGTGTTTTATCGGGTGCTGTGCAACGCAGCACCCCTCAGCGTGATCCTGGCTCGACAAGACCATGGGGTCATGCCAGCGTGGTATCAGAGCTCGCTTGAGGTTTAACACACTACAAAGGTCATCTTTTGCAAAAATACAGTGAGGAACGAGTTAGTAGCCCATATAAGGATGTTATTAGTGTATAGAAAGTGGCATACTAACCTATTTGCTTATGTCAGAAAATCGTGCATCTCGGGACGCTTTATATCTTGGGGGGTGCATGTAAGCGCTGTCCACCAGTGCGCACAAGCTGAAGGGTGGAGCCCCACGGGTGACAGGTAACCCGACCTGCTTTAATATCCTCTACGACTCGTCATGTCGTTTGGGGTATTCGAGCAACGTCTGTCCCTGACGTGCATGGTGCAATTTGGGAGACCCCGTCACGTGGTCTGAAACGTGAACACGTAACTCAAGGCATGTTTGGCTTGAGAACATCCGGGCGAGTGATGACGGCCGGGTGTACGAACTGCATGGATACCGGACTCGGTGTGCAGCCAAGTCTAACGATTGTTTGAGTTATTTGCAGGTAGTCTAACCACGAAACGGTAGACGAGTAGCATCCGTGTGCGAGATACGCTTAGTGCAACTGAATTAACGAAGCCGGCTAAGTACGATATAGGTTTTTCTTTGTGAGGACGTAGTACCGACACGATCTGGTGACGCATCGACGTCACACCCCACTAAATGAACAACTTCATTGTAAAAATTTAAAGTTTTAACCTGGAGCATTAAAACTTTGCTGTAACCTCTTCCATTAATCAGGAGATTCAAAGTTAACAAGTTTTCAACTTATAGGTCGCTAAGGACAGAGCACTCTGTTTTCAGCTAAATTAATGCTGAAGTTAATCAGAGGTTAGAGATTGAGTTATTTCGAGGTTGGGGTCATATGATACATTTCTGGAAAGCTTTGGAAGAGCTTTACAACTCTTCTGTTAAGGTCCAGAGGTGTTTCGTCCCTTGACCAATCGAAAAATGCAGTAGAGTTGAAACTGTCCAAAAAACAGGGCAGAGCAAAGACTCTCTGTAAACTCTCTGTAAATTGAGCATAACTTCCTGAATAAAACCCTAAAATAGAAAATGAGGTAGTTCTGTAAATTTTATGAGATGGGTTACAACTTTGTAACAGAAAGTTTTGTCAGATTGGGAACAGAATCAACTGGAATTCTTGGATCAAATCAGTACCTAAAGCAGGGGGGTGCTGTCCAATTTTCTCCAGAAATTCTGTTAACTTTAACCTCTCATAACTTTTGAACCAGGACAGATCTTAGGCCAAGCAAACACATTCTGGAAATCTATTGAAGTTAGCTTTAACTTTGTTTTGAGCTCCAGAATTGGTTTTGCCTTTAGCATGGCCTAAATCAGGTTGAAATGGAAACTGGTCAGGGATGTCATGCAGACAGCAGATCAGCAGTCAAATTTGTTTAAATTTGAACTATATTTCCAAGTTTTATGGGTTCAATGACATGTCTGATGTTATAACTCAATGGTTTACTGTTTAAATAAATATTTGACATTTCTCAAATATATTTTTACAGATGACAGCAGATAAACAGTTGGAGAACGGGTGGGTGGAGTCTCACTGTTCCCACCACAGAGGCTATCAGGAAGCATTGAGGCAGATGCTACAATACTTTGGATACAACCAGATGCCGCAGTACTTCGCCAAGGAAGAAGGCGAGGAGGGGAACAAGACGTGGACAATCCATGTCGAGGTCCCTGCAGGTCCTACGCCACCCGGGTGGGCACCGTTCACCGTCACGGTGAGAGGTGGACAACCCGAGGGAATGTGGCAAGTGGCAGCCCGTGACACCATGTAACGTTTCTGCCAGCTACACGTGAGAGCGATGGAGGTCACTCCATACGCGCTCGTTCCGGTGGAGGGACGGGCTCATCATGTGTGGGAAGGGAGGTATCGGGAGGCAACAGACCCGAGTTGCCCAAGGTACAACCCCGCGGAGGCAAACCTCAGCCTCCAGATGAGGGTGGGAAACGCCGTGATGGACATCAAAGCTGTTCATATGGAGCATCTCACCGCAAGGCTCAAGGAGAGCACAAGCCATGGAGACCATTTTGAGAGTGTCCACAGCGCACTTCGCAATGTGCTCCTTCCGACGATCAAGCGACTGAACGAACAACATAATCAGTTGCATCGTCTGAATAAGGCGAAGAAGAAAAGCCGTGTCGACATCGCGGCGTTGCAAGAGCTGGTGCAGACCCTAACCTAGCAGAATGAGGACCTTGCTCAAGAGCGGGACGACGCTATTGAGGAAGGGCAAGGCTGGGAAGAAGACTACAACCAAGCCATGGACGAGGTGCATGCATTGCAGGACCTCGTACCTCCGGTATTGGGCATACCGTTGGTCTTGGGTCTTCCGGCAATGGGAGAACCCGGGATGGGAGAAGAGGTGGTAGATCCGGAGCCACCAGCAGAGGTACCGGAGGAGGACGACCCACAGGAGGTCGAGTTCTACTCCGAGTAGGGGGTTACAGTTGCCAAGTAGGGCAGCTAGAGTAGTGTAACCCAACTTTTGTAACCGGTAACATGTCGTGTAGGCAGTAGCGTATGTATAGGTAGTGACAACATGAGCACGACTTCTCGGAGAACCGGGAATAATGTATCTTGTATAAAGTTTACGCTTTATCAATATATGTAAATGTTGTGCAAATTATTCATGTGTCACTTCAATACCTACTGTTGCATATGGAATTTTAAGTATGACATGTGCTAATCGCTGCTGTTTGAAATTTCAGAATGACTCGTACTCGTGCCAACCCGGACGTTGGGGGTACTAGTCAAGGGGGAGAGACCTCCCAACAGCTTCCCGAGGACTCCTCGGGACAGAAGCAGCAACAACAGCAACAGCAAACACCGCCACCGCCACTGCCAACGGTTACATTGGCCGACATCGTCGCGGCAATGGTGGGTTCTCATCAGCAGCACACGGAGTTGCTGCAAACTCTCATTGCCAATACGTCTCGCCCAGAGAGACGTCAAGACCGTGAGGAGCGTCAACAGAGCTCCTACTCCGACTTCCTAGCGACTCATCCCCCTGTATTCTCAAGGGCGGATGAACCTCTCGACGCGGACAACTGGCTCCGCGCGATAGAGATGAAGTTCAGGCTGTTCCAAATAAGTGAGCAGCGCAAGACTCAGTTCGCGGTCCAACAGCTCCAAGGATCCGCGAGCGCGTGGTGGGCAAACTTCTGTGCTTCACAGCCCACCGACCGAGTTATGACCTGGGTGGAGTTCCGGACGGCCTTCAGGGCCTATCACATACCGCCGGGTCTGATGAAGAGGAAGACGCAGGAGTTTCTACACATGCAGCAAGGGAGCCGGAACGCGCTGGAATACTCCAGGGCGTTCAGCGATCTCGCGCTTTATGCGTCATATCACGCCGATACCGACGAGAAGCGGCGGGACCACTTTTACCAGGGGCTTAACCCGCTCCTGAAGGACAAGTTGGCGATGTTCAATCGCGGCAGCCTCGACGACATCATTGATGCTGTGATTGTCCAGGAGGACTCCGGCAAGGAGTTAGCGGCGGCGGAGAGAAAGCGAAGCGCGCTGCAAAGCAGCAGAGAAGGAGGCGGTCCTTCTCAGAATTTTCGGATGGTGAATCGCCCACCATCAGGTCCACGCTGGCAGCCACCCCAGAGGTCGATGCCGTTCCGCAGTCGACCGTACTCTTCACCGGCATTCAGGCCGGCACTGCCAGTACCACCTCCGCAACGACAACAGCAGCAGCGGGCGATGCCGCGTGCATATGCACCTCAGCAGCGCATGCCGGGCTTTCGTCCCCCAAGCACCGGACAAGCAGCGGTCACATGCTACAAATGTGGTCGCCCAGGACACTTCGCCAGCAGTTGTCCGGAGAGACAAGGCGGCGGAGTTGCACCACAGTTTCCGGGGAGGAATCAACCCCGGAACCCTACCAATGCGCGGCGGGCAAACCCTAGGCCTGGCACTGTCCACCAGCTTGCCATAGAGGACGTGCCGGAGGGTGAGCCAATCCTTGCGGGTATGTTCCAAATCCACCAGCATCCCGCCATAGTATTGTTTGATTCAGGCGCTATGCATAGCTTCATTAGCCAAGCTTTCATTGATAAGTATAGCTTGAAAATACTATCCACCGATAGTCCTTATGTGATCTGTTCACCGGGTGGGAAAATTTCAGCAAGCATGATGGTTCCAAAAGCGCCATTGTGCTTAGAGGGTAGAGTATACCCTACGTCTCTCATAGTTTTAGAGGGACAAAAGGTCGATGTCATCCTAGGGATGTCGTGGTTAACCCGCCACGGCGCTGTTTTAGACACCGTCCTCCGAGTTGTGCACTTAAACTCAGAAGTGCACGAATCTCATTCCTTATTTCTGGACAGTCCAGAAATAAAATTTCCAAGTGTCTATCAATCCACAACCATCAGATTGGAATATATTCCAGTGGTCCAAGAGTTCCCTGACGTGTTCCCGGATGATTTACCGAGGATGCCGCCTGATAGAGAGGTGGAGTTCAAGATTGAACTTGTACCGGGAACCATGCCAATATCCCGAAGGCCGTACAGGATGGCGCCCAAGGAGTTGGCTGAACTGAAGACTCAGCTCACGGACCTCCTGGAGAAGGGTTTTATTAGGCCGAGCTTCTCGCCATGGGGCTGTTCGGCATTATTTGTGAAGAAGAAGGATGAGACGTTGCGGCTTTGCGTGGACTATCGTCCATTAAACGCCGTAGCCATCAAGAACAAGTACCCGTTGCCACGGATCGGCATGTTTTTTGATCAGTTGGTCGAAGCAAAGATCTTTTCCAAGATGGACTTAAGATCCGGGTACCATCAGATTAAGATAACGGCTGAGGATATTCCGAAGACGGCTTTCTTGACGAGGTACGGACTTTATGAGTACCTGGTCATGTCCTTCGGCCTCACCAACGCTCCAGCTCACTTCATGTATCTAATGAACTCGGTATTCATGCCGGAGCTGGACAAGTTTGTCGTGGTCTTCATCGACGACATCCTGGTATACTCCAAGTCGGAGGAAGATCACAAGAAGCATCTGCGTATAGTCTTGCATCGGCTGCGGGATCACAAGCTATGCGCGAAATTCAGGAAGTGCGAATTCTGGATATCGCAAGTGCCTTTCCTCGGGCATATCATCTCAGCGGAGGGTATCGCTGTAGACCCGAGCAAGATCACTCAAGTGCTGAATTGGAAATCCCCGAGGACTGTTCACGAGGTACGGAGTTTCCTCGGACTCGCGGGATATTATCGGAGGTTCATCCCGAACTTCTCGAAGATTGCCAAGCCTATGATGGAGCTGCTGAAGAAGGCTACCAAATATGTTTGGAGTCCAACATGTGAAGCAGCATTCAAGGCTTTAGTTAAGCACCTAACATCAGCACCGGTTTTGGCGCAGCCAGACACGACCAAACCGTTCGATGTGTACTGCGATGCATCCGGCATTGGGCTCGGATGTGTGCTGATGCAAGACCGAAGAGTAGTCGCGTATGGATCACGGCAGCTTAGAAACCATGAGCAAAATTATCCCACTCACGACTTGGAGCTCGCTGCCGTGGTACTTGCACTGAAAATGTGGAGGCACTACCTACTCGGTAACCTCATGCATTTATATACCAACCACAAGAGCCTCAAGTACATATTCACTCAAAAGGAGTTGAACATGAGGCAGCGAAGATGGTTAGAATTGATAAAGGATTACGAAATAGAGATCCATTATCATCCGGGCAAGGCAAACGTAGTGGCAGATGCGCTGAGCCGCAAGTCACACGTCAACAATCTGACCATCACACCGTTGGAAGAGAGCGAACCACCACTGCATGTGATTCCACATGGAGCTCTCTACAACTTAGCTTTGATCCCCACAATCCGTGAGGTGATAGCGGCAGCTCAGAAACATGACAAGGGCATGTCGCATTTGCGGAGACGTGTAGACAGTGGGGAGCTGAAATGTTTCCGGAAGGACGGAGACGGCGTCCTATGGTTCAAGGACCGGATCGTCGTACCCCATAACCCGGAGCTACAGAAGAAAATTTTTGATGAGGCTCACTTATCAAAATTTTCTATTCACCCCGGCAGCAAAAAAATGTATCAAGAACTCAGAAGCAAGTTTTGGTGGACACGGATGAAGCGGGAGGTCGCAAAGTATGTGTCCGAGTGTGATACATGTCGAAGAGTGAAGGCGGATCATATGCGGAAACCGGGACTGCTACAACCACTGGGCGTTCCTGCCTGGAAGTGGGAGGATGTGAGCATGGACTTCATCGTCAGTTTATCCACCACCTTTCAGAAACATGATTTTGTGTGGGTGATCGTCGACCGGCTCACCAAAGTTGCCCATTTCATCCCGGTCAACACCAATTACAACGCCAAGAAGTACGCTGAACTGTACATCTCACGGATCCTATGCTTGTATGTCGTACCCCGTACCATCATATCGGATTGGGGCACATTATTTGTGTCCCATTTTTGGGAGCAGCTACACGCTGCCTTGGGGACGAAGCTGATCAGTAGTTCAGCATACCACCCGCAGACGGATGGGCAAACCGAGCGGGTAAATCAGATCCTAGAAGACATGCTACGAGCTTGCGCTATCAACAACGGCAAGAATTGGGATGATCACTTGCCGTTAGCCGAGTTCTCGTACAACAATGGGTACCAAGCCAGCATAAAGTGGCGCCCTACGAGGCGCTATACGGAAGGAAATGCCGCACACCATTGAACTGGTGTGAGTCTGGCGAAAGGGTTACCTTCGGGATTGACCTTGTAAACAACGTGAAAGAGAAGGTTCGACTGATTCAAGCGAACCTAAAAGCCGCCCAATCCCGACAGAAACAGTATGCGGACCGGAGAAGACGCCCATTACAATTCAAAGTCGGTGATCACGTATATCTACGTGTGTCTCCAATGAAGGGCGTAAACAGATTTGGGGTGAGAGGAAAGTTGGCACCCCGATTCATCGGTCCATTCCAGATTACCGAAAGATGTGGATCAGTAGCATACCGGCTGAGACTACCAGAAGCACTTTCCGGTGTGCACGACGTCTTTCATATTTCCCAGCTGAGGAAGTGTCTCAAGCTATCAACTACCATTCAGATGGACGACATTGAAGAACTGCAACCGGATCTCACCTAGCGGGAGGAACCGGTTCAGATCATTGACGAAAAGGCCCGAACCACACGCAACCGCACGTTGTAGTTCTACAAAGTTCTATGGAGTAATCACTCCATGGACGAAGCGACATGGGATAGCGAAGGATTTCTTCGCGCTAATTACCCCGACTTTTTCACGTCGCATATCCGGTAATTTCCCACCGCCCTCTCTTTCATTTTCACCTTATAATCTCGGGACGAGATTCTTTTAAGGGGGGAGGAATGTAAGGGCCTCAGTTTTTGACATGTTTGAAGTGTCATCACCACACACACACCTCATTTGAAGCAAGTTGATAAACACATTTGAAGAGCAAGTAACCACCATCAACATGCTCATTAGGGAACAAACTCACATATTGCAAAAGTGGTATTTCCCACATGTGATATACAGGGGCTGGGCATATGAAAACTCCTACATAGTGCTAGGAATGTCCATGCCAAGTTTCACCGAAATTCAAAACCTTTTTGAGGTCATTTTTGGGTATGGCTAGAAAGAGGGCAGTTTGAACTCAAATTCAAACTATTTTGATCCCATAAATTCAAAAGTGGGAGACATATTCTTGCTCAGCACATTTTTTTGGGCTCACATACCAATTTTCACTCCATTTGGAGTTGATCTTGACATGAGTTAAATGTAGCAAATTCAAACCTTATTTGAATTTCAAACTACATGTGTGCTGAAATTGTAAAAGCCCAAGAAATGGGACTTGCAAAAACTTTTCATCACCTCACAACACCACAGTTTTTTGGTGAATATCTTGAGAAGACTTGTGAAGAGCAAGTAACCTCCATCAAGAGGGTATTAGTTCAAACTTTCTACACGTATGATAACACATGAGTGGGTGATTCAAAACTGTTGCATTCAAATTCATGGTTGCAGCAGCTAACACCAGGATCAAAGTGCATATTTGGATTCGTTAGGTTCAAATTATGGGGGAGGCAAATTTTGAGAAGATTTGGAGGTCCTTTGATAGGGATATCAAAGAGAGTTGTGAATTTTCATTGAAATTTGAATTCAAATTTGAAACTGTGGCACAAATTGTCAAATGGCCAAATGGTTTTTGAATTTGGATCCCTCATAGCTGAATTTACATTAGGTCAAAACTTTGGAGATCTTTTTGGGCAGAGGGGAGCTGTGGGCCCCAATTGTCAGTGAGAAGGGAGGGAAGAAACTTACTGCTTAAGTCAACCGGTTCCACAGTTCACACCCGAGCGCGCTGCTCTCTCCCACGGGCTGCCACCGCACGGACGACCGAAGACCGGAAGCACCTCCCGAGCTGCTTAGGGGATCGATGTTTCTCCGCTTTTATCATCTCCACCGAGAGCACAGCGTTCCACACCGCCTCACAGCCGACGCTGAACGATCCCCGTGTGTCCTCGGCAATAAATGCGACCTGCACAGAGGCGCGCCGTCGGTTCACCGCCGCCCGGCTGCTCCACCCCGTGGCACGACACGCTAAGCTTCCCCACAGCACCGCCAGACTTCCTTTAGCGTGGCAGAAGCAAGAACCGGGCGCTAGCTCCGTCGGGACGTCGGCGTTGAGCTGATCTTCCTCCACAGCGCCGAAGAGAGCCGCCGCGACAAGATCACGTCGCCCGGCCACCACAGAGCCTCTCCCATCGAGTTGCAAAAGCAAAAAGGTGCGCCAGTAACCCTTCTCGCTTCACAACAACGCCGGCAGCGTGTCATGGACCGTGCTCGCCGGAATTTCAGTTTTGCCGACGACATCCGATAATGGCCGAAGGTAGAAATTCGGCAAATTCTTCTCACACGTCGAACCACCCCCCACAGGACGTAGCATACACCTTCTATACCCCCGTGCGCGTTCATAGGATCAAGAACCACAGAGAATCATCGAGCGAAGCCACCGTTCATCGAGTTTTTCGACTTTCGCCGGATTTTGACCTAGCCCGACGGTGAGGTCATACTTCCAGCGAGTTCAGCGAGATCGGCGGTAGGGTCCGTGTTCTCCTCGGTGCAGTGATGCTGTACGAGCAAACGGCGACATGTTTGCCGCGATAAAACGCTCTAGCGACATCGCCGGAGCTGCCATAGATGCTGTCGCCGTCGCACCTAGGTTTCTGGCCGTTGCCAATCGGAGATATGCCCGGCAACGTGTTCCTCGCACAAAAATACGTGGGGGCGGCGAGAATCAGCAAGTTCCAGGCACCGGAAGCCCCTCCCGGCGAGAACTCCGGCGAGCTTGGCGGCGGGATTGCGCGGGCGTCGGGAGGAGGAAGACGACTGGGGGCCCCGCATGTCAGTGGTGATATTTTAAATCGTCGGATCCGCTGCGGCCCAGGATACAGTGTGGGGACGCGGGAAGGGTATTGTGGCCCCGTGTGGCGTGATTCCAGCAGCCGACACGTGTAGGAGGGACCCACACTCAGAGTTTGAATGTTTCCCGAATTAATTTGAATTTCCAGATTTAGTTCAAACTTTAGAACCCATAACTTTTGCTAGGAAGCTCCAAATTTAGTGATTCAAATTGGGTTGGATTCATCTTGCATAGATCTATCCAAATATGCAACCCAATTTGTACGAAACGTATTATTTATTTCTGGAAAATGCTTTAAAGCTTTTCAGCAAAAGAATTTTAGAGGGAGTTTGGTTCATCCAAAAATCCCCAAATTTTGCCAGAATGTTCCTTATGATGTTAGTGAATCCCTGTAAAAGTTTCAGACCATTTGGAGTTGATTTGATCGGAGCAATTCAAATTTTAATGTGCTGTGTTCATTTGAATACAGAGACATTTTCAGAGAAATTCCAAAACTTGGAAATTCAGTTCTGGACAAACCTTAGCTCCAAAAATGCTAGGAAAATTCATGCAAAATCTATGAGCTATAATTGAAATTATAGTTCACTAAGTTGGGCATGAACAGAAGTTTATCTCAGAATTAATTCTTCTTTGCTTAATTGCTAAGAAAATTATTCTGAACAAACTCACACAAAAATTCTCAGCTCCATTGGAGCTCTGGATCACCCCTGTCCTGTTTAACCACTTGAGAGGTTAATATGGAAAAGGGGGAAAACCACATAGCACTTAACCATGTACTTAGGTTCAAACCCAAACCCCTAAACCCCTGTTCCATTTTAAATTCTTGAACAGAGTTCCAGTTGTTAGAAACTGGTTATTAGGACTAATAGCAGCAGCACATAAAATTGTATGCATATTCATTAACATGTAGTATTTCAATAACGTGTAGTCGCTGAAGGCGAGGAAGCTCCGGAGGTTCTCGACTTCCTGCTTCCAGAAGAACTCACCCCTGACCAGCAGCAACAAGGCAAGCCTTGGTTTGCATTAACCTTTTTATAAGTTTTACTTTGTTTACATGTGTCATATGAAGTGTGAATGTCCATTAGGTATAGGATGGATGAAAACCCCACTTGCATGACCAGAAATTTTCCATAAGAGTGAGGGTAGTGTCTAAGACCTCGAGTAGACAGGCTATGCTTAATGTTTCATAGGACTTCGATACAAGTCGAGTAGTTGGAATCTACTCACGAGTTTAGGCTTGGGAACACACGGGTTCGGTTGAGTGATGTGAGATCACTTTAGTAATGAAAATGAGACTAGGCAGGGGCTAGGGCGCAGCAAGAGGAAGTCTTGTGTGCGCGGCCCTGTCCGTGTCGATTGAGGACCGATCCGTGTGCAGCCCACGCTGATCAAGTTTGAACGTACCGAAGGCATATCGGATATATGGGCCCCGATAAACCGATGTAACCTAAACCTCCGGGCGTCGAGGCATAACGCACCAATTTATAGGTGTAGGCTGAGGGCAGGAAGGTGGAAATCTGCCAACGGGCATAGAGAGATGCTCTGTGTGGGGAACCTCCTGCTCGTTTCGGTGCGACCGGTTCGACGTTTGGGCTGTTGGGTGAAAGGTTGTCCCGTACGACATCGAGTGAGCGTGCTGTGCAGCTCCACGGGTGGGCGTACGTGACGTGCTCTTTGGGTGTCCCTGCAGGTGTATATCGAGTCGATTCGCCGTCCCTCGCGGTGAAGAGTACCACTTGGTCACTGAGTCGTGACGTAGAATAATGTATGAAATACGTTGATTCAATATTGCTGATATGATATAATATTGTATTGCTACATGTTTGCCACCAAATGTTGCTTACTAAATTTCAGCTTCCTGAACTATTAACTTGTTGCTAAAAGCTGAACTAAGGATGAACTTGTAGGTGAGTCCATTTGTTGCAATATGACTATCCTATGTCATTGTACACCTCATGTAGAGTTTCATGTTTAGGTGAGTCGGTTAAGCCTTGTTGAGCCTTCGTGCTCACGGTTGCTGCCTAAGTGTTTTTTCAGGTGAGGAGCCACCCACGGACTCGGAGTACGAGTCCACCGGTGAGGGTTACCCTCCGTCGGGGACCACAGCTGAGTGGGAGCCGTACACGCCGCGCTGAGCTGAGGAGTGCAGCCAGTGTTGGTTGCCCTAGGGCTGGGCAACCAACTTTTGCCAGATAGGCGGGCGTGAGTTGTACAGAGTAGACTTCCGCTGTGTAAAATAAATAATAGTTTGTAACTGAAGTTGTACCTTTTTGTACAGATCAGTTTATTTTCCCATGTAATATATTGTGTTCTTATGATGTGTGCTGTCGGGTGTCGCATCGTGCGGCACCACCCTCTGCGATCCTGGATGAGCGGATTCCGGTCCGCCACAGCCTGGTATCAGAGCTGTAGTGGGGATAGCACAGTACTTAAGGACTGTATTATGGGAAAACTTAGGTTTACGGTGAGGTTCGGTAGTTGCCCAAGTAAGGACTATATTAGCATAGTTAATTAAAGTTGCAAAGACTAACCTATGTGTTATAATTCTGAATTTTAATTATGTGATGACGCACCTACGCTTGGTAAGCATGGTAATGAACGCCACCGAAAGCGGTTCAATTTCGGTTAGCTCTCCCTGACGAGGAATGTGGTTCAGGGATAGGTCTCACAGCTTGGTGTGAGACGTCAATATGAGACTCTTGGACTCTTCATGTTCCTGAATTCATATGAAACGCTGATCCCTAGCGTGCATTAGGCAAGTAAGTGGAGACCCCATCGCGTGGACAGTAACGCGAGAGTGTGTTCGTCTGGAAATAGCCCAGGAGGACATACGCAGCGCTTGCCATCGGTGTGCCCTGCAGGGAAGTAGGTGGTATCTGTTAGGCTGATAACATTCCCAACCGTGACGACCCGTTCATGACATACTCGGGTTCCCTGTCATGTGATGTTGAAACACAATCACGTACCTTGGGACGTGACCTAACTCAAGGACGGCCTTATGGCAATGATACGGGCGTTTGTATTTACTTTCAAATATGGTACTGCCTGAAATGGAAACAAAACTTTAGAGTGCATCACTATTGTGTGTTCTTCTGCAGGTACTAATCACGTATGTATCCGTGTAGTAAACGTGTGCGAGAGACCATTTAGTGCCACACTTGACACGTATATGCCGGTATAATCCGGTTAGGATTTTCTTTTGTGAGGAACGTAGTACCGAGATATCATAGGCATATGCATGTAAAATAATGATAACAAGGAATTAAAAATCCCTAGGTTCAACAATTAAGACTCTGGTTGGGAATAAGAATGGGATAGTGGAGCAGGATAGCCAAAGGGATGAAAAACAGAGTGCTCTGTTTTGGGCAGCAAGTTTGCTGATCTTCAACAGGGCATAACTCACAGGTCTTCTAGCCCAGGGAGGTGTGGTGTATAGTTCTGGGAAGGTATTTAAGTGCTCTACAACTTTGTTGTAGACTTCCAGAGCTGAAACTCACCTTAAGATGGCTTAAGACCCAGAGGGATGTAGACTGTCCAGAATCAGGACAGAGTTAAACACTCTCTGGACTGTTCTGTTTTTCAAACATAACTCCTAGTATAAAAATCAAAAATTTTCATAGGATACATCTTTAGAAAGGGTAGAAGATGTGTTACATCTTTGCAATTCAAAGTTTCTGAAATTTCAGCACAGATTTCAGTGGAAACCAGAGTTGAAAACAGCAACTTCTCTTGGAGGTGCTGTTAAAATTCTTCCAGAAATTCTGTTGACTTTGAATGACCATAATTTTTTAACCAGAGCTTATCTGTGGGCAAATGAGTACTCGTTGGAAAGATACCGAAGTTAACTTTAACTTTGGTGTTCAGCTTTAGTCATGAAAATGCCCAGAACCAGGTCAAAATCTTGGATATGTAGAAACTGGTCATCCTGGCAGAGGCATGACAGTTGAACTCATGGGAGAGATTATTGTACCCTAGAAGTGGTTTAAGTACTGCCAATGGGGTAGAACATACTCATGAGAGCTTGTCTTCAACTAGTGAAAGATTTGAGTATAGGTCTCACTCAAGTTTCTTTTACTAGAGACCATGTTTGTGTCGTATTGAAGATAAAATGGTGGTATACGTGATGACACAGCGATAGTAACGCCTCGGAGTGACCAAACCTAGTTGTGGTGAGCTTCCAAAGAGGAGGTTCATCAAGTTGGATTAAACTAGCTTGTATTTGGTCTGGTAATGGTGTAGCTTGTGCAAAGTTATTACATTATCTACATACGAGATGTATCGCATGTTTTATTGTCATTATGTTTTCACGCCTATTGGTATTGGACTGCATGCAATATGTTGTGGGACTGATGTTTATTGTCGTATGGTTGCAGATGATTCGCACTAGGACCACGCACGAGGTGGGTGGCTCTAGCCAAGGGGGAGGCGATGACTCCCAGCCACCGGCCTACGACAGCACCCCGCAGCAGCAGCCACCACCGCCGCCTCCGCTTACTCTAGCGGATGTGATAGCGGCACTGGTGGGAGGTCGTGAGGAGCAGACCAACCTGCTCCGCACGATCGTGCAGAATACGTCCCAGGTGGGGGGCATCAAGATAGAGGGCCTCGTGAGCCCCGGGAAGTGTCGTACTCGGATTTCATGAGTACGCACCCTCCAGTGTTCACCGAAGCAGAGGAACCACTGGAGGCGGACAACTGGCTGCGGACCATCGAGTCCAAGTTCGGGCTGCTCCAATGTACGGAGCGGCAGAAGACTCTATTCGCAGCACAGCAGCTTCACAGTGCCGCTGGTGCATGGTGGGCGAATTATGTCGCCTCCTGTCCGGACGGCCATGCCGTGGAATGGGAAGAGTTCCGGGAGGCGTTCCGCGCCTATCATATTCCTCCCGGAATAATGAAGAGGAAGTTCCAAGAATTCTTGGAGCTGAAGCAGGGCGGGAGGAGTGCCCATGACTACTCCCGAGCCTTCAACCATCTGGCGCAATACGCGTCAGACTATATCTCCACTGAGGAGAAGAAGCGGGAACACTTCTATCGGTGGTTACACCCCGAAATGAAGACACACCTCGTTCAGTGGAATCGCGGCACCTTCAATGACCTAGTCAATGCCGCGATCATGCAAGAGGACGCTCAGCGGGAGTTGGCAGCTGAGCAGCGGAAGCGCAGCGCTCCACCTAGCAGTGGGGGTGGCGCTCCCCAGAAGTACCGCATGGTGTATCGGACACCATCCGGACAACAGTGGCATCCACCGGCACGACCTCAGCGGTTCGGGGGACGTTCGTTTCCGTCACCTCCGTTCCGTCCGCCGGTGCCACCACCAAGACAGCAGCAGAAGCAGCAGCAAACGGTACCCCGGGCGTTTCCACCACCACAACGCGCCCCGGGATTCCGTCCACCGATCAGCGGGGGACCACCCCGTTTCACATGCTTCACGTGTGGCCAGGCGGGTCACTTCGCGAAGGACTGTCCCCAGGGGCAGCAGAACAGCAGGCAAGTCCAGTTCCAGGGCGGTCCTCGAGGCCGACCTCCGGTCAAAAAGGTTGGTCAGCGGACTGGTGGCGTCCGCAACCTC
The DNA here is from genome assembly GCA_030760725.1 of Neostapfia colusana. Lineage (NCBI taxonomy): Eukaryota > Viridiplantae > Streptophyta > Magnoliopsida > Poales > Poaceae > Neostapfia > Neostapfia colusana. The sequence goes on from JASWHV010000001.1 coordinate 64,849,812, forward strand.
GACAATGAGGACGCCCCAGAAGGAGACAACGTGCTGGTGGGTACGTTCACTCTCAACCATCAAGCCATCATAATATTGTTTGATTCTGGTGCAACCCACAACTTCATAAGTGCATCATATGTGGTTAAGCATCAGCTGGAAGTCTTTCCAACTGAGTGTTCGTATTTAATCTGCTCACCGGGAGGAAAGATTTCAGCAACGATGATGGTTCCAAAAGCACCACTGTGCTTAGGTGGGAAGATATATCCCACCACTATGATTATTTTTGAGGGACAAAAGATCGATGCAATCTTAGGGATGTCATGGCTAAGCTACCATGGCGCTGTCCTGGAAACCCTAGCACGGACGGTTCACCTCAACTCTCCATTACACCGCCCGCAGTCCCTCCTATTAGATAATCCAGTCCGGGAGGTTTCAGCAGTCAACAATACTGAAGCTCTCAAATTAAAGGACATCCCTGTAGTCCGGGAGTACCCCGACGTGTTCCCGGATGATCTTCCGGCCATGCCACCAGAGCGAGATGTCGAGTTCAAGATTGAACTTGCACCCGGGACTACGCCCATATCACGGAGACCATATAAAATGGCTCCAAATGAGCTGGCTGAACTGAAAGAACAGCTCAATGATCTGTTGAGCAAGGGTTTCATTAGGCCGAGTTCCTCGCCTTGGGGATGCTCGGCGCTGTTTGTAAAGAAGAAGGATGAAACCCTAAGGCTGTGTGTGGATTACCGGCCGCTCAACACCGTCACCATCAAGAATAAGTATCCACTGCCCCGTATTGACATTCTGTTTGATCAACTTGTGGGGGCAAGTGTGTTCTCCAAGATGGACCTTCGCTCTGGATATTATCAGATAAAGATCCGAGCGGAGGATATGCCGAAGACGGCCTTCTCGACGAGATATGGATTATATGAATATCTCGTCATGTCTTTTGGTCTCATAAACGCTCCAGCCCATTTCATGTATCTCATGAACTCGGTATTCATGCCGGAGCTGGACAAGTTCGTGGTAGTGTTCATCGACGATATCTTGGTTTACTTGAAGACAGAAGTCGAACATGCCGAACACTTGCGGATCGTTCTTCAACGATTGTGAGACCACAAGCTCTATGCCAAGTTCAGTAAATGCGAGTTTTAGATCAGCCAAGTGCCATTCTTGGGACACATCATCTCAGCTGAAGGCATTGAGGTTGACCCAAGAAAAATAGAGCAAGTGCTGAAATGGAAAGCCCCCACTTCAGTTCATGAAGTGGGGGCTTCCTCGGGTTAGCGGGATACTATCGGAGATTTATTCCAAGTTTCTCCAAGCTCGCTAAGCCGATGACAGAATTGCTGAAGAAAGGGACGAAGTATGTTTGGAACAAGGCGCGTGAAGGAGCGTTCCAAGCATTGGTGAAGCATCTCACAACAGCCCCGGTCTTAGCTCAGCCGGATACAACAAAGCCCTTCGACGTGTATTGTGACGCGTCCCGTATTGGGCTCGGCTGCGTGTTGATGCAGGAAGGACGTGTGGTCACCTATGGCTCACGCCAACTTCGGAACCATGACCAGCAATATCCAACTCATGATCTTGAGCTTGCTGCAGTGGTGTTGGCGCTAAAAATGTGGAGGCACTATCTCCTGGGGAATCTGGTGCACCTATACACCGACCACAAGAGCTTGAAATACATTTTCACCCAGAAGGAGCTGAACATGAGGCAAATGAGGTGGTTAGAACTAATCAAGGACTATGAAATTGAGATTCATTACCACCGCGGCAAGGCAAATGTGGTTGCCGACGCACTGAGTCGGAAATCACATGTCCATCACCTCACCATTACACCGGTGGAGGAGAAAGAGCCAAGTTTATACTTGGTTCCTTATGGGTCGCTTTACAACCTTGCCCTCATCCCTACTATTAGGGAGGACATCATTGCAGCTCAGAAAGATGATAAAGGCATGGCACATCTCCGGAGACGGATAGACAACGGGGAGATCAAATGTTTCCGGAAGGATGATGAGGGGACACTATGGTTCAATGACCGCATAGTCGTACCCCGGGATATGGAGTTGAGGAAAAGAATCCTCGATGAAGCTCACTTGTCTAAGTACTCCATTCATCCGGGCAGCAACAAAATGTACCAAGATTTGAAAAAGAAATTTTGGTGGACACGGATGAAACGGGAGGTAGCGAAGTACGTATCCGAGTGTGATACGTGTAGACGAGTGAAGGCGAATCATATGAGGACGTCAGGGCTGTTGCAACTCCTGAAAATTCCAGCATGGAAATGGGAAGATGTGAGCATGGATTTCATTGTGGGATTACCCTTAACATCCAATAAACATGATTCCATTTGGGTGATCGTTGACCGACTGACCAAGTCAGCTCACTTCATCCCCGTGCATACACATTTCCATGCCAACAGATATGCAGAGTTATACATTGCCAGGATCCTATGCTTGCATGGCGTACCCAAGACCATAGTCTCAGACCGAGGGGCATTGTTTGTGTCTCGCTTTTGGGAACAGTTGCATGCTGCATTGGGTACTAAACTAATTAGAAGCTCCGCCTACCACCCTCAGACAGATGGCCAGACAGAGAGGGTGAATCAAGTATTAGAAGACATGTTGAGAGCATGTGCCATCCACCATGGTAGGAACTGGGATGATCACCGACCGTTGGCAGAATTCTCGTACAACAACGGCTATCAGGCGAGTATCAAGATGGCACCCTACGAAGCTCTCTACGGTCGCAAGTGCCGCACCCCATTAAACTGGTGCGAGTCCGGTGATATGGTCACATTCGGGGTTGATGTGGTGAACGACCCCGAAGAGCGCGTTCGGACGATTCAAGCTAACTTGAAGGCCGCTCAATCCCGGCAGAAGAGCTACGCTGATAAGAAGCGTAGACCGTTGCACTTTGACGTCGGTGAACACGTGTACCTCCGCGTGTCTCCGATGAAGGGCGTGCACCAGTTCGGTGTGAAGGGGAAGCTCGCTCCCCGTTTTATTGGACCCTATGCTATCACCGAGAAGTGTGGACCAGTGACGTATAGACTGGAGCTACCGGCATCCCTTGCTGGTGTCCATGATGTTTTCCATGTTTCAAAACTACGAAAATGTTTGAAGCATACAGCTGCTGTTCCTACCGAAGACATCGGCGAGCTGAAACCGGATTTAATTTACGATGAGTATCCGGTGGCAATACTCGATGAACAAGCCAGGACCACGCGTAGCAGAACGTTGTGGTTCTACAAGATACTCTGGAGCAACCACACCGCCGAAGAAGTGACGTGGGAGAGCGAGGAATTCCTTGGCTCAAATTACCCAGAGTTCATGACATCCCAACGCGGGTACGTCCCTATTACATTACTATGTCTTCTTTTGTAATCTCAGGACGAGATTCTTTTAAGGGGGGAGGGATGTAAAAGCCCAAGAAATGGGACTTACAAAAACTTTTCATCACCTCACAACACCACAGTTTTGTGGTGAATATCTTGTGAAGACTTGTGAAGAGCAAGTAACCTCCATCAAGAGGGTATTAGTTCAAACTTTCTACACGTATAATAACACATGAGAGGGTGATTCAAAACTGTTGCATTCAAATTCATGGTTGCAGCAGCTAACACCAGGATAAAAGTGCATATTTGGATTCCTTAGGTTCAAATTATGGGGGAGGCAAATTTTGAGAAGATTTGGAGGTCCTTTGATAGGGATATCAAAGAGAGTTGTGAATTTTCATTGAAATTTGAATTCAAATTTGAAACTGTGGCACAAATTGTCAAATGGCCAAATGGTTTTCGAATTTGGATCCCTCATAGCTGAATTTACATTAGGTCAAAAATTTGGAGATCCTTTGGGCAGAGGGGAGCTGTGGGCCCCATTGTCAGTGAGAAGGGAGGGAAGAAACTTACTGCTTAAGTCAACCGGTTCCACAGTTCACGCCCGAGCGCGCTGCTCTCTCCCACGGGCTGCCACCGCACGGACGACCGAAGACCGGAAGCACCTCCCGAGCTGCTTAGGGGATCGATGTTTCTCCGCTTTTATCGTCTCCACCGAGAGCACAGCGTTCCACACCGCCTCACAGCCGACGCTGAACGATCCCCGTGTGTCCTCGGCGATAAACGCGACCGCACAGAGGCGCGCCGTCGGTTCACCGCCGCCCGGCTGCTCCACCCTGTGGCACGACGCACTAAGCTTCCCCACAGCACCGCCGGACTTCCTTTAGCGTGGAAGAAGCAAGAACCGGGCGCTAGCTCCGTCGGAACGTCGGCGTTGAGCTGATCTTCCTCCACAGCGCCGAAGAGAGCCGCCGCGACAAGATCACGTCGCCCGGCCACCACAGAGCCTCTCCCAGCGAGTTGTAAAAGAAAAAAGGTGCGCCAGTAACCCTTCTCGCTTCACAACAACGCCGGCAGCGTGTCATGGACCGTGCTCACCGAAATTTCAGTTTTGCCGACGACATCCGATAATGGCCGAAGGTAGAAATTCGGCAAATTCTTCTCACACGTCGAACCACCCCCCACACGACGTAGCATACACCTTCTATACCCCCGTGCGCGTTCATAGGATCAAGAACCACCGAGAATCATCGAGCGAAGCCTCCGTTCATCGAGTTTTTCGACTTTCGCCGGATTTTGACCTAGCCCGACGGTGAGGTCATACTTCCGGCGAGTTCCAGCAAGATCGGCGGTAGGTTCCATGTTCTCCTCTGTGCAATGATGCTGTACGAGCAAACGGCGACATGTTTGCCACAATAAAACGCTCTAGCGACATCGCCGGAGTTGCCACAGACGCTGTCGCCGTCGCACCTAGGTTTCCGGCCGTTGCCAATCGGAGATATGCCCGGCAACGTGTTCCTCGCACGAAAATACATGAGGGCGGCGAGAATCAGCAAGTTTCAGGCACCGGAAGCCCCTCGCGGCGAGAACTCCGGTGAGCTTGGCGGCGGGATTGCGCGGGCGTCGGGAGGAGGAAGGCGACTGGGGGCCCCGCATGTCAGTGGCGATATTTTAAATCGTCGGATCCGCTGCGGCCCGGGATCCAGTGTGGGGACGCGGGAAGGGTCCTGTGGCCCCGTGTGGCGTGATTCCAGCAGCCGACACGTGTAGGAGGGACCCACAGTCAGAGTTTGAATGTTTCCCGAATTAATTTGAATTTCCAGATTTAGTTCAAACTTTAGAACCCCATAACTTTTGCTAGGAAGCTCCAAATTTAGTGATTCAAATTAGGTTGGAGATTCATCTTGCATAGCTCTATCCAAATATGCAACCCAATTTGTATGAAACCTATTATTTAATTCTGGAAAATTCTTTAAAGCTTTTCAGCAAAAGAATTTTAGAGGGAGTTTGGTTCATCCAAAAATCACCAAATTTTGCCAGAGTGTTCCTTAGGATGTTAGTGAATCCCTGTAAAAGTTTCGGACCATTTTGAGTTGATTTGGTCAAAGCAATTCAAATTTGAAGGTGCTGTGTTCATTTGAATACAGAGACATTTTCAGAGAAATTCCAAAACTTGGAAATTCAGTGAAAGGTGCTAAATTTTGGTCCAGAGGGTTTTCTTGTGACAAGGAACTCACACAAAAATTCTCAGCTCCATTGGAGCTCTGGATCACCCCTGTCCTGTTTAACCACTTGAGAGATTAATATGGAAAAGGGGGAAAACCACATAGCACTTAACCATGTACTTAGGTTCAAACCCAAACCCCTAAACCCCAGTTCCATTTTAGATTCTTGAACAGAGTTCCAGTTGTTAGAAACTGGTTATTAGAACTAATAGCAGCAGCATTACAATAAACTTGTATGCATATTCATTAACATGTAGTATTTCAATAACGTGTTGTCGCTGAAGGCGAGGAAGCTCCGGAGGTTCTCGACTTCCTGCTTCCAGAAGAAGAACTCACCCCTGACCAGCAGCAACAAGGCAAGCCCTGGTTTGCATTAACCTTTTTATAAGTTTTACTTTGTTTACATGTGTCATATGAAGTGTGAATGTGCATTAGGTATAGGATGGATGAAAACCCCACTTGCATGACCAGAAATTTTCCATAAGAGTGAGGGTAGTGTCTAAGACCTCGAGTAGACAGGCTATGCTTAATGTTTCATAGGACTTCGGTATAAGTCGAGTACTTTTGCTGGGATGATCACCGAAATATCCCTGAACTACCATAAAAATTTCAGATCCATTTGAGCTCATTTGATCCACCTAATGGTGTGATTAGTGAAACTGTTCCAGAGAAAATAGAAAATGTTCAGAAAACATTTTCAGAATTTTCTCTGAAATTGTTTAGCTCATATCGTTAGTTAGGAACCTTCAAATTAAGTGAGACCAATTCCATTAGAATCCTCTGAAAATCTAGTTTTCAGAAAGTCATGGCTTGTTCCATAAAAATCTATAGAACACCCTAAGAGTTCCAATTAAGGCCAAGGACATAATTAATTGTGGACGGCTCAAATGAGCTTTGCTGCAACTAAAACTTGACCAAATCTCTGTTTAGGTTGTAACCAAGCCACAGTAAAAGTTTCACAATCTTTGGGTCTGTCTAGTGAGGCGTAGAAGGTTCACAAGTTTGAAACTCAATTCAAATGCATTTAATTAATACATGTACTTCTTATATCATGTAGTTGCTAAGGTCGAGGAGGAACCCGAAGTCCTAGACTTCGTTACTCCGGAGGAGCAGCTAGTCTACGACCAAGAGCAGCAAGGCAAGCCCCGGTTTGCATTAACCTTTTTACAAAGTTTTATTGTTTTGAGCACTTACTTGAGTATCATTATTTCTTGCACTAGAGTCTTGTTTGAAAATCCAAATGCATAGCCAAGAAAGCCATGGGTTGGGATTAGGATTGAAAACCCCGTTAGCTACTGCAATGCTAAGATAGAGTAGGATTCGGTACAAGTCGAGCAGTTGGAACTACTCGCAAGCATAGGCTAGAGGCACTCGACTCGGGTAGAGATAGCACATGATATACATGGCAAGAAAAATGAGACCGAGCGGAGAGTAAGGGCAGCAGGACTTTGGGGCCTGTGTGCTATAGCTCCGCTTGTGTCGATTGAGGACCGAGCCGTGTGCGGGCCTGTTGAACAAGCTAGAACAATACCGAAGACCTACCGGCTATATGGGAACCGGGAAACTGATGTAACTCGGGTAGCTGGGTATTGAGGCGTTGCCCGTCGTTCAGAGGGTAGGTTGAGAGCTTGAGGTGTAAATCGGCTGGCGGAACTGAGATGCGCGTGTAGAGACCTCTTGCTCGGGACGATGGGACCGGTTCATTATTTGGCTGACGGGCGGAAGGTGGTTGCGTACGGTGTCCGTGATGGTTGCTGTAGGCAACATCGAGTACGGGCGTACGTGACGGGTTATTCGGGTAACCCTGCAGGTGTAAATCGATTATAATCGCCGTCCCTCGCGGTCAGTGAGTACCACTTGTTCACTGTACCGTGACGTAGAAAGAACAGGCTAGTTACATATTAAAATGTTGCTTATTGAAATATGAACTTGATTGTTAATGATTTGCTGTAGTTTAGAGCTAATTAAAGTTCCTTTCAACTTTGGGCAAAGTACATGAGAGAAATGTGTTTCTTGTTTGATTGCGGCTCTCTCATGTGCCTTAGCGTAAGGTTCTCCATGACCTGCTGCTAAAACTTGAAAGTAATGTTCCACTAATTAGGCTAGTCCTTTGCAACTTGTTTTTATCTCATGTACCCATTACCCCTCATGTAGAAGTTCCATGCTTAGGAGAGACGGGTCAGTCTTGCTGAGCCTTCATGCTCACTGCTTGTGTTTGAAGCTTTTGCAGGGTTCTATGAGGAAGGGACTCCCGAGGAGGAGACGGAAACCCAGGAGGTGAACCCCGTCGAGTGGGAGTCGTGCACGCCGCCGTGTTAGTGTGCGTGCGTGCTAGCAAGGACATGTTCACGGGCCGAACATGAACTTGATGCGTAGTCTACGCCCGTGAGTGTAGACTGGACCTATTTTGATGTAAAAATGTTCATAAACCACTTTATGTAATAAAAGTTTTGCTTCCGCTTTATGCCTTTGATGTGTGTTATCCGGTGCTGTGCAACGCAGCACCCCTCAGCGTGATCCTGGCTCGACAAGACCGTGGGGTCGTGTCAAGGAAACTGTTCACCATGTCATGCAGGGTAGAGGGAGAATTCTGAGTTTCCCCCATGGTGCACCTTAGGGTTAGCAATCGGTCATCGGCGAAATTCGTCGCACTGGAGCAACCGCCGGTCGAGCTCCAGCTCACACACGTTCTAGACACCCGTGCGCGTCTCTCCAAGCAGAAAACCGCAGGAGCAACCGTTCCAAACCCTAGTTTCACCGGTAACAGTCTAGCGGAAGGGAGGGTCACCGGTGAGGTCTAGGTTGCCGGCCATTTAGGGCCCAACCGAGGTCATGCCGAGCTTCCGGAGGTCTCCCTGAGCGTGGTGACGCGATTAGCGCGTGAAGGAGGTGGTCAGGAGGGCGGGAACGCACGTTGCCGAGGTAGCACAGAGGCATAGAGCTCTTCGCCGGCGAGCTATGGCGGTAAGCCGGTGGCAGCATGGTGTCCAGCATGTTCAGCATCCGAAATTATGTGGGGGCGGCGAGTCTCACCGTCGCCGGCGAGCTAGATCGCCGGGAACGCCGACCTCGCCGGAGCTCCGGCGGCTCGGGCGGCGGCGTCGGGAGGTAGATGAAGGCGCGGGCCCCATGTGTCAGCCGCTGAGTTAAGCACGCGCGGGCGCGGTTAGTTTAAATTAAACAGGGCGGGCCCCGCTGTCAGCCTCGATTAAACGCGGGAAATGATTTTCTGTAGGAAAATAATTCAGGGATTAGCTCCAACTTGAGAAATTCATAACTTTGTGTAGGAAGCTCCAAATTCAGTGAACCAAATTTTGCTGAACTCATAATTTTGATTACTTTCCAGCAACACAAGTTTCAGCTCATGAAACTAAATAGTTTTCCAGAATTAATTCCCTAAATTTTAAACTGTTAGGAATTTTATCTGGAGAATTGCTTTATGAAAAATTCTGAAATTTGGCTGAGAGGTTCTCTGGAAAATCCTTTAGTCACAGTAAAATTTTCAGACTCATACAAGTTCATTTAGTCCCCCTAATTGGGTGATCAAGTGAACTGCCCTGAGAAAATAGAAAAATGTACAGAAATATTTTTCAGATTTTCTCAAATCTTGTTTAGGGCATAACTTCCTCTAGAATTCTTCAAATGACATGAAACCAATTCCATTAGAACCATCTCAAATTCTAGTTTCCATAAAGTAATGGTTGGGGCCATGAAAACCCCTGGAGTTACTTAGAGACTCTAATATTGACCAAATAGGCTTTTATTTGTACAAAGCTCAAATGAACTTTGTTTCAAATCAAACTTGGTCAAGACTCGAGTTAGGACCGTACCAAGCCACCATAAAAATTTCAGAGCCAAAGTGGAGGGCTACCTAGAGTTATAGTAATTACTTATTCAAGTTTACACATTGCATTTGAATTGACATGTAGTATCTCATTAACGTGTAGTCGCTGAAGGCGAGGAGACTCCGGAATTGCTCGATTTCCTTCTTCCGGACAAAGCTTTAACCACTTACCAGCAGCAACAAGGCAAGCCCCGGTTTGCAGTAACCTTTTTATAAAGTTTTGCTTTGTTTACATGTCTTGAAGTATGAATGTGCATTAGGTGTAGGATGGATGGAACCCCACTTGCATAACCAGAATTTGCCTATAAGAGTGAGGGTAGTGTCTAAGACCTCGAGTAGACAGGTTATGCTTAATGATTCATAGGACTTCGGTACAAGTCGAGTAGTTGGAATCTACTCGCGAGTTTAGGCTTGGGACACAAGGGATTGGTTCGAGTGATGTGAGATCACTTTAGTAATGAAAATGAGACTAGGCAGGGGCTAGGGTGCAGCAAAAGGAAGTCTTGTGTGCACAGCCCTGTCCGTGTTGTTTGAGGACAGATCCGTGTGCGGCCCTGCTGAACAAATATTGAACGTACCGAAGGCATATCGGATATATGGGCCCCGATAAACCGATGTAACCTAAACCTCCGGGCGTCGAGGCATAACGCACCAATTTATAGGAGTAGGCTGAGGGTAGCAAGGTGGAAATCTGCTAACGGGCACAGAGAGATGCTCCATGTAGGGAACCTCCTGTTCGTTTCGGTGCGACCGGTTCGACGTTTGGGCTGTTGGGCGAAAGGTTGTCCCGTACGACATCGAGTGAACGTGCTGTGCAGCTCCATGGGTGGGCGTACGTGACGTGCTCTTTGGGTATCCCTGCAGGTGTATATCGAGTCGATTCTCCGTCCCTCGCGGTGACGAGTACTGCTTGTTCACTGCGTAGTAATGTAGATAAATCATGGAATGTTATGATTCAATTCTGCTGATATGTATAATTGTATTGCTACATGTGTGCCACCAAATGTTGCTTAGTAGATTTCTTATTCATGAACTGTTAACTTGTGGCTAAAATATGAACTAAGGATGAACTTGTAGGCGTGTCCATTTGCTGAAATTACTATCCCATGTTTGTGTAAACTGCATGTAGAGTTTCATGCCTAGATGAGTCGGTTAAGTCTTGTTGAGCCACCGTGCTCATGGTTGCTGCTTAAGTGTTTTTCAAGTGAGGAGCCACCCACGGACTCGGGTTACGAGTCCACCGGCGAGGGTTACCCTCCGTCAGGGACCACGGCTGAGTGGGAGCCATACACGCCGCACTGAGCTGAGGAGTGCAGCTAGTGTGGGTTGCCCTAGGGCTGGGCAACCGACTTTTGCTAGATAGGCGGGCGTGAGTTGTACAAATCAAACTTCCGCTGTGTAATATGAACCTTAGTTTGTAACTGAGTATTGTACCAGCTTGTACAGTTTCAGTTGGTTTTCTATGTAATACAACGTCTCCTTATGATGTGTGCTGTCGGGTGTCGCATCATGCGGCACCACCCCCTGCGATTCTGTATAAGCGGATTCCGGTCCGCCACAGGGGTCCCCACATAGTCGACTTGTACCGAATCCTACACTATCTTGTACTTGCAGTGGCTACTCGAGGTTTAAAACCTAAGCCCAAAACCAGGGTTTTCTTGGCTATGCATCTGGGTTTTCAAACAAGACTCTAATGCACAATTTAAGTGGATACTTAAAGTAAGTTTTCAAAGCAAAAGACTTTATAAAATGGCGAATGCAAACCGAAGCTTGCCGGTTTTACTGGAGAGTAATATATAATATCAGTTAGTGATCTTCTATCCCTTGATCCTTCTGAACTTGCTTAACTTATCCACACGTCAAGGGATGACTCCGTCGAAGTCCTTCGTCGTGAGCACTATCGACATGAATATGCATAATCTTTTATAATGCAATTTAAAGACTTAAGAGATTTAAACTTCTTAAGAACAGAGGCTGTGTGGAGATGCCAGGAATGTCTTTGTTGCCTCTGTTGTGCAAAGAAACATTAAGAAAACTAAATCTGCCTTAGAGGTTTAATTAAACCACTAGCTAAGTTCCTAATGAACATATAAGATAGGCTAACATGATTCGGGTATAACTATAGATCCTTATCTCCAATGACTTCGAAATTTTACAGGAAGTCATACACTACCCAGTGACCTAGCTTGCCAAATTGCAGCTCCAGTTAATGGAAGTGGTGTCTTCCACAAATTCCACACTAATCCTTATGTGTTTCTCACATACATAAGCATGGAGAACAAGGACAGGAAGATCCAAGGCTCAACTTGAGCTGAAAATTTACATGTGAGTTCCAGGTCACATGAAAACTTCTGGATCAAAATTTAGCATTTTTCACTGAGTGGTTTATTCAGAACAATTCCCTAAGCAATTAAGCAAAAAGAAATTAATTCTGAAGTAACTCACATGTTCATGTCAAACTTAGTAAACTAAAATTTCGATTATAGTTCATAGAGCATGCATGAATTTTCCTAGGATTTTTGGAGCTCATGTCCAGAACTGAATTTCCAAGTTTTGGGAATTCTCTGAAAATGTTTCTGTATTCATTTGAACCCAGCAACTTAAAATCTGAATTATCCTAATCAAATCAACTTAAAATGATCTGAAATTTTTATGGGAATTCAATAACATCGTAAAGAATATTCCAGCAAAATTTGAGGATTTTTGGATAAACCAAACTCCCTCTAAAATTCTTTTACTAATAAGATTCAAAGAATTTTCCAGAATTAATTATTGACTTTCATACAAATTGGGTTGCATATTTGGATATAGTCATTCAATTTGAATTTAATCCAATTTGAGTCATTAAATTTGGAGGTTCCTACACAAAGATATGACTTTAAAAGTGTTGGGGAAATACTGAAAATGGGCTCTGTTCTATTTTTCTAATTTTCAGAGACATAATGAAATTAACACCTCATTTGACCAAGCAAATGAGGTCCAATTCTTCTGAAATTTTTACTGGAGCTCAAGTATATTTGGAAGGATGTGCTGCCCGAAATTGGGAATTTTCCAAATAACTGAACTCCTGGAATAAATCCAGGGATTTTCATAAATATTGGGCTGCACCCCTGGATAGTAATCTCTGAGAGGAATACAGCAAAATTTATTTGGGAATTTTTGGACACTCCTACACAAAGTTGTGGCTATTTAAAGTTTGAACCAAAATAGCAAAATCCTCAAAATGTTTAAACGCTGCCGGCGGGCCCCACGCATCAGAGCCTCTTCAACCTCGCGCCAAACAGAGTCGGGCGGCGGCGCGCGGCGGCATGTGCCGGTGAGGGTCGCCGGACTGAGGTTCCCGGCCGCTGGCCGAGCTGAAACTTGCCGCCCCCATGTTTTTGACCACGGAGAGTTCAACGGCGAGGTCGGTTTTGACCCGTTTTGGCCGGAACACCCGGCGCGGCGGTGTCCGCGGAGGCTAGGGTTCCGGCGACATAGGAAATCCTCATTGTTAACCTAAAGCTTCAGTTATTTAGCCCTAGAGCACCAGTAGAGTGTGAAGAACATGAAATGAAGGCGCTTTGGGGCTGAAGACGTCGGCAAGTACATCCTCGACGGTGAGCCGAGATGATTTTTGCCGGCGGGGAGAAAAACGGCTCTAACGTAGCCGATCCTCGACGTATTCCGTTGATTCTTATTCGAGGATGACCGCTAGGGTGTGAGGAAGGTCTTTGAAAACTTGCTTGGTCATTAGTTACCCGAGTAACTCGAATTTTTGGGTAGACCGAGCCCTACCCGCATGCACTAGGTTTCGGGAAACGGCGAAATTCGTTCTATCGGTTCTAGCAAACGATAAACAGCCTCCGACTACATGATCAGGACATGCAAGTGCACCTCTTTTGTGTATAGAAGTGACGACGAAGAGGACCATAGCTCGCTGTCCACGGTGACCCGAATTGGACTTCCGCCGGTGAGCTTCGGTTCTTGGCGCCAATCATTGCTTTGCGAGCAACCCGAGCTAGGAACGTCGGAGTTGTGGTGATAGCATGGTACAGCACAAGTGGGCGCTGCTTTTTCCTGTGGACAGCTCGAGCAGCTATGCTCGAATGGCTGGGCGAGCTTGGGAAGAACCAAGAGCGGCACCGGTTTTTTGTGGGAGCAAGCCGAGCGGCGTGAGAGCGAGTGGGAGAGAAGCAAAACAGATTTGGTGCACTGGTTGTGTGGAGGATTGGACCGAGCAACGCAAGGGAAGCAGGAGGTGGCGTCGGCAACTCGTCGGGAACAGGTTTTTGTCGGGAGCTGTTGCGCGCTGAAGAACCGAGGAAGGAAACAGAGTCGGTTGAACTGTGTGTGGATGACATGTGGGTCCCAGCAGACCTCAAATATCCTTCCACTGTGCTTTAAGACTCCCCCACAAACGTTATCTGAATTCGACCAAACTTGGAGGGTAGGCCAAACATGATGTGAGGAGTTTGAATCTGAACTTGGATTTCAAAATTGAGCACGTTTGGTTCAGTTTCCAAATTCAAATTTGAATTTGAATGTGCTCTCAAATAATCCTTTGAAGAAATAGTAGATGAGCTCCGAAATTCTCCAAATTTGGAACTTAAGCTCTTGAATACATGAGGAATGCATTGGTGAATTAACTTGAATGCATTTAGACAATCTGATCCTGAATCCTTGTAAACAATTCAAATTTGTGTTTAAATTTCCCTCATCTTCTTTTCGTAAAGGATGTGCACATGAGTGAGATTTGGGGAGTGAAATTCTTTCCTCATGTTAACATGTGTTAAGCACCGGCTAAAGAAAATTTTTAACTCCCTCACATGACCATTTTTGGATTCATTATTGCATGTGACACATGATCAAGCTATTCCTTTGCCTTAACTTTTTTTTTGTAAGTTGAAATCAAACTTTACAAAAGTCAGGGCTGTTACATTCCTCCCCCCTTTAAAGAATCTCGTCACGAGATTATAAGGTAAAAATGAGAGGGAGGATGGTGGAAAATTACCGGATGTGCGACGTCTAAAGTCCGGATAGTTGGCGTGAAGAAATCCTTCGCTCTCCCATATCGCTTCATCCTTGGAGTGATTACTCCATAAAACTTTATAGAACCACAACTTACGGTCGCGTATGGTTCGGTCCTTTATGTCGATGATCTGAACCGGTCCCTCCTGATACGTGAGATCCGGTTTCAGTTCCTCGATATTTCCCAGCCGAATGGTGGTTGAAAACTTGATGCACTTACTTAGCTGAGAAATGTGGAAGATGTCGAGCACCCTGGAGAGTGTCCGCTGGTAGTTCCAGCCGGTATGCAACGGATCCACATCTTTTCATAATCTGGAAGGGACCAATGAATCAGGGTGCCAACTTTCCGCTCACCCCGACTCTGTTCACACCCTTCATTAGAGATACACGTAGATAACGTGATCCCCGACTTTGAATTGGAGAGGACGTCTTCTCCAGTCCGCATATTGTTTTTGTCGGGATTGAGCGGCTTTTAAGTTTGCTTGAATCAGCCGAACTTTTTCTTCCGCATTGTTGTCAAGATCAATCCCGAAGGTGACTTTTTCGCCAGACTCACACCAATTCAGCGGTGTGTGGCATTTTCTCCCGTATAGAGCCTCATAAGGCACCATTTTGATGCTGGCTTGGTACCCATTGTTGTACGAGAAATCGGCTAATGGTAAGTGATATCCCAATTCTTACGGTGATTGATAGCACAAGCTCGTAACATATCTTCTAAAATCTGATTTACACGCTCGGTTTGCCGATCCGTTTGCGGGTGGTACGCTGAACTACGGATCGGCTTCGTCCCCAAAGCATCATGCAACTGCTACCAAAAATGAGACACAAATAAAGTGCCCCGATCCGAGATGATAGTGCGGGGTACGCTGTATAAACACAAGATCCGTGAGATGTACAATTCAGCATACTTCTTGGCGTTGTAATTGGTGTTAACCGGAATAAAATGAGCAACTTTGGTGAACCGGTCGACGATCACCCACACTGAATCATGTTTCTGAAATGTAGTGGGTAAACCGACGATGAAGTCCATGCTCACATTCTCCAACTTCCAGGCAGGAATGCCAAGCGGTTGTAACAATCCCGGTTTCTTCATGTGGTCCGCTTTCACCCTCCGGCATGTATCACACTCGGACACGTACTTTGCGATCTCCCGCTTCATTCGTGTCCACCAAAACTTGCTTCTAGGTTCTTGATACATCTTGTTACTGCCGGGGTGAATAGAAAACTTTGACAAGTGAGCCTCACCAAAGATTTCCTTCCGCAACTCCGGGTTACGGTGTACGGCGATCCGGTCCTTGAACCATATTACGCCATCTCTGTCTTTCCGGAAACATTTCAGCTCCCCACTGTCTACACGCCTCCGCAAATGCGACATGAACTTGTCATATCTCTAAGCTGCCGCTATCTCTTCATGTATGGTGGGGATAAGAGCTAGGTTGTAGAGAGCTCCATGTGGAATCATATGTAATGGTGGCTCGCTCTCTTCCAACGGTGTGATGGTCAGATTATTAACGTGTGACTTGCGACTCAGCGCATCCGCCACTACGTTTTCCTTGCTGGGGTGATAATGGATCTCTATTTCGTAATACTTTATCAATTCCAACCATATTCGTTGCCTCATGTTCTGCTCCTTCTGAGTGAATATGTACTTGAGGCTCTTGTGGTCGGTATATAAATGTACCAAGTTACCGAGTAGGTAGTGCCTCAACATTTTTAGTGCAAGTACCATGGCAGCGAGCTCTAAGTCATGATTTGGATAATTTTGCTCATGATTCATGTGCTGCCATGATCCATATGCGACCACCCTTCGGTCTTGCATCAGCACACATCCAAGCCCAATGCCGGATGTATCGCAGTACACATCGAATGGTTTTGTTGTGTCTGTCTGTGCCAAAACAGGTGCTGATGTTAGGTGCTTTACTAATGCCTTGAATGCTTCTTCACATGTTGGACTCCAAACATATTTGGTAGCCTCCTTCAGCAGCTCGGTCATAGGCTTGGCAATCTTCGAGAAGTTTGGAATGAACCTCCGATAATATCCCGCGAGTCCGAAGAAACTCCGTACCTCGTGAACAGTTCTTGGGGACTTCCAATTCAGCACTTGTGTGATCTTACTCGGGTCTACAGCGATGCCCTACGCTGAGATAATATGCCTGAGGAAAGGCACTTGCCTTATCCAGAATTCACAGTTGCTGAATTTCCACGTATAGCTTGTGATCCTGCAGCCGTTGCAAGACTATACGCAGGTGCTTCTCGTGTTCTTCCTCCGACTTGGAATAAACCATTAGGTCGTCGATGAAGACCATGACAAAATTGTCCAGCTCCGGCATGAATACCGAGTACATCAAGTACATGAACTGAGCTGGAGCGTTGGTGAGGCCAAGGAAAATGACAAGATACTCATAAAGCTCGTACCTCGTTGAAAAGCTGTCTTCGGAATATCCTCAGCCCATATCTTAATCTGATGGTACCCTGATCTTAATTCTATCTTGTAAAAGATCCTTGCTTTGACCAACTGATCAAACAACATGTCCATCTTTGGTAATGGGTACTTGTTCTTGATTGTCACAATATTAAGCGAACAAACACCACACAAAGTCATAGTGTTTCGTTCTTCTTCTTTACAAACAATGCTGAACAACCCCAAGGTTACGAACTCAGTCGTATAAAACCTTTGCTCATAAGGTCATTCAGCGGCGTCTTCCACTTTGCCCATTCATTGGGTGCTAATTTGTACGGCCTTCGCGAACTCGGTGGTGTTCCTGGCGCAAGTTCAATCTTGAACTCTACGTCCTGTTCGTGCGGCATGCCCGGTAAATAATTGGGAAACACCTCCTGATATTCACGTACCACCAGAATGTCCTCTATCTTAACAGTTTCCGAGTGGTCCAATGTTGCAATCTGTTGCCGACTGGCATCCAGAACTATTGTATGAAGACCGTGCTGTGGGGAGTTGAGCTTAACGGTTCAAGAACTGATGTTGAGAACCGCATTGTTGTAATTCAACCATGACCTCCCCAAAATAATGTTGATCTTCAATCCCCCGAGAATAATGAGGGTCGTGGGTTATAGTCTAACCCGCAAACAAAGAGGTGCTCAGAAGACAACATCACTTACTGTAATGCTGCCCCGAGCGAAGATATGTGGTATTGACTCTTTGTAAAAGTGGTTTGGAGCTGATGTTGAGCCACAAAAGATTAGCTAATAAAGCTAGGTGTGGCACCGGAGTCGAAGAGAATTAATACCGGTAGCTAATTCAGAGAAAACATCTCTGCTAACGCGGCTTCTCCTTCCGGAACATCATCACTCACTGTGTAGTGAATGTTGCCCCTTGTCTACCCTTTTTTCTGCAGATATAGGTACGGGTCTGAATATTGAAAATATGATTACCCACATCCTTGAATTCTTTTCGGACAATACCTAGCCTAATGGCCCATCTGACCACAAGTGAAGCACGTATGTCTCTGCGGTTCTTCGCTAACATGTGGTTGGAAGCTAGGTACATATAGCTGCAGCGATGGAGCACCAACCACCGTCTGATGCTTCTGCTGTGGAGGTGGTGCAAGTTGTGGTACTTGACCAACAATCAACCTCTGAGGAGTTAATCATACAGGGGCATCCATATTTCACCGGATGGCATTCGGTACATCAACCGGTACTTTTGGGGCACATAACTTGTTGTCACACCCGGTTTCTCCGAAGAACAACCGAGCGAATATCAAATGTATGCCAGGATCATTTTCTCATACATGTGATGACAAATAGTGAAGCATCATTTATTACAAGCCAGGTGTCGAATAGAAATAAGTCTTACATAGCACACGTCTCGATGGACGATAATAAGTTCATGACATATAAATAAAACAGCAGCGGAATATTATTCTTGTGGGCTCCGTCACAGGCGTTGCCCGGGGGACTCCTGTGGGGACCACCCCGTGGTTCACCCACTCCAGGATCGCATAGGGTGGTGCCGTGCGATGCGGCACCCAACAGCACACACGAAAAGAATAAAGGATAACATACAAACTTTTATTTGATATAAAATAGCGGAAGTCTTTTTACAAAACCTAATTAACAGCGGAAGTTATATACATAGTTGCTCTCAAACCCTAACTAAGCAAAAGTGCAGCCGTCCAGCCCGGGGACGCTACACACTAGCAGCATGGAACCGGAGATCACGGCGGTGTGCATGGCTCCAGCTCGGCCGTGTACCCCGACGGGGGCATCGCCTCGTCCTCGGAACCTTCCTCATAACTCTCACCTGCAAACAGCTCAAATATTGCAACCGTGAGCACGAAGGCTCAGCAAGTCTTAACCGTCAACCCTAAGCATGGAACTCTACGTGCATGGATGTGTAAGGTAGGAAAGTATTTTTCAATAAAGACACGCCTATAAGTTGGTCCTTACTTTCAGTTTTATAGCAGCAGAATCATGTGCCTTAGGCAGCCCTCACATCGGAAGTCCACAATCAAACAAGAAACGCTTTCCTCCGATGTGATGATGCCCAAAGTGGAATATAAACTTAATTAGATCTATAACTACAGCAATCAAGGTATTCAAGACATTAATAGATCAATACAGCAATTTCAGTTGGCTTGTTTCACTTCTTACTACGTCACAGCGCAGTGAACAAGCGGGTACTCAAATAACCGCGAGGGACGGTGATTGCAATCAAGACACACCCGGATAACACGTTGCATACACCCACTTTCAGAAGCGTGATTCCACACCCCTTCCTACTCTGTTGTATGCAACAACATTTCAAAGGCAACCCAAATGCCGAACCGGTCCATCCGTAACGGGTAGGAGGTCACCGCGTGGAGCGTGACTGTGCCCACCGGCAGATTTACACCTTGCTACCCTCAACCCACTCCTATTTATGGTTGGGTAAGCCTCGACACCCAGGTTAACCAATTACATCGGTTTCCTGGTTCCCATATGCCAGTATGCATCCGGTACTGTTCGATACTTGTCCAGCAGGGCCGCACACGGACGGTCCTCAACCGACACCAACAGGGCTACACACGTGAGACCTCTGCTCACTGCTTCCTATCCCCCCTGCTGGGTCTCATTTTCATAACTTAAGCCATTGTCTACCTCTTTTCATTCCATGTAATAAGTACTATCTCGCGAGTAGCTTCCAACCACTCGACTTCTACCGAGATCCTATACATTAGCATGGCATTCTCTATCGTCGAGTTTGTAAACTACCCAACCCTCCATAGGATTTAAAGAGGCTATGCAAGTGGGGTTTCAATTACCCTAACTCTAATGCAAACATTCAACCTAGACATAAATGGTACAAAGGAAAAACTTTATAAAAGGTACTTAAGTGCAAACCGGGGCTTGCCTGGTTGCGAGTTAAACGGAAAGTCAGCTTCTGGTGGGAGGACATCCAAGGGCTCCGGCGTATCCTCAACTTCGGTCACTATTATGAAATGTAATAAAATACATGTATAAGTATTAAGGATTTATAAGAATTGGACTTCTACTCATAGCTACTGCTATTTAAAATTCTTAATTGTCTTTGGGATTTTTACAGTGGATACTAGACTTTCTAAGGATGATTTGAGCCAAATTTGGAGACATGTCATTGCATAATGCAGTCTTAAAAATTCCTACAAGTACAATGCTTATCTGAATTTTTGAGCCCAAATCAGGAGCTTGACATAGCTAATGGTGGAAGATCTGATTAGGGTAAGTCTCCATGGTTCTAACAAAATTTGTTTCACCATTTTTGGAGCTACCATCAGAGAGATATGAATTTTTGAACTTAAACAGGAGTTCTGAAAAAGCTTCTGTTTAAATTTGAATTTTCAAATAAAGGTTGAACTTGAGAAGGTAATTTGATCTAGCAAATGACCTCCAATGGCGCCCAAATTTTTACTGGAGATCAGTATCTATGAAGAGGATTTGCTACCCGAATTTAGGAATATTTCATAAAGAATTGCTCCTGTAATAAATCCCTAAGCGATTTAGTAAAAACAATTCTACAGAAATTTCTGGGCATTTTCATAGCCAAAAATTGGTTTCTCTGTGAAGTACTCCTCATGAGGAATCCAACAAAATTGGCCTCACTCTTTTTGGAGTTTTCTACACAAAGTTATGGGCTTGCAAAGATCAGCTAAATTATGGAATTATTTCTGTAATAGAAACTTCAAATAATTATGCTGGGCCCACTGGTTTAATTCGGACCAGTCAGATTTTAGCAACACCGGGGGCTACAGGGTTATTCCCGCGCAGCCTCACCAGATCCGGCGCCACAAACCGATCCTCGCGCGAACCCGGAGGCTGACCGGTGGGACCCGGCCCTTCTTCGTCTTCCTCGCGCTGTCCGCGGCGGCGCACGCCGGCGAGGCTCGCCGGGACAGGGTTCCTGTGGTCCAAACTTCGTCAAACTCGCAGCTCCCCCATTTTTAACCACGCTGAACACTCTGGGAGGGTCGCCGGCGGCCGTGGCTCACCGGAAACAATCGCGCACCAGTGACAGCAAAGTTTTGAACTCCGGCGAGGTCGGGAACCCTTATTCCTCTATCATTCGATCGATTCTTGGGCTCTAGAGCATCAGTGAATGATGTAGGAGCCCGTAAGAGTCCTGGCCGCAGGTGAAACTGCCGGCAACCGAGGGCTCCACGGCGACCCGAGGTGCTTTTGCACCGGCGACTACGAAAACAGCTAGGGCTCCCTCGTTTCTTGATGTTTTTGCTTGGTTCTTCGTCGAGGAGAGGCGCTAGGAAGTAGAGAAGCTCTGTGCAGGCTTACTCGAGGTCTAAAAGATCGAGCACCACGAATTTTTGGCTAGACCGCGCACTACCCGTCGGTGTACCGTTTGGGGAAACGGTGAAATTCTCACTACCGGTCCTAGCAAAAGCTAAACGGCCTCCGGCTACACGACCAGGACATGTCCACGCACCTTTCTTGTATAGGAAGTCGGGGGAGAGGGTGGCCGGTTGCTGCTGTCGACGGAGAGCCGAAACGGCGAGGTCCGGGCACCTTGAAGCTTTGGCGCCAATCCGCGTTTCTCGAGCAGTTCAGACCGGCAAACCTCGAAGGGGCTTTGGCAAGGGCTAGAGCACGTCCAGGCGATGCTCTTTGCTGTGGAGCGCTCGAGCAATCGAGCTTGGAGGCTGTGATGTGATCGGAAGGAACGGCGGCGGTGTTCTGGACGAAAGGAAACGGCGGGGGCGCGAGTTATAGCAGGGGAAGAAGGAAAACAGCTCTGGCGCACCCTTTGCCGTGATCCAACCGAGCCACCGAGGCAGCAGGAGGTGGCGCGGGCTCTCCCTCGGGCGCGGGTTCAACCGGGAGCTGGCACGCTCCCGCGGTTCGACCGCCGTCGGCTGAGGCGGCAACTCCAGTGGCTGGCTGACAAATGGGCCCCACCTCCCCTCTTTGTTTAATCAACTTTTTCTGATATTTTCCCACCAGCAACTCAACATTAAAGACTTGACTTCACCTCAAAGTCATAGTTTGAATTTGCTGGATTCAAATAGTTTGAATTCTGGTGTGAAATTTGGATGTGGTTTGATCATTTGAATTTGAAAAGGAGTTTGAATTCCCCACTTTGTATTGCCTCAAAAATATAGCAAACCAGATCCAAAATTTCCAACTTTTGGCATGGCTGCTCATTCAAAGGTGGAGAACACATTTGTGAACCCAAATTTTGAAATTGAGGGAATTGGAATTTGAAACTGAATTTAAAATTCAGATTAGAGGGCTTCTCCTTTTAATTCCAAACAAATATCAAAACTCCTCCAAATGAGCTGAAATTTGGAAGGGTGAATATTTGGACTATGAAGATCCAAGTTATGAATTTAGATCTCCATGTTTGGAAGTTTTGGGAAGTCTAAACCCTCACTTTGAACTCACACTTATTATAATTCAAAGTTTTAATTCCCCTCATTTTTCATAAGTGTATATGAGCTGAATTTTCTTGCTACCACTTTTGGGGATTTTACATCCCTCCCCCCTTAAAAAGAATCTCGTCCCAAGATTCCAAAGGAAAAGCAAAGTGGGGAAAACTTTACCGGGTATATGATGATAGCAAGTCAGGATAATACGTGCGTAAATAGTCCTCGCTTTCCCATGTCGCCTCATCAGCAGTATGGTTACTCCACAAGACCTTGTAGAACCATAAGGTCCGGTTTCTTGTGGCACGAGTCTTTTCATCGATAATCCGGATTGGATACTCCGTGTACGTGAGGTCCGGTTGAAGAACTTCTATGTCTTCTGTGCGGACTTCAGCCGAGGGCTTGAGGCACTTTCTCAGCTGAGAGATGTGGAAGACGTTGTGAATGCCTGCGAGCGACGCTGGTAACTCTAGGCGATAGGCCACGGGTCTGCATCTTTCAATGACGGCGAACGGGCCAATGATTCGCGGCGCAAGTTTACCCTTCACTCCGAAACGGTGAACTCCCTTCATCGGAGACACACGGACATAAACATGGTCCTCGATGTTGAAGTGGAGAGGACGGCGTCTTTTATCCGCATAGCTTTTCTGACGAGATTGAGCAGCCTTAAGATTGGCTTGTATTACTCGCACTCGTTCTTCAGCTTCATTCACAAGTTCAATACCGTAGATGACTCGCTCGCCGGACTCGCACCAGTTGAGAGGTGTGCGACATTTCCGGCCGTAGAAAGCTTCATACGGCGCCATCTTGATGCTAGCTTGATAGCCATTGTTGTAAGAAAACTCCGCCAACGGCAAATGATCATCCCAATTCTTGCCGTGGTGGATGGCACAAGCGCGTAGCATGTCTTCAAGCACTTGATTCACCCGTTCAGTTTGACCATCCGTTTGCGGGTGATACGCGGAGCTTCGGATCAGTTTGGTCCCCAATGATGCATGCAGCTGTTCCCAAAACCGAGAGACAAACAGCGCACCGCGATCTGAAATAATGGAACGGGGAACACCGTGCAAACACAAGATCCTTGCAATATACAACTCCGCATATTGCTTGGCCACGTACTTTGTATGTACGGGGATAAAATGAGCCGACTTGGTTAGTCGATCGACTATCACCCAAATCGAGTCATGCTTGTGAGACGTGAGAGGTAAACCAACAATAAAGTCCATGCTGATATCCTCCCACTTCCACGCTGGAATGTTCAACGGTTGCAGCTGTCCGGCTTTACGCATATGGTCGGCCTTCACACGCCGACACGTATCGCATTCGGATACGTATTTTGCGATTTCTCTCTTCATCCGTGTCCACCAAAACCTGGTTTTCAGATCCTGGTACATCTTGTTGCTGCCCGGATGAATAGAATACTTGGACAAATGAGCCTCGTCCAAGATTTTCTTCCGAAGCTTCATGTCACGGGGTACCACTATACGGTCTTTAAACCATAGAGTGTCGTGTTCATCTCTTCAGAAGCATTTCATTTCGCCATTCTCCATCCTTCTCCGAATGTGCGACATTCCCATGTCCTTCTTCTGAGCTTTCATAATCTCCTCTCTTATGGTTGGGATGAGAGCAAGATTATATAACGCCCCATACGGAACCAAGTACAGACTCGACTCCTCCTCTTCAAGTGGGGTGATGGCCAGACTATTGACATGGGATTTGCGGCTTAAGGCATCGGCAACCACGTTTGCCTTCCCGGGATGGTAGTGAATTTCGATCTCATAGTCTTTGATCAGTTCTAGCCATCTCCGTTGCCGCATATTCAACTCCTTTTGAGTGAATATATATTTCAGACTTTTGTGGTCGGTGTAGAGGTGCACTAAGTTTCCAAGTAAGTAGTGCCTCCACATCTTCAAGGCCAACACAACAGCAGCGAGCTCAAGATCATGAGTCGGATAATGCTGCTCGTGGTTACGTAGTTGATGTGAGCCATAGGCGACCATTCTGCCTCCTTGCATCAATACACAGCCAAGCCCGATGCCAGACGCATCACAATATACGTCGAAGGGCTTGGTCGTATCCGGTTGAGCTAACACCGGGGCTGATGTAAGATGCTTTACTAATGCTTGGAAAGCTTCTTCACAAGCTGGGCTCCAAACATATTTGATACCCTTCTTCAACAGTTCAGTCATCGGCTTAGCAAGCTTGGAGAAATTTGGTATGAATCTCCGATAATATCCTGCTAACCCGAGGAAACTCCTGACTTCATGGACTGATGTGGGGGACTTCCATTTCAGCACTTGTTCAATTTTGCTTGGATCAACTGCAATGCCTTCTGCACAAATAATGTGGCCAAGGAATGGCACTTGGCTGATCCAAAACTCGCACTTGCTGAACTTAGCATAAATCTTATGGTCTCTTAATCGCTGAAGTACGATATGCAAGTGTTTGGCGTGTTCTTCTTCAGTCTTGGAGTAAACCAAGATGTCGTCTATGAACACCACCACAAACTTGTCCAACTCCGGCATGAACACTGAGTTCATGAGATACATGAAGTGTGCCGGGGCGTTGGTGAGACCAAAGGACATGACGAGGTATTCATACAACCCATATCTCGTCGAGAAGGCCGTCTTTGGGATATCCTCCGCTCGGATCTTGATTTGATGATATCCGGAGCGAAGATCCATCTTGGAAAATACACTCGCACCCACAAGTTGATCGAAGAGAATATCAATGCGGGGAAGTGGATATTTATTCTTGATGGTGACGGCGTTGAGAGGTCGGTAGTCCACACACAACCTCAAGGTTTCATCCTTCTTCTTCACAAACAGCACCGAGCATCCCCATGGCGAGGAACTCGGTCGAATGAAACCCTTCTTCATCAAATCGTTGAGCTGCTCCTTCAGTTCAGCCAGCTCATTGGGAGCCATCTTGTATGGTCTCCGTGATATTGGCGTCGTCCCAGGTACAAGTTCAATCTTGAACTCGACATCTCTTTCGGATGGCATGCCCGGAAGATCATCCGGAAAGACATCCGGGTATTCACGGACCACTCGAATATCCTCAAGTTTTGTGGCTTCCGTGTTATATGTGGCTGGGGTTTCTTGAACCAAACGGTCAAGAATAAGAACATGTGGTTCATGAAGTGAAGAGTTTAAACGAACCACACGTGGAATGATGTCAAGAACAGCACCATGGCGATGTAGCCATGACATTCCTAAAATGATATCAAGTTTTTGACTTTCTAACATGATTAGAGAAGTCGGATATAGATTTCCACCCAATTGTAATGGTGCCCTATAGACCATTCTATCAGCTGTTATTTTCCCACCCGGAGAACATATCAAATATGAATTATTTGTGGGAATGATAGGCAGTTAATATTTAATAACATAAGACTGGATTATGAAATTATGGGTGGCACCGGAGTCAAAAAGTATGACTACGGGATGATCTAGGTAAGAGAACGTACCCGCGAGGACGGGTTCGCCTTCCGGCACGTCTTCGATGGCTAAGTGGTGGACGTTGCCGGGTTTTGGTGCCGGTTTCTTGGGCTGGTTGCGGGGCTGATTAGCACCCTGATATGGTGCTGCACCCCTGCCCTGTCGCGGCTCGGGGCAGTCTCTTGAAATGTGCCCGACACGGCCACACGTGTAGCACGTGTAAGGTGTCGGGGTCCCGCCGACTTGAGGACGGAATCCCGGTGCACGCTGTTGAAACTGAGGCACACGCGGGACCATCCTTTGCTGCTGCTGTTGCTGCGGTGGATACGTCGGTCGAAAGCCCGGCGCATTATATTGCCGCCCGCGAAACTGAGGCGGTCGCGCCGGTGGCTGCCATCTCTGACCGGATGGTGAGCGATACACCACGCGGTATTTCTGTGGCGTTCCACCACTGCTGCTTGTCAGCGCGCTGCGTTTCCTCTTGTCAGAACCGCGCTCGCGCTGAGCATTCTCCTGTAGAATCACGGCATTAACTAGGTCATTGAATGTGCCGCGATTGCTCTGGGCGAGATGGACCTTCATCTTGGAGTTCAGGCCCCGGAAGAACGCATTGCGCTTGTTGTCTTCCGTGCCCACAAATCCTGGCGCATACTGCGCCAGCTTGTTGAATAACCTGGAGTACTCATGAGCACTCCTCTCGCCTTGCCGTAGCGCCAGGAACTCCTGGAGCTTCATCTCCATCACACCGGGAGGTATGTGATAGGCGCGGAACGCCTCCCGGAACTCCGTCCATGTGACGGCATGGCCAGCCGGTAAGGAGGCGGTGTAGTTCGCCCACCAGGTACCGGCTTCTCCTTGAAGCTGTTGCGCTGCGTACAGCGCCTTCTGATGTTCGGTGCATCGTAGCAGCCCGAACTTTGCCTCTAGAGTGCGGATAAAGCTGTCCGCCTCCAAAGGTTCTTCGGCCTCCGTGAAGACCGGTGGATGGGTCGCCATGAATTCCGAATACGAGCTTTGTTGGGGCTGGCGTTGCCCATTGTCTTGGCGTCCTCCCTGATGGGACGCATTCTGCTGCACCAACATCCACAGTAACTCGGTTTGCTCGTCGCGCGAGCCGAGCACTGCGGCGAGAACCTCCGCAAGATTCCTTGGATGTTCTGGCGGTGGAGGAGGTGGTTGCTTCTGCGTCGTGGTCTGATCCGGAGGTGGAGACTCATCACCACGAACTTGACTCGGACCTCCCTCCTCTTGTGTTGAACGTGTCCGCACCATTCTGCATTCAGATCATTCAAATGATCAGCACATGCGGGTTTAGCTAATCCAGTCTATACAATAGTAATGCGAGAATGGGATAAACAATGCGCATAACAATCACACATATGGATAAAGTATAAACTTTATGCACCATATACATCCCTGGACCGTATCATACGATCGAGTTCCAAAGTATTGAACTTTATGGTTTAAAAGTTCATTTTGACCATCGGGGTCACCACGGGATGTTAAGTGTGTTAGCATGCGTACTTCCTCGCTATTGTATTGGACCCAAACATGTACTAACTCGAAGTGATATGTCAAATGCATAAACCCTTCGACTCTAACTCGCTGTTTTACAACAGCCACTGGACGTCAAACGGTGAAACTAACTGTTTTGGTTGAAATACAGAAAATTCCAGAGAGAATTTGGTCTGCCCTGTTTCTGGACAGAACCTACTCATCTGAGATTTTCATACCTTTGGAGGGAGATTTTGTTCTGGAGCTCTACAGAAAAGTTGTAGAGGACTTCTAAAACTTTCCA
Organism: Neostapfia colusana; assembly: GCA_030760725.1. NCBI lineage: Eukaryota > Viridiplantae > Streptophyta > Magnoliopsida > Poales > Poaceae > Neostapfia > Neostapfia colusana. Next base: position 64,877,298 of record JASWHV010000001.1, read on the forward strand.
GAATGGTATCCCACACCTCCATTGGTTAAACCAATCTTAAGTTATGCCCTGTTCAAGTTCAGAAAAATTTCTGCCAAAAACAGGGGAGATTGTTCCTAAGCTTTTGAGATTGAACCTATACTCCCAATTGACTCTCAGTTCAATATAGGAGTTTACTAACCCCTAAATGAATTCCTATACTTCATTGTGATTCTTTTCTTTGAAAATAAACTTTTATGCAGTTGGTACTACGTTTCCTCACCAAAGAAAAATCCTAAACCGGTATTCCGGCATATACGTGTCACATGGTGGAACTAAAGACGTCACTCACAAACGGTTTCTACACGTCATGCACTAACGTGGTTAATGTACCTGCAGAAGAACACACAATAATGGTGCACACAAAGGTTTTTAACATTACAGGCAGTTCCATATCATATTAAAAACATACGGTCCGTATCATTGCCATACGGATCGTCCTTGAGTCAAGCCACGTCACAAGGTACATGGTCGTGTTTTCACACCACACGACGGGGAACCCGAGTAGAGCGCGAACGGGTCGTCACGGTTGGGAATTTTATCAACCCAACAAATACCACCTACTGCCTCATGACCGTTGAGGCACGCCGATGGCGAGCGCTGCGTATGGCCCTTTGAACATTGAACGTTCAAGAGTTGCATACTATCGTGTTGCTTACCACACAATGGGGTATTCTCACTTTTGCCAAAAGCACGCTGGAGATCAGCGTTTTCATATGCTCTCAGAACCATGGAGAGGTTCAGAGACTCATATTAACTACCGTGCCAAGCCATGGTATAACCTTCCATACTATTATTCATATGGGTAGTTACCGCAATTGATCCGCATGCGGTGACGTACCTTACCTCTTACCTGACGTCGGAGCGTCGTTACAGAATGTATAACACATAAGTTAGCTTTTCCACCTTAGTAACTACTACTATCATAGACCTTATGTGGGCTTAAAGACTAATCCTCACTCGACTACTTCTAAGATTTCAAAAATAGGCTCTTTTCGAGCGTGCTATTCCCAATGCGGCTCTGATACCACGACTGTGGGGACCACCCCGTGGTTCACCCACTCCAGGATCCCATAGGGTGGTGCCGTGCGATGCGGCACCCAACAGCACACACGAAAAGAATAAAGGATAACATACAAACTTTTATTTGATATAAAACAGCGGAAGTCTTTTTACAAAACCTAATTAACAGCGGAAGTTATATACATAGTTGCTCTCAAACCCTAACTAAGAAAAAGTGCAGCCGTCCAGCCCGGGGACGCTACACACTAGCAGCATGGAACCGGAGATCACGGCGGCGTGCATGGCTCCAGCTCGGCCGTGTACCCCGACGGGGGCATCGCCTCGTCCTCGGAACCTTCCTCATAACTCTCACCTACAAACAGCTCAAATATTGCAACCGTGAGCACGAAGGCTCAGCAAGTCTTAACCGTCAACCCTAAGCATGGAACTCTACGTGCATGGATGTGTAAGGTAGGAAAGTATTTTGCAATAAAGACATGCCTATAAGTTGGTCCTTACTTTCAGTTTTATAGCAGCAGATTCATGTGCCTTAGGCAGCCCTCACATCGGAAGTCCACAATCAAACAAGAAACACTTTCCTCCGATGTGATGATGTCCAAAGTGGAATATAAATTTAATTAGCTCTATAACTACAGCAATCAAGGTATTCAAGAAATACAGCAATTTCAGTTGGCTTATTTCACTTCTTACTACGTCACAGCGCAGTGAACAAGCGGGTACTCAAATAACCGCGAGGGACGGTGATTGCAATCAAGACACACCCGGATAACACGTTGCATACACCCACTTTCAGAAGCGTGATTCCACACCCCTTCCTACTCTGTTGTATGCAACAACCTTTCAAAGGCAACCCAAATGCCGAACCGGTCCATCCGTAACGGGTAGGAGGTCCCCGCGTGGAGCGTGACTGTGCCCACCGGCAGATTTACACCTTGCTACCCTCAACCCACTCCTATTTACGGTTGAGTAAGCCTCGACACCTAGGTTAACCAATTACATCGGTTTCCTGGTTCCCATATGCCAGTATGCATTCGGTACTGTTCGATACTTGTCCAGCAGGGCCGCACACGGACGGTCCTCAACCGACACCAACAGGGCTACGCACATGAGACCTCTGCTCACTGCTTCCTATCCCCCCTGCTGGGTCTCATTTTCATAACTTAAGCCATTGTCTACCTCTTTTCATTCCATGTAATAAGTACTATCTCGCGAGTAGCTTCCAACCACTCGACTTCTACCGAGATCCTATACATTAGCATGGCATTCTCTATCATCGAGTTTGTAAACTACCCAACCCTCCATAGGATTTAAAGAGGCTATGCAAGTGGGGTTTTAATCACCCTAACTCTAATGCAAACATTCAACCTAGACATAAATGGTACAAAGGAAAAACTTTATAAAAGGTACTTAAGTGCAAACCGGGGCTTGCCTGGTTGCGAGTTAAACGGAAAGTCAGCTTCTGGTGGGAGGACGTCCAAGGGCTCCGGCGTATCCTCAACTTCGGTTACTATTATGAAATGTAATAAAATACATGTATAAGTATTAAGGATTTATAAGAATTGGACTTCTACTCATAGCTACTGCTATTTAAAATCCTTAATTGGCTTTGGGATTTTTACAGTGGATACTAGACTTTCTAAGGATGATTTGAGCCAAATTTGGAGACATGTCATTGCACAATGCAGTCTTAAAAATTCCTACAAGTACAATGCTTATCTGAATTTTTGAGCCCAAATCAGGAGCTTGACATAGCTAATGGTGGAAGATCTGATTATTGTAAGTCTCCATGGTTCTAACAAAATTTGTTTCACCATTTTTGGAGCTACCATCAGAGAGATATGAATTTTTGAACTTAAACAGGAGTTCTGAAAAAGCTTCTGTTTAAATTTGAATTTTCAAATAAAGGCTGAACTTGAGAAGGTAATTTGACCTAGCAAATGACCTCCAATGAAGCCCAAATGTTTACTGGATATCAGTATCTATGAAGAGGATTTGCTACCCGAGTTTGGGAATATTTCATAAAGAATTGCTCCTGTAATAAATCCCTAAAGGATTTAGTAAAAACAATTCTACAGAAATTTCTGGGCATTTTCATAGCCAAAAATTGGTTTCTCTGTGAAGTACTCCTCATGAGGAATCCAACAAAATTGGTCTCACTCTTTTTGGAGTTTTCAACACAAAGTTATGGGCTTGCAAAGATCAGCTAAATTCTGGAATTATTTCTCTAATAGAAACTTCAAATAATTATGCTGGGCCCACTGGTTTAATTCGGACCAGTCAGATTTTAGCAACACCGGGGGCTACAGAGTTATTACCGCGCAGCCGCACCAGATCCGGCGCCACAAACCGATCCTCGCGCGAACCCGGAGGCTGACTGGTGGGACCCGTCCCTTCTTCGTCTTCCTCGCGCTGTCCACGCCTCCCGCGGCGGCGCACGCCGGCGAGGCTCGCTGGGACAGGGTTCCTGTGGTCCAAACTTCGTCAAACTCGCCGCTCCCCCATTTTTAACCGCGCTGAACACTGTGGGAGGGTCGCCGGCGGCCGTGGCTCACCGGAAACCATCGCGCACCAGTGACAGCAAAGTTTTGAACTCCGGCGAGGTCGGGAACCCTTATTCCTCTATCATTCGATCGATTCTTGGGCTCTAGAGCATCAGTGAATGATGTAGGAGCCCGTAAGGGTCCTGGCCGCCGGTGAAACTGCCGGAAACCGAGGGCTCCACGGCGACCCGAGGTGCTTTTGCACCGGCGACTACGAAAACAGCTAGGGCTCCCTCGTTTCTTGATGTTTTTGCTTGGTTCTTCGTCGAGGAGAGGCGCTAGGAAGTAGAGAAGCTCTGTGCAGGCTTACTCGAGGTCTAAAGGATCGAGCACCACGAATTTTTGGCTAGATCGCGCACTACCCGTCGGTGTACCGTTTGGGCAAACGGTGAAATTCTCGCTACCGGTCCTAGCAAACGCTAAACGACCTCCGGCTACACGACCAGGACATGTCCACGCACCTTTCTTGTATAGGAAGTCGGGGGAGAGGGTGGCCGGTTGCTGCTGTCGACGGAGAGCCAAAACGGCGAGGTCCGGGCACCTTGAAGCTTTGGCGCCAATCCGCGTTTCTCGAGCAGTTCGGACTGGCAAACCTCGAAGGGGCTTTGGCAAGGGCTAGAGCACGTCCAGGCGATGCTCTTTGCTGTAGAGCGCTCGAGCAATCGAGCTTGGAGGCTGTGGTGTGATCGGAAGGAACGGCGGCGGTGTTCTGGACGAAAGGAAACGACGGGGGCGCGAGTTATAGCAGGGGAAGAAGGAAAACAGCTCTGGCGCACCCTTTGCCGTGATCCAACCGAGCCACCGAGGCAGCAGGAGGTGGCGCGGGCTCTCCCTCGGGCGCGGGTTCAACCGGGAGCTGGCGCGCTCCCGCTGTTCGACCGCCGTCGGCTGAGGCGGCAACTCCAGTGGCTGGCTGACAAATGGGCCCCACCTCCCCTCTTTGTTTAATCAACTTTTTCTGATATTTTCCCACCAGCAACTCAACATTAAAGACTTGACTTCACCTCAAAGTCATAGTTTGAATTTGCTGGATTCAAATAGTTTGAATTCTGGTGTGAAATTTGGATGTGGTTTGATCATTTGAATTTGAAAAGGAGTTTGAATTCCCCACTTTGTATTGCCTCAAAAATATAGCAAACCAGCTCCAAAATTTCCAACTTTTGGCATGGCTGCTCATTCAAAGGTGGAGAACACATTTGTGAACCCAAATTTTGAAATTGAGGGAATTGGAATTTGAAACTGAATTTAAAATTCAGATTAGAGGGCTTCTCCTTTTAATTCCAAACAAATATCAAAACTCCTCCAAATGAGCTGAAATTTGGAAGGGTGAATATTTGGACTATGAAGATCCAAGTTATGAATTTAGATCTCCATGTTTGGAAGTTTTGGGAAGTCTAAACCCTCACTTTGAACTCAGACTTATTATAATTCAAAGTTTTAATTCCCCTCATTTTTCATAAGTGTATATGAGCTGAATTTTCTTGCTACCACTTTTGGGGATTTTACAACTCCATGAACCTAGAATCCTTCTTCGGGTCCGAAGTCTTGGTCATTGAACACCACATCATCCCCTTGACCTGAGCAGCAATTTAAACCAACAAATATGCAAGTTTGAGTATCGTTGGTACTCAGCAAGTGTGGGAAAGTTATGTCATGCATGGCTAGAGCAAGGAGAGATTGACTCATGGTTAAAGCACTACGCAATTAATACCTATTAACTTAGCTTATTAAGCACCTACATTACTACACAGGTGAAATGATCCCAATCTCCCAAACCATCATCAAAATCAAGTTACCATAATCATCATATCCAATGTCAAGCTCCCCGCTTAACATCCTCAACTTCCAAATCCATCTATCCTCTAATCATGAATAAGTCCAAGCCGCTCTTGACCGTGAGCACGGCTGTCATGACAGTTTTGACTCTGCAGAGTTTGCACCACTGTACCCACATTTAGTTGTGGGGACCACCCCGTGGTTCACCCACTCCAGGATCACATAGGGTGGTGCCGTACGATGCGGCACCCAACAGCACACCAGAAAAGAATAAAGAACAACATACAAACTTTTATTTAATATAAAACAGTGGAAGTCTTTTACAAAATATAACTATACAGCGGAAGTAATGTACATTAGTAGCCTCTCATCCTAACTATGCAAAAGTGCAGCCGTCCAGCCCGGGGACGCTACACGCTAGCAGCATGGAACTGGAGAAATCACGGCGGCGTGCAGGGCTCCATCTCGGCCGTGTACCCTGACGGGGACATCGCCTCATCCTCGGAACCCTCCTCATAGCTCTCACCTGCATACAGCTCAAATATTGCAACCGTGAGCACGATGGCTCAGCAAGGCTTAACCGTCTGACCTAGGCATGGAACTCTACATGCAGGGAGGTGTATGATAGGAAAAGGAATTTGCGACAAAGACACGCCTATAAGTTGATCCTTACTCTCAGTTTTATAGCGTCAAATTCATGTGCCTTAGGCAGCCCTCACATCGGAAGTCCACAATCAAACAAGAAACGCTTTCCTCCGATGTGGTGATGCCCAAAGCAGAAAGTAAACTTAATTAGCTCTACATCTACAGCATACATGGTTTCCAAAACATTAATATATCATCACAGCATATTATCATTCAACTGGCTTACTTCACTTCTTACTACGTCACGAAACAGTGAACAAGCGGTACTCAAATAACCGCGAGGGATGGTGATTGCAATCAGGAGACACCCGGACAACACGTTGCATACACCCACAATCAGAAGCGTGATTCCACACCCCTTCCTACTCTGTTGTATGCAACCACCTTTCAAAGGCAACCCAAACACCGAACCGGTCCATCCGTAACGGGTAGGAGGTCCCCGCGTGGAGCGTGACTGTGCCCACCGGCAGATTTACACCTTGCTACCCTCAACCCACTCGTGTTTACGGTTGGGTAAGCCTCGGCACCCAGGTTAACCATTTACATCGGTTTCCTGCTTATGTCAGTATCCCATCCGGTACTGTTCGATACTTGTTCAGCAGGCCCGCACACGAATCGGTCCTCAATCGACACCAACAGGGCTACGCACGTGAGACCTCCGCTCAGTGCTTCCTATCCCCCCTGCTGGGTCTCATTTTTACCAATCTTAAGCCATTTTCTATTCTGACCAAACCGTGTGATAAACCTTACCTCACGAGTAGATTCCAACTACTCGACTTCTACCGAGGTCCTAAGCATATTAGCGGGGCCTTGTCTACTCGTCGGCTCTGTAAGCTACCCAACCCTTCATAGGATTTAAAAGGTTATGCAAGTGGGGTTTCAAACACCTTAACTCTAATGCAAACATTCACCCTAGACATAAGTGATACAAATAAAGAATTTTATAAAAGGTACTTAAGTGCAAACCGGGGCTTGCCTGGTTGCGAGTCAGAGAAGAAGTGAGCTTCTGGTGGGAGGACGTCCAAGGGCTCCGGTGCGTCCTCAACTTCGGTCACTATTATGAAATATAATAAAATACATGTGTAAGTATTAAGGATTTATAAGAATTAAACTACTATTCATAGCTATTGCTATTTAGGATCCTTAATTGGCTTTGGGATTTCTACAGTAGATACTAGATTCTCTAAGGATGATTTGAGCCAAATTTGGAGACATGTCATTGCACAATGTAGTCTTTAAAATTCCTACAAGTACAATGCTTCTCTGAATTTTGAGCCCAATTCAGGAGCTTTGACATAGCTAATAGTGGAAGATCTGATTAGGGTAAGTCTCCATGGTTCTAACAAAATTTGTTTCACCATTTTTGGAGCTACCATCAGAGAGATATGAATTTTTGAAGTTGGACAGGAGTTCTGAAAAGTTTCTGTTTAAATTTGAATTTCCAAATAAAGGATGAACTTTGGAAGGTAATTGGACCTAGCAAATGAACTCCAATGAAGCTCAAATTTTTACTGGAGATCAGTAATGTCATGAGGAACTTCCTGGCCAAATTTGAAGAAATTCCATAACAGAGATATTCTGGACTAAATTCCCAAAAATTTAACTTTGATGAATCTTGGAGAAATATCCACAGATCTTCAGATCAATTTCTTTGAATTTCTGCAAAGTACTGACTGAGAGAAATCCAACAAAATTTCTTTCACAAATTTTGGACATCCCTACAGAAAGTTATGGAGGTATGAAGGTTGAAACATTTTTCTGGAAATCAATTCTATGATTTTTAGCTAATTTATTTAATCCTGAGATAACCTACTGATTAAGCCCTCCAAATAAGCTCCAAAAATCCTAAAATTTTTACTGGAGGTCAGGCACTATGAAAAGGACTAGCTGCCCAAATTTGGGAATATTTCATAAAGAATTGCTCCTGTAATAAATCCCTAAAGGATTTATTAAAACAATTCTACAGAAATTCCTGAGCATTTTCATGGCATGCAATTTGTTCCTCTGTAAATTACTCCTCCTAAGAATTCAGACAAAATTTGTCTCACCCTTTTTGGAGCTGTCTACACAAAGTTATGGATTTTTGAAACTTGACTAGCTCTCTGTTTGCAACCTATACAGAGACTTAACAGGGGGGCCCACTGTCAGGTCCTTCTTCAACCTCCCGCCAGAGACGCGGGTGCACACCAGTTCAAATCGTGGTATGGCTCGTTCTCCCTCATTTCTCCACCAAATTAGCTCCGGTTTCGTCCTACATGCTCCTGGGAACATGGTGCAGCTGCCGGGCAAGGTTTCCACGCATGAAAACGGCTGAAAACAGGTCGGCACCGGTGGGGCGGCTCGGGAGCTCTGCATCAACGCGTTCTGGCGCGTCCGAAGCTTCTCCCGGCGAGCTACCTTGCCCTAAAGCATCACCAATGATCGGGGAACATGGAACGCAGGCTAAAGCTTACAGCAAATGGCCGGAACATGGGGTTCACCGGAGGACCGACCAGTTTTTGCCGCCGCCGGCGATTTCTCGTCGCCCGGGGCCTGTGGTGGACGGTTTGATGTGTGCTTTTGCGTGCGAGGGCGCTAGGGTCACTAGTTTCTGTGGCCTGAATTGTAGAACCGATGATCAACCACGTTGGACGAATTTCCAGTTTTGGGTGTGGGTCGGTTCTTCATGTGTACCGGCGCCAAAATCCAAATTCCGGCGAGCCGGCGACGGGGAAGGGCAAGGGGACTGAGGTAGCATGATCTACACACCTTGGCGCACCGTAGGGAGGTGCTGGACGTGCAGTAGAGGCGTTGGAGCGGCTGGAACTCGAGGAGCAGTGAGGGGCGACGTGCTCTGTTTCCTCCCGGTGAAAAACAGGTTGGGCACTGCGAGGGGAGCTCGGGGATGAGCTGAGGAGCGGTGGAACACGTTGAGGGGTTGCTGGCGCACCTCCTGGGGCGATCAACCACTGCTGGGAGGGCTGGAGGGCTGCTGAATGACAAGCACAGGGGTGGACGCACGGTGTGTTGCTCGTGAACGCTGAGAGGCTGAGGGTTCCTCGGTGTAGCGTGGAGAAAAGAACTCAATCAGGCTGCTTCAACTCTGGATAACCCACGCCTGAGTTGCCTTCGAGAGCACGCTGCAGCAAGCAGCTCGGTGGAGCTTCGAGCGGGAGTACGCTGCAGGAGCTGGCATGCTAGTGAGCAACCGAGGTAAACAAAAAGTTCTTCTGTGGGTGGCTGACTAGTGGGTCCCACCCCCTCTCAATTTAATTAACTTTTCTACTGATATTTTCACCACAGCTACTCCAAATTGAATGCTTTACTTCACCTCAAAGTTAAGTTTGAATTTGCTGAATTGAAATGGTTTGAATTCTGGTGTAGAATTTGAATGGGGTTTGATCATTTGAATCTGAAAAGGAGTTTGAATTCTCCACTTTGTATTGCCTCAAAAATATAGCAAACCAGCTCCAAAATTTCCAATTTTTGGCATGGCTGCTCATTCCAAGGTGGAGAACATATTTGTGGAACCAAATCTGCAAATTGGAGGAATTGGCATTTGAAACTGAATTTGAAATTCAGATTGGAGGGCTCCTCCTTTTAATCCCAAACAAATATTAAAACTCCTCCAAATGAACTGAAATTTGGAAGGTTGAATATTTGGACTATGAAGATCCAAGCTGTGCATTTAGATCCTCATGTTTGGAAGTTTTGGGAAGTCTAAACCCTCACTTTGAACTTACCCCATTATAATTCAATGTTTTAATTTCCCCTCATTTTTCATAAGTGTACATGAGCTGAATTTTTCTTGCTACCACTTTTTGGGGATTTTACATTCCTCCCCCCTTAAAAAGAATCTCGTCCCGAGATTCCAAAGGAAAAGCAAAGTGGGGAAAACTTTACCGGGTATATGATGATAGCAAGTCCGGATAATACGTTCGTAGATAATCCTCGCTTTCCCATGTCGCCTCATCAGCAGTATGGTTACTCCACAAGACCTTGTAGAACCATAAGGTCCAGTTTCTTGTGGTACGAGTCTTTTCATCGATGATCCGGATGGGATACTCCGTGTACGTGAGGTCCGGTTGAAGAACTTCTATGTCTTCAGCGTGGATTTCAGCTGAGGGTTTGAGGCATTTCCTCAGCTGAGAGATGTGGAAAACGTTGTGAATGCCTGCGAGCGACGCCGGTAAATCTAGGCGATAGGCCACGGGTCCGCATTTTTCAATAACGGTGAACGGACCAATGAACCGCGGCGCAAGTTTACCCTTCACTCCGAAACGGTGAACTCCTTTCATCGGAGACACACGGACATACACATGGTCCCCGATGTTGAAGTGGAGAGGACGGCGTCTTTTATCCGCATAGCTTTTCTGACAAGATTGAGCAGCCTTGAGGTTGGCTTGTATCACTCGCACTCGTTCTTCAGCTTCATTCACCAGTTCAATGCCGTAGATGACTCGCTCGCCGGACTCGCACCAGTTGAGAGGTGTGCGACATTTCCGGCCGTAGAGAGCTTCATACGGCGCCATCTTGATGCTAGCTTGATAGCCATTGTTGTAAGAAAACTCCGCTAACGGCAAATGATCATACCAATTCTTGCCGTGGTGGATGGCACAAGCGCGTAGCATGTCTTCAAGCACTTGATTCACCCGTTCAGTTTGACCATCTGTCTGCGGGTGATACGCGGAGCTTCGGATCAGTTTGGTCCCCAATGATGCGTGCAGCTGTTCCCAAAACCGAGAGACAAACAGCGCACCGCGATCTGAAATAATGGAGCGGGGAACACCGTGCAAGCATAAGATTCTTGCAATATAAAGCTCCGCGTATTGCTTGGCCACGTAACTGGTATGTACAGGAATGAAATGAGCCGACTTGGTTAGTCGATCGACTATCACCCAAATCGAGTCATGTTTGTGAGACGTGAGAGGTAATCCGACTATGAAGTCCATGCTGATATCCTCCCACTTCGACGCCGGAATGTTCAACGGTTGCAGCTGTCCGGCTTTACGCATATGGTCGGCTTTCACCCGCCGACACGTATCACATTCGGATACATATTTTGCGATTTCTCTTTTCATCCGTGTCCACCAAAATCTGGTTTTCAGATCCTGGTACATCTTGTTGCTTCCCGGATGAATAGAATACTTGGATAGATGAGCTTCGTCCAAGATTTTCCTCCGAAGCTTCATGTCACGGGGTACCACTATACGGTCTTTAAACCATAGTGTGCCGTTATCATCTCTTCGGAAGCATTTCATTCCGCCATTCTTCATCCTTCTCCGAATGTGTGACATTCCCACGTCTTTCTTCTGCACTTCCATAATCTCCTCTAGTATTGTAGGGACGAGAGAAAGATTATACAATGCCCCATATGGAACCAAGTACAGACTCGGCTCCTCCTCTTCAAGTGGGGTGATGGACAGATTGTTGACATGGGACTTGCGGCTTAAGGCATCAGCAACCACGTTTGCCTTTCCGGGATGGTAGTGAATCTCTATCTCATAGTCTTTGATCAGTTCTAGCCATCTCCGTTGCCGCATATTCAACTCTTTTTGAGTGAATATATATTTTAGACTTTTGTGGTCGGTGTAGAGGTGCACCAAGTTTCCGAGTAAGTAGTGCCTCCACATTTTCAATGCCAACACCACAGCAGCAAGCTCAAGATCATGAGTTGGATAATGCTGCTCGTGGTTACGAAGTTGACGTGAGCCATAGGCGACCACTCTTCCTCCTTGCATCAATACACAGCCAAGCCCGATACCGGACGCATCACAATATACGTCGAATGGCTTGGTTGTATCCGGTTGAGCTAACACCGGGGCTGTTGTAAGATGCTTCACTAATGCCTGGAAAGCTTCTTCACAAGCTGAGCTCCAAACATATTTGATCCCCTTCTTCAACAGTTCAGTCATCGGCTTAGCAAGCTTGGAGAAATTTGGTATGAATCTCCGATAATATCCTGCTGACCCGAGGAAACTCCTGACTTCATGGACTGATGTGGGGGACTTCCATTTCAGCACTTGTTCGATCTTGCTTGGATCATCTGCAATGCCTTCTGCAGAAATAATGTGACCAAGGAACGGCACTTTGCTGATCCAAAACTCGCACTTGCTAAACTTGACATAAAGCTTATGGTCCCTTAATCGTTGAAGTACGATATGCAAGTGTTTGGCGTGTTCTTCTTCAGACTTGGAGTAGACCAAGATGTCATCTATGAACACCACCACAAACTTGTCCAACTCCGGCATGAACACTGAGTTCATAAGATACATGAAGTGTGCCGGGGCGTTGGTGAGACCAAGGGACATGATATTCATACAACTAATATCTCGTCGAGAAGGCCGTCTTTGGAATATCTTCCGCTCGGATCTTGATTTGATGATACGCTGAGCGAAGATCCATCTTCGAAAATACACTTGCACCCACAAGTTGATCAAATAATATATCGATGCGGGGCAGTGGATATTTATTCTTGATGATGACGGCATTGAGAGGTCGGTAGTCCACACACAACCTCAAGGTTTCATCCTTTTTCTTCACAAACAGCGCCGAGCATCCCCATGGCGAGGAACTCGATCGAATAAAACCCTTCTTTATTAAATTGTTGAGCTGCTCCTTCAGTTCAGCCAGCTCATTCGAAGCCATCTTATATGGTCTCCGTGATATCGGCGTCGTTCCAGGTACAAGTTCAATCTTGAACTCGACATTTCTTTCGGGTGGCATGCCCGGAAGATCATCAGGAAAGACATCCGGGTATTCACGGACCACACAAATATCCTCAATTTTCGTGGCTTCCGTGTTATATGTGGCTGGGGTTTCTTGAACCGAATGGTCAAGAATAAGAACATGTGGTTCGTGGAGTGGAGAGTTTAAACGAACCACACGTGGAATGATGTCAAATGCATAACCTCTTCGACTCCAAACTCCCAACTCGCTGTTTCACAACAGCCACTGGACGTCGAACGGTGAAACTAAGTGTTTTGGTGGAAACACTTAAACATGGTGCTCACTGTCCAGCTTCTGGTCCAGCTGACCAGTCTGGATAATTCAACAGTTTTGACCTCTATAGAGACAAAATATGGACTAGTGTTCAACAACAAAGTTGTAGAACATTTCCTGCACTTTCCAACGGTGTCCTGCTTGACCCTTGGAAATTTTCCTACAGGAAGTTGTGGTTGAAATACAGAAAATTCCAGAGAGCATTTTGGTCTGCCCTGTTTCTGGACAGTGCCCACTCATCTGAGATTTTCATCCCATTGGAGGGAGATTTTGTTCTGGAGCTCTACAGAAAAGTTGTAGAGGACTTCTAAACCTTTCCAGAATGGTATCCCACACCTCCATTGGTTCAATCAATCTTAAGTTATGCCATGTTCAAGTTCAGAAAAATTTCTGCCAAAAACAGGGGAGGGAGATTGTCCCTAAGCTTTTGAGATTGAACCTATACTCCCGATTGACTCTTAGTTCAATATAGGAGTTTACTAACCCCTAGATGAATTCCTATACTTCATTCTGACTCTTTTCTTTGAAAATAAACTTTTATGCAGTCGGTGCTACGTTTCCTCACCAAAGAAAAATCCTAAACCGGTATTCCGGCACATACGTGTCAAATGGTGAAACTAAGAACGTCACTCACAAACGGTTGCTAAACTTCATGCACTAACGTGGTTAGTGTACCTGCAGAAGAACACCCAATAATTGTGCACACAAGGGTTTTTGACATTTCAGGCAGTTCCATATCATAATAAAGACATACGGTCCGTATCATTGCCATACGGATCGTCCTTGAGTCAAGCCACGTCTCAAGGTACATGGTCGTGTTTTCATACCACACGACGGGGAACCCGAGTAGAGAGCGAACGGGTCGTCACGGTTGGGAATTTTATCAACCCAACGGATACCACCTACTGCCTCATGACCGTTGAGGCACGCCGATGGCGAGCGCTGCGTATGGCCCTTTGAACATTGAACGTTCAAGAGTTGCATACTATCGTGTTGCTTACCACACGATGGGGTATTCTCACTTTTGCCTAAAGCACGCTGGAGATCAGCATTTTCATATGCTCTCAGAACCATGGAGAGGTTCAGAGACTCATATTAACTACCGTGCTAAGCCACGGTATATCATTCCATACTATTACTCGTATGGTGAGTTACCGCAATTGATCCGCCTGCGGTGGCGTACCTTACCTCTTACCTGACGTCGGAGCGTCGTTACAGAATGTATTACACATATGTTAGCTTTTCCACCTTAGTAACTACTACTATAATAGATCTTATGTGCTTAATGACTAATCCTCACTCGACTACTTCTAAGTTTTCAAAATAGGCTCTTTTCGAGCGTGCTATTCCCAATGCGGCTCTGATACTACGACTGTGGGGACCACCCCGTGGTTCACCCACTCCAGGATCGCATAGGGTGGTGCCGTACGATGCGGCACCCAACAGCACACCAGAAAAGAATAAAGAACAACATACAAACTTTTATTTAATATAAAACAGCGGAAGTCTTTTACAAAATATAACTATAAAGCGGAAGTAATGTACATTAGTAGCCTCTCATCCTAACTATGCAAAAGTGCAGCCGTCCAGCCCGGGGACGCTACACGCTAGCAGCATGGAACCGGAGAAATCACGGCGGCGTGCAGGGCTCCATCTCGGCCGTGTACCCTGACGGGGGTATCGCCTCATCCTCGGAACCCTCCTCATAGCTCTCACCTGCATACAGCTCAAATATTGCAACCGTGAGCACGATGGCTCAGCAAGGCTTAACCGTCTGACCTAGGCATGGAACTCTACATGCAGGGAGGTGTATGATAGGAAAAGGAATTTGCGACAAAGACACGCCTATAAGTTGATCCTTACTTTCAGTTTTATAGCGTCAAATTCATGTGCCTTAGGCAGCCCTCACATCGGAAGTCCACAATCAAACAAGAAACGCTTTCCTCCGATGTGGTGATGCCCAAAGCGGAAAGTAAACTTAATTAGCTCTACATCTACAGCATACATGGTTTCGAAAACATTAATATATGATCACAGCATATTATCATTCAACTGGCTTACTTCACTTCTTACTACGTCATGAAACAGTGAACAAGCGGTAGTCAAATAACCGCGAGGGACGGTGATTGCAATCAGGAGACACCCGGACAACACGTTGCATACACCCACATTCAGAAGCGTGATTCCACACCCCTTCCTACTCTGTTGTATGCAACCACCTTTCAAAGGCAACCCAAACACCGAACCGGTACATTCATAACGGGTAGGAGGTCCCCGCATGGAGCGTGACTGTGCCCACCGGCAGATTTACACCTTGCTACCCTCAACCCACTCCTGTTTACGGTTGGGTAAGCCTCGGCACCCTGGTTAACCATTTACATCGGTTTCCTGCTTATGTCAGTATGCCATCCGGTACTGTTCGATACTTGTTCAGCAGGCCCGCACACGACTCGGTCCTCAATCGACACCAACAGGGCTACGCACGTGAGACCTCCGCTCACTGCTTCCTATCCCCCCTGCTGGGTCTCATTTTTACCAATCTTAAGCCATTTTCTATTCTGACCAAACCGTGTGATAAACCTTACCTCGCGAGTAGATTCCAACTACTCGACTTCTACCGAGGTCCTAAGCATATTAGCGGGGCCTTGTCTACTCATCGGCTCTGTAAGCTACCCAACCCTTCATAGGATTTAAAAGGTTATGCAAGTGGGGTTTCAAACACCTTAACTCTAATGCAAACATTCACCCTAGACATAAGTGATACAAATAAAGAATTTTATAAAAGGTACTTAAGTGCAAACCGGGGCTTGCCTGGTTGCGAGTCAGAGAAGAAGTGAGCTTCTGGTGGGAGGACGTCCAAGGGCTCCGGTGCGTCCTTAACTTCGGTCACTATTATCAAATGTAATAAAATACATGTGTAAGTATTAAGGATTTATAAGAATTAAACTACTATTCATAGCTATTGCTATTTAGGATCCTTAATTGGCTTTGGGATTTTTACAGTAGATACTAGACTCTCTAAGGATGATTTGAGCCAAATTTGGAGACATGTCATTGCACAATGTAGTCTTTAAAATTCCTACAAGTACAATACTTCTCTGAATTTTGAGCCCAATTCAGAAGCTTTGACATAGATAATAGTGGAATATCTGACTAGGGTAAGTCTCCATGGTTCTAACAAAATTTGTTTCACCATTTTTGGAGCTACCATCAGAGAGATATGAATTTTTGAAGTTGGACAGGAGTTCTGAAAAGTTTCTGTTTAAATTTTAATTTCCAAATAAAGGATGAACTTTGGAAGGTAATTGAACCTAGCAAATGAACTCCAATGAAGCTAAAATTGTTACTGGAGATCAGCAATGTCATGAGGAACTTCCTGGCCAAATTTGAAGAAATTCCATAACAGAGATATTCTGGACTAAATTCCCAAAGATTTAACTTTGATGAATCTTGGAGAAATATTCATAGATCTTCAGATCAATTTCTTTGCATTTCTGCAAAGTACTGACTGAGAGAAATCCAACAAAATTTGTTTCACAAATTTTGGACATCCCTACAGAAAGTTATGGAGGTATGAAGGTTGAAACATTTTTCTGGAAATCAATTCTATGATTTTTAGCTAATTTATTTAATCCTGAGATAACCTACTGATTAAGCCCTCCAAATAAGCTCCAAAAATCCTAAATTTTTTACTGGAGGTCAGGCACTATGAAAAGGACTAGCTGCCCAAATTTGGGAATATTTCATAAAGAATTGCTCCCGTAATAAATCTCTAAAGGATTTACTAAAAACAATTCTACAGAAATTCCTGGGCATTTTCATAGCATGCAATTTGTGCCTCTGTAAATTACTCCTCCTAAGAATTCAGAAAAAATTTGTCGCACCCTTTTTGGAGCTATCTACACAAAGTTATGGATTTTTGAAACTTGACTAGCTCTCTGTTTGCAACCTATACAGAGACTTAACAGGGGGGCCACTGTCAGGTCCTTCTTCAACCTCCCGCCAGAGACGTGCGTGCACACCAGTTCAAATCGTGGCATGGCTCGTTCTCCCTCATTTCTCCACCAAATTAGCTCCGGATTCGCCCTACATGCTCCTGGGAACATGGCGCAGCTGCCGGGCAAGGTTTCCACGCATGAAAACGGCCGAAAACAGGCCGGCACCGGTGGGGCGGCTCGGGAGCTCGGCATCAACACATTCTGACGCGTCCGAAGCTTCTCCCGGCGAGCTACCTTGCCCTAAAGCATCACCAATGATCGGGGAACATGGAACGCAGGCTAAAGCTTGCAGCAAATGGCCGGAACATGGGGTTCACCGGAGGACCGACCAGTTTTTGCCGCCGCCGGCGATTTCTCGTCGCCCGGGGCCTGTGGTGGACGGTTTGATGTGTGCTTTTGCGTGGGAGGGCGTTAGGGTCACTAGTTTCTGTGGCCTGAATTGTACAACCGATGATCAACCACGTTGGACGAATTTCCAGTTTTGGGTGTGGGTCGGTTCTTCACGTGTACCGGCGCCAAAATCCAAATTCCGGCGAGCCGGCGATGGGGAAGGGCAAGGGGACTGCGGTAGCATGATCTACACACCTTGGCGCACCTTAGGGAGGTGCTGGACGTGCAGTAGAGGCGTTGGAGCGGCTGGAACTCGAGGAGCAGTGAGGGGCGACGTGCTCTGTTTCCTCCCGGTGAAAAACAGGTTGGGCACTGCGAGGGGAGCTCGGGCATGAGCTGAGGAGCGGTGGAACACGTTGAGGGGTCGCTGGCGCACCTCCTGTGGCGATCAACCACTGCTGGGAGGGCTGGAGCGCTGCTGAATGACAAGCACAGGGGTGGACGCACGGTGTGTTGCTCGTGAGCGCTGAGAGGCTGAGGGTTCCTCGGTGTAGCGTGGAGAAAAGAACTCAATCAGGCTGCTTCAACTCTGGATAACCCACGCCTGAGTTGCCTTCGGGAGCACGCTGCAGCAAGCAGCTCGGTGGAGCTTCGAGCGGGAGTACGCTGCAGGAGCTGGCATGCTGGTGAGCAACCGAGGTAAACAGAAAGTTCTTTTGTGGGTGGCTGACTAGTGGGTCCCACCCCCTCTCAATTTAATTAACTTTTCTACTGATATTTTCACCACAGCTACTCCAAATTGAATGCTTTACTTCACCTCAAAGTTAAGTTTGAATTTGCTGAATTGAAATGGTTTGAATTCTGGTGTAGAATTTGAATGGGGTTTAATCATTTGAATCTGAAAAGGAGTTTGAATTCTCCACTTTGTATTGCCTCAAAAATATAGCAAACCAGCTCCAAAATTTCCAATTTTTGGCATGGCTGCTCATTCCAAGGTGGAGAACATATTTGTGGAACCAAATCTGCAAATTGGAGGAATTGGCATTTGAAACTGAATTTGAAATTCAGATTGGAGGGCTCCTCCTTTTAATCCCAAACAAATATTAAAACTCCTCCAAATGAACTGAAATTTGGAAGGTTGAATATTTGGACTATGAAAATCCAAGCTGTGCATTTAGATCCCCATGTTTGGAAGTTTTGGGAAGTCTAAACCCTCACTTTGAACTTACCCCATTATAATTCAATGTTTTAATTTCCCCTCATTTTTCATAAGTGTACATGAGCTGAATTTTTCTTGCTACCACTTTTTGGGGATTTTACAGTAGTGATTTCATCCCTCGTTGCCGGGTGGACTAAAAGAACCTCCATTATGCCAGTGGCCACGAACCACATTCACACTTCCCAGGTGTGTAGCCAGGAGATCACTACGAAGCCTTTACAAAGGGATTCCCGACGAGCGTGGGCTCACTGAGGTTTCACCCCTAACAGCATACAAGAGGCTCCAACCCCGCTGCAGTGGCCCCCTCTTGAGCCTTGCGGTTCATATGGTAGTCCAGCTGACACCTACTCCCCGCACCATCCAACACACCCATACTACGCCGGGGATACACCTAATTAATTGGCCAAGCTGCCCCATCTCAGCATGTGGTTGGCACGGTAAAGCCAGGTTACATGCTCCATGAACCGGTCCTTAGGATCCAGGCAAGTACTAAACACAAACCCGAGTCTCGTGCACCCAACACCAACTAAATCATCCAACTTGCCTCGATCCCTACCTCTACATAACTCATGATATCTCAATTCAAGAGTAAGGTAAATAAATTGATGATCTCATATCCCAAATATCCCATTCTAAGCATGGCTAAGCATATGCATAATAATAAATGACATGATAAAATAAATCCCAATCCCAAGCTACAAGGGAACAAGGTAATGCAAATGTAGGGAAACTTCCTAGCATGGGTTTCATATTTAACTTGACAATGCAATAATTCTATCTAAACATCCTAGTATAGGATCAAAGTGGTCAAGGACACTTGCCTTCTTCCTGCTGCTCTGGGAATGGAAAGTCCTGGTCTTGGAAGGGGAGAACTTGCTCTGGGGCAGGTTCTATTCATGCCAATACACATAGCAAAAGAAAACAACAATCCATAAGACATAGTTCACACTTTCACTTCATACAAACCACATACATACCTATGAAAGTCATTCACATTTCTAAGTGTTGTGGTTACTCTACATGTGTTGATTTTTGGCCTACATTCACCTTTAAACATATGTATATTATTTCTAACTTCTATATTCAGATTTCTATTTGCACACTATAAATGAAGTTTCAATTTGAACAAATTCTTTATATTTAATTATTACATTTCTTAGCCACAAAGTTTGTATAAAAGGTATTTTCCTACTCCAATTAGGTTTTCAGATCTTCTACCAAATCCTAAACTGAATTTTTTGGATTTGGAGACTTCATTTATCATTTTCTAATTATGCATACCTATTTTCCTATATTTTTCAGATTTATTTTCTATGCCTAAAAGTGAGTTTTATTATGAAAATAGTAAGACACATCATCTAAACAGAATAGGTTCTGATCTAAAATGTTCAATAATATATCTTTGAACTTCCTCTCTGATGTGGGACAAATTAAATTTATTTTACTAGTTTTTAGAATTATTTCCTAGCCTAAAATATGTTTCTAGAACTAATAAATATGAATATCATTTAGACAGAATTCCTTTCAGCCTAAAATCTATTTTAACTCATTCTAAAGTTTTCCAAGCGCTAGTAGAGTTTAAATTTGAATTTACAATGTGTTTGCCTCACCTTTTAAATTTAAATCCTAATCACATATTCGAATTTCTGAATTTAATATCATATAGGGTCAAAAAGGTAAATCCACCCTACTACAGGGTCTAATTTATTATTTAATAAATTTCCAGGGGTCTAACTACACATAACAGAGGGGTTTTTCTAATTTTTATTAAGTCCAGTGGCTAAAACTGATTTTTAATTGAATTTACACGAATTTCTGAAGTTCCAGGGGCTAGATCAGAAGTTTCCGGGGCTAGCTCGTGTTTTCCGAGATCCCCAGGGGGTAGCGCGTAAGAATCCAGGCCTTTATAACGCGGGGCTAACGTGGACCGTCCAATTTAAAATAGACGGCTCAGATTAGATCGCCGAACCGGTACGCGCGGGTTTCGATTCTACCGTGCGATTTAAAATAGACGGCCCTCAAGTGGCCACGTCGCCCTGGCCGGAGCCAGACCGCGCGCGCGGCGACGCGCGGCGGCGGGGGTGGCGATCTCGCTGGCGCAGCCTCGGCTTTTGCTGCTACACGTTAGAACTCGCATCTTTTTGCATGGATCGGCTGCGGAGAGGTAGGGGACGCTCACCGAGGGATTTTCCAACACTCGGAGGTCCTGGAAGTCGGTCGGCGGCGAGCTTCAACGGCGACGATCTTCGGTGCATGTCGGAACAGCTGCTAGGGCGCGAAACTTGTCGTTTCCTTCACGTGCAGGGCTCCCTGGGGGCGGTGGAGCACGATCAGCGCGTTAGATCAGATAATCCGTGCAATGATCGAAAGAAAACGGGGATTGAATCTTCGGTTCTCACCGGAGAGAAGAACGGCCGATTGGGGGAAAAAAACAGGGCGATGTCGACGTTTATATAGGCGAGGGAGGGCGGCGGTCGGTTGGGATCAAGTTGGAGACGTCCGGGACCAGAATTCGGGCCAGGGGCGCGGGTTTCCGGAGTTCGGTTGCGATCGGGCGCGGGGAAGAGTCCGGTCGGTTGGCACGCGCCGGAGGTAGGAGATGACAAGCGGGCCCCGCGTGTCAGTGAGAGGAAGAGAGGGCGCGCGGTTGTGTGCTGGCGCGGGGAATAGTGGGCCGGCTGGCGGGTTTCGGCCCACTAGCCGGCTGAGGTTTTCTTTTTCTTTTTTTTTCCTTTTCTTTTCTGTTTTGATTTGAATTTGAATTCTAGTTTGAATTTAAATTTCTGCACCACATGCAATATGTCCAAAATTTTTAAATTCCCTCTTTTTACAGATTTTGGGGTGTTACACTTGTGCTAGCCTGCACGACATCACTCATTTCTTCTTCTCTGTACAGAAGAGACCTTGATGCACTAAATCCAGATTTTGATCCAGTTAAAAGCATTTTCATAACTCAAGTTGAATACAAAAGTTAAATTTAACTTCAATATCTTTCCAACGAGTGTTCATATGCCTTCAGATCGTCTCTGGATCAAATGTTATGGTTTGCCAAAGTTGACAGAATTCCTGGATAAAATTTTGCCAGCATCTCCTTTGTATGTGGCTGGTTTTATCACAGTTTTATAAGCAAATACAATATGAATCTGATCAAACTTTGAACTACAAAAGTGTTTCATATCTCATAAGCTTTCCAACGGTGTATCATATGGTCCTTATAGATTTTTCTACTGAAAGTTATAAGTGTTATACAGAAACATCCAGAGAGGCTTGCATCTGTCCTGTTTTCTGAATAGTTTGCATTCACCTGGACATTCAACAAATTTGGCGTGTGACTTTGCTCTGGAGGTCTACAAAGAAGCTGTAGAGCACTTAAAATTTTTTTCAGAAATGTATCATACACCTCACTTGGGTAAATCTACTCAAAGTTAGGCTCTATCAAACTCCAGCAAAAATTCCTGCCAGAACAGAGTACTCTGTTTTTGACAAACATAGAAGCCTATCATTTCTCCCTTTTGAAGCTTAGTTCAAATGAAGAGCTCAGTAACTAATATGTGTTTTCCAACTTCCATTTTTTGTTGAAAGTTAGTCATGAATGATTTCTTCATAGGAACGAAGTTATAAAGTGTAGTACGGTGGCGATGCACCGTAAGACATATGACGGTACTACGTTGCCTCAAAACAGAAAATCCTAACCGGATTATACCGGCAGATCCGAATCCTTAGGTGGCACTAAAACGGTCTCGTGGTTAGCACCTGCATAAGTTGCACACAATCATCAGGTCTGGATGCACACCGAACCCGGTCCCAATACAGTTTCATACACCCGTCCGTCATCACTCGCACGGGTGTTCTCAAGCCAAACACGCCTTGAGCTACGTGTTCACGTTACTAACCACGTGACGGGGTCTCCCATACTTGCCCATAACACGCCAGGGAAGGGCATTGCTCGAGTACCCCAAACGACATGAAGAGTCGTAGAGGATACTAAAGCTGGCCGGGTTACCTGTCACCCGTGAGGCTCCACCCTTTAGCTTGTCCGCATTGGTGGACAGCGCTTACATGCACCCCCCCAAGACATATGAAGTCCTGAGATGCATGATTTTCCAACATAACACATAAGTTAGGTTGCCACTTTCATATTAGGATAATATAGTAGTCCTTATGTGGGCCTAGTACTTTATTCTCACCGTATACTAAGTTTTTGTCATAATACGATCCTTATTCTGTGCGCTATTACCAATACGGCTCTGATACCACGCCGTGAGGGCCTGGACCCGATTACGGGGCTGTGCCACTCGCCCGGGAATCGCATTGGATGGTGCCGTGCGATGCGGCACCAAACAGCACACATATAAGAAACACGTATTACATAAATCAAATGTGGAAGCTTACAAGTATTCTTTGTAAATAATTTACATCAAATAACTACAGCGGAAGACTAATCATTCTCACGTTTCATATCTACTAAGCACTTTAGAAGAGGTCCAGCCCGCGGACTCTTCTCGCTAGCAACACGAAGTCATATGGCAGCGGTCGGGTTCTCCATGTGTTAAACGACTCTGAAGTCTCCGAGTCTCAACAGACAACCTTCTCATAAGCACCGATGTTAACCTGCAAAACCACTTATATAGCAAGCGTGAGCACATAGGCTCAGCAAGACTGGCCCGTCTCACCTAAACATGTAACTCTACTTGCTGGAATATCAATGTGTAATAGGAAGGTAAATTGCAAAAGACACGCCTATTTAGTTGGCTCTTATTGTCAAGTTTTAGCAGCAACTGTGTGGAAAACCTCACGCTAAGACACATAAGAGAGCCACAATTAAACAAGAAAAGCATTTCTCTCATGTGCTTTGCCTAAGGTTGAAAGGAATTTTAATTAGCTCTGAACTACAGCAAATCATTAACAACACAAGTACATCTTTCAATCAGCAACATTTTAACATGGAACTAGCCTGTTCTTTCTACGTCACGGTACAGTGAACAAGTGGTACTCACTGACCACAAGGGACGGTGATTATAATCATTTTACACCGGCAGGGCTATGTAAGGGCCTCAGTTTTGACACATGTTTGAAGTGTCATCACCACACACACACCTCATTTGAAGCAAGTTGATAAACCCATTTGAAGAGCAAGTAACCACCATCAACATGCTCATTTGAGAACAAACTCACATATTGCAAAAGTGGTATTTCCCACATGTGATATACAGGGGCTGGGCATATGAAAACTCCTACACATTGCTAGGAATGTCCATGCCAAGTTTCACCCAAATTCAAAACCTTTTGAGGTATAGCTAGGAGAAGGGCAGTTTGAACTCAAGTGCAAATTCAAACTGTTTTGATCCCATAAATTCAAAAGTGGGAGACATATTCTTGCTCGGCACATTTTTGTGAGCTCACATACCAATTTTCACTCCATTTGGAGTTGAGCTTGACATGAGTTCAATGTAGCAAATTCAAACCTTATTTGAATTTCAAACTACATGTGTGCTGAAATTTAGTCAAACCCAAACCAATTTGAATTCTACCCCATTCAAATGGCCCAAAGGTTGATAATTCAAATCACCAGGGGCTTTGTGGGAACTACTGTTTACAACAGTAAATTGGAGTTAAGTTCAGAGGTTAAAATTGAGGGTGGGACACACATGTCATAGAGCTAAGAGGGAAGACTTGCACACAAAGTCACAGCCTCGGTGGGAAATTCCACCGAGCAGCTGCCGGGTGTGCCACCGAGAAGGAACCGGCGCCACCAGCTGCTTCCCGCTTCGCGCGCTGGCGCCCAAGGTGGCCTTCTCGTGTCCCCACGCGACCATCACCGCCTCAGCCCGAGCGAAGACCGGTTGCCTTTATCTCCTCGCGGGCGACATCGAGCAGCGCCATTTTTCTTCCCCCGAGCTCTCGGTCGATCGGGAAAACGAAGAAAACAATCACATCCTCGTTCCCCCGAGCTGCTAGGCAGCACGCTGAGCTCAAGCACCACCCTCCCAACGCCTGAACCACCGGGTTTCGGCTCCCGTTCCCGTGATCAACGACGACCGCCGCAACTGAGCTGAAGAACGGCGATCGGTCTCACGTGGACAGCGTTCCACAGGGGCTTTCACGATCCAGCAAGAGCGGCAACAGGAGCGCACGACCACCGTGTTGCTCTCCTCCAAGTGTTGAAGCAAACCGTGAAGAATCCGCTATGAATTTCCACCGTGTTACACCTTTGAAACCTTGTCGAGCTTCCTAGAGGTGTACTGATGCTGTAGAACTGATTGTTCGAGGTCTTGACGGGTTAGAACCCACGGCCGACGGTGCCAAACCTCAACCGAGGCCGCCGCACGTCGCCGGGTTATTTCCGGTCACCGCCAGCTTGAACTGACCCCACAGACGTGTTCCTTGACGTCGATAACCCCCAGGCGGCGAGTTTCAGACCGTGCGATAGCCGGCAGTGGCAATCCGGCGAGCTGCGGGTCTGCTCTGGCGAGGGAGGCGGCGCGGGCGCGAGGGAGCGTTGGGAGGAAGAAGAAGACGCGGGGCCCGGCCATCAGCGACTTAAAAATTCAAATCGGGATCGAGTGCGGCTGTGATCTGTTGTGCTGGCATGCAGGAACCCCGTAGATCCCAGTGTGCCGACGCCTCAGTGCGCAACACGTGTCCCCATGGCCCACCCGCAGGTTTAAACTTTTCCCCGATTTTCAGATTTTATTCAAATTTCAAAGCCTCATAACTTTGGCTAGGAAGCTCCAAATCGAGTGAACCAAATTTTGTTGGATTCAGCTCTCTGAGCACTTTCCAGCAAATCAAGTTTTACTTCATAAAAGTCCTTAATTCTCCAGAATTAATTCCTCGAATTTTAAACTGTTTGGAATTTTAACTGGAGGATCCCTTGGAGGAAAATTCTGAAATTTTGTTGGGATGTTCACCAAAATATCCCTGAACTACCAAACAAATTTCAGATCCATTTGAGCTCATTTAATCCACCTAATGGTGTGATTAGTGAAACTGTTCCAGAGAAAATAGAAAATGTTCAGAAACATTTTCAGAATTTTCTCTGAAATTGTTTAGCTCATATCTTTAACTAGGAACCATCAAATTAAGTGAGACCAACTCCATTAGAACCTTCTGAAAATCTAGTTTTCAGAAAGTCATTGCTTGTTCCATGAAAATCCCTAGAACACCCTAAGAGTTCCAATTAAGGTCAAGGACATAATTATTTGTGGAGGGCTCAATTGAGCTGTGCTACATCTAAAACTTGATCAAGTCTCTGTTTAGGTTGTAACCAAGCCACAGTAAAAGTTTTATAGTCTTTGGGTCTGTGTAGTGAGACTTAGAAAATTTACAAGTTTAGAACTCAATTCAAATGTATTTAATTAATACATGTACTTCTTATATCATGTAGTCGCTAAAGTCGAGGAGGAACCCGAGGTCCTAGACTTCGTTACACCGGAGGAGCAGCTAGCCTATGACCAAGAGTAGGAAGGCAAGCTCCGGTTTGCATTAACCTATTTACAAATTTTTATTGTTTTGAGCACTTTCTTTGAGTATCACTTATTTCTTTGCATTAGAGTATTGTTTGGAAACCCAATTGCATAGCCATGAAAACCATGGGTTGGGTTTAGGATTGCAAACTCCGTTAGCTACTGCAAAGCTAAGTTAGGGTAGGATTCGGTACAAGTCGAGTAGTTGGAACTACTCGCGAGCATAGGCTAGAGGCACTCGACTCGGGTAGAGATAGCACATGATACACATGGCAAGAAAGATGAGACCGAGCGGAGAGTAAGGGCAGCAGGACTTTGGGGCCTGTGTGCTGTAGCTCCGCTTGTGTCGATTGAGGACCGAGCCATGTGCGGGCCTGTTGAACAAGCTAGAACAGTACCGAAGACCTACCGGCTATATGGGAAGTGGGAAACCGATGTAACTCGGGTAGCTGGGTGTTGAGGCATAGCTGGTCGTTCAGAGGGTAGGTTGAGAGCTCGAGGTGTAAATCGGCTGGCGGCACTGAGATGCGCGTGCAGAGACCTCTTGCTCGGGACGATTGGACCGGTTCAACATTTGGCGAACGGGTGAAAGGTAGTTGCGTACGACGTCCGTGATGGTTGTTGTAGGCAACATCGAGTACGGTCGTACGTGACGGGTTATTCGGGTAACCCTGCAGGTCTAAATCGATTATAATCGCCGTCCCTCGCGGTCAGTGAGTACCACTTGTTCATTGTATCATGACGCAGAAAAAACAGGCTAGTTACATGTTAAAATGTTGCTGATTGAAAGATGGACTTGATTGTTAATGATTTGCTGTAGTTTAGAGCTAATTAAAGTTCCTTTCAACTTTGGGCAAAGTACATGAGAGAAATGCGTTTCTTGTTTGATTGTGGCTCTCTCATATGCCTTAGCGTAAGGTTC
The DNA here is from genome assembly GCA_030760725.1 of Neostapfia colusana. Classification (NCBI taxonomy): domain Eukaryota; kingdom Viridiplantae; phylum Streptophyta; class Magnoliopsida; order Poales; family Poaceae; genus Neostapfia; species Neostapfia colusana. The sequence continues at coordinate 64,904,216 of JASWHV010000001.1, forward strand.
TCTACCACCTGCTGCTAAAACTTGAAAGTAAGGTTCCACTAATTAGGCGAGTCCTTTGCAACTTGTTTTTATCTCATGTACCCATCACCCCTCATGTAGAAGTACCATGTTTAGGAGAGACGGATCAGTCTTGCTGAGCCTTCGTGCTCACTGCTTGTGTTTGAAGCTTTTGCAGGGTTCTATGAGGAAGGGACTCCCGAGGAGGAGACGGAACCCCAGGAGGGGAATTCCGTAGAGTGGGATTCGTGCACGGCCGTGTTAGTGTGCGTGTGTGCTAGCAAGGACACGTTCACGGGCTGAACATGAACTTGATGCGTAGTCTACGCCCGTGAGTGTAGATTGGACCTATTTTGATGTAAAAAATGTTCATAAATCTCTTCATGTAATAAACTTTGCTTCCGCTTTGTACCTTTGAAGTGTGTTATCCGGTGCTGTGCAACGTAGCACCCCTCAGTGTAATCCTGGCTCGACAAGACCGTGGGGTCGTGTCAGCGTTGGTATCAGAGCTCGCTTGAGGTTTAATGCACTACAAATGTCATCTTTTTTGAAAATCCAGTGAGGAATGAGTTAGTAGCCCGTATAAGGATGTTATTAGCGTACAGAAAGTGGCATACTAACCTAATTGCTTATGTCATAAAATCGTGTATCTCGGGACGTTTATGTCTTGGGGGGTACACGTAAGCGCTGTCCACCAGTGCGCACAAGCTGAAGGGTGGAGCCCCACGGGTGGCAGGTAACCTGACCCGTTTTGGTATCCTCTATGACTCTTCATGTTGTTTGGGATATTCAAGAAACGTCTGTCCCTGGCGTGCGTGGTGCAATTTGGGAGACCCTGTCACGTGGTCTGAAACATGAACACGTAACTCAAGGCGTGTTTGGCTTGAGAACATCCGGGCGAGTGATGACGGCCGGGTGTATGAACTGTATGGATACCGGGCTCGGTGTGCAGCCGAGTCTGACGATTGTTTGAGTTTCTTCAGGTAGTCTAACCACAAAACGGTAGACGTGTAGTATTCTTGTGCGAGTGAAGTTTAGTGCCACTGAATTAACGAAGCCGGCTAAGTCCGGTATAGGTTTTTCTTTGTGAGGACGTAGTACCGACATGATCTGGTGACGCATCGACGTCACACTCTACTAAATGAACAACTTCATTGTAAAGCTTGAAAGTTTTATTCCAGAGCACTAAAAGTTTGATGTAACTCCTTCCCTTGATCAGGATATTAGAAGTTAACAAGTTTTTTAACTTATAGGTTGCTAAGGACAGAGCACCCTGTTTTCAGCTGAATCAAGGCTAAAGTTAATCAGGGGTTATAGGTCGAGTTCTTTCGAGGTTGGGGTCATATGATACATTTCTGGATAGCTTTGGAAGAGCTTTACAACTTTTCTGTTGATGTCCAGAGGTGTTTCACCACTTAACCAATCGAAAAATGCAGTAGAGTTGAAACTGTCCAGAAAACAGGGCAGACCAAAGACTCTCTGTAACTCTCTGTAAATTGAGCATAACTTCCTGCATAAAAATCCAAAAATGGAAAATGAGGTAGTTCTCGAAATCTTATGAGCTAGGTTACAACTTTGTAACAGAAAGTTTTGTCAGATTAGGAACAGAATTAACTGGAACTCTTGGATCAAATTAGTACCTCAAGCAGGGAGGTGCTGTCCAATTTTCTCCAGAAATTCTGTTAACTTTGACATCTCATAACTTTTGAACCAAGACAGATCTTAGGCCAAGCAAACACTTTCTGGAAAGATATTAAAGTTATCTTTAACTTTGATGTTGAGCTCCAGAATTGGTTTTGTCCTTAGATTGGCCTAAATCAGATTGAAATAGAAACTGGTCAGGGCTGTCATGTTGGACAGCAGATCGGCAGTCAAATTTGTTTAAATTTGAACTATGTTTCCAAGTTTTATGGGTTCAATGACATGTCTTATGTTATAACTCAATGTTTTACTGTTTAAATAAATATTTGACATTTATCAAATATATTTTTACAGATGACAGCAGATAAGCAGTTGGAGAACGGGTGGGTGGTGTCCCACTGTTCTCACCGCAGCGGCTATTCGGAAGCATTGTGGCAAATGCTTCAATATTTCGGGTACAACCAAATGCCACAGTACTTCACCAAGGAAGAAGGCGAGGAGGGGAACAAGACGTGGACAATCCATGTCGAAGTCCCTGCAGGACCTAAGCCACCCGGTTGGGCGCCGTTCACCGTCACCGTGAGAGGTACACAACCAGAGGGAAGGTGGCAAGTGGCAGCCCGTGACACCATGTCACGTTTCTGCCAACTACACGTGAGAGCGATGGAGGGAACTCCATACGCGCTCGTTCCGGTGGAGGGACGGGCTCATCATGTGTGGGAAGGGAGGTACCGGGAGGCAACAGACCCGAGTTGCCCAAGGTACAACCCCGCGGAGGCAAACCTCAGCCTCCAGAAGAGGGCGGGAAACGCCGTGATGGACAGCCAAGCTGTTCATACGGAGCATCTCGCCGCAAAGCTCAAGGAGAGCACAAGCCGTGGAGACCATTTCGAGAGTGCTCACAGCGCACTCCGCAATGTTCTCCTTCCGATGATCAAGCGACTGAACGAACAGCATTATCAGTTGCATCATCTGAAGAAGGCGAAGAAGAAAAGCCGTGTCGACATCGCGGCATTGCAAGAGCTGGTGCAGACCCTAACCAAGAAGAATGAGGACCTTGCTCAAGAGCGGGACGATGCTATTGAGGAAGGGCAAGGCTGGGAAGAAGACTACAACCAAGCCATGGACAAGGTGCATGCATTGCAGGACCTCGTACCTCCGGTATTGGGCATACCGGTGGTCTTGGGCCTTCCAGCAATGGGAGAACCCGAGATGGGAGAAGAGGTGATGGATCCAGAACCACCAGCAGAGGTACCGGAGGAGGACGACCCGCAGGAGGTCGAATTCTACTCCGAGTAGGGGGTTACAGTTGCCAAGTAGGGCAGCTAGAGTAGTGTAACCCAACTTTTGTAATCGGTGACATGTCGCGTAGGCAGTAGCGTATGTATACGTAGTGACGACATGAGTACGACTTCTCGGTGACCCGAGAATAATGTATCTTGTATAAAGTTTATGCTTTATCAATATATGTGAATGTTGTGCAAATTATTCATGTGTCACTTCAATACCTACTGTTGCATATAGAATTTTAAGTATGACATGTGCTAATCGCTGCTGTTTTGAATTTCAGAATGACTCGTACTCGTGCCAACCCGGACGTTGGGGGTACTAGCCAAGGGGGAGAGACCTCCCAACCGCCTCCCGAGGACTCCTCGGGACAGCAGCAGCTACAGCAGCAACAGTAACAGCAAACACCGCCACCACCACTGCCAACGGTTACATTGGCCGACATTGTCGCGGCAATGGCGGGTTCTCATCAGCAGCACATGGAGTTGCTGCAAACTCTCATCGCCAATACGTCTCGCCCAGAGAGACGTCAAGATCGTGAGGAGTGTCAACAGAGCTCCTACTCCGACTTCCTAGCGACTCATCCCCCGGTATTCTCAAGGGCGGATGAACCTCTCGACGAGGACAACTGGCTCCGCGCAATAGAGATGAAGTTCGGGCTGCTCCAGATAATCAAGCAGCGCAAGACTCAGTTCGCGGTCAAGCAGCTCCAAGGATCCGTGAGCGCGTGGTGGGTAAACTTCTGTGCTTCACAGCCCACCGACCGAGTTATGACCTGGGCGGAGTTCCGGACGGCCTTCAGGGCCAATCACATACCGCCAGGTCTGATGAAGAGGAAGACGCAGGAATTCCTACACCTGCAACAAGGGAGCCGGAACGCGCTGGAATACTCCAGGGCGTTCAACGATCTCGCGCTCTATGCGTCGTATCACGCCGATACCGACGAGAAGCGACGGGACCACTTTTACCAGGGCCCTAACCCGCTCCCGAAAGACAAGCTGGCGATGTTCAATCGCGGCAGCCTCAACGACATCATTGATGCTGAGGACTCCGGTAAGGAGTTAGCGGCGGCGGAGAGAAAGCGAAGCGCGCCGCAAAGCAGCGGAGAAGGAGGCGGTCCTTCTCAGAAGTTTCGGATGGTCAATCGCCCACCATCAGGTCCACGCTGGCAGCCACCATAGAGGTCGATGCCGTTCCGCAGTCGGCCGTACTCTTCACCGGCATTCAGGCCGGTACTGCCAGTACCACCTCTGCAACAACAATAGCAGCAGCGGACGATGCCACGTGCATATGCACCTCAGCAGCGCATGCCGGGCTTTCGTCCCCCGAGCACCGCACAAGCAGCGGCCACATGTTACAAGTGTGGTCGTCCAGGACACTTCACCAGCAGTTGTCCGGAGAGGCAAGGCGGCGGAGTTGCACCGCAGTTTCCGGGGAGGAATCAACCCAGGAACCCTACAAATGCGCGGCGGGTAAACCCTAGTCCCGGCACTGTCCACCAGCTTGCCATAGAGGACGTGCCGGAGGGTGAGCCAATCCTTGCGGGTATGTTCCAACCCCACCAGCATCCCACCATAGTATTGTTTGATTCAGGCGCCACGCATAGCTTCATTAGCCAAGCTTTCATTGATAAATATAGCTTGCAAATACTAACCACCAATAGTCCTTATGTGGTCTGTTCACCAGGTGGGAAAATTTCAGCAAGCATGATGGTTCCAAAGGCGCCATTATGCTTAGAGGGTAGAGTATACCCTACGTCTCTCATAATTTTAGAGGGACAAAAGGTCGATGTCATCGTAGGGATGTCGTGGTTAACCCGCCACGGCACTGTTTTAGACACTGTCCTCCGAGTTGTGCACTTGAACTCAGAAGTGCACGAGTCTCATTCCTTATTTCTGGACAGTCCAGAAATAAAACTTCCAAGTGTCTATCAATCCACAACCATCAGATTGGAAGATATTCCAGTGGTCCAAGAGTTCCCTGATGTGTTCCCGGAGGATTTACCGGGCGTGCCGCCCGATAGAGAGGTGGAGTTCAAAATTGAACTTGCACCTGGAACCATGCCAATATCCCGGAGGCCGTACAAGATGGCGCCCAAGGAGTTGGCTGAACTGAAGACTCAGCTCACGGACCTCCTGGAGAAGGGTTTTATTAGGCCGAGCTCCTCGCCATGGGGCTGTTTGGCATTATTTGTAAAGAAGAAGGATGAGACGTTGCGGCTTTGCGTTGACTATCGTCCATTAAATGCCGTAACCATCAAGAACAAGTACCCGTTGCCACGGATCAACATGTTGTTTGATCAGTTGGTCAAAGCAAAGATCTTTTCCAAGATGGACTTAAGATCCGGGTACCATCAGATTAAGATACGGGCTGAGGATATTCTGAAGACGGCTTTCTCGACGAGGTACAGACTTTATGAGTACCTGGTCATGTCCTTCGGCCTCACCAATGCTCCAGCTCACTTCATGTACTTGATGAACTCGGTATTCATGCCGGAGCTGGACAAGTTTGTCGTGCTCTTCATCGACGAAATATTAGTATATTCCAAGTCGGAGGAAGATCACAAGAAGCATCTGCGTATAGTCTTGCAACGGCTGCGGGATCACAAGCTATACGCGAAATTCAGCAAGTGCGAATTCTGGATATCGCAAGTGCCTTTCCTCGGGCATATCATCTCAGCGGAGGGTATCGCTGTAGACCCGAGCAAGATCACTCAAGTGCTGAATTGGAAATCCCCGAGAACTGTTCACGAGGTACGGAGTTTCCTCGGACTCGCGGGATACTATCGGAGGTTCATCCCGAACTTCTCAAAGATTGCCAAGCCTATGATGGAGCTGCTGAAGAAGGCTACCAAATATGTTTGGAGTCCAACATGTGAAGCAGCATTCAAGGCTTTAGTTAAGCACCTAACATCAGCACCGGTTTTGGCGCAGCCATACACGACCAAATCGTTCGATGTGTACTGCGATGCATCCGGCATTGGGCTCGGATGTGTGCTGATGAAAGACCGAAGAGTGGTCGCGTATGGATCACGGCAGCTTAGAAACCATGAGCAAAATTATCCAACTCACGACTTGGAGCTTGCTGCCGTGGTACTTGCACTGAAAATGTGGAGGCACTACCTACTCGGTAACCTCGTACATTTATATACCAACCACAAGAGCCTCAAGTACATATTCACTCAGAAGGAGCAGAACATGAGGCAGCAAAGATGGTTAGAACTGATAAAGGATTATGAAATAGAGATCCATTATCATCCGGGCAAGGCTAACGTAGTGGCAGATGCGCTGAGCCGCAAGTCACACGTCAACAATCTGACCATCACACCGTTGGAAGAGAGCGAACCACCACTGTATGTAATCCCACATGGAGCTCTCTACAACCTAGCTTTGATCCCCACCATCCGTGAAGAGATAGCGGCAGCTCAGAAACATGACAAGGGCATGTCACATTTGCGGAGACGTGTAGACAGTGGGGAGTTGAAATGTTTCCGGAAGGACGGAGACGGTGTCCTATGGTTCAAGGACCGGATCGCCGTACCTCGTCACTCGGAGCTATGGAAGAAAATTTTTGATGAGGCTCACTTATCAAAATTTTCTATTCACCCCGGCAGCAACAAAATGTATCAAGAACTCAGAAGCAAGTTTTGGTGGACACGGATGAAGCGGGAAATCGTAAAGTACGTGTCCGAGTGCGATACATGTCGAAGGGTGAAGGCAGATCATATGAGGAAACCGGGACTGCTACAACCACTGGGCGTTCCTGCCTGGAAGTGGGAGGATGTGAGCATGGACTTCATCGTCGGTTTACCCACCACCTTTCAGAAACATGATTCTGTGTGGATGATCGTCGACCGGCTCACCAAAGTTGCCCATTTCATCCCGGTCAACACCAACTACAACGCCAAGAAGTACGCTGAACTGTACATCTCACGGATCCTATGCTTGTACGGCGTACCCCGTACCACCACATCGGACCGGGGCACTTTATTTGTGTCCCGTTTTTGGGAGCAGCTACACGCTGCCTTGGGGACGAAGCTGATCCGTAGTTCAGCGTACCACCCGCAGACGGATGGGCAAACCGAGCGGGTAAACCAGATCATAGAAGACATGCTACGAGCTTGCGCTATCAACCACGGCAAGAATTGGGATGATCACTTGCCGTTAGCCGAGTTCTCGTACAACAATGGGTACCAAGCCAGCATTAAGATGGCACCTTATGAGGTGCTATACGGGAGGAAATGCCGCACACCACTGAATTGGTGTGAGTCTGGCAAAAGGGTCTCCTTCGGGATTGACCTTGTCAACAACGCGGAAGAAAAGGTTCGGCTGATTCAAGCGAACCTGAAAGCCGCCCAATCCCGGCAGAAACAGTATGCGGACCAGAGAAGACGCCCATTACAATTCGAAGTGGGGGACCACGTATATCTACGTGTGTCTCCAATGAAAGGTGTAAACAGATTTGGGGTGAGAGGAAAGTTGGCACCCCGATTCATCGGTCCATTCCAGATTACCGAAAGATGTGGATCGGTAGCATACTGGCTGAAATTACCAGAAGCACATTCCGGTGTGCACGATGTCTTTCACATTTCCCAGCTGAGGAAGTGTCTTAAGCTATCAACTACCGTTCAGCTGGAGGACATTGAAGAATTGCAACCGGATCTCACCTATCGGGAGGAACCGGTTCAGATCATTGACGAAAAGACCCGAACCACCCGCAACCGCACGTTGTGGTTCTACAAAGTTCTATGGAGTAATCACTCCGTGGACGAAGCGACATGGGAGAGCGAAGGATTTCTTCGCGCTAACTACCCCGACATTTTCACGTCGCATATCCGGTAATTTTCCACCGTCCTCTCTCTCATTTTCACCTTATAATCTCGGGACGAGATTCTTTTAAGTGGGGAGGAATGTAAGGGCCTCAGTTTTGACACATGTTTGAAGTGTCATCACCACACACACACCTCATTTGAAGCAAGTTGATAAACCCATTTGAAGAGCAAGTAACCACCATCAACATGCTCATTTGAGAACAAACTCACATATTGCAAAAGTGGTATTTCCCACATGTGATATACAAGGGCTGGGCATATGAAAACTCCTACACATTGCTAGGAATGTCCATGCCAAGTTTCACCCAAATTCAAAACCTTTTGAGGTGCTTTTGGGGTATAGCTAGGAGAAGGGCAGTTTGAACTCAAGTGCAAATTCAAACTGTTTTGATCCCATAAATTCAAAAGTGGGAGACATATTCTTGCTCGGCACATTTTTGTGAGCTCACATACCAATTTTCACTCCATTTGGAGTTGAGGTTGACATGAGTTCAATGTAGCAAATTCAAACCTTATTTGAATTTCAAACTACATGTGTGCTGAAATTTAGTCAAACCCAAACCAATTTGAATTCTACCCCATTCAAATGGCCCAAAGGTTGATAATTCAAATCACCAGGGGCTTTGTGGGAACTACTGTTTACAACAGTAAATTGGAGTTAAGTTCAGAGGTTAAAATTGAGGGTGGGACCCACATGTCATAGAGATAAGAGGGAAGACTTGCACACAAAGTCACAGCCTCGGTGGGAAATTCCACCGAGCAGCTGCCGGGTGTGCCACCGAGAAGGAACCGGCGCCACCAGCTGCTTCCCCCTTCGCGCGCTGGCGCCCAGGGCGGCCTTCTCGTGTCCCCACGCGACCGTCACCGCCTCAGCCCGAGCGAAGACCGGTTGCCTTTATCTCCTCGCGGGTGACATCGAGCAGCGCCATTTTTCTTCCCCCGAGCTCTCGGTCAATCAAGAAAACAAAGAAAACAATCGCACCCTCGTTCCCCCGAGCTGCTAGGCAGCACGCTGAGCTCAAGCAACACCCTCCCAACGCCTGAACCACCAGGTTTCGGCTCCCGTTCCCGTGATCAACAACGACCGCCGCAACTGAGCTGAAGAACGGCGATCGGTCTCACGTGGACAGCGTTCCACAGGGGCTTTCACGATCCAGCAAGAGTGGCAACAGGAGCGCGCGACCACCGTGTTGCTCTCCTCCATGTCTTGAAGCAAACCATGAAGAATCCGCTACGAATTTCCAGATTTTGCTCCGGCGGTCTTAAACCGAGCTTCCGGTACGGATTCTTCGAATTCCCGCTCTATGATCCTTCTTAAGTTATCAAATCTTGCACATAGGCGCTGGACTAGCCGGCGATCAATTTACTTCTGCATCCGTGGTATGAAACCGACTAGGAGTGACGGATTTTGAGCTCGATCGAGGACGTTCATGGCGGGCACGATCGGTCACACGGTGCCGACCAACTTGCCGCCATCTTTGAACACCTTTGAAACCTTGTCGAGCTTCCTAGAGGTGTACTGATGCTCTAGAACTGATTGTTCTAGGTCTTGGCGTGTTAGAACCCACGGCCGACGGCGCAGAACCTCAACCGAGGCCACCGCACGTCGCCGGGTTATTTCCGGTCACCGCCAGCTTGAACTGACCCCACAGACGTGTTCCTTGATGTCGATAACCCCCTGGCAGCGAGTTTCAGACCGTGCGATAGCCAGCAGCGCAATCCGGCGAGCTGCGGGTCTGCTCCGGCGAGGGAGGCGACGAGGGCGCGAGGGCGCGTCGGGAGGAAGAAGAAGACGCGGGGCCTGGCCGTCAGCGACTTAAAAATTCAAATCAGGATCGTGTGCGGCTGGGATCCGTTGTGCTGGCACGCAAGAACCCCGTAGACCCCGGTGTGCCGACGCCTCAGTGCGCAACACGTGCCCCCGTGGCCCACCAGCAGGTTTAAACTTTTCCCCGATTTTCAGATTTCATTCAAACTTCAAAGCCTCATAACTTTGGCTAGGAAGCTCCAAATCGAGTGAACCAAATTTTGTTAGATTCAGCTCTCTGAGCACTTTCCAGCAAATCAAGTTTCACTTCATGAAAGTCCTTAATTCTCCAGAATTAATTCCTCAAATTTTAAACTGTTTGGAATTTTAACTGGAGGATCACTTGGAGGAAAATTCTGAAATTTTGCTGGGGTGTTCATAAAAGTATCCCTGAACTACCACAAAATTTTCACATCCATTTGAGTTTATTTAATCCACCTAATGGTGTGATTAGTGAAACTGTTCCAGAGAAAATAGAAAATGTTCAGAAACATTTTCAGAATTTTCTCTGAAATTGTTTAGCTCATATCTTTAACTAGGAACCTTCAAATTAAGTGAGACCAACTCCATTAGAACCTTCTGAAAATCTAGTTTTCAGAAAGTCATGGTTTGTTCCATGAAAATCCCTAGAACACCCTAAGAGTTCCAAATAAGGTCAAGGACATAATTATTTGTGGAGGGCACAATTGAGCTGTGCTACATCTAAAACTTGACCAAGTCTCTGTTTAGGTTGTAACCAAGCCACAGTAAAAGTTTTACAGTCTTTGGGTCTGTGTAGTGAGACTTAGAAAGTTTACAAGTTTAGAACTCAATTCAAATGCATTTAATTAATACATGTACTTTTTATATCATGTAGTCGCTAAGGTCGAGGAGGAACCCGAGGTCCTAGACTTTGTTACTCCGGAGGAGCAGCTAGCCTACGACCAAGAGCAGCAAGGCAAGCTCCGGTTTGCATTAACCTATTCACAAATTTTTATTGTCTTGAGCACTTTCTTTGAGTATCACTTATTTCTTTGCATTCGAGTCTTGTTTGGAAACCCAATTGCATAGCCAAGAAAACCATGGGTTGGGTTTAGGATTGCAAACCCCGTTAGCTACTGCAAAGCTAAGTTAGGGTAGGATTCGGTACAAGTCGAGTAGTTGGAACTACTCGCGAGCATAGACTAGAGGCACTCGACTCGGGTAGAGATAGCACATGATACACATGGTAAGAAAGATGAGACCGAGCGGAGAGTAAGGGCAGCAGGACTTTGGGGCCTGTGTGCTGTAGCTCCGCTTGTGTCGATTGAGGACCGAGCCGTGTGCGGGCCTGTTGAACAAGCTAGAACAGTACCGAAGACCTACCGGCTATATGGGAACCGGGAAACCGATGTAACTCGGGTAGCTGGGTGTTGAGGCATAGCTGGTCGTTCAGAGGGTAGGTTGAGAGCTCGAGGTGTAAATCGGCTGGCGGCACTGAGATGCGCGTGCAGAGACCTCTTGCTTGGGACGATTGGACCGGTTCAACATTTGGCTAACGGGTGAAAGGTAGTTGCATACGACGTCCGTGATGGTTGTTGTAGGCAACATCGAGTACGGGCGTACGTGACGGGTTATTCGGGTAACCCTGCAGGTGTAAATCGATTATAATCGCCGTCCCTCGCGGTCAGTGAGTACCACTTGTTCACTGTATTGTGATGTAGAAAAAACAGGCTAGTTACATGTTAAAATGTTGCTGATTGAAAGATGGACTTGATTGTTAATGATTTGCTGTAGTTTAGAGCTAATTAAAGTTCCTTTCAACTTTGGGCAAAGTACATGAGAGAAATGCGTTTCTTGTTTGATTGCGGCTCTCTCATGTGCCTTAGCGTAAGGTTCTCTATCACCTGCTGCTAAAACTTGAAAGTAAGGTTCCACTAATTAGGCGAGTCCTTTGCAACTTGTTTTTATCTCATGTACCCATCACCCCTCATGTAGTAGTTCCATGTTTAGGAGAGACGGGTCAGTCTTGCTGAGCCTTCGTGCTCACTGCTTGTGTGAAGCTTTTGCAGGGTTCTATGAGGAAGGGACTCCCGAGGAGGAGACGGAACCCCAGGAGGGGAACCCCGTTGAGTGGGAGTCGTGCACGCCGCAGTGTTAGTGTTCGTGTGTGCTAGCAAGGACACGTTCACGGGCTGAACGTGAACTTGATGCGTAGTCTACGTCCGTGAGTGTAGACTGGACCTATTTTGATGTAAAAAATGTTCATAAATCTCTTCATGTAATAAACTTTGCTTCCGCTTTGTACCTTTGAAGTGTGTTATCCGGTGCTGTGCAACGCAGCACCCCTCAGCGTGATCCTGGCTCGACAAGACCGTGGGGTCGTGTCAGGCTACCCGAATAACCCGTCACGTACGCCCGTACTTCATGTTGCCTACAGCAACCATCACGGACGTTGTACGCAACCACCTTTCATACATCAGCCAAATGTTGAACCGGTCCTATCGTCCCGAGCAAGAGGTCTCTGCGCGCGCATCCGTAGTGCCGCCAGCCGATTTACACCTCAAGCTCTCAACCTTCCCTCTGGACGACAAGCAATGCCTCAACACCTAGCTACCAGAATTACATCGGTTTCCCGGTTCCCATATATTCGGTAGGTCTTCGGTACTATTCTAGCTTGTTCAATAGGCCCGCACACGGCTCGGTCCTCAATCGACACAAGCGGAGCTATGGCACGCAGGCCCCAACGTCCTGCTGCCCTTACTCTCCACTCGGTCTCATTTTTCATTCCATGTGTTCCATTTTCTATCTCTAACCGAGTGGTGTGCCTCTAGCCTATTCTCGCGAGCAGTTCCAACTACTTGACTTGTACCAAATCCTACACTATCTTAGCCCTGAAGTGGCTACTCGAGGTTTAAAACCTAAGCCCAAAACCAGGGTTTTGCTTGGCTATGCATCTGGGTTTTCAAACAAGACTCTAATGCACAATTGAAGTGGATATTTAAAGTAAGTTTTCAAAGCAAAAGACTTTATGAAATGGCGAATGCAAACCGGAGCTTGCCTGTTTTGCAGGTGAGTAATATATAATAGCAGTTAGTAATCTTCATTCCCTTGATCCTTCTGAACTTGCTTAACTGATCCACACGTCAAGGGATGACTCTGTCGAAGTCCTTCGTTATGAGCACTATCGACATGAATATGCATAATCTTTTATAATGCAATTTAAAGACTTAAGAGATTTAAACTTCTTAAGAACAGAGGCTGTGTGGATATGCCAAGAATGTCTTTGTTGCCTCTGTTGTGCAAAGAAACATTAAGAAAACTAAATCTTCCTTAGAGGTTTAATTACACCCCTAGCTAAGTTCCTAATGAACATATAAGATGGGCTAACATGATTTGTGACAGGGCCCCGACGCCGCCCGTTCAGTCACGGGGATGGGACACCTCGCCCGGGAATCACATAGGGTGGTGCCGTGTTATGCAGCACCCAACAACACACATATAAGGAAAACTGTATTACATAAATCGAAAGCGGAAGCTTACAAATGTTCTTTAAAAATTATTTACATCAAATAACTACAGCGGAAGACTACAAACCACTGACGTCGAGTAACTAATGAGCACTCAAGAAGAGGTCCAGCCCGCGGACTCCTCTCGCTAGCAACACGAAGACATGGCAGCGGCTAGGTTCTCCATGTGTAACAGGACTCGGAAGTCTCCGAGTCTCACCGGACAACCTTCTTTATATGCGTCGATATTAACCTGCAAAACCACTCTTATAGCAAGGGTAAGCACAAAGGCTCAGCAAGACTTAACCGTCTCTCCTACGGCATGCAACTCTACATGAAAGTAACTTAAGACCTAAACATGTAATTTGCAAAAAGACTCGCCTACAAGTTCATCCTTAACTTTCAGATTTTAGCCATCACAGTAGTGACCTTGCACCCAGCAACATTGGAACTCCACAGTCAAACAAGAAACGCTTCATTCTAATGTTACTTGTCCTAAGGTGGAAATTAACTTTAATTCACTCTATCACTACTTCATACATGGTTTTCATGCAATTCCAATTATCATAACAGAAATTTAACATTTGCAAACTGTTTCCACACAACTTGATTACTACGTCACAACATGGGAGCAAGCGGTACTCAATAACCGCAAGGGACGGTGATTCGAATCAAACACTGTCCGGATAGCTCGACACATACGCCCGCCTATGAAGACCCAAATCTGGCATCCTTCATTACGTCGTATATGGCAACCTTTCGCAGGACACTCGACTGTAGAACCGGTCACGCTGTCTCGGGTTCATAGGCCTAACGAGACGATATGGTATGCCTCTACAATCCAGTTAACCTGGTACATCGGTTTCCTGGGTCCCATATAGAAGTAAGCATCCGGTACACAACTCAATACTTGCTCCTGGATGCGGCACACGCATCGGTCCTTAACCGACACAGGCAGAGCAACTCGACCAAGACCTCGTCTTGTCGCTGCCTAACCCTCCTGCCCGGTCTCATCTTTAGAAATATAAACATTAGTTTGCCTTTTCCAACTACACCCAGGCAATCCCGACTATAACTCGCGAGTAGATTCCAACTACTCGACTTCTACCGGATGTCCTACCCTATTTAGCATGGCAACCTTCTACAGCGGGGATACTATTCTACCCTTGACTCCAGGGTTCATTTGGTCATGCATTTGGAGTCTCAAGCATACTTGATCTAATGCACAAACAAACTCTAAACCATAATTGTGAGCAAAGTAAAAACCTTTTAAATAACTTAAATGCAAACCGGAGCTTGCCTTGGTTTTGCAGGTGACTAAAGTCAGAAAATTGTGAAGTTAGTTGCTGATGACTTGAAGCTTAATCACTGCCCTTCTTGTTCCTTGATCCAAGCTTTGCTTCTCCTCCACTTTTCCACGTTTAATCACTACACGTTATGAATATGCATATATGTTTAATTGTAAAGCTTTTGCTAACAAGTTTTAAAGACAAGTTTAAAACTGGAACTCTGTTTAAGAATTCAAAATGACACTGGGTCTAGTGGTTTAGGTTTTGGTTTAAGCACTATGATCAAGTGATAAGTATTTCTCATCACTTGTGTGTGTTGATCATCTAGGAGGTTGAACAGAATAGTACTGATCCAGGGCTCTAATGGAGCTGAAAATTGTCATGTGAGTTCCTTGTCACAAGAAAGTCATCTGGACCAAAATTTGAAATTTTTCAATGAATAGATCACTCAGAACAATTTCGTAAGCATTTAGGCACAAAGGAATTAATTCTGAATAAACTTGCACTTTCATGCAAATTCAAGTGAACTAAAATTTCAAACATAGCTCATGGAGCGTCCATGAATTTTCCTAGGATTGTTGGAGCTAAGAATTTCCCAGAACTGAATTTTCAAGTTTTGGAAATTCTCTGGAATTGTTTCTGTATTCATTTGAACACAGAAACTTGAAATCAGGATTCTCCTAACTAAATAAACTCCAAATGAGCTAAACGTTTGACAGTAGTTCACTAATATCCTAAAAAATATTCTGGTAAAATTTGAGGATTTTTGGATGAACCAAACTCCCTCTAAAATTCTTTTGCTGAAAATATTTAAAGAATATCCCAGAATTTAATAATGGTTTTCATACAAATTGGGTTGCATATTTGGATATAGTTTTTAAGTCTGAGTCCAACCCAATTTGAATTACTAAATTTGGAGCTTCCTAGCAAAAGTTATGAGGTTGTAAAGTTTGAACTGAATTTGGGGATTCAAATAAACCGGGAAATGTTTAAACTCTGACCGTGGGTCCCGGGTACACGTGTCAACCGGTGAAACCAAGCCACACGGGCCACTGAATCGTTCCCGCTTAGACATAATGGATCCCGGAGCCGCAGCCGATCACCAAATTTAAATTTCTGTCGCTGACACGCGGGGCCCGCACGGTCTTCTTCAACCTTCGGCCGCCCGCGCCCGCGTGCCGCCGGGCTCGCTGGAGATCGCCGGATTTTGGCCTCCCGGCCGCCTCTCAGCACGGTGCTCGCCGCCTGGGGGTTTTTGGGGATGGGCAACCGATCTACGGTGTCAGCTCAAGCTCTAGAAGCCCGGAACCAGGTCGGCGGCATGCAAAGGCCTCGGTGAGGCTTCGGCGCCGATGACCCATCACTTCAGCCCACTAAAACCCTGAGTGATTGGCTCTACAGCATCAGTGACGCCTATGGAAGCTCGACATGGCCACAAAGTAGCTCTGGAACGGCGGTTACTAGGGTTTCACCGGGTGCCCGATCATTCCCGCCATGGCCGCCGTTGGGAAACTTCAACATTAGCTGCCTCCACCCGGTTTTAAACTTGGTTTGCAAAGGTAATTGGGTCGCTAGCTAGTAGAGCTCCCGTGTGCACGATTTGGTGCTCTAAGAATGAAGAACAAGTGAGAATTTTGAATTTTCATACCGGATCATCGGTTTGTGGCTGCCGGCATACTTTTCCCCAATTCTCGCTCGGTAGTCCACGGCTTTGCTTGAGATTTGGGGGTGAGCAGCTCGGAGGGGGGGCGGTGTACGAGTTTTTTCAGTTTCCGATTGAACACCGAGGAGAGGCGGTGAGTTACGGTGTTCCGGTTCTGTTCCTTGCGGGAGGGGTAGCAGGGGCTCAGTGTCGTGCACGTACTCGCTTTACACGCTGCCGAGGTGCAAGCACGTCTCCAGCATGAATACATCGTGGGGAGGTGGCTTCCACGGGGTCTTGGTCGGCAGCGCGGTGGCGGCTTGCAAGGGCTCGGTCCGAGTTCATGTGTGAACCGAGAAACAGAGAGCTGAGACTTAGGTAGTAAGTCATCCCCCTCTCAATGACAATTGGGCCCCACTCATTTCCTCTCTTAAATATATCCAATTTTTGGCACATGGCAACCTTCAAACCTGTGGAGCTCGAATTTGAAAACCATTTGGTAAATTGACAAGTTTTACTTCAGTTTCAAATTTGAATTCAAATTTCAATGAAATTTACAAGTATCTTTGATATACATATCAAAGCACCTCCAAATTCTCCCAAAATTTTGTCTTCCTCATAATTTGGACCTGAAGAATTCAAATATGGATTCAGTGGCTGCAAAGTGAAGGTTTCTAACCGCAGTTTGCATTCTCCATTTCAAATGGCCACCTTTCCACTTAAATGATCATTTGAATTCAAGGTGGACTTGAATTCATATGCTGGCTCATGACCATATTCACACGTTTAGAAAAGTTTTTGCAAGTCCCATTTCTTGGATTTAAACTCAACTTTATTCATCACTAAAGTTTTCCATTTACATGTTTTGGGATTTTTACATTCCTGCCCCCTTAAAAAGAATCTCGCCTCGAGATTCATGATTAAGAACAATGCGGGGAGGACGACTACTAAACATAAGCCTCTAATAACTCCGGATGATTGTGTTATAAATACTCCTCGCTTTCCCATGTAGCTTCTGCGGACGTGTGATTTTCCCATAGCACCTTGAAAAATCGCAGTGTCCGGTTTCTGGTCTTGCGAGTCTTTTCATCAATTATCCAGGTTGGATGCTCAACATAAGTGGGTCCGGCTTCAAATCTGCTATGCCTTCCGTGAGAATCTCTGTTGGAACTTTCATACACTTCCGCAACTGAGATATGTGGAAGACATTATGAACTGCGGCTAAGGCTGCCGGTAATTCCAAATGGTATGCCACGGATCCACATCTTTTAATGATGACGAAGGGACCGATAAAACGTGGAGCTAATTTTCCTTTCACTCCGAATCGGTGAGTTCCCTTCATAGGAGATACGCGGAGATATACATGGTCCCCAACATGGAAGTCTAGAGGACGATGTCTCCTATCCGCATAGCTCTTTTGTCTAGACTGAGCGGCTTTAAGATTTGCTTGAATAAGCCTTACCCGCTCTTCTGTTTCATTTATGAGATCAATCTCGTAAAGAACTCTCTCGCCGGATTCACACCAGCTCAAAGGGGTGCGGCACTTCCGGCCATAGATAGCTTCATAAGGTGCCATTTTTTATGCTCGTTTGATAACCGTTATTATACGAGAACTCCGCCAACGGTAATGTAAGGGCCTCAGTTTTTGACACATAATCAAAGTGTCAAAAGTAACCACCATCATTTGAAGAAACTTGATGAACACATTTGAAGAGCAAGTGACCACCATCAACATGATCATTAGAGAATAAACCCACAAAATGCAAAAAGTGGTATTTCCCACATGCATCATAGGGGGGGTGGACATATGAAAAACTCCTACGCCTTGCTAGGAATGTCCATGCCAAGTTTCACCCAAATTCAAAACCTTTTTGAAGTCCTTTTGGGTATAGCTAGAAAGAGGGTGGTTTGAACTCAAACTCAAATTCAAACTGTTTTCATCCCATGAATTCAAAAGTGAGAGGCATATTCTTATTCAGCACATTTTTGTGAGCTCACACACCAATTTTCACTCCATTTGGAGTTAATCTTGACATGAGCTAAGTTTAGCAAATCCAAACTTTATTTGAATTTCAAACTGCATATGTGCTGAAATTTAGTCAAACACAAACCAATTTGAATTCTATCCCATTCAAATGGCTCAGGGGTAGATAATTCAAATCACCATGGGTATAAGGGGGATTACTGTTTACAACAGTAAGAGGGAGTTAAGTTCAGAGGTTCAAAGGGAAATGGGACCCACATGTCAGCCACTGAAGCAATTCAACCGACTGAAACTTCAGTACTCGGGTCTTCGGGCTTCCTCCGAGGGCGCCAACGAGGGGAGGCCGCCGCACCACCAACTTCTTGCCCACGCGCGGACGCAGGTCGGTTCTGAGCCCTTCTTAAGGCGCTCCACATCCTCTGCTGGAGCAACCGTCGCTTGCTTCCTTCTCGCGTGCAAACACCAAGCGACGTTCCTCCGCTTCCTCAGCTCGATCGGGAGTACAGCCAAATCGACTGTGCCATCCCTCCCCAAGCTGCTAAACCACGCCCTGAGCTCCGCACACATCTCCCCGACCCGGAAACAAGCAAGTTCCGGCCTCCCTTGCCCGAGAACGACCACCACAGCGGCGACTAAACTTCAGCCGACGATCGGGTAATCATGGACAGCCCTCCACAGGGGTTCTCACGGTCAAGCGATCCAGGCCACGGGAGCGCGCTAGGTTGGTGCTGCTCACCTCCAATTCTTGAAGCAAACCATGAAGCATCCACCGGGAATTTCCAGATTTTGCTCCAGTGGCCTCAACCCGAGCTTCCGGTACGGTTCCTTAGAATTCCCGCTCTCTGATCCTCCTTCGCTCATCAAACTTGGCACATAGACTCTGGACTAGCCGGCGATCATTTTCCTTTTAGCATCCGTTGCATGAAACCGGCTAGGAGCATCGGATTTCGAGCTCGATCAAGGGCGTTCATGGCGGACACGATCGGTCACACGGTGCTGACAACCTTGCAGCCATTTCTGAACACCTTTGAGGCCTTGACGAGATTCCTAGAGGTGCACTGGTGCTATAGAGCTAACCGGCACAGGTTCTGGCGGGTTAGAACTCCCGGCCGACGCTGCCGAACCTCAACAGAGGCCGCTGCACGTCACCGGCCACCTTCTGGTCATCGGCAGTCCCAAAGCACCTCACCATCGTGTTCCCCGGGGTCCTAAATGCACTGGCGGTGAGTTTTAGCTTGGACGGTGGCCGGGAACGGCCGGCCGGCGAGCTACAGCTTGCTCCGGCGAGCGGAGAGCGGCGCGCGCGCTGGGAACCGACAGGAGGAAGACGAAGGGGTGGGTCCCGGCTGTCAGCGGCAGATATTTTAAAACCGGGATCTGCTGTGGCACGGATTGGGCACGGCTGCGCGCGGAGGGATCTGTAGCCCCGTGTGTCAACCGATGAGGAGCTGACGCGCAGTGATTTGAACTTTTTCCGATTTTCAGATTTCATTCAAACTTCAAATCCTCATATCTTTTGCTAGGAAACTCCAAATCAAGTGAACCAAATTTTGTTGGATTCAGATCTCTGAGGACTTTCCAGTAAATTAAGTTTCACTTCGTGAAAATCCCTATTTCTCCAGAATTAATTCTTCAAAGTTTAAACTGTTTAGAATTTTAACTGGAGAAATCTTTGGAGGAAATTTCTGAAATTTTGCTGAGAAGTTCACCAAAATATCCCTGAGCTGCCATAAAAATTTCATATCCATTTGAGCTCTTTAGATCCATCTAATGGGGTGATTAATGAAACTGTTCCAGAGAAAATGGAAAATGTTCAGAAACATTTTCAGAATTTCTATGAAATTGTTTAGATCATATCTTTAGCTAGGAACCTTCAAATTAAGTGAGACCAACTCCATTAGAACCCTCTAAAAATCTAGTTTTCATAAAGTCATGGCTTGCTCCATGAAAATTCCTAGAACACCCTATAAGCTCCAATTAAGGTCAAGTACATAATTAATTGTGGAGAGCTCAAATGAGCCTTGATGCAACTAAAACTTGACCAAGTCTCTGTTTAGGTTGTAGCCAAGCCACAGTAAAAATTTCAGAGTCATTGGGTCTGTCTAGTGAAACTTATAATCTTCACAAGTTTAAATTCAATTCAAATGCATACAAATTGACACATATTTATATTTCTCATATGTAGTCGCTAAGGTTGAGGAGGAACCCGAAGTCTTAGACTTCATTACTCCGGAAGAGCAGCTAGCCTACGACCAAGAGCAGCAAGGCAAGCTCCGGTTTGCATTAACCTTTTAAATAAATTTTCATTGTTTTGAGAACTTTAAGTATCATTACTTCTTGCATTAGAGTCTTGATTGAAACCCCAAATGCATAGCCAAGAAAACCATGGGTTGGGGTTAAGATTGAAAACCCCGTTAGCTACTGCAATGCTAAGATAGTGTAGGATTCGGTACAAGTTAAGTAGTTAGAACTACTCGCGAGGATAGGCTAGAGGCACTTGACTCGGGTAGAGATAGAACATGATACACATGGCAAGAAAAATGAGACCGAGCGGAGAGTAAGGGCAGCATGACTTTGGGGCCTGTGTGCTATAGCTCCACTTGTGTCGATTGAGGACCGAGCCATGTGCGGGCCTGTTGAACAAGCTAGAACAGTACCGAAGACCTACCGGCTATATGGGAACTGGGAAACCGATGTAACTGGGGTAGCTGGGTATTGAGGCATTGCCTGTCATTCAAAGGGTAGGTTGAGAGCTCGAGGTGTAAATCGGCTGGCGGCACTGAGATGCGCGTGCAGAGACCTCTTGCTCGGGACGATGGGACCGGTTCAATATTTGGCTGACGGGCGAAAGGTGGTTGCGTACGGCGTCCGTGACGGGTTATTCGGGTAACCCTGCAGGTGTAAATCGATTATAATCGCCATCCCTCGCGGTCAGTGAGTACCACTTGTTCACTGTACCGTGACGTAGAAAGAACAGGCTAGTTACATGTTAAAATGTTGCTTATTGAAATATGGACTTGATTGTTAATGATTTGCTGTAGTTTAGAGCTAATTAAAGTTTCTTTCAACTTTGGGCAAAGTACATGAGAGAAATGTGTTTCTTGTTTGATTGCGGCTCTCTCATGTGCCTTAGCGTAAGGTTCTCCACGACCTGCTGCTAAAACTTGAAAGTAAGGTTCCACTAATTAGGCGAGTCCTTTGCAACTTGTTTTTATCTCATGTACCCATTACCCCTCATGTAGAAGTTTCATATTTAGGAGAGACGGGTCAGTCTTGCTGAGCCTTCGTGCTCACTTCTTGTGTTTGATGCTTTTGTAGGGTTCTATGAGGAAGGGACTCCCGAGGAGGAGACGGAACCCCAGGAGGGGAACCCCGTCAAGTGGGAGTCGTGCATGCCGCCGTGTTAGTGTGCGTGCGTGCTAGCAAGGACACGTTCACGGGCTGAACGTGAACTTGATGCGTAGTCTATGCCCGTGAGTGTAGGCTGAACATATTTTGTTGTAAAAATGTTCATAAACCTGTTTATGTAATAAAACTTTGCTTCCGCTTTGTACCTTTGATGTGTGTTATCCGGTGCTGTGCAACGCAGCAACCCTCAGCGTGATCCTGGCTCGACAAGACCGTGGGGTCCTGTCAGCGTGGTATCAGAGCTCGTTTGAGGTTTAACACACTACAAAGGTCATCTTTTCAAAAATACAGTGAGGAACGAGTTAGTAGCCCATATAAATATCTTATTAGTGTATAGAAAGTGGCATACTAACCTATTTGCTTATGTCGGAAAATCGTGCATCTCGGGACGCTTTATGTCTTGGGGGGTGCACGTAAGTGCTGTCCACCAGTGCGCACAAGCTGAAGGGTGGAGCACCACGGGTGGCAGGTAACCCGACCCGCTTTAATATTCTCTACAACTCATCATGTCGTTTGGGGTATTCGAGCAACATCTGTCCCTGGCGTGCGTGGTGCAATTTGGGAGACCCCATCACATGGTCAGTAACGTGAAGACGTAGCTCAAGGCGTGTTTGGCTTGAGAACATCCGGGCGAGTGATGACCGCCGGGTGTACGAACTGTATGGATACCGCGCTCGGTGTGCAGCTGAGTTTGACGATTGTGTGAGTTATCTGCAGGTAGTCTAACCACGAAACGGTAGACTTGTAGTATCCGTGTGCGAGAGATGCTTAGTGCCACTGAACTAACGAAGCCAGCTAAGTACGGTATAGGTTTTTCTTTGTGAGGACGTAGTACCGGCATGCTCTGGTGACGCATCGACGTCACACCCCATTAAATGAGAAACTTCATTGTAAAACTTGAAAGTTTTAATCCAGGAGCACTAAAACTTGATGTAACTCCTTCCCTTAATCAGGATATTCAATGTTATCAAGTTTTCAACTAATAGGATACTAAGGACAGAGTCCCCTGTTTTCAGCTGAATTAAGGCTGAAGTTAATCAGAGGTTAGAGGTTGAGTTCTTTCGAGGTTGGGGTCATATGATACATTTGTGGAAAGCATTGGAAGATCTTTACAACTTTTCTGTTGAGGTCCAGAGGTGTTTCATAATCTAACCAATCGAAAAATGCAGTAGAGTTGAAACTGTCCAGAAAACAGGGCAGAACAAACACTCTCTGTAACTCTCTGTAAATTGAGCATAACTTCCTGCGTAAAAATCCAAAAATAGAAAATGAGGTAGTTATGGAAAGCTTATGAGATGGGTTACAACTTTTTAACAGAAAGTTTTGTCAGATTGGGAGTAGAATTAACTGGAATTCTTGGATCAAATCAGTACCTCAAGCAGGGAGGTGCTGTCCAATTTTCTCCAGAAATTCGGTTAACTTTGACATCTCATAACTTTTGAACCAGGACAGATCTTAGGCCAAGAAAATACCTTATGGAAAGCTATTAAAGTTAACTTTAACTTTGATGTTGAGCTCCAGAATTGATTTTGCCTTTAGCATGGTCTAAATCAGGTTGAAAGGGAAACGGGTCAGGGCTGTCATATGGGACAGCAGATCAACAGTCAAATTTCTTTGAGTTTGAACTATGTTTCCAAGTGTTATGGGTTCAATGACATGTTTTATGTTATAAATCCATGGTTTACTGTTCAAATAAATATTTGACATTTCTCAAATATATTTCTACAGATGACAGCGGATAAACAGTTGGAGAACGGGTGGGTGGTGTCCCACTATTCTCACCACAGCGGCTATCCGGAAGCATTGAGGCAAATGTTTCAATATTTCGGATACAGCGACATGCCGCAGTACCTAGCCAAGGAAGAAGGCGAGGAGGGGAACAAGACGTGGATGATCCATGTCGAAGTTCCTGCAGGACCTACGCCACCCGGTTGGGTGCCGTTCACCGTTACGGTGAGGGGTAGACAACCGGAGGGAATGTGGCAAGTGGCAGCCCGCGACACCATGTCGCGTTTCTGCCAGCTACACGTGAGAGCTATGGAGGGCACTCCATACGCGCTCGTTCTGGTGGAGGGACAGGCTAATCACGTGTGGGAATGGAGGTACATGGAGGCAACCGATCCGGGTTGCCCAAGGTACAACCGCGCGGAGGCGAACCTCAGTCTCCAGATAAGGGCGGGAAAAGCCATGATGGACAGCCAAGCTGTTCATATGAAATATATCTCCATGAGGATCCAAGAGAGCAACAGCCGTGGAGACCACTTCGAGAGTGCTCACAGCGCACTCCGCAATGTTCTCCTTCTGACGATTAAGCGACTGAACGAACAGCATAATCAATTGCATTGTCTGAAGAAGGCAAAGAAGAAAAGCCATGTCGATATCGCGGCGTTGCAAGAACAGGTGCAGGCTCTAACCCAGCAGAATGAGGTCCTTACTCAAGAGCGGGACGACACTATTGAGGAAGGACAAGGCTGGGAAGAGGACTACAACCAAGCCATGGACGAGGTGCACGCGTTGCAGGACCTCGTACCTCCGGTAATGGGCATACCGGTGGTAGGCGCCGTACCCGTGGTCTTGGGTCTTCCGGCAATGGGAGAACCCAAGCTAGAAGAGGAGGTTGTAGACCCAGAGCCACCAGCAGAGGTACCAGAGGAGGACGACCTACAGGAGGTCGAGTTTTACTCCGAGTAGGAGGTTACTGTTGCCAAGTAGGGCAGCAAGGGTAATGTAACCAAAAAATTTGTAATCAGTGACATGTCGTGTAAACAGTAGCATATGTATAGGTAGTGACGACATGAGCATGACTTCTCGGAGACCGAGAATAATGTATCTTGTATAAAGTTTATGCTTTATCAATATATGTGAATGTTGTGCAAATTATTCATGCGTCACTTCAATACCTACTGTTTCATATGGAATTTTAAGTATGACATGTGCTGATCGCTGCTGTTTTGAATTTCCGAATGACTCGTACTCGTGCCAAGCCGGATGTTGGGGGTTCCAGTCGGGGGGGGGGGGACCTCCCAACAGCCTCCTGAGGACTCCTCAGGACAGCAACAGCAGCAACAGCAACAACAAACACCGCCACCGCCAACGCCAACGGTTAAATTGGCCGACATTGTTGCGGCAATGGCGGGTTCTCATCAGCAGCACACAGAGTTGCTGCAGACCCTTATTGCAAATACATCTCGACCAGAGAGGCGTCAAGATCGTGAGGAGCGCCAACATAGCTCCTACTCCGACTTTCTAGCAACTCATCCCCCGGTGTTCTCAAGGGCAGATGAACCCCTCGATGCGGACAATGGCTCCGCACGATGGATATGAAGTTCGGGCTGCTCCAAGTGAGTGAGCAGCGCAAGACTCAGTTCGCGGTCCAACAGCTCCAGGGATCCGCGAGCGCGTGGTGGGTGAACTACTGTGCTTCACAGCCCACCAACCGAGTTATGACCTGGGCGGAGTTCCGGACGGCCTTCAGGGACTATCACATACCGCCGGGTCTCATGAAGAGGAAGACGCAGGAGTTCTTACGCCTGCAACAAGGGAGCCGGAACGCGCTGGAATACTCCAGGGCGTTCAATGATCTTGTGCTCTACACGTTGTATCACGCTGATACCGACGAGAAGCGGCGGGATCACTTCTACCAGGGGCTTAACCCGCTCCTGAAAGACAAGCTGGCGATGTTCAATCGCGGCAGCCTCAACGATATAATTGATGCTGCGATTGTTCAGGAGGACTCCGGCAAGGAGTTAGCGGCGGCGGAAGAAAGCGAAGCACGCCGCAGAGCAGCGGAGTAGGAGGTGGTCCTTCTCAAAAATACCGGATGGTGAATCGCCCACCATCGGGTCCTCGCTGGCAGCCACCACAGAGGTCGATGCCATTCCGCAGTCGGCCCTATTCTCCACCGGCATTCCGGCCAGCACTGTCAGTTCCACCTCCACAACAACAACAGCAGCAGCGGGCGATGCCGCGTGCGTATGCACCTCAGCAGCGCATGCCGGGCTTTCGTCCCCCGAGCACCGGCCAAGCAGCAGCCACATGTTACAAATGTGGTCGTCCAAGACACTTTGCCAGCAGTTATCCAGAGAGGCAAGGTGGCGGAGTTACACTGCAGATTCTGGGGAGGAATCAGCCCCGGAACCCCACTAATGCGTGGCGGGCGAACCCTAGTCCCGGCACCGTCCACCAACTTGCCATAGAGGACGTGCCGGAGGGTGAGCCAATCCTTGCGGGTATGTTCCAACTCCACCAGCATCCCACCATAGTATTGTTTGATTCAGGCGCCACACACAATTTTATTAGCCAAGCTTTCATTGCTAAACACAGCTTGCAAATACTACCCACCGATAGCCCATATTTGATTTGTTCACCGGGTGGGAAGATTTCAGCAAGCGTAATGGTTTCCAAAGCACCATTGTGCTTAGCGGGTGAGTGTACCCTATGTCTCTCATAATTTTAGAGGGACAAAAGGTCGAGTCATCTTAGGGATGTCATGGTTAACCCGCCACGGCGCTGTTTTAGACACCGTCCTTCGCATCGTGCACTTGAACTCAGAAGTGCACGGATCTCACTCCTTATTTTTGGACAGTCCAGAAATAAAACTTCCATGTGTCTATCAATCCACAAACATCAGATTGGAAGACATTCCAGTGGTCCGAGAGTTCCCTGACGTGTTTCCAGATGATTTACCGGGGATGCCGCCCGATAGAGAGGTGGAGTTCAAGATTGAACTTGCACCGGGAACCATGCCAATATCCCGAAGGCCGTACAAGAT
Source organism: Neostapfia colusana (assembly GCA_030760725.1). NCBI lineage: Eukaryota > Viridiplantae > Streptophyta > Magnoliopsida > Poales > Poaceae > Neostapfia > Neostapfia colusana. Next base: position 64,930,340 of record JASWHV010000001.1, read on the forward strand.
GGCGCCCAAGGAATTGGCTGAACTGAAGACTCAGCTAACGGACTTACTGGAGAAGGGTTTTATTAGGCTGAGCTCCTCGCTATGGGGCTGTTCGGCATTATTCGTGAAGAAGAAGGATGAGACGTTGCGGCTTTGCGTGGACTATCGTTCACTAAATGCCGTAACCATCAAGAACAAGTACCTGTTGCCACGGATCGACATGTTGTTTGATCAGTTGGTCGAAGCAAAGATCTTCTCCAAGATGGACTTAAGATCCAGGTACCATCAGATTAAAATACGGGCTGAGGATATTCCGAAGACGGCTTTCTCGACGAGGTACGGACTTTATGAGTACCTGGTCATGTCCTTCGGCCTCACCAACGCTCCAGCTCATTTCATGTATTTGATGAACTCGGTATTCATGCCAGAGCTGGACAAGTTTGTTGTGGTCTTCATCGACGACATATTGGTATATTCCAAGTCGGAAGAAGAGCACAAGAAACATCTGCGTATAGTCTTGCAACGGCTGTGGGATCACAAGCTATACGCGAAATTCAGCAAGTGCGAATTCTGGATATTGCAAGTGCCTTTTCTCGGGCATATCATCTCAGCGGAGGGTATCGCTGTAGACCCGAGTAAGATCACACAAGTGCTGAATTGGAAGTCCCTGAGAACTGTTCATGAGGTACGGAGTTTCCTCAGACTTGCAAGATATTATCGGAGGTTCATCCCGAACTTCTCGAAGATTGCCAAGCCTATGACGGAGCTGCTGAAGAAGGATACCAAATATGTTTGGAGTCCAGCATGTGAAGCAGCATTCAAGGCTTTAGTGAAGCACCTAACATCAGCACCGGTTTTGGCGCAACCAGACACAACAAAACCGTTCGATGTGTACTGCGATGCATCTGGCATTGGGCTCGGATGTGTGCTGATGCAAGACCCAAGGGTGGTCGCATATGGATCACAGCAGCTTAGAAACCATGAATAGAATTATCCAACTCACGACTTGGAGCTCGCTGCCGTGGTACTTGCACTCAAAATGTGGAGGCACTACCTACTCGGTAACCTCGTACATTTGTATACCGACCACAAAAGCCTCAAGTACATATTCACTCAGAAGGAGCTGAACATGAGGCAGCGAAGATGGTTAGAGTTGATAAAGGATTACGAAATAGAGATCCATTATCACCCCGGCAAGGCAAACGTAGTGGCGGATGCTGAGCCGCAAGTCACACGTCAACAATCTGACCATCAAACCGTTGGAAGAGAGCGAACCGCCACTGCATGTGATTCCACATGGAGCTCTATACAACTTAGCTTTGATCCCCACCATCCGTGAAGAGATAGCAGCAGCCCAGAAAAGTGACAAGGGCATGTCACATTTGCGGAGACGTATAGACAGTGGGGAGCTGAAATGTTTTTGGAAAGACGGAGACGGTGTCCTATGGTTCAAGGACCGGATCGTCGTACCCCGTAACCCGGAGTTACGGAAGAAAATCTTTGATGAGGCTCACTTGTCAAAGTTTTCTATTCACCCCGGCAGCAATAAAATGTATCAAGAACTCAGAAGCAAGTTTTGGTGGACACGGATGAAGCGGTAGATCGCAAAGTACGTATCTGAGTGTGATACATGTCGAAGGGTGAAGGCAGATCATATGCAGAAGCCGGGACTGCTGCAACCACTAGGCTCTCCTGCCTGGAAATAGGAGGATGTAAGCATGGACTTCATCGTCGGTTTACCCACCACCTTTCAGAAGCATGATTCTGTGTGGGTGATCATCGACCGGCTCACCAAACTTGCCCATTTCATCCCGGTCAACACCAACTACAACGCCAAGAAGTATCCTGAACTGTATATCTCACGGATCCTATGCTTGTACGGTGTGCCCCGTACCATCATATCGGATCGGGGCACTTTATTTGTGTCCCGTTTTTGGGAGCAGCTACACGCTGCGTTGGGGACAAAGCTAATCCATAGTTCAGCATACCACCCGCAGACGGATGGGCAAACCGAGCGGGAAAATCAGATTCTGTAAGATATGCTACGAGTTTGCGCTATCAACCACAGCAAGAATTGGGATGATCACTTGCCGTTGGCCGAGTTCTCGTACAACAATGGATATCAAGATGGCACCTTACGAGGTGCTATACGGGGGAAAATGCCGCACGCCACTGAATTGGTGTGAGTCGGGCGAAAGGGTTACATTCGGGATTGACCTTGTCAACAACGCGGAGGAAAAGGTTCGGCTGATTCAAGCGAACCTAAAAGCCACCCAATCCCGGCAGGAACAGTATGCAGACCGGAGAAGACGCCCATTACAATTCGAAGTCGGGGATCACGTGTGTCTCCAATCAAGGGCGTGAACAGATTCGGGGTGAGAGGAAAGTTGGCACCCCGATTCATCGGTCCATTTCAGATTACAGAAAGATGTGGATCGGTAGCATACCGGCTGAAACTACCAGAAGCACTTTCTGGTGTGCACGACGTCTTTCATATTTCCCAGCTAAGGAAGTGTCTTAAGCTATCAACTACCATTCAGCTGGAGGACATAGAAGAACTGAAACCGGATCTCATGTATCAGGAGGAACCGGTTCAAGTTATTGATGAAAAGGCCCGAACCACACGCAACTGTACGTTGTGGTTCTACAAAGTTCTGTGGAGTAATCACTCCATGGACGAGGCGACATGGGAGAGCGAAGGATTTCTTCGCGCTAACTACCCCGACTTTTTCACGTCGCATATCCGGTAATTTTTCCACCGTCCTCTCTCTCATTTTCACCTTATAATCTCGCGACGAGATTATTTTAAGGGGGGAGGAATGTAAGGGCCTCAGTTTTTGACACATAATCAAAGTGTTCATCACCACACACACACCTCATTTGAAGAAACTTGATGAACACATTTGAAGAGCAAGTAACCACGATCAACATGATCATTAGAGAATAAACTCACAAAATGCAAAAAGTGGTATTTCCCACATGCATCATAGGGGGGCTGGACATATGAAAAACTCCTACACCTTGCTAGGAATGTCCATGCCAAGTTTCACCCAAATTCAAAACCTTTTTGAAGTCATTTTGGGTATAGCTAGAAAGAGGGTGGTTTGAACTCAAACTCAAATTCAAACTGTTTTCATCCCATGAATTCAAAAGTGGGAGGCATATTCTTATTCAGCACATTTTTGTGAGCTCACACACCAATTTTCACTCCATTTGGAGTTGATCTTGACATGAGCTAAGTTTAGCAAATTTAAACTGCATATGTGCTGAAATTTAGTCAAACACAACCAATTTGAATTCCATCCATATCAAATGGCTCAGGGGTAGATAATTCAAATCACCATGGGTATAAGGGGGATTACTGTTTACAACAGTAAGAGGGAGTTAAGTTCAGAGGTTAAAAGGGAAATGGGACCCACATGTCAGCCACTGAAGCAATTCAACCGACTGAAACATCAGTACTCAGGTCTTCGGGCTTCCTCCGAGGGCGCCACCGAGGGGAGGCCGCCGCACCACCAGCTGCTTGCCCATGCTCGGACGCAGGTCGGTTCTGAGCCTTTCTTAAGGCGCTCCACGTCCTCTGCCGGAGCAACCATTGCTTGCTTCCTCCTCACGTGCAAACACCAAGCGACGCTCCTCTGCTTCCTCAGCTCGATCGGGAGTCCAGCCAAATCAACCGTGCTATCCCTCCTCAAGCTGCTAAACCACGCCCTGAGCTCCGCACACACCTCCCCGACCCGGAAACAAGCAAGTTCCGGCCTCCCTTGCCCGAGAATGACCGCCACAGCGGCGACCAAACTTCAGCCGACGATTGGGTGATCGTGGACAGCTCTCCACAGGGGTTCTCGCGGTCAAGCAATCCAGGCCACAGGAGCGCGCTAGGTTGGTGCTGCTCTCCTCCAATTCTTGAAGCAAACCGTGAAGCATCCACCGGGAATTTCCATATTTTGCTCCATCGGCCTCAACCCGAGCTTCCGGTACGGTTCCTTCGAATTCCCGCTCTCCGATCCTCCTTTGGTCATCAAACTTGGCACATAGATGCTGGACTAGCCGGCGATCATTTTCCTTTTAGCATCCGTTGCATGAAACCGGCTAGGAGGGACGGATTTCAAACTCGATCAAGGGCATTCATGGCGGACACGATCGGTCACACGGTGCCGACAACCTTGCAGCCATTTCTGAACACCTTTGAGGCCTTGACGAGATTCCTAGAGGTGCACTGGTTCTATAGAGCTCGTCGGCACAGGTTATGGCGGGTTAGAACCCCCGGCCGACGCTGCCAAACTTCAACAGAGGCCGCTGCACATCGCCGGCCACCTTCTGGTCATTGGCAGTCCCAAAGCACCTCACCATCGTGTTCCCCGGGGTCCTAAACACACTGGCGGCGAGTTTTAGCTCAGACGGTTGCCGGGACGGCCGGCCGGCGAGCTACAGCTTGCTCCGGCTAGCAGAGAGCGGCGCGCGCGCTGGGAACCGACGGGAGGAAGACGAAGGGGTGGGTCCCGTCTGTCAGCGGCAGATATTTTAAAACCAGGATCTGCTGTGGCACGGATCGGGTGCGGCTGCGCACGAAGGGATCTGTAGCCCCGTGTGTCAACCAATGAGGAGCTGACACGTAGCCCCGGGTCCCACGGGCAGTGATTTGAACTTTTCCCGATTTTCAGATTTCATTCAAACTTCAAATCCTCATAACTTTGGCTAGGAAACTCCAAATCAAGTGAACCAAATTTTGTTGGATTCAGCTCTCTGAGTACTTTCCAGCAAATCAAGTTTCACTTCATGAAAATCCCTATTTCTCTAGAATTAATTCTTCAAAATTTAAACTGTTTAGAATTTTAACTGGAGAACCCTTTGGTGGAAAATTCTGAAATTTTGCTGATAATATCCCTTAGCTTCCATAAAAATTTCAGATCCATTTGAGCTCATTTGATCCACCTAATGGGGTGATTAATGAAACTGTTCCAGAGAAAATGGAAAATGTTCAGAAACATTTTCAGAATTTCTCTGAAATTGTTTATCTCATATCTTTAGCTAGGAACCTTCAAATTAAGTGAGACCAACTCCATTAGAACCCTCTGAAAATCTAGTTTTCAGAAAGTCATGGCTTGCTCCATGAAAATCCCTATAACACCCTAGAAGCTCCAATTAAGGTCAAGTACATAATTAATTGTGGAGAGCTCAAATGAGCTTTGCTGCAACTAAAACTTGGCCAAGTCTCTGTTTAGGTTGTATCCAAACCATAGTAAAAATTTCAGAGTCATTGGGTCTGTCTAGTGAAACTTATAATCTTCACAAGTTTAAATTCAATTCAAATGCATATAAATTGACACATATTTATATTTCTCTTATGTAGTCGCTAAGGTTGAGGAGGAACCCGAAGTCTTAGACTTAGTTACTCCAGAAGAGCAGCTAGCCTATGACCAAGAGCAGCAAGGCAAGCTCCGGTTTACATTAACCTTTTAAATAATTTTTTATTGTTTTGAGAACTTACTTTGAGTACCATTACTTCTTGCATTAGAGTCTTGATTGAAACCCCAAATGCATAGCCAAGAAAACCATGCATTGGGGTTAAGATTGAAAACCCTGTTAGCTACTTCAATGCTAAGATAGTGTAGGATTCGGTACAAGTCGAGTAGTTGGAACTACTCGCGAGGATAGGCTAGAGGCACTCGACTCGGGTAGAGATAGCACATGATACACATGGCAAGAAAAATGAGACCGAGCGGAGAGTAAGGGCAGCAGGACTTTGGGGCCTGTGTTATATAACTCCGCTTGTGTCGATTGAGGACCGAGCCGTGTGCGGGCCTGTTGAACAAGCTAGAACAGTACCGAAGACCTACCAGCTATATGGGAACCGGGAAACCGATGTAACTCGGGTAGCTGGGTGAAAGGTGGTTGCGTACGGCGTCCGTGATGGTTGCTGTAGGCAACATCAAGTACGGGCGTACGTGACGGGTTATTCGGGTTACCCTGCAGGTGTAAATCTATTATAATCGCCGTCCCTCGTGGTCAGTGAGTACCACTTGTTCACTGTACCGTGACATAGAAAGAACAGGCTAGTTACATATTAAAATGTTGCTGATTGAAAGATGGACTTTGATTGTTAATGATTTGCTGTAGTTTAGAGCTAATTAAAGTTCCTTTCAACTTTGGGCAAAGTACATGAGAGAAATGCGTTTCTTGTTAGATTGCGGCTCTCTCATGTGCCTTAGCGTAAGGTTCTCCACAACCTGCTGCTAAAACTTGAAAATAAGGTTCCACTAAGTTGGCGAGTCCTTTGCAACTTACTTTACCTCATGCACCTATCACCCGTCATGTAGAAGTTTCATGTTTAGGAGAGACGGGTCAGTCTTGCTGAGTCTTCGTGCTCACTGCTTGTGTTTGATGATTTTGCAGGGTTCTATGAGGAAGGGACTCCCGAGGAGGAGACGGAACCCCAGGAGGGGAACCCCGTCGAGTGGGAGTCGTGCACGCCGTCGTGTTAGTGTGCGTGCGTGCTAGCAAAGACACGGTCACGGGCTGAACGTGAACTTGATGCGTAGCCTACGCCCGTGAGTGTAGACTGAACATATTTTTGTTGTAAAAATTTTCATAAACCTGTTTATGTAATAAAACTTTGCTTCCGCTTTGTACCTTTGACGTGTGTTATCCGGTGTTGTGCAACGCAGCACCCCTCAGCGTGATCCTGGCTCGACAAGACCGTGGGGTCGTGTCAGTGATCATCCTAGCTCTTACCGTGGTGGATGGCATACGCCCTTAGCATATCTTCAAGGATTTGATTCGCCCTCTCAGTTTGCCCATCAGTTTGAGGGTGATATGCGGAGCTGCGAATCAATTTGGTTCCCAAGGATGCATGTAGCTGCTCCCAGAAACGGGCTACAAACAGTGGTCCTCTGTCGGACACAATGGTACGGGGAACTCCATGTAAGCATAAGATTCGTGCTATGTATAACTCCGCATACTGCTTGGCGCTGTATTTGGTATGCACCGGAAAGGAACATGCTGATTTGGTTAATCGGTCAACGATTACCCAAATCGAATCATGGGGGTGGGAGGTCATCGACAACCCGACGATGAAATCCATACTCAAGTCTTCCCACTTCCATGCCGGTATTTGTAGTGGTTGCAGCAGGCCCGACTTCTTCATGTGGTCGGCCTTAACTCTTCGACACGTATCACATTCTGAAACGTATTTTGCAACTTCACGTTTCATACGTGTCCACCAAAACTTCTTCCAGAGGTCTTGGTACATTTTATTGCTGCCCGGATGAATAGAAAATTTGGATAAGTGAGCCTCATCCAAAATTTTCTTCCGCGCCTCATATCCCGCGGTACGACTATCCGGTCCTTGAACCATAAGGTATCTTCATCATCTAACCAGAAACATTTCATCTCCCCGTTCTTTAAACCTCCTCTTGATACGAGCCATGCCCTTGTCTTGCTTTTGAACTTTCATAACCTCCTCTCTTAATGTGGGTATGAAGGCTAGATTATGTAAAGCTCCATATGGAACCAAATAGAGACTCGGTTCTTCCTCTTCTATCGGCGTAATGGTCAGATTATGAATATGAGACTTCCGGCTGAGTGCATCGGCAATCCCATTTGCCTTGCCCGGATGATAATGAATTTCAATCTCATAGTCCTTGATCAGCTCCAACCATCGCCATTGTCGCATATTCAACTCTTCTTGAGTGAATATGTACTTCAGGCTTTTGTGGTCGGTGTAGAGATGAACCAGATTTCCCAATAGGTAATGTCTCCACAACTTCAAAGCTAGCACCACGGCAGCAAGCTTGAGATCATGAGTTGGATAATGTTGTTCATGATTCCATAATTGCCGTGATCCATATGCGACCACACGTCCCCCTTGCATGAGCACACAACCAAGTCCGATGCCGGACGCATTACAATAAACATCAAAAGGCTTGGTTGTATCCGGTTGAGCTAAAACCGGGGCTGTGGTGAGGTGTTTCACCAATGCCTGAAAAGCTTCCTCACATGGCTTGCTCCAATCATATTTGATGCCCTTTTTCAGTAGCTCCATCATAGGTTTGGAGATTTTTGAGAAGCCCGGGACGAACCTCCGATAATATCCCGCCAAACCCAAGAAGCTACGAACTTCATGGACTGATGGTGGAGACTTCCATTGCAGCACTTGTTCAATCTTGCTTGGATCAACAGCGATGCCTTCCTCTGAAATAATATGTCCAAGAAACGGCACTTGGTTGATCCAAAATTCACATTTACTAAACTTTGCATAGAGCTTGTGATCTCTCAAGCGTTGGAGCACGATATGCAAATGTTTAGCGTGTTCCTCTTCTGATTTGGAATAGACCAAGATGTCGTCGATGAATACCACGACGAACTGATCCAACTCTGGCATGAACACCGAGTTCATAAGATACATAAAGTGAGCCGGAGCATTGGTCAAACCAAATGACATGACAAGATACTCATAGAGTCCATATCTTGTCGAGAATGCTGTTTTCGGGATATCTTGATTTGATGATATCCCGACCTTAAGTCCATCTTGGAGAAGACTTTAGCACCCACTAGCTGATCGAAAAGAATATCAATTCTTGGTAGTGGATACTTGTTCTTTATCGTCACAGCATTTAACGGACGATAATCGACGCATAGCCTCAGCGTCTCATCCTTCTTCTTCACAAATAAAGCCGAGCAACCCCATGATGATGAACTTGGATGAATAAACCCCTTGTCCATCAGATCTTTGAGTTGCTCCTTCAGCTCAGCTAATTCAGTTGGAGACATTTTGTATGGTCTCTGAGAGATCGGCATGGTTCCCGGTATCAACTCTATTTTAAATTCCACCTCGCGTTTAGGTGGTAGGCCTGGAAGATCTTCGGGAAACACGTATGGATATTCACGGACTACCAGAATGTCTTCTAACTTGCAAGCTTCGGCGTTACATACTTCCGGGTCTTTGGAAACTGCTTTGCCGAGACACAATGTTTGACGCCCGTGAAGTGGAGAGTCCAAATGAACACTCCTGTTCTCGATGTCCAAAACAGCCTATGGACGGGCAACCATGATATTCCCAATATGGCATTGATTCCTTTATCTTCGAGAATAATGAGGGTGGTAGGATAAATTTTCCATCCAAACAAAGTGGTGCTCTAGAAACGACTTCATTAGTTGATATATCTCCACCTGGTGAATGAATAAGGTAAGAACCTTTTGTGGGAGATCTGATCCCGGATCACCGTCGCCTTGCTAATGAAGTTATGTGTTGAACCAGAGTCGAATAGAATGACAACCGGCTTATCATTTAATGTGAACCTTCCTGCAAGAACTGGACCTCCTTTGGGCAGATCATCGACTGACACATAATTAACAGTTCCCACTTTGAATATAGCTTTTCTTTGCTGTCCAAGATCACTCTTTGGAACTGGAGCCGCAGGCATAATGTTGCTGCTCGGTTCAGTTGCTTCATTGACGTAGAGTTCATTGTCAATTTGAAGTGGAATACCACTCGGTTCCGCTGAGAAATCACCTTGATCATCTTCAATCTCTTGAGGGAAATAACATTCTGGTGCACCTTGTAGATACTCAGGTGCATGAGAAATAAGTTGCTGCTGCGGTGGAGGTGAATAAAACCTCTGTGGAGTATGCGAGTCGTCATACTCCAAGAATGATTGCACCTCTTGTGGAACCTCTCGACCGGAAGGTGAAAGGATTACCCACCGATACTTCTGAGGCAGATGATTGCATTCATTCTCTGATGAGTCCCTCTCCCTCTTTTCTTTAAGGTAGAGATTGGAATAATATTCCTGAGTGATAGCACAGCTAACAAACTCATCAAAATTCTCTTGGATAACTTGAGCCAACTCACATCGCAGCCTAGCAGTCAGCCCTCGGTAAAAATGATAACCCTTCAAGGATGGTGATTTCACATAGTCAGGGACATATTGAGCTAAGTGATTGAATTCCTTCGCATACTCAATAACACTCATTTCTCCTTGTTTTAGATTCCAGAATTCATACACTTGTTTGCATTATGCCCACAGGAACGAAACGAGCACGAAAGGCATCCTGGAACTCCGCCCATGTGACACGGTGCCCTGCTGGTTGGATAGCAAGGTATTCTGCCCACCATGTCCCAGCAAAGCTGTGAAGCTGCTGAGTGGCAAATAGAGTCTTCTGGAATTCATCACATTGCATCAACCCAAACTTGGACTCAATGACACGTAACCAATGATTTGCTTCACAATGGTCAGCATGTTCGGAGAATACCGGCGATTGTGTCGCCGAGAAATCCAGATAGGTGCTCGGGATTGGCATGTGACGTTGAGCTTCTCTATTTATTCCTTGCAGAACTAGAGTTTGGAGAGTTTAATTCATCTTTGGCATAATCTGCGTCAATCCGGTTGACGATGTCTCTTGTGATGAAGTCAAGTCATTCCCACCTCGACTCGAACCTCCAATCTCCATTTGAGAATGTGCGCGTACCATACTGCACGAAACAAAATTTTGAGTCAATCAAAATTCTATCTCAGTAGTAAGTAAAGATAAGTAAAACATGAACATGTCATGAACTTTATTAAAGCATAACCACATTCATGTTTAAACAAATCTTAAGTATGCTAAACTAATCAGCGGGACCACCCTGACCAGTTCACACAAACTCCAAAATTTACTCAAGTTAACTACAGATTATTGACTTGAGTTCAATACCAAAGTTTTAGTAAACTTTAGTATATATCCAACGAGTACTCATATGCCTCTAGATCATCTATGGATCAAAAGTTATGATTGCTCAAAGTTTACAGAATTCCTGGATAAAATTTGCCAGCATCTCCTTTTTATGTGGCTACCTTTATCACAGTTGTATATGCAAATACAATAAGAATCTGAGCAACATTTGAACTACAACAATGTTGCATATTTCATAACCTTTCCAAAGGTGTATCATAGGCTCCTTAAGGATTTATCTACAGGAAGTTATGGCTTAAATACAGAAAGGTCCAGAGAGGTTTTTGCTACTGTCCTGGTTATGAACAGTTTGCCTTCAACTGGACCTTTCACCAACTTAACATGTGATTTTACTCTGGAGGTCTACAAAGAAATTGTAGAGCACTTGAAAATATTTCCAGAAATGTATCATACACCTTAATTGGTTAAAGCTAATCAGAGTTATGCTCTGTTAAAATCCAGCAAGAATTCCTGCCAGAAACAGAGCCCTCTGTTTTTGAAATCTTTGAAGCCTAGTCATGCTCTCATTTGAATCTTAGCTCAAAATAAGAGTTCAGTAACTAATATTTGTTTCAAACTTCCATTTTTAGTCGAAAGTTAGTTCATGAATCATTTCTTCATAGGAAAGAGATTATTAAGTGTAGTACGGTGTCGATGCACCGTAAGAAACATGTCGGTACTACGTTGCCTCACCAAAAGACAATCCTAACCGGATTATACTGGCATATACGTATTATCAGTGGCACTAAGACGGTCACTCGAAAACGTGCGCTACTCGGAATACGTGCGTGGTTAGTACCTGCAGAAGAACACTCAATAGTGGTGCACTCAAAGGTTGTTTTCATTTCAGGCAGGTCCATATTTGAAAGTAAATACACACGCCCGTATCATTGCCATAAGGCCGTCCTTGAGTTAAGCCACGTCTCAAGGTACGTGATTGTGTTTTTACACCACACGACGGGGAACCCGAGTAGAGCACGAACGGGTCATCACGGTTGGGAATTTTATCACCCCAACAGATACTACCTACTGCCCTGCAGGGCACGCCGATGGCAAGCGTTGCGTATGTCCTCCTAGGCTATTTCAAGAAGAACACACTATCGCGTTACTGACCACATGATGGGGTCTCCACTTTCTTGCCTAATGCACACTGGGGATCAGCGTTTCATATGAATTCAGGAACATGAAGAGTCCAAGAGTTTCATATTGACGTCTCACACCAAGCTGTGAGACCTATCCCTGAACCACTTTCCTCCTCAGGGGAGCTAACAGAAATTGAACCGCTTTCGGTGGTGTTCCTTACCATGCTTACCTGAACGTAGGTGCGTCGTTACATAATAAAAAATCAGAATTATAACAAGTATGTTAGTCATGCCACTTTAAGTAACTATGCTACTATAGTCCTTATGTGGGCCTAATACCGTTTCCTCACCGTATCCTAAGTTTTTGTCGTAATTCGATCCTTATTCCGTGCACTATTACCAATGCGGCTCTAATACCACGCTGACAGGGCCCCGACGCCGCCCGTTCAGTCACGGGGAAGGGGCACCTCGCCCGGGAATCACATTGGGTGGTGCCGTGTTATGCGGCACCCAACAGCACACATATAAGGAAAACTGTATTACATAAATAAAAAGTGGAAGCTTACAAATTTTCTTTGTAAATGATTTACATCAAATAACTACAGCGGAAGACTACAAACCACTCACGTTGAATAACTAATGTGCACTCAAGAAGAGGTCCAGCACGCGGACTCCTCTCGCTAGCAACACGAAGACATGGCAGCGGCTAGGTTTCTCCATGTGTAATAGGACTCGGAAGTCTGCGAGTCTCACTGGACAACCTTCTTTATATGCGTCGATATTAACCTTCAAAACCACTCATATAGCAAGAGTGAGCACAAAGGCTTAGCAAGACTTAACCGTCTCTCCTACGGCATGCAACTCTACATGAAAGTAACTTAAGACCTAAACATGTAATTTGCAAAAGGACTCGCCTACAACTTCATCCTTAACTTTCAGATTTTAGCCATCACAGTAGTGACCTTGCACCCAGCAACATTGGAACTTCACAATCAAACAAGAAACACTTCATTCCAATGTTACTTGTCCCACGGTGGAAATTAACTCTAATTCGCTCTATCACTACTTCATACATGGTTTTCATGCAATTCCAATTATCATAACAGCAATTTAACATTTGCAAACTGTTTCCACACAACTTGATTACTACGTCACAACTTGGGAGCAAGCGGTACTCAATAACCGTGAGGGACGGTGATTCGAATCAAACACTGCCCGGATAGCTCGACACATACGCCCGCCTATGAAGACCCAAATCTGGTGTCCTTCATTACGTCGTATGTGGCAACCTTTCGCAGGACACTCGACTGTAGAACCAGTCGCGCCGTCTCGGGTTCATAGGCCTAACGAGACGATGTGGTATGCCTCTACAATCCAGTTAACCTGGTACATCGGTTTCCTGGGTCCCATATAGAAGTAAGCATCCGGTACACAACTCAATACTTGCTCCTGGATGCGGCACACGCATCGGTCCTTAACCGACACAGGCAGAGCAACTCGACCAAGACCTCGTCTTGTCGCTGCCTAACCCTCCTGCCCGGTCTCATCTTTAGAAATATAAACATTAGTTTGCCTTTTCCAACTACACCCAGGCAATCCCGACTATAACTCGCGAGTAGATTCCAACTACTCGACTTCTACCGGATGTCCTACCCTATTTAGCATGGCAACCTTCTACAGCGGGGATACTATTCTACCCTTGACTCCAGGGTTCATTTGGTCATGCATTTGGAGTCTCAAGCATACTTGACCTAATGCACAAACAAACTCTAAACCATAATTGTGAACAAAGTAAAAACTTTATAAATAACTTAAATGCAAACCGGAGCTTGCCTTGGTTTTGCAGGTGACTAAAGTCAGAAAATTGTGAAGTTAGTTGCTGATGACTTGAAGCTTAATCACTGCCCTTCTTGTTCCTTGATCCAAGCTTTGCTTCTCCTCCACTTTTCCATGTTTAATCACTACACGTTATGAATATGCATATATGTTTAATTGTAAAGATTTTGCTAACAAGTTCTAAAGACAAGTTTCAAACTGGAACTCTGTTTAAGAATTTAAAATGACACTGGGGCTAGTGGTTTAGGTTTTGGTTTAAGCACTATGATCAAGTGATAAGTATTTCTCATCACTTGTGTGTGTTGATCATCTAAGAGGTTGAACATAATTGTACTGATCCAGGGCTCCAATGGAGCTGAGATTTTTCATGTGAGTTTCTTGTCACAAGAAAGTCATCTGGACCAAAATTTGGAATTTTTCAATGAATAGATCACTCAGAACAATTTCCTAAGCATTTAGGCACAAAGGAATTAATTCTGAATAAACTTGCACTTTCATGCAAATTCAAGTGAACTAAAATTTCAAACATAGCTTAGGGAGCGTGCATGAATTTTCATAGGATTTTTGGAGCTAATAATTTCCTAGAACTGAATTTCCAAGTTTTGGAAATTCTCTGGAATTGTTTCTGTATTCATTTGAACACAGAAACTTGAAATCCGAATTCCCCTAAATAATCAACACCAAATGAGCTAAAAGTTTTACAGGATTTTACTAATATCATAAAGAATATTCTTGTAAAATTTGAGGATTTTTGGATGAACCAAACTCCCTCTAAAATTCTTTTGCTGAAAATTTTTAAAGAATTTTCCAGACTTTAATAATGGTTTTTGTAAAATTTGGGTTGCATATTTGGATAGAGTTTTTCACTCTGAATCCAACCCAATTTGAATTACTAAATTTGGAGCTTCCTAGCAAAAGTTATGAGGTTCTAAAGTTTGAACTGAATTTGGGGATTCAAATAAACCAGGAAATGTTTAAACTCTGACTGTGGGTCCCGGGTACTAGTGTCAACTGGTGAAACCAAGCCACACGGGCCACTGAATCCTTCCCACGTAGCAACAATGGATCCCGGAGCCGCAGCCGATCAGCAAATTTAAATTTCTGTCGCTGATACGCAGGGTCTTCAACCTTCGGCCGCCCGCGCCCGCGCGCCGCCGGGCTCGCCGGAGATCGCCGGATTTCAGCCTCCCGGCCGCCTCTCGGCCCTGTGCTCGCCACCTGGGGGTTTTTGGGGATGGGCAACCGATCTACGGTGTCGGCACAAGCTCTAGAAGCCCGGAACCAGGTCGGCGGCGTGCAAAGGCCTCGGTGAGGCTTCGGCGCCGATGACCCATCACTTCAGCCCACGAAAACCCCGAGTGATCAGATCTACAGCATAAGTGACACCTATGGAAGCTCGACATGGCCACAAAGTAGCTCGGGAACGGCGGTTACTAGGGTTTCACCGGGTGCCTAATCATTCCCGCCATGGCCGCCGTTGGGAAACTTCAACATTAGCTGCCTCCACCCGGTTTTAAGCCTTGTTTGCACAGGTAATTGGGTCGCTAGCTAGTAGAGCTCCCGTGTGCACAATTTGGTGCTCTAAGAACGAAGAACAAGTGAGAATTTTGGATTTTCATACTGGATCATCGGTTTGTGGCCGCCGACATACTTTTCCCGAATTCTCGCTCGGTAGTCCACGGCTTTGCTTAAGGTTTGGGGGTGAGCAGCACGGTCCCACAGCGCGTCCGGAGGTGTCCTTGCTCGGGCGTGAAAGTCCCCGGTGTGGGCTGTCCACGTGCACACCGGTTCGTCCTGCCGTTAGGTAGCCGCGGAGAAGAGCGATTCTAGGGTTAGGGAGGCCGGAACTCTGCTGTTTTTGGTGTCGGGGAAGTGAAGAGCGAGCACGCGGTGGTGCTCAGCAGCTTGGAGGGGGGCGATGTATGAGTTTTTCCGGTTTCTGATTGAACACCGAGGAGAGGCGGTGAGTTACGGTGTTCCGGTTCTGTTCCTTGTGGGAGGGGTAGCAGGGGCTCGGTGTCGTGCACGTAGTCGCTTCACATGCTACCGAGGTGCAAGCACGTCTCCAGCACGAAGACATCGTGGAGAGGTGGCTTCCACGGAGTCTCGGTCGGCAGCGCGGTGGCGGCTTGCAAGGGCTCGGTCCGAGTTCGTGTGTGAACCGAGAAACAGAGAGCTGAGACTTAGGTAGTAAGTCATCCCCCTCTCGATGACAATTGGGCCCCACTAATTTCCTCTCTTTAATATCTCCAATTTTGGCACATGGCAACCTTCAATCCTGTAGAGCTCAAATTTGAAAACCATTTGGCAAATTGACAAGTTTTACTTCAGTTTCAAATTTGAATTCAAATTTCAATGAAATTTACAAGTATCTTTGATATACATATCAAAGCACCTCCAAATTCTCCCTAAAATTTGTCTTCCTCATAATTTGGACCTAAAGAATTCAAATATGGATTCAAACTTTTAATTTGGTGGCTGCAAAGTGATGGTTTCCAACTACAGTTTGCATTCTCCATTTCAAATGACCACCTTTCCACTTAAATGATCATTTGAATTCAAGGTGGACTTGAATTCATGTGCTTGCTCATGACCATCTTCACACGTTTAAAAAAGTTTTTGCAAGTCCCATTTCTTGGATTTAAACTCAACTTTATTCATCACTAAGGTTTTCCATTTACAAGTTTTGGGACGTTTACAATTTGGGTATAACTATAGATCCTAATATCCAATGACTTCGAAATTTTTACAGGAAGTCATAGACTACACATTGACCTAGCTTGCCAAATTGCAGCTCCAGTGAATGGAAGTGGTGTCTTCCACAATTTCCACACTAATCCTCATGTGTTTCTGACATACATAAGCATGGAGAACAAGGATAGGAAGATCCAAGTCTCAACTTGATCTGAAAATTTACATATGAGTTCTTGGTCACATGAAAAGATTCTGGACCAAAATTTAGCATTTTTCACTGAGTGATTTATTCAGAACAATTCCCTAAGCAATTAAGCAAAAAAATTAATTCTGATGTAACTCACATGTTCATGTCAAACTTAGTAAATTACAATTTCAATTATAGTTCATAGAGCCTGCATGAATTTTCCTAGGATTTTTGGAGCTCACAGCTGCCCAGAACTGAATTTCCAAGTTTTGGGAATTCTCTGAAAATGTTTCTGTATTCATTTGAACACAGCAACTTAAAATCTGAATTCTCCTAACCAAATCAACTTCAAATGAGCTGAAATTTTTATAGGCATTCAATAACATCCTAAATAATATTCTGATAAATTTGATGATTTTTGGATAAACCAAACTCCCTCTAAAATTCTTTTACTTATAAGCTTCAAAGAATTTTCCAGAATTAATTATTGAATCTCATACAAATTGGGTTGCATATTTGGATAGTCTTTCAATCTTTATCTAACCCAATTTGAATCAATAAATTTGGAGGTTCCTACACAAAGATATGACTTTACAAGTTTTGGGGAAAAACAGAAAATGGGCTCTGTTCTATTTTTCTAATTTTCATAGACATAAAGAATTAACACCTCATTTGACAAAGCAAATTAGGTCAAATGCCTCTGAAATTTTTACTGGAGTTCAAGTATATTTGGAAGGATGTCCTGACGAAAATCGGGAATTTTCCAAATAACAGAACTCCTGGAATAAATCCTACAAAATTTTCCTTAAATGAATTAATGAACAAAATACAGGGATATTCATAAATATTGGGCTGCTTCCCTGGATAGTAATATCTAAGGGAAATCCAACAAAATTAATTTGGGAATTTTTGGACACTCCTACACAAAGTTGTGGCTATTTAAAGTTTGAACCGAAATAGCAAAATCCTCAAAATGTGTAAACGCTGCCGGCTCCATGCGTCAGAGCATCTTCAACCTCGCACCATACAGAGTCGGGCGGTGGCGGGCGGCGGCATGCACCGGCGAGGGTCACCGGACTGAGGTTCCCTGTCACCGGCCGAGCTGAAACTTGCCGCCCCCACGTTTTTGACAACGGAGAGTTCAACGGCGAGGTCGGTTTTGACCCGTTTTGGCCGGAACACCCCGCGTGGCGGTGTCCGTGAAGGCTAGGGTTTCGGTGATGTCAGAATCCCTCATTCTTCCACTAAAGCTTCGGTTCTTTAGCCCTAGAGCACCAGTAGAGTGTGGATAACATGAGATGAAGGCTCTTTCGGGCAGAAAACGTCGGCAAGTACATCCTCGACGGTGAGCCGAGATGATTTTTGCCGGTGGTGAGAAAAACGGCTCTAACATAGCCGATCCTCGACGGTTTCTGAGATTCTTCTTTGAGGATGACCGCTAGGGCGTGAGGAAGGTCCTTGGAAACTTGATCGGGCATTAGTTACCCAAGTAACTCGAATTTTGGGGTAGACCGAGCCCTACCCGCATACACTAGGTTTCAGGAAACAGCAAAATTTGTGCTATTGGTTCTAGCAAATGATAAAAGGCCTCCGGCTACATGATCAGGACATGGAAGCGCACCTCTTTCGTGTAGAGAAGTGATGACGAAGAGGACCGTAGCTCGTTGTCCACGGTGACCCGAATTGGACTTCCTCCGGTGAGCTTTGGTTCTTGGCGCCGATCGTTGCTTTGCAAGCAACCCGAGCTAGGAACGTCGGAGTTGTGGTGATAGCACGATAGAGCGCAAGTGGGCGCTGATTTTTCGTGCGGGCAGCTCGAGCAGCTATGCTCGGATGGCTTGGCGAGCTCAGGAGGAACCGAGAGCGGCACCGGTTTCTTGCAGGAGCAAGCTGAGCGACGTGAGAGCGAGTGGGAGAGAGGCAAAACGGCTTCGGTGCACTGGTTGTGTGGAGGATTGGACCGAGAAACGCAAGGGAGGCAGGATATGGCGTCGGCAACTCGTCGGGAACGGGTTTTTGCCGGGAGCTGTCGCGCGCTGAAGAACCGAGGAAGGAAACAGAGTCTGTTGAACTGTGTGTGGATGACATGTGGGTCCCCACGCACCTCAAATATCCTTCCACTGCGCTTTAAGACTCCCGCACAAACGTTATCCGAATTTGACCAAACTTGGAGGGTAGGACAAACATGATGTGAGGAGTTTTAATCTGAACTCAGATTTCAAAATTGAGCACGTTTGGTTCAGTTTCCAAATTCAAGTTTGAATTTGAATGTGCTCTCAAATAATCCTTTGGAAAAATAGTAGATGAGCTCCAAAATTCTCCAAATTTGGAACTTAAGCTCTTGAATACATGAGGAATGCATTGATGAATTCACTCAAATGCATTTAGACAATCTGATCCTGAATCCTTTTAAACGATTCAAATTTGTGTTTAAATTTCCCTCATCTTTTACTCGTAAAGGATGTGCATATGAGAGAGGGGGGCATGAAATTCTTTCCTCATGTTAACATGTATTAAGCATGGGCTAAAGAAAATTTCTAACTCCCTCACATGACCATTTTTGGATTCATTATTGCATGTGACACGTGATCAAGCTATTCCTTTGCCTTAACTTTGTTTTGTAAGTTGAAATCAAACTTTACAAAAGTCAGGGCTGTTACAGTCCGCATTCCAGGAATCGCACTGCGTGGTGCCGTGCGATGTGGCACCGAACAGCATGCACGAAAAAGACGATATGAACATAGGAAATTCTTTATATCACAACATAACTCTTTTACAACATAATGTACACACGCAGTGGAAATTAAAACTGGACATGTACTCACTCTCGGCCCTAACTACGCTGAAGAGAAGCCGTCCAGCCCGTGGACGCTTCCCACTAGCTTCAAATAAAGGAAGGCAGCGGCTAGGTTCTGATGAGTTGAACAAACCATGAGGTTCGATGTCTCACCGAACAACTTCTTCATAGCAGGGTTTGATGTCTAACCGAACAACCTTTTTCATAGCAGGCATCCTGCTACCTGCAAAACAACTACGAAGCAACCGTGAGCACTAAGGCTCAGCAAGTATTAACCGTCAATCCTAAACATATAACTCTACATGCAGGAGCTTTAAGAAGATAGGAATATGAAATTTG
Source organism: Neostapfia colusana (assembly GCA_030760725.1). NCBI lineage: Eukaryota > Viridiplantae > Streptophyta > Magnoliopsida > Poales > Poaceae > Neostapfia > Neostapfia colusana. Next base: position 64,949,967 of record JASWHV010000001.1, read on the forward strand.
CAAAATGAAGCTTGGCTAACCTTGATCCTTATATTCAGATTCTTATAGCAGCCATTTTAGTGGTCCTCATGCCTCACAACACTGAAAGTTCACAATCAAACAAGAAACGCTTATCCCGATGTTGCTATCCTAAGGTGGAATAGAAATTTAATTTGCACTATCTCTACTTCAATCAAAGTTTCAATACAATTATAAAGCAAGACCAATATCTTAAGAGACGTATTTCCTCTTCTTACTATGTCACAACGCAGTGGGCAGTATGCTTAATCCTTAACCACGAGCGACGGTGATTCGAATCAATAACATCCCGGAATACACGACAAATACACCCGTCTCGAAAGACACACAAGAGATCTTTTCTTACGTTGTATGCAGCAACCTTTCACCCAACACCCCGACATAAAAAAGTGCTTCGTCCCGGGCAGGATGGTCCTCTACGTAGACACGTCGAAGTTGCCCGCTAAAGGATTTACACCTCCAGCCTTCTCAACGCCATTCCCAGACGAAGGATGAGTTTCTATATTACGGTCCATCGAGTTACATCAGATTCATGGGTCCCATACCCCACTATATATCCGGTACATCTCAAACTTGTCCAGCAGGGCAGCATACGGCATGGTCCTTAACCGACACGGATGAGGCTAATATCCAACCTCCACATTGGCCTTATCATAACCGGCCCAGGTCCAATGTTGTCCCAAGCATTGTCACACCCATCGGGTCGAGACAACCTTCAGAGTTCCATCCTATAGGAACCCCGCGTCCCCATCTCACTTTATTTGAGGTTGCTCTTCTCAATAACTTCTTCTCGCGAGTAGACTCCTCTACTCGACCTTCCTCGCGAGTAGCTTTTAACTACTCGACTTCTACCAGCTATCTACAACATTATCCTAGAATCTATGACGAGGCAAATCCTATTATAGTCGTTCTACTCAGGTTTTCATAGTCATGCATGTGGGTTCCAAATATCCTAGATATAATGCACAATATCAATCTAACAACATTAAGTGTAAGTAAAGCAAAAGTTGTAAAAGGTAATTATATGCAAAATGGTGCTTGCCTTGCTCAACGGTTTTGTTAGACTATGAAGTTAATCTTCCTCCAGAGAATCCACCAAGTCAGTCACGAGAGGGAGATCCTCGCCTCTGAGTTGATCTCCTTGTCGAGCGTCGACGTCACGTGCTAATGATATGATTATGCACATAGTTTCAAAAACTACTTAGAAATGCTTTACAGTTGTTGTACAAGTTAACTACAACTAAGAGGGGAAAACAACAGCAAGGTTTCTGTTGTTGGATCTACCACAATGGAGAAGAAATACTTAGGTGAAATGAAGATAATACTAATCACCATGTGATTAAGTATTTATATGAACAGCTAGACCTAAAGAATGATAGCTCAAGTTCCAGGGGTCCAATGAAGCTGAAAATTTAACTGCAGCTTCAAGGAAAGGTATGTCGGCAGTGTGCAAAATATGAGCTCATGGAATGGCTCAATGTGATCACAAAAATTCCTTATGTGGTTTTAACTATTCTGCCTTCAACTCCTAGATCTTAAGCTTTCCTGTGCTGAAAAGTGGACTTTTGTGAAGTACAAAATGTCCTGAGTCCAAAGGAATTGGTTTTACCATTTTTGTAGTTTCCTACATGGAGACATGGAATTTTACCCGTTTGGGGAAAAGGCTGAAAAATGCCTCTGTTCTTTTTCCTATTTTTCAGAGACATAAAGTATTGACACATCATTTGGCCAAGCAAATGAGGTCCAATGCCTCTAAAATTTTTACTGAAATTCAAGTATACTTGGGGGAAGGTTCTGCCCAAATTTGTGAATTTTCCAATTAACAGAACTCCTGAAATTAATTCTCTAAAATTTTCCTTAAATGAATTAATAAGCTAAATCCAGGGATTTTCATAAATATTGAGATGCACCCCTGGATATTACTCAACTAGAGGAATCCAACACAATTTATTGGGAATTTTTGGACAATTATACACCAAGTTATGGCCATTGGAAGTTTGAACCGAAATATGAAAATCAGAGAAAAGTTTAAAATCCTGCCCGTGGGTCCCACCCACAGTTCCTTCTCCTTCCTCGCGCCAGCGCGCTCGGGTGGCGGGGCCCTCCGGTGACTTTCAGAGTTCCTGGACGCCCCACCGGCCGAAACTTGCCGCCTACTCTTATTTCCGCCCGCTGAACTCGTTTGAAGGGTCGCCGGCCGCCGGTGAGGACCGGAAATAGGCGCGCGATGGTGACAGCCCCGATTAGGGTTCCGGCGACCTCAGGCCAGCTCATTTCTCCACTAAACCTTCGGTTCTTTGGCCCTAGAGAATCAGTGGGGTGTGAGTAAGCTAGAAATGGATGCCCCTTCCGATGAAACGGCTGACAACCTCGAGCTCCACGGTGACCCGAAGCCGGTTTCAATGGCGGCACGAAAAACAGCTATAGATCGGCCGACTCTCGACGGTTTTCATCGGTTCTTCATCGAGGATGGGCGCTAGGGGTGTAGAAACAACTTGCAAACCAGCTTGACCTTTGGTTGATCATGTAACCCGAATTTGGGTTTAGACCGAGACTTAGGAAGATGAACTAGGGTTCGGTATTTTTGGAAATTATCGCTCTACGGTTGATCATTTTCCAAACGGCTTTCAGCTACAAGATCTAGGCATCTGGACGCATCTTTATTATGTAGGGATATGAGGGCGACGATGGCCGTGGCGTGCTGTCCACGGTGAACCGGTTGTGGTTCTCCCGGTTGCAGTCCGGTTCTTGGCACCAATTCCCAACTTGTGAGCAGCAGGCACTAGGAATCTCGGGATGGAGCACGGTGGATGCTAGAGCATGGTTTGGAGCTTCCTTTTGCTGTTTGGAGCTCGCTCATCCGAAGCTCGGCAGCTGAGCGCGAGTGAGAACAGAGAGCGGTCGGTGGTGGCTGTGCTTCGCAAGAGCAAAGCAAAGAGAGGCGCGCGAGCGAGTGAGAGAAACGAAATTTTGTTGTACTCGTGTGTGAAGGATAGGAACCAAGGAGATTGGTCGGGCGAGCAGGAGGTGGCACTGGCAATTCGTCAGGAACGGGTTGCACCGAGCTGCTGTCACGCTCTCAGCCGAGGGAAGAAAAGAACAGAGTCGGTTCTGAATTTTGGAGACTGCCATGTGGGTCCCCCAACCCCCCTCAATTTTCCTGCTCTGTACTTTGATATTCCCACATGTCATTCGTCCAAAAATCACCAAAATTGGAGAATTTGTCAAACAAAATATGAGGAACTCGAATCTGAAATCAGATTATAAAATTGAGCAAGTTTGTTTCAGTTTCCAAATTCAAATTTGAATTTCAACTCCCTTTCAATTATTCCTTTGAATAAATAGTATATGAGCTCCAAAAATATTCAAATTTGGAACAGAAGCTCTTTGATACATGGTAAATGCATTAGTGAATTCACTTGCATGCATTTGGACAATCTCAACATGGATCCTTTTAAAAGATTCAAATTATGTTTAAATTTCCCCCCATCCTCTTCATAGTGATGGTTGACATGAACTCAAATCAGAGAATGAAGTTTCCCCTCCCAAGGTCACATATGCTAAGCATGAGTTAAAGAAAATTTTTAACTCCCTCACATGTCCATTGTGTGTTTTATAATTTTATGTGACACAAATATAGTCTTTCTTCTACTCATCCTTTCTTCGTAAGTTCACTTTACAAAAGTTAGGGCTGTTACATCCCCCCCTTAAAAGAATCTCATCCTGAGATTATGAAAAGAAAGAGGAAGGGAGAAAGACTACTGGACATATGACTCTAACAAGTCGGGAAAATTTGAACGGAGAAAATCCTCGCTTTCCCACGTTGCTTCATCAGCGGTGTGGTTGCTCCACAAGACTTTGTAAAATTGCAATGTCCGATTTCTTGTGGCGCGAGTCTTCTCGTCGATAATCTGGATCGGATAACCAGAATATGTGAGATCCGGTTGAAGATCCTCGATGTTCTCCATATGAACTGCTGCTGAGTACTTAAGACATTTTCGCAGCTGAGAAACATGGAAAATATTATGAATCCCTGAAAGTGACGTCGGTAATTCCAGACGATAAGCTATGGGTCTTCATATCTCGGTGACGGCAAACGGCCCGATGAATTGCGGAGCGAGCTTTGCTTCACTCCGAAGCGATGATTTCCTTTCATTGGAGAGACACGAAGATAAATGTGGTCTCCGATGTCAAGTGGAGAGGTCGACGTCTTTTATCTGCATTATTTTTCTGCTGAGATTGAGCAGCTTTTAAGTTGGCTTGAATCACTCGCACTCGTTCCTCGGCTTCATTCACAAGATCAATCCCGTAGACTACTCTCTCGCCGGACTCACACCAATTCAGCGGTGTGCGGCACTTCCGGCCATAAAAGTTTCATACGGGGCCATCTTGATGCTGGATTGATAACCGTTATTATATGAGAATTCTGCTAACGGCAGATGATGATCCCAATTCTTTCCATGGTTGATGACACATGCCCTTAGCATATCCTCCAGAATCTGATTCACCCTTTCTGTTTGACCGTCAGTTTGCGGATGATATGCTGAACTTCGAATTAACTTGGTTCTCAATGAAGCATGCAGTTTCTCCCAAATTCTGGATACGAAAAATGCACCACGGTCAGAGACGATGGTGCATGGAACCCCGTGTAAACATACGATTCTTGAGGTGAACAGCTCCGCATACTTCTTCCCCACATATTTAGTATGGACTGGAATAAAATGGGTTGTCTTGGTCAAACGATCGACGATTACCCAAATAGAATCATGCTTCTTGCTTGTCATGGGTAATCCGACGATGAAGTCCATACTTATGTCTTCCCACTCTAGAGGTCCCAAAAATATGAATACAAAGAAACTGAAGTTTGAAACAAACATTTGGTTTCATGTGTATGAAAATTTGAACTTATTTAAACTTTCAATATATATATATATATATAGGTTGGCAACTTTTATATGACATTTCTTGTATGACAGCGCTTGGCGGTTTTACGCGAAAAAAACTTGGCAGTCAGAGACCTCCTAATAAGGATGAATTGCATATATAAACATATTATCCTTGTCCCAAGCAGCCTTCTCGGAGCATCTTATGCGGGTATTATGTATGCGAACATCTTTGGATCGCCTGCGAATATAGAGTGAATCGTGAGGATGTAAGTTATCCTTAATATCAATATTGTATTTTCTTACTTTTGAGTTTCATTTTCATTGTAACTAGTGTATTTTAATATTATTATGTTACATTGTCACAAACACATTCTAAACCTTGTTATGTGTTTCATTGCAGCACACGAAGAATGTGGACTTAGAATGGCTGGTTTCTAGAGATATGCTTGATGGAGGAGCCGAGAAGATTGTGAGTGAACTGTGTCACTTCATGCGTCATGCGAAAAGGGCAGTTCTTCAATGACGCAGGTGTAATAGCTGATGTGCCAGAACTTTGCCAGTATACTAAGCATCAATTTAGTTTTTAGCGAAAAACTTGTAAACTATGAATCGAGATGTATTTCACTTACATATATGTATATGAGATGACTTTTTGGTGATATTGTGTCGATGATGCCTGTCAAAATATATTTTGTACTGTGTGTGAATGTGCATATGAAATTGACCTGGAAATTAGAAATAACAGCATGTAGTATCTAACAAACCGCCTGTGATACTATAATTTCACAAATGGCTTATTGTAGGTAACGAACCGCCAGTGATAATATAGTTTCATATGCGGCTAGTCATAGGTAAAGAACCGCTTGCGATAATAGAATTACACAGGCGGCTAGTCATAGGTAAAGAACCGCCTGCGATAATAGAGTTACACAGGCGGATAATCTTAAGTTACAATCCACCTGTGATAAACACTCTTCATAGGCAGCTAGTCGTAGGTAAAGAACCGCCTGCGATAATGGAGTTATCATAGGCGGATACTCTTACGTTACAAACCGCATGTGATAAAGATTCTTCACAGGCGGCTAGTCGTAGGTATAGAACCATCTGCGATAATGAAGTTATCACAGGTGGATACTCTTACGTTATTACCGCCTCTGATAAAGGGTCTTCACAGGCGGATTCATGAAGGTTAAGACCGCCTGTGATAACTTTTTTCACAGGCGGTTTAAGTTTCCGCCTGTGAAAATTGCCGATCATCACAGGCTTATTGTTTTAGGCGGTTTTGAAAACCGCGTGTGGTAGTACGTTTAGAGCCGCCTGAGATGAAGCTTGTTGTAGTAGTGGGGGTGTGTCCTGCACTTGATGAAGTGGCAGCCAGGCTGCGGTCGGGGATGGCCTCGCCCAATTCACCTGGGGTGTCAGCCATCAACTTGAGTCGGCGGCAATATTCGATGATGGAGAGGTCCCCCTGGACGAAAGTGCCGAAATTCAGTGTCGAGAATCTTAGCACGAGTCTCCCGGTTATCGATAAACTGCTTCTGAAGCCCGAGCCATATGGAACAAGCTGTAGGTATGCCCGTTGAGACAATCTCAATGAGATTCAAGGAGATGGTGCTGTGAAGCCAGGAGATGACGATGCAGTCCATACGGCACCAAGAGGATTGACGACGTCGGGATCCACATCAGTGAGGATGTGATCGGAGATATTGTACATGCTGAGGGTGTCGAAGAAGAGGGTCTTCCACCGACTTTAGTGCGGTGAAAGGTTGTCAAGGACGAAGGAGATCATCGCTTGATGTTGAGCATGGCGATTGCAGATCAGTTGGGCGACTATTTGGTGGCTGCAGCTTTGCTCGTCGGTTCAACACCAACAACAGGGGTACATATAATACACGATTTGGAAGAAGAGCATCGGCTTCTGGTGCAGGGAATAGAGCAGGAACAAATTTGATTAACAAGAGCAAGGGAGCAGCAGGGTCAGGAGGTTTGTCCAGAAGCCAAGAGGGTGGCAACGTTTCCTTCAATCTGCCAATCCAAGCTGCGGGTCTCTGCAGAAGGCTCTTGCTTCGGCAACAAGGGGGACAAATGCAACAGGGTAATGGAATTTGCAAGATGACACCAACAGAGAGCTCAAATCTTTAACAAAGCTTGAATCCATAAAGAGTATGTTAAAGGCAATGCCAGGTGATGAAGATGCAGAAAGGTCAATGAAGGCTCAGAAGACAGGTAACAGTAAAGTTCCATATTGTTATGGATGCTATACTAAAGGGCATATTATTGATGAATGTGGTGGAGATATTTACTGTAAAATATGTGGATGCAAGGGACACATAAAATTCAGATGTCCAATCTATCGGGCTGTTAAGCAGAATGCAAGTATTTGTGGTTATGCAGTGGAAGGACTTGATTTCTTCTATATACTATGCAGCGTTAATCAAAAGCAGAAGATGGAGGCAAGGACAGCCTTGATACATGTGATAGACGGATCACTCAGCACTCCGAATATTGTTGCTGAATTGGAAAGATTAATACTAAGAAAATATTCTTGGCATGTGCAGGATGTTAGAAGAAAGCGGCAATTTCATGAGCAAATCCGAAAAAGTCGTGATCGAAACAACAGCGTTTAATATCGGCAAGGGATTTTGGCAAGAAAATTGGACATACCGATCTGTTGTCGGAGGAACTGATAATACTGTTATCACGGGCGTGAGAAGTCGTTGTAGGCGTCAGTGGCGACGTTGGACAGCAGCGCCCAATCTCGGTGGTAGACGACCGGTGATGAGTGCAGTCGCGCAAAGCGCTTCCCAAAAACCTTATTCGCCCTATCCCGGTGCAGGATCACACGGGCGAGAGGTTCCGGAGACCTGCTCTCCCGATCATCGGTGCACGTCGGTGCTCGGGATGGAGTAGGCTACGATGGCGGCACAAGGAAGAGAACGTGAATAGATGGTATCGTGGGATACTCTCTTCCGCCACGCACGTCTGCTATTTATAGAGCCCCCGAGAGGCGATTCGGTTCTGATTCGGATCCCCGAGATGCGGTTCGGTTCTTTTCCGGATCCCTGAGATGCGGTTCAGTTGTTATAGATGCGTCCGTCTATAACTTGGACTGGACCCAACTCAAAAGCTCAAAATTCGGAGGCCCAAAACCCGGAAGCCCAATTTAATTATCTGCAGCAAAAATAAAAACTGGGCCCGGCTCGAGGCTCAAATTCACACGACAACGCGCGCGCGTGTGCAGAGCGGGGCGGTTCGGGGCGTGGCATGGCGTGGCGGGGCGAGGGAACGAGGAGGAGGAGGAGGAGGAGGAGGAGGAGGAGGAGGAGGAGGAGGAGGAGGAGGAGGAGGAGGAGGAGGAGGAGGAGGAGGAGGAGGAGGAGGAGGAGGAGGAGCGTGCGTGGCCCACTCCTCTTCTCATTCACTCAAGGAGTGGAATAACAACCTCCCTTATATATGAGGATTCCACCCCTTTAATTTCCCATGTGTGACAAATAAATTAGAACCACTCTCTCTTGCACTAATGGGCCTTCAAAATTCATTTGGAATTATTGTAGAATTATTAATGGAACTTGCCCAAAATTCCAACAGTCCCCCACCAGATCTCAAAGTCATTAGGAGAGACATCATTCTCGTTCCTTGTTTGATATACTAGTGTTTCGGCAAAGTCTGTTAAGTTGAACTTCTGCCTAGATCCTTAAGTTAAATCAGTCCACAACTTGAAAAATGGACTATGCCTTGAATTGCATGTTCTGTGTGAATATGTTTTCACTAAAGGACCATTACTAGTACTTGACTACCAGTAGTCTACCCCGCGGGTGGAGCATATGCGTCATACTCCCTGGTCTTTTCATGAGCTTTATAGAGATCATCCAAATCTCCCGGACTGCGACGTTTAGACAGTCGGAGCTCATATAGGTTTGTTTCTTTCAAGATTGCCCTGTAGGACAGCATCTTGGCTACAAATAGCCAACATAAACACATTATGGCATATCGTCAACCTGCCTTACAGTTTGAGAGTATAAGTGTGCATCTTCACATAGAGAGGGCCTTAGTAAAATACTCTCCTCAATGAACCACTAGCTTGTTTTTCCCTTCTCCTAATTCACGGGGTCTCCGATCACATAGGTTGAGTTTCCACTATGGTGTCACATTCATGAGTCTCAAATCCATCTCCCTCGATGCACTTTCTATCACATTACGTGATAGTCCCATCGTAAGGGATCTCCCAGGTTTTTATCTGTTTGTATGTACGGAACAGTTATGAGTCCAGAGTTTCTCATTTTTCTACTAGATTTTAATCGCGTCTTGACGTGTCTTGATGATTTTGCATTACCCTTAGAACTGGTCACTTTAGCAATCACAGTTTGATTGTTACAGTTCATGAGGATTGCCGGTAATGGTTTCTCAACCACAGTTAAATCCATTAAGAGCTCTACATCCAATCTGCATCCGCAGTTGCTGTCTCTAAAGCAGCGAGTTCTGCTTTCATGGTAGATCTCGTCAATATGGTCTGTTTGCAAGATCTCCATGATAAAGCGCCACCGGTTAGAGTGAACACATATCCACTCGTGGCATAGAGCTCATCAACATCAGATATCCAGTTCGAATCACTATAACCCTCAGGCACGGCCGGATGCCCAGTATAGTGAATTTTATAGCTCATTGTACCTCTCAAGTAGCGCATAACCCTTTCAAATGCATGCCAATGATCTGTAACCGGGTTTGACATGAACCTGCTCAGTTTGCTCACAGCAAACTAGATATCAGGGCAGGTTGTGCTTGCTGAGTACATGAGTGAACCGATCATCTGAGAATATTTAAGTTGATATCTTGGCTCTTTCTTGTTCTTTCTGAGTATCACGCTGGGATCATAAGGTGTTGGAGAAATCTTGCTATCCATAAAGCCGAACTGGCTCAAGATTTTCTTAACATAGTCGGATTGCGTTAAAGTAATTCCACTCTCATCCTTATTCAGCTTAATGTTCAAAATGACATTAGCCTCTCCCAGATCTTTCATATCAAAACACTTTGATAGAAAAGACTTGACCTTAGAAATTATATTAATGCTTGTAGCAAAAATGAGTATGTCATCCACATACAAGCATAATATAATGCTATTGCCCCAACCATGGTGATAGTACACGCACGATCAGTCTCATTAATGACAAAGTCCGCAGACGTTAATGAACTGTCGAACTTTTTATGCCATTGCTTAGGTGCTTGTTTCAGGCCATATAAGGATTTCAACAATTTGCACACCTTTCTCTCTTCACCTTTTACTACGAACCCATTAGGCTGATCTATATAGATCTCCTCTAACAACTCTCCATTAAGGAAAGCTATTTTCACATCCATTTGATGGATGATTAGACCATAAGAGGCAGCCAGAGTAAGTAGTACTTGGATTGTCGTCAACCTGGCGACAGGTGAATAGGTGTCAAAATAGTATTCACCTTCCTTTTGTGTATAGCCCTTTGCAACTAGCCTCGCCTTATACTTTTCAATAGTACCATCAGGCCAGAGCTTCTTCTTGAACAGCCACTTACAACCTACTGGTTTGCACCCGTACGGTCGTTCAGTTAACTCTCAAGTTCCATTTGAAAGAATTGAGTCCATCTCACTATGAACTGCTTCTTTCCAGTCATCTACATCAGGAGATGCATATGCCTCTACAATGGATTTAGGAGTGTCATCCACAAGGTACACAATGAAATCATCACCAAAGGATTTTGTAATCCTTTGTCTCTTATTCGTCTGAGTTGTTTCATTGTGTTCCTCCTCTAGGACGTTCTCAAATGGTGTTTCAAGAAACTCGCTAGGTGTGGTGGATTCAAGATTAAGTTCAGAAGAAATCCTAATAGTGCTATGCATATCTTTCATAGGAAATATATTCTCAAAAAATGTTGCATCGCGAGATTCCATAATAGTATCAACATGCATATCAGGTATCTCAGATTTAACTACTAAAAATCTATACGCGATACTCCGCAGAGCATAGCCTAGAAAGATGCAATCCACTGTCTTTGGTCCAAGCTTGCGTTTCTTGGAGATTGGGACATTCACCTTTGCCAAACATCCCCAAGTACGCAAGTATGAAAGTGATGGCTTTCTCCCAATCCACTCCTCATAAGGGGTTTTCTCTTTATTCTTGTTTGGAACACAGTTTAGGACATGACATGAAGTCAATAGAGCCTCCCCCCACCATGTCTTAGATAAACCGGAAGTTTCTAACATGGCATTCACCAAGTCACACAACGTGCGGTTTTTCCTCTCGGCTACCCCATTATTTGATTGGGATGAATAGGGAGGCGTCCTATCGTGTATAATACTGTGTTCCTCACAAAAATCACCGACTAATTTGGGAAAATACTCACCACCACGATCTGACCTAAGATGTTTGACCTTTATCTCTAATTGATTTTCTACTTCAGCTTTATAGATTTTAATGTAGTCTAAATCTTCATCTTTAGTTTGCAACAAGTAAACATAGTAAAATCTAGTAGAGTCATCTATCAATGTCATGAAGTATTTCTTTCCACCTTTTGTCAACACACCATTCATCTCGCATAGATCAGAATGTATGAGTTATAGTGGTGCCAAGTTTCTCTCTTCGGCTGCCTTGTGAGGCTTTTGAGGCTGCTTTGATTGCACACAACTCTGGCACTTAGAACCTTTGGCAATGGTGAATTTCGTAATTAATTTGAGACTATTAGCCGATTTATTAAACCAAAATTAACGTGACATAAATGAGAATGTCAAACACTCGCATCATCATTAATAGTGCCACAAATATGGTTTATTGACTTATTATTAAACTCTGAAAGGGTAAAGCGGAACAAGCCTCCACATTCATAGCCTTTACCAATAAAGTGTCCATGCTTCGACACAACTATTTTATTGGATTCTAAAACTACTTTAAACACATCTCTATACAGAAGGGAGCCGCTAACAAGATTCTTGTTCATACTGGAAATAGAAGTATGTGACCCATTCCCCATTAGGACGGAGGAAACATATATGAACATTAGAACCTGTGTCAAACCATCAAGTAGGTGTTTGAGAAACAGAAAGGACAGTAAAAGAATTACTATACCCATCCGCATTGCTAGCCGTCACAATGTTGACATTCTTTTTCCCTCTGCGGTCTGCCCTATCAGGACAGTCCTTGAAAAAGTGTTCGTGCTCACCACAGGTATAACAGCCCTCACTGGCTTTGTTTGACTTCTTCTTCTTCTTGAAAGTAGTAGTTTTATTTGGCTTGAATTGAGACTTATTATTCCCTTTGTTGTTGACATTGGGTTTTTGCACCATATTCGCATTGGCGCTTGATTAACCCTCTGCAGCTCTCTCAGTAGCGTCCTTAGCCCGAGCCTTCTCCTCAACATCAAGAGAGGCTATCAGGTTTTCAACTGATATTTCCTGTCTCTTATGTTTGAGGGCTGTGGCGAAGTTCCTCCATGAAGGAGGCAACTTTGCAATAATACAACCAGCCACAATTTGTCAGGTAAAGGACACTTGAGGAGATTGAGCTCTCCCGCAAGGCATTGTATCTCATGAACTTTTTCAACTACGGGATGAACTTTAACCATCCTGTAGTCATGAAAATTCTCCATGATATACAGCTCACCATCTACATCGGTTGCACCATACTTAGCATTAAGTGCATCCCAGAGCTCTTTCCTATCTGTGATTGTTAGATAAACATCACAGAGTTTATTGTCAAGAACACTTAAGATACATCCTCGCAGGACAGAATTGACTTCCTCGAATTTCGCCTATTCTTTAACAGACAAAGGACCTTGAGGCCTGCTCTTAGTTATACGGAAGATCTTAAGTGATTGAAGCCAGAGCGTAGCCTTGACTTGCCACCTCTTGAAGTGCACATCAGAGAATTTCTCCGGCCTCAGTGCATCGGCTAAAGTCATCATGTTCAAATCAAGAAATTGCCTAAATAAGGTTTTTTGATTGTTATAAAAAGTGGAAATTTCATGAGAAAATCCAGAAAAGTCGCAAGCGAAACAATAGCATTTAAAATCGGCAAGGGATTTTGGCGAGAAAATCGCATGTACCAATCTGTTGTCGGAGGAACCGCTGAAGCTGCTGTCGCAGGCGTGAGAAGTCGCTGTAGGCGTCGGTGGCAACGTTGGGCAGCAGCGCCCGATCTCGGCGGTAGGCGACCCGTGATGAAGAATGCGAGCAGTCGCACAAAGCGCTTACCAAAAACCTTATTCGCCCTATCCCGGTGCAGGATCACACGGGCAAGAGGTTCTAAAGACTTGCTCTCCCGATCGCCAGTGCATGCCGGCGCTCGGGATGGAGTAGGCTAGCATGGCGGCGCAAGGAAGAGAATGTGAATATATGGTATCGTGGGATGCTCTCTTCCGCCACGCACGTCCGCTATTTATAGAGTCCCCGAGAGGTGATTCGGTTCTGATTCGATCCCCGAGATGCGGTTCGGTTCTGATCCGGATCCCCAAGATGCGGTTCGATTATTGTGCGGGGCGGGGTGTGGCGAGCGAGGGAGGAGGAGGAGGAGGAGTGCGCGTGGCCCACTCCTCTTCTCACTCACTGAAGGAGTGGAATAACAACCTCCCTTATATATGAGGATTTCACCTCTTTAATTTCTCATGTGGGACTAATTAATTAACACCACTCTCTCTTGTACTAATGGGCCTTTAAGATTTATTTGGGATTGTTGTAGAATTATTAATGGGCCTTGCCCAAAATTCCAACACAGGGCATGGGTAACAATATCTTCAGAACTATTCTCTCATCTACCACAGAGCTCCAACATATGCCGGAGTTGGGAGTAGTTTAGACAAAAGTTAGTAATGTGAAACTGAAAATTGAAGAATGCGGGGGTGGGCTGAAGTAAAGGCAGTTTTACCAAAGATTTGGTTGCAAGTTACTGTGATGCTGCAGGAATTGAGAGAATTCTTAATCATCTGGGATATAGGGTCGTTGGTGGGTGTAACAAAGAATGTAGATATGACTTTCACCAGAAAATTTGGGAGAAGTAGAATGCAGGTGATGGTACTGGACCCTAATCTTATACCGGAATCTGTTGATGTGGTAATTGGGAATTTCCTATATGAATTGAGGTTTAGAGTTGAGGATAACATAGATAAAAATAATCCAGTACCGATGGAAATGGATTTCGATGATGCTGGGGAAGGTGAAGACCATGTAGCTACATGGGATGGTACAAACAGGGAGGAAAGGTAGGGAAGGCGGACCACAATAAAAATTCTGGTGGTTCCGGAAGCAAGCAAAAATCAGAGAGGAGGGCCTTCTAATGCTATGCAACAGCGCTGGATCTACCACTTAAACATACCAGACGTGAATATGGTGAAAGGGTCTCTGGTTCAGTCAGCTGATCCGGAGATTACGGTGGTGACAGGGAGTGCATACAGTGTTAGAAATAAACCCGACGCGCGTCTGGGCGCGACCGCGTTTGTGCGAGGTCCACCGGCGAGCGTCGTGAGTTTGAGTGTGTGAGTGAATTGGCACGTACGTGCTGCGGCATATGTGCGCGACGTAGCAGCAGGAGGCTGGGCCGAGGAACGAGTCGTGCGTTGTGGACGCGCCATGCGCGTGCGCGAGTAGGAGCCCACGGGCAGCGCGGATCTTGAGCAACGGCAAGCTCAGGAGTTTGTTGCTCCCGTGCGAAGCAGCTGCTGCTATTTAGGAAGTTGTTCACGTCGGTTTGCTACAGAAAAAGGCAGAAGAAAAGCTAGCATCGTTTGAACGTTGCGTGTGTTCGTGCACCGGTGCCTATTACCCTTCATCTTCCAACTCCATTCGTCCTCTGTTCTTCGAGCTCGCGGCGTGGTCGAGTGTCAGCGTTGTTCCGATCCAACACGTGGTATCAGAACCTTGTTCCGGTGTGAGAGTGATGGCGTTGGTATCTCATGGCGCAGGGGGGAGCATGGTGTCCATGTCGTACCCCGTGCTGGCGCCGGCGAGCTACACCGTGTGGGCGATCAAGGTGGAGGCGATCCTCGACGCCCAAGGTCTGTGGGAGGCGGTGGCTCCCGCGGATGGCATGGCGGTGGACGAGCGGAAGAACAAGACAGCGCGGGCGCAGCTTCTCCAAGCGCTCTCGGAAGACATTCTCATGCAGGTGTCGACGAAGCCAACGGCGAAAGAGGTTTGGGACAGCCTCAAATCGAGGTTCGTTGGTTCGGATCGAGTGAAGGCGGCTCGGCTGTCCACGCTAAAGGGCGAATTTGATCGTTTGTCGATGGTTGACGGTGAGACGCTCGACGAGTTCGCCGACAAGATCAGTGGCATGGCGGCGAGGTACGCCGGGCTGGGCTCAACGCTCGAAGATGTCGCCATGGTCAAGAAGCTCCTTGACACCGTCCCAGATCAGCTATATCCTGCTGTTGCGGGGATCGAGCAGTTCTGCAACGTCGACAAGCTGCCGTTCGAGGAGGCACTTGGCAGGCTGAAGGCGTTCGATGAGCGTTGCCGTCGGCGCACTCATGGTGGTGAGACGCCTGCCGGTGATGGACAGCTACTGCTCACGGAGGCGGAATGGAAGGCTCAGCAGAAATCGAAGCGGTTGTCGATCGGGAAGTGCTACAACTGCGGCGCTCGCGGTCACTTCGCCCGGGACTGTCGCAAGCCAAAGGAGGAGCAGGAGGCGCTGTTCGCCAATGCCGACAAGGAACCGACGCTGCTGTGAGTCGGCACGTATGGTGGCGTTCGGGTTTAGGGGGAGATTGTTAGGAAAAAAAGGCGCGACCGCGTTTGTGCGAGGTCCGCCGGCGAGCGTCGTGAGTTTGAGTGTGTGCGTGAATTGGCACGTACGTGCTGCGGCATGTGTGCGCGACGTAGGCTGGGCCGAGGAACGAGTCGTGCGTTGTGGACGCGCCATGCGCGCGCGCGAGTAGGAGCTTGCGGGCAGCGCGGATCGTGAGCAACGGCAAGCTCAGGAGTTTGTTGCTCCCATGCGAAGCAGCTGCTGCTATTTAGGAAGTCGTTCACGTTTGTTTGCTACAGAAAAAGGCAGAAGAAAAGCTAGCATCGTTCGAGCGTTGCGTGTGTTCGTGCACCCCGTGCCTGTTACCCTTCATCTTCCAACTCCCTTCATCCTCTGTTCTTCGAGCTCGCGGCGTGGTCGAGTGCCAGCGTTGTTCCGATCCAACATACAGTGCAGTTGGAGCCACCAGGGAAGCTTCGGTTCGGGTTCTGGACAAAATGGATGCTGGTGAAGATATGGACCAAACAGAAGAAGACAAGCAGGATTAATGAGGTGAATGAATCTGATGTGCAATCAATAGATTCCATGGACAATGATGAATGGAAAAACATCTACACTCACTGATTGAATCAGAGGGTGGGAGTAAAGCGTGAGGCTGATTCAGTGGAGCAAGCGTGAGGCTGATTCGGTTGATCAATCTTCGCTCAACGGAGCTGAGAAACAACTAGAGGCAACTAAGAATGAATGTACTCTTCGGGAAACATATTGGTGCAGAACATGGGCGCTACTTCAAAGGCGTGATGAAGACACTAATATAATCATGGAGGCGTGCCGGTCACTAGAACGTCAGTTATATCGTTGTCTGGCTATAATAGATGGAGATTTAGTAATAAATTTCTGTCTTATAATGTATCCATTTGAACTTTGGGTGTAGGTTTTTTTTTGAATTTTCTGTAGCTAATAAAGGTTGTTGGTTTTAAGTTTGAGTCTGTAATTGTACAGCCATAGTCGGACGCTTTTTCCAATTATCTAAAAAAGGTAGAGTTCAGTTGTGAGAGAGATAGAGCATGAACAAATTAAGTCACAGAAAACAGGAGGGTACGGCTGTGGGACTTGTAGCATGCCTCAAAGTTTTGTGAGGTGGCCATAGTTATGCCTCCAGCAGGACACAAAAAACCTGTTGCATTGTCATGATTAGTGTTGCAGTAAAAAAATATTGATGCTCCTTTGAAGTGCAAGTTTTTATCTTCCGGTGGGTAGTTTTCTAAACACCCTTTAATGGTTCTTCTGAAAGTATACTTCGGGTGTGCGTTAGATTAATTCGGTTAATTCGATTCGGTTAATGAAACATTCGGTTATGAAGAATTGATAATCGAACATGATCCCAAAAAAGTAATAAGCTCACAATTAGGTTGTGGTTAATTCGGTTTGGTTTGGCAGTTAACTGCATTTTAGCGTATAATATAATTGTTGAAGAAAATAACAATTAACACATAAAAATAACAATAAACATACAAATATGACACGGACTATTGGACCGGTGATGGGTGGAGATTACCAAGATTGGATTGGGCTATAACAAAAAAATTGATGAGGATGAAGATTAGTACTATTGAGTTTTGTTTTTATGGGTGTTGGGCACTACAGAAAAAAGCTAAACTTATGACCACTAAGTCTATTTATGACGGTTTTAGTTTTAGCCGTCATAAATAATCTTATTTACGAAGCCCAAAACTGGCTGTCGTAAATAAGTTGGGCCCTTTCCCTACGTCGTAAGATAAGACTTACTTACGACGCCTAGTAACAACCGTCGTAAATAAGTCTTATTTACGACGGCATAAAAACAGGCCTTCGTAAATAAAGATACTAAACCCGTGTTGCCGCCACCCGCCCATGCCGCTGCCGACACCGCCTGATCGCGCCGCCGCCCGCTCGCCCTGGCCGTGCCGCTGCCCGCCCGCGCCCGGCCCCGCCCCTGTCGTACCGCCCGACCTCGCCACCCGGCTGACCACCGCCGGCCGCCCGCCCCGGCCACCCGCTCCGGCGCTGCCCGCCGACGCCATAAGTAATTTTTTGTTTATTAGTTGTATTAGGTAATTTAGTTGTTAATTAGTAGTTATATTAGACAATTTAATATTTAGTTGGTTCAATTGCTAATTATTTGTGTAATTTGATTATTTAGTTTTAAATTGTATGTAGTTTAGTATTTAGTATTATTGTAGATGTTAATTAGCTATTATATTAAGTAATTTATTATTTAGTTAGTTTAACGGTTAATTATTTGTTTTATTTGATTATTTAGTTGTAAAATGTCTTTATTTTATTGATTAGTATTATTTTAGGTGTATATTAGATGTTATATTAAGTAATTTATTATTTAGTTATTAAGAATTATTTCTTTTATTTGATTATTTTGTTGAAATTTATCTTTAGTTTATTATTTAGCATTACTTTAGGTGTTAATTAGTTATTACATTAGTCAATTTATTATTTAGTTAGTTTATTTGTTAATTATTTGTTTTATTTGATTATTTATTGAAAATTATTAGAAAATTGATTCTTAATTATTTGCTTCACGACGGTTAATTAGCTATATACACCCTCGTGAGAGCATGTGTATCATATGTTATTTACGACGACTGTCGCAAGTAGTACGATAATGATTAGTAGAACAACTGTCGAGCCGGACACGAAGGTCAACGGTGCAGGTGTGGACACCAAGCACTCGTAGGAACACGGGGTTGTACACGATAGATTCACTATCATGCGAACATGGCCAGTTTCTAATCTGTCCCCTCTATATCTATTCTTTCCTCTCTCTCTCTCATTGGAACACAGAAAAATCGTGTAAATAAGCTTTTTTATGATGGTATTGAATGAATAAAAAATGAGTACCGTAACCTATGTGTCACCCATTTTGAATCGGCACATGTCACTTGCGCTATGCATGTGACGCGTGTAGGTTCAAAATTGTCCCTTTTTTGATAGCCTCGTAGTGTCTAAGACAGTTTATTATGACGAGACGTGGGGTCCAGATCCGATTGATATTTTGGTTGTATAACCTTGACGTTCTCTGTTGCACCATTTTCAGGCGTGCAGTGAAGAACGGTGGGTTGTGCTACCGAAATATCATCAGGATCGGGACCCCGTGTCTCGTTATAAGCAAGCTCTCTCGGTCACTCTTGGATGGGTTTAGGACATATCCTTCTTAATAGATGTAGACGCGGATAGCTGATGTTGATTTGTCTGCAGATGATTTGTAGGCTCAAATATAGGTGAAGACCATAGTTGGATGTATATTGGCTGGAACAAGAATGGAACTCACTCAGATGAGTGAGTGACCAAGACTATGTCTTTTGTGGACCATGTTGTTTCGTTATCGAATATAAATAAGTTATGGTGTCCATGTAGCAGATGCCACAATATGAGTTGTTTGGACAAGAAAACGCTAGACTTGTGCTGATACGGTTTCGTGTCACATTATAAGGTGTGGGTCTTTCACGACGAATCAGCGCCTAAATCAATAGAACAAGAGCAAGAGGATGTTTATAGCATGGAGGTTGATAGGATGGACGAGACGCTTGAATCTATACAACTAGACTTTAATAAAGATTCTACTACAACAGAAGTTCAAGTATTCTTCAAGCTTCTCAAAGCCTCAGAAGAGCCGCTACATGATGACACAAAATGACCCTCCTTTCTTTCATGACACGTCTTATGGCAATTAAGTCTAAGTACTTTTTTCTCAAATAACTACTATAATGACCTTGTCAAATTCATCAGTGATATTCTTCTAATGCCACATAAATTGTCTAAAGACATGTATCGATCAAAAAAATGATTTATGGTATCCGTATGAAATAGAGAAGATTGATGTTTGTCTAGACAACTGCATAGTTTTCTAGAAAGAGCGTGGCAAAGAGAACAAGTGCTTAAAGTGTGGTAAATTGAGGTTTTGTTAAAGTTGTTAACGACGAAGGTGACAAGCTGACGATAGTAGTCGCAAATAAGCAACTTCGTTACTTGGTCATCACACCTCGGTTGAAAAGATTGTTCCTCTCTAAAAGAACTGCCAGGCACATGAGGTGCACAAAGAAGGTGTACGTGACAACGATCGAGTCATGGTGCACCCATCTGATGGTGAGGCATGGAAGGCATTAGACAGCTTCGATGCAGACTTCACTAGTGATGTGAGAAATGTTCGCATCGGGTTAGTGATAGATGGCTTTTCACCTTTCAGTACAAACACCACACCTTACTCAAGTTGGCCTATTTTTGCTATTACGTACAACCTTCCACCCGCTTCTTATATGAAATATGTGTTCATGTTCCTTTGCCTCACTCTATCTGGACAGGATCATCTTGGTCCACACCTGATAATGATGTTGCAACCGCTAATCAAAGAGTTGAAATGGTTGTGGACAGGAGTCGAAGCGTACGACTGTTACAAGAAGCAGAAATTCAACCTTTGAGTTGCGTACTTGTGCTTGGTCCATGATTTCCCGGCATACTGCATGTTTGTTGGCTAGAGCATCCACGGGCATTTGACATGTATGATATGTGCTTCAGACATGGATTGTTTTCGTCTTACTCATGGTGGCAAGATCTGCTACTTTGATTGTCATAGACGTTGGTTGCTACAAAAGCACGTTTAGACAACAGAAGAATGCTTTAGAAAAGAACAATATTGCGATGAAGAGACCACCGAAGCGGTTAAGTGGGTCAGAAATTGCTGATATGTTGGATAAAATTTATGGTAGATAAAGATCGTCCAGAATTTTTTATAGGTCACGAAGAGGTACACAATTGGACTCACAGATGTGGACTATAGGACCTACCATACATCAACTCGTTGATTTTAATGCACATTATTGATGTCATGCACCAGGAGCGTCACATGGGCGAATGCATCATAAGAAGGTGCATGGATATGCCTGGTAAAACAAAATACAATATAAAGGCTTGAAAGGATTTAGTAGAGCTTTCTAATCGTCCAACTCTTGAGCTCTCTAAAGTGGTGGTAATCAATGTGCTTCTTTTTGTCTTAAACCTAAATAGAAGAAAGAAGTTCTGAATTGGTTGAAAGGGTTTAAATCCCCCAATGGTTACGCTGCTAGCTTGAGACGAGCTGTTAATGTGAGGATGAGGAAACTAAGTGGGTTAAATAGTCACGATTATCACATAATCATGAAAAGACTCATGCTTGTTATGTTTCGGGGCTACCTTGATGATGTGGTTTGGAAAGTGTTAGCCGAGCTTAGCTATTTTTGTAGGCATCTCTGTGCTAAAGAATCATGATAGAGATGATAAATAAGTTGGAGAAGGAGATGCCAGTTCTTTTATGTAAGATGGAAAAAATGGTTCATCTAGGGTTTTTAAATCCAATGCAACATCTGCTTGTCCATCTTCCATATGAAGCTAACGTGAGCGGCCATGTGCAGTGGATGTATCACATTGAAAGAGACCTCAAATATATTAAACCAATGGTTGGCAAGAGGGTTAGAGCTGAAGGGTGCATCGTTGAAGCATTTACTCTTAAGGAGGTAGGATACTTTTCAAGTGTTTACTTTGCTGAGGAACACAATGAAAATGCTACTACAATGCGGTACAATGTGGATGGAGATCCTCCTTGTCGTAACCTATCCATTTTTGTGACGAGGGGCACCCTTGTTGGTAGTAGCACAAGCTACAATTGTACCACAAAAAGAAAGGAAGGCTGATTTGCTATACAGGTATACTAATATAGATGGGATGGACAAATATTTTGAGTAAGTATTTGTTCTACATCTATGCTAAGTAGCATTCTTTACTATATCTCAATGCTAATATGCTTGTTTTACGGGCAGTGAGTTCCATAAGCAAAATTGGACACTTAGACATCAACCTAGGAGCTAACAGGTAGAAGCGATGCAACAAGATATAATAAATGAAGGGCCTAATTTTCTATATTGGTTTCGAGCTCAAGTAACATTTTCTTGTTATTTATCTATCTTGAATTATATAGTAGTATATAACAAATATTCTTATTAGTTTATATTTTGGACAGTGTGTAAAAGATGTTGACGTCCATCAAGACTTGATACAACTCTTATGGATTATTGGAAGTTAGAATCTATGGTCGGTACGAAGTCAATGGGTTCCGATTCCGTTCGACTCAATTTGAAGCTTTTCGTCCTCTTGTGGCAACGACTAATACTGAAGTTGCAATGAGAGCAATCGATGTTGAAGGTTGATAAACTAATTATTATTGGATCATTACCAAGATTCTCGAATTCAATTTTGCCAGTAATAAGTAACTTAAAGTAGTTTCATTTGATTGTGATTGGTTTGATAACCATCATGGAACCCAGAAAAACCAATTTAGCATGGTTGAAGTGAAGCACAACGAAAGGCTGCGAGAGTACGACACTTTTGTCCTTGAAGACCAAGTTGAACAAGTGTATTATCTACCTTATCCATGCGAGAAGCTGAGTGCTTGGTGGATCGTACACAAGGTGAATCCTCGTGAACGGTTATATACCCTAGCTGATGTTGGGTACCATGATCCTCCAACATTGAAATTGATGATGTTTCTCAAGAAGAAGACCTGCCAACCTCATTTGTCGTTGAGCCTGGTCAAAAACTCGATGACTTAGTTGGATACACTGATGTTGTACAGACTCGTGAGAAGCACAAACGGAAACCAGCCACTAAAACAATTTGATGGTCTGGTTTTGTTCATTTATTGCTTCATGTTGTATATTTTATAATAATAGTACTTAGCAATAAATCATTGAAATAGGATATTGTCATATAAGGGTAAGGGGGTCAAGAAAGACCATGAAGAGTTTTCTCAGCAGTGCGAGCAGGATGACTCGCACATAGGACGTGACAGACACCCTTTTTCAGGATAGTTCCTCATGAGAGAGCAGACGGTCTCAGTTGTTGAGACACGTGCCCTCCGAGCTGGCAGATAGACCTGTTGCCTTTCAGCAAACCGAGGTAATTTGACTTAACCAATCGTATTTTATTACATTTTAATTAATTTATTTATATATCTTAAAATATTATAATATTGTAGGATGACTCAGAGTCAGAGTCAAAGGCGGAAGCGCCTCCTGAGCCACAGTTGGCTGACCACCCTTACGGGTCGTCCGAGGACATGGATGCACAGAGAAGGCGACGTACTAGGAGGATCCATTATGTGGCTCCTCCGGTTCCTAAAGACGAATCAACACTGCTGGCTATTTGCCATGTTGGCGACAGGTAAGAAGCCCTTACATTGTAGCTTTAGAAAATTATGTAGTGCTAAAAATCTTTCATGAACAATTGTTCTTGCAGCGAATGGGAGGACACTAACTTCGAGGGGAGAGAACATCAGAGAAAGGTCAACGCTGTCTTAGGGAACCGCGTGCGTTTCCACTACCCTGGTGAGGTCCCTAGCAGCGGTGACGAGCATATCCCTGCCAAGTCATGGGATGATTACGCTCGTGCAGGTGACCTGATGTACGGGACTACTCAAGGTGCAGTGTCGGCCGACTTCTGGGTAAGTATGTTTAATGCATTATTTGAATTTTAGTTCTTCGATAACTATAATATTTATTAATGTTTATGTTTCTATCTTCTTGTAGAGACGGTTCCATTTGGCCGATCCAGCGGATGCTGAGCACGTGAGAGCCATGTTCAACAAGAACGTGAGTAAGCTTGTTACGCAAGCGATATCTTACGCCCAGATTTAAGCAACAAATGACTACTTGAAGAGGCATGAAGGGTAGGATCTAGCGGCGTTTAGAGACGGCTCTGACACGTACTTGATGGAGGAGCGGTACACGAGGGTAAACTAGTAGTGTTTTAAATATGGCTTTCTTATTTTGTAATGTCGATGTTATTTCAATCAATTAATAAATTCATGCAGGTGGGGATTTCTTGGTTGGAGGATCATCCGGAGGATTTCCGAGCCCTCTATCGGTTGTTGTCTAGCGCGCACATCGTCGCCAAGTCCAAGATGGTCCGACGGTGCAGAGGGTCTACCGAAGGCCATACATATGGTCCTGATGGACATGTACGTCTAGCTAAATGAATGGTACAGAAAATACCTATGAAACTATTTATAGTATATTTATTCTACTAACTCGTACCCATAGGAAAATGAGCTCGGTAAACGACCGAGCGATGTTCAGGTGTGGAAGAGAGGTCATAGATAATAGGTGCGGTGAGTCTTCAACTTACTTTAAGTTATTTGTAACTAATATTTCTATTCACACGTTTTCATGTTTTGCTTGTATTTGTAGGATAAGTGTGGGGAGGAGGCAGTGAAGATTTACTGCGAAGACTACAATTGGCAAAACGCACCGATCGACGTCAACACTATGTGTCAGTGTTTTTTCCACTGGCTAGTAATCGTATGCTTCGTGTTTTACGTCCGGATGTCTAGCTAAGAATTCAGACAACGTGTCCTATGTCCAGTTTGGGGTATTCGTCAGTCTTGTATTAGCTCAAGCAGTTTGTGGAACCGTGGTTACAAGCAAGCTTTCTCGAGCATGAAAGCATGAAAAAAGTCTAAGTGTTGTGTGCGTGTGGGCGTGAAGTCATCCGAGGGGAGGTTCCGGGCCTCCCCTTTTATAGCCCGGATGCCTATACCTACCCCCGACTCCTCATAAATGGGATGGGGGTTTACATGGTGCGTCAGCGCCTAAGGAGGCCCAATGTGGTACAGGATCGATGAGTACACATGCTCCTATCTTGCTTACAGTCTACATCTACTTTTTGTCCCTGTACATCCGCGCCCAGTGGGATGGGACGGATGGTGATGATGTCCCGGCACCATGCTTGTCTTGTTTTGTGTGGCCTACCTCTCCATCTTGAAGTCCTTCTACCATCTTCTACCAGACTTTGGCCCGAGCTCTAGCCCGGATCGCTCTTTCCCCCAGCATCATTGGCCGGGGATGGAGGTCGGAGGTCGGACGTTGCTTCCGACCTTGGGGGTCGGCTGTTTCCCCAACCCAGGCGGTCAGGGGTCGGTCGGTTGTGTCCCGACCTCAGCGTCGGGATTCACGGTGGCGTCATCCTAAGCCCAGGCCCTAAATCGGGGTCATGTCCTAGCACTTCCCATGTGGCATGGCTGGGGCCCGCAGAGCCGTATGTCTCCTTACAATTGGTTGATCGGTTGCTTCTTGGGTATCCGTGGTACGTAACCACGTCAGTAGCCCCCGGGCCTCCTGCAGAGTTACTTCTGAACTAGTTGGGAGCATATCCTGTGCGTGATGGAGGTCCTGAAAAGATAAGAGAGAACAAAATGTTGTGTGAGATCATCATTTCATTTTTGTTCGAGGCTACGTTCAGACCCAAAGCCTTAGATGTCGATCCTATCGTGACTTTGAGTCGCTCGGTAGCCCTCGAGCCCTTCCTTCACAAGTCAGGCTCGGTTGGTTTAACAAATTCGCTTTGCTCGCCATCCATAAACTGTTCGCAGGTTTGGAGGGATTGAGCCGACCAGGAATTTACGTTGATGGCTGAATTCCCAGGCTCGGTGAGCTGCCTAACGGGTTAATCCGAGTTGAATCCCGCAGCCTTTCCGCAAAGGCTAAGGAATCAGGTTGACTTGATGGAGGCTTGATGCCCGCGTTCCATAAAATCACTATTGGTACACTCGCACGAATCCCGGGCTGTTTGGAGGCCCAGGCGGCTCGATGCCAACCCTTTGGGGGTTTACCATGGAGTCGCCAAGACAAGACTCAGATATAAGAGCGCTGGAGATGTTGGGAGCATCAGGGATCCCGAGTGCGCCATTGTTGGCAATCTCGCGTCGTCTGTCTCTCGCTCGAGTTTATTCCGGGCGGTCCTTTCGACCAGCATGTTAGGTAGACCTTAGAACCCAGAACTTTGATCGAGCACCAAAAGTGGGCCATAAAAACTTACCTACTTACCTGGGCCTTTGGTTCGGGTGGCCCGTCGACTACGTGTCAGGGGTAGGCAAGAAAGCGCGGTGGAGAGGCGGCTGGGAGAAGGAAAAATACTGTGCGGCTCTTCGAATCGCGAATATCCAAGAGATGGGTCTGCCTGACCGAAGTTATGGCGGGCGTCATGTCACTGAAATTTCGGAGGGCGTGCACCCACCTCACGAACAGGGGATGTTACTGCAGGGTGCACGCGTATGTGGGCCCCGGTGCCTTTCCTCATTACCGTCGCGAGCGTGCTACATAAGTGGCCCCCGGGGCGCAAGTATTTTCTTTTACTGCCGCGCTTTCCTTCTCCATTCCAATCTTCTCGTGCTCCTGCTACCCTGCAATTTCATGCAGCGCAAGTTTCAAAAGTAAAAAGACCGAGGGAGAGTTTGAGCAGTTCCCTTTCTTCTTCTCTTTCATCGTCGGCTATGTCAGATTGGACAAAATACAGCATCAGCGTCGACCGCCTCTCCTCCCTGGGCGAATGGGGGATCCCCTCGGCGTAGGAGCTCCAGCAGATCCACATTCCCTCCGGTTAGACGGTGCCGGCGCCACGTGAAGGTGAAGTTGTTAGCTTTGTCGATTTCCACCTCCGCAGGCTGGGACATCCTGCGCACAGGTTCGTCTGGGCCACCCTTTTTCACTACGGCTTGGAGTTGCATCATCTGACGCCAAATGGGATCCTCCGCGCCATGGTCTTCTACACTCTGTGCGAGGCATTCCTAGGGATCAAACCCCACTTTGAGCTATGGAGGCGCTTCTTCTAGGTGCGCCCGTCTTCTGTGGATTCCCCAATCCCGACGGTTGGTGGTGCCTGCATCCAGCTTCGGAGGGCTCAGCCGTGGTATTTCAACTTCCCGCTGACAAAGTCCATGAAGAATTGGATAAGGATTGGTTTTACATCCGCAAAGAGGGCCCGACGTTTCCATCCTTCACAGGCCAGCCACCTGCCATGTAAAGGCCTCAGTTTTTGACACATGTTTAAAGTGTTCATCACCACACACACACACCTCATTTGAAGAAAGTTGATGAACACATTTGAAGAGCAAGTAAACCACCATCAACATGCTTATTAGAAAACAAACTTACAAAATGCAAAAGTGGCATTTCCCACATACATCATATAGGGGCTGGACATTTGGAAAACTCCTACACCTTGCTAGGAATGTCCATGCCAAGTTTCACCCAAATTCAAAACCTTTTTGAGGGTCTTTTGGGTATAGCTAGAAAGAGGGTAGTTTGAACTCAAATTCAAATTCAAACTGTTTTATCCGATGAATTTAAAAGTGGGAGGAATATTCTTATTCAGCACATTTTTGTGAGCTCACACACCAATTTTCACTCCATTTGGAGTTGATATTGACATGAGCTAAGTTTAGCAAGTTCAAACTTTATTTGAATTACAAACTGAATATGTGCTGAAAATTTAGTCAAACCAAACCCAATTTGAATTCTAACCAATTCAAATGGCTCAGGGGTAGATAAATCAAATCACCATGGGCATTGTGGGGATTACTGTTTACAACAGTAATAGAGAGTTAAGTTCAGAGGTTAAAAAGGGAAGGGGACCCACATGTCAGCCACTGAGGAGAATTCAGCCGACTGAAGACTGCACTCGGGTTCTTGCGCTGGACTGAGCGGCCGCCACGGAAAGGAAACGGTGAGGACAGCAGCTGCTTGCCGATCTCAGCCACTGAACCGACTCTCGGGGCTTTTATCTACGCGCCCGAGCGGTCGCCGGTGCATCTCACCACTGCCCCGTCGCGTTCCCACCCAGAAAACCCAAAGCTCTCGCCGCTCGGTTGAACCCTCTGTTGCTCGTCGCCCGGCCAACCCCGAGGCTTCCACGACAACCTGATACAGCACCAGGTGCGCCAAGCCATCCTCGACGCCCTCGCGCCAGTTCCAGGCCCGGAGCAGTTCTCCCCGAACCCCACCGTGACGATCTTTTCTCTGCCGGTTCAGCTCGAGCCGCCACCGCGGAAACGATCCGACCGGCCACCACAGCCTACCGTTCGCCGAGCTGTGAACAGCAAAAAGGTTCGCCTTCGGCCCCTCTTTCATTCCCGCAAGCTCCGGCGGCATGACATAGACTGCTCACGCCGGAATTTCATGATTTCGCGACGGTGTGCAAGAAGGGAGTTTGAACCGAATCACAAAATTTGTAGTCTATACCACACCACTTATCTTCTCGTGGAGGGGATCACTTCTAGGTGCCCGCACGAGTCCATAGGAACAGAAACCACGAAGAACCGTGGAGGGCTACCGTTGTTCTTTGAGTTTTAGAAGAAACCCCGATTTCCGGCCTAGGTCGCATGGTGACAGCCCAACACAGCCCTTTTCGAGCTCCGTGGAGCTCATGTCGACCTTTCCTAGAGTCCACTGGTGCTCGACGACCTTTTGCTCGATCGGTTGAGGTGTTGGGAAGACCGGCCGACACGGCCGAAGTTCTTCCGAAGCTACCGCTCGTCGCCAACCAGGTGCCGGCCATTTTCATGACAAGCTGAGCCCAGAATCATGTTCCCCAAGTGGAGTTAGGCAGGGGCGGCCAGAATCATGAAGTTTGGAGCACCACAGAGGCTGCTGGCGAGCACTCCGGCGAGGCATCGCGGCGGGCGAACGCGGGAGTCGGGAGGAAGACGAAGCCGGGTGGCCCACGTGTCAGCGGCTCGGATTTTAAATCCGGGATCAGTCTGCGGCTTGGATCCGGTGTGCTGGCGCGCAAAAACCCCGTGAACCCTGGTGTACCATCGCTTCAGCGCCCGACACGTGTACCGTGGACCCACCGGCAGATTTGAACTTTTCCCAATTTTTCAGATTTCTTTCAAACTTCAAATCCTCATAACTTGGGTTAGGAAACTCCAAATCGAGTGAACCAAATTTTTTTGGATTCAGCTCTCTGTGTACTTTCCATCAAATCAAGTCTCACTTCATGAAAATCCCTATTTCTCCAGAATTAATTCTCCAAAGTTTAAACTGTTTGGAATTTTAACTGGAGAACCCTTTGGAGGAAAATTCTGAATTTCTGCTGGAATGTTCACCAGAATATCCCTTAACTACCATAAAAATTTCAGATCCATTTGAGCTTGTTTGATCCACCTAATGGTGTGATTAATGAAACTGTTCCAGAGAAAATAGAAAATGTCCAGAAACATTTTCAGAATTTCTCTGAAATTGTTTTACTCATATCTTAGGCTAGGAACCTTCAAATTAAGTGAGACCAACTCTATTAGAACCCTCTGAAAATCTAGGTTTTAGAAAGTCATGGCTTCCTCCATGAAAATCCCTAGAACACCCTAAGAGCTCCAATTAAGGTCAAGTACATAATTGTTTGTGGAGAGCTCAAATGAGCTTTGCTGCAACTAAAACTTGGCCAAGTCTCTGTTTAGGTTGTAACCAAGCCACATTAAAAATTTCAGAGTCATTGAGTCTGTCTAATGGGACTTACAACCTTCACAAGTTTAATTCCAATCAAATGCATTCAAATTAATACATGTACTTGTATCTCATGTAGTCGATAAGGTCGAGGAGGAACCCGAAGTCTTAGACTTCATTACTCCGGATGAGCAGCTAGCCTACGACCAAGAGCAGCAAGGTAAGCTCCGGTTTGCATTAACCTTTTTACAAATTTTTATTGTTTTGAGCACTTACTTGAGTATCACTATTTCTTGCATTGGAGTCTTGTTTGAAAACCCAATTGCATAGACAAGAAAACCATGGGTTGGGATTAAGATTGAAAACCTCGTTAGCCACTGCAATGCTAAGATAGAGTAGGATTCGGTACAAGTCGAGTAGTTGGAACGACTAGCGAGAATAGACTAGAGGCACATCGCTTGGGTAAAAATAGCAAATGATACACATGGCAAGAAAAATGAGACCGAGCGGAGAGTAAGGGCAGCAGGACTTTGGGGCCTGGGTGCTATAGCTCCGCTTGTGTCGATTGAGGACCGAGCCGTGTGCAGGCCTGTTGAACAAGCTAGAATAGTACCGAAGACCTACCGTCTATAAGGGAACCAGGAAACCGATGTAACTAGGGTAGCTGGGCATTGAGGCATTGCCCATCGTTCAGAGGGTAGGTTGAGAGCTTGAGGTGTAAATCGGCTGGCGGCACTGAGATACGCGTGCAGAGACCTCTTGCTCGGGACGATGGGACCGGTTCAATATTTGGCTAACGGGCGAAAGGTGGTTGCGTACGGTGTTCGTGATGGTTGTTGTAGGCAACATCGAGTACAGACGTACGTGACAGGTTATTCGGGTAACCCTGCAGGTGTAAATCGATTATAATCGCCGTCCCTTGCGGTCAGTGAGTACCACTTGTTCACTGTACCGTGACGTAGAAAGAACATGCTAGTTACATGTTAAAATGTTGCTGATTGAAAGATGAACTTTGATTGCTAATGAATTGTTGTAGTTTAGAGCTAACTAAAGTTCTTTTCAACTTTGGGCAAAGTACATGAGAGAAATGCATTTCTTGTTTGATTGTGGCTCTCTCATGTGCCTTAACGTAAGGTTCTCCACAACCTGCTGCTAAAACTTGAAAGTAAGGTTCCACTAATTAGGCGAGTCCTTGCAACTTATTTTGCCTCATGTAACCTATCACCCTCCATGTAGAAGTTCCATGTTTAGGAGAGGGGTCAGTCTTGCTGAGCCTTCGTGCTCACTGCTTGTGTTTGAAGCTTTTGCAGGGTTCTATGAGGAAGGGACTCCCGAGGAGGAGACGGAACCCCAGGAGGGGAACCCCGTCGAGTGGGAGGCGTGCATGCCGTCGTGTTAGTGTGTGTGCGTGCTAGCAAGGACACGTTCACGGGCTGAACGTGAACTTGACGCGTAGTCTATGTCCGTGAGTGTAGACTGGACATATTTTGTTGTAAAAATGTTCATAAAACCGTTTATGTAATAAAACTTTGCTTCCGCTTTGTACCTTTGATGTGTGTTAATCAGTGTTGTGCAACGCAGCACCCCTCAGCGTGATCCTGGCTCGACAAGACCATGGGGTCGTGTCAGCACTGGTATCAGAGCTCGCTTGAGGTTTAACGCACTACAAAGGTCATCTTTTTCAAAAATCCAGTGAGGAACGAGTTAGTAGCCCATATAAGGATGTTATTAGTGTATAGAAAGTGGCATACTAACCTATTTGATTATGTCGGAAAAATCGTGCATGTCGGGACGTTTATGTCTTGGGGGTGCACGTAAGCACTGTCCACCAGTGCGCACATGCTGAAGGGTGGAGCCCCACGGGTGGCAGGTAACCCGACCCGCTTTAATATCCTCTATGACTCTTCATGTCGTTTGGGGTATTCGAGCAACGTCTGTCCCTGGCATGCGTGGTGCAATTTGGGAGACCCCATCACGTGGTCAGTAACGTGAACACGTAGCTCAAGGCGTGTTTGCATTGAGAACATCCGGGCGAGTGATGACGGCCGGGTGTACGAACTGTATGGATTCCGGGCTCGGTGTGCAGCCGATTCTGATGATTGTGTGAGTTATCTGCAGGTAGTCTGACTACGAAACGGTAGACGTGTAGTATCCGTGTGCGAGTGACGCTTAGTGCCACTGAAGTAACGAAGCCGGCTAAGTTCGTTATAGGTTTTTCTTTGTGAGGACGTAGTACCGACATGCTCTGGTGACGCATCGACGTCACACTCCACTAAATGATCAACTTCATGGTAAAACTTGAAGGTTTTAATCTAGAACATTAAAACTTTGATGTAACTCCTTCCCTTAATCAGAATATTCAAAGTTACCAAGTTTTCAACTTATAGGCTGCTAAGGACAGAGTACTCTGTTTTCAGCTGAATTAAGGCTGAAGTTAATCAGATGTTAGAGGTTGAGTTCTTTCGAGGTTGGGGTCATGTGATACATTTCTGGAAATCTTTGGAAGAGCTTTACAATTTTCTGTTGAGCTCCAGAGGTGTTTCATCCCTTAACCAATAGAAAAATGCAGTAGAGTGGAAACTGTCCAGAAAACAGGACAGAGCAAACACTCTCTTTAAACTCTCTGTAAATTAAGCATAACTTCCTGCATAAAAATCCAAAAATAGATGAGTTAGTTCTGAAAAGCTTATGAGATGGGTTACAACTTTGGAACAGAAAGTTTTGTCAGATTGGTGGTAGAATTAACTGGAATTCTTGAATCAAATCAGTACCTAAGGCAGGGAGGTGCTGTCCAATTTTCTCCAGCAATTCTGTTAAATTGGACATCTCATAACTTATGAACCAGGACAGATCTTAGGCCAAGCAAATACTTTCTGGGAAGCTATTGAAGTTAGATTTAACTTCTATGTTGAGCTCCAGAGTTGGTTTTGCCTTTAGCATGGTCTAAATCAGGTTGAAATGGAAACTGGTCAGATCTGTCATGTTGGACAGCAGATCAGCAGTCAAATTTGTTTAAATTTGAACTATGTTTCCAAGTTTTATGGGTTCAATGACATGTTTTATGTTATTACTCAATGGTTTACTGTTTCAATAAATATTTGACATTTCTCAAATATATTTTTACAGATGACAGCGGATAGACAGTTGGAGAACGGGTGGGTGATGTCCCACTGTTCTCACCACAGCGGCAATTCGGAAGCATTGAGGCAGATGCTTCAATATTTCGGGTACAACCAGATGCCGCAGTACTTCGCCCAGGAAGAAGGCGAGGAGGGGAATAAGACGTTGACAATCCATGTCGAGGTTCCTGCAGGACCTATGCCACCCGGTTGGGCACCGTTCACCGTTATGGTGAGAGGTAGACAACCGGAGGGAATGTGGCAAGTGGCAGCCTGCGACACCATGTCGCGCTTCTACCAATTGCACGTGAGAGCTATGGAGGGAACTCCATACGCGCTCGTTCCGATGGAGGGACGGGCTCATCTTGTGTGGGAAGGGAGGTACCGGGAGGCAACCGATCCGGGTTGCCCAAGGTACAACCCCGCGGAGGCGAACCTCAGCCTCCACATGAGGGCGGGAAAGGCCGTGATGGACAGCCAAGCTGTTCATACGGAGCGTCTCGCTGCAAAGCTCAAAGAGAGCACAAGCCATGGAGACCATTTTGAGAGTGCTCACAGCGCACTCCGCAATGTGCTCCTTCCGACGATCAAGCGACTGAACGAACAGCATAATCAGTTGCATCGTCTGAAGAAGGCGAAGATGAAGAGCCGTGTCGACATCGCGGCGTTGCAAGAACTGGTGCAGACTCTAACCCAGCACAACGAGGACCTTACTCAAGAGCGAGATGATGCTATTGAGGAAGGGCAAGGCTGGGAAGAAGACTACAACCTGGCCATGGACGAGGTCCACGCGTTGCAGGATCTCGTACCTCCGGTATTGGGCATACCGGTGGTCTTGGGTCTTCCAGCAATGGGAGAACCCGAGATGGGAGAGGAGGTTGTAGATCCGGAGCCACCAGCAGAGGTACCAGAGGAGGACGACCCACAGGAGGTCGAGTTCTACTCCGAGTAGGGGGTTACCGTTGCCAAGTAGGTCAACTAGAGTAGTGTAACCCAAACTTTTGTAACTGGTGATATGTCGTGTAGGCAGTAGCGTATGTATAGGTAGGGACGACATGAGCACGACTTCTCGGAGACCGAGAATAATGTATATTGTATAAAGTTTATGCTTTATCAATATATGTGAATGTTGTGCAAATTATTCATGCGTCGCTTCAATACCTACTGTTTCATATGGAATTTTTAAGTATGACATGTGCTGATCGCTGCTGTTTGGAATTTCAGAATGACTCGTACTCGTGCCAACCCAGACGTTGCGGGTTCTAGTCAAGGGGGAGAAACCTCCCAACAGCCTCCCGAGGACTCCTTGGGACAGCAGCAGCAACAGCAGCAATAGCAACAGCAAACACCGCCACCGCCACCGCCAACGGTTACATTGGCCGACATCGTTGCGGCAATGGCGGGTTCTCATCAGCAGCACACGGAGTTGCTGCAGACCCTTATTGCAAATACGTCTCGACCAGAGAGACGTCAAGATCGTGAGGAGCGTCAACAAAGCTCCTACTCCGACTTCCTAGCGACTCATCCCCCGGTATTCTCAAGGGCAGATGAACCCCTCGATGCGGACAACTGGCTCCGCACGATGGAGATGAAGTTCGGGCTGCTCCAAGTGAGTGAGCAGCGTAAGACTCAGTTCGCGGTCCAACAGCTCCAGGGATCCGCGAGCATGTGGTGGGCGAACTACAGTGCTTCACAGCCCACCGACCGAGTTATGACCTGGACGGAATTCCGGACGGCCTTTGATGTGGACATCACTCCTGCAGATATACACAACACTCACATGATAGACATGCAAGGTCTAATTACTAGAGCTCGAGCACGAAAATTGAATTTAGAGGTGAGCTCGTTCCTGAACAATTCTTTATATGTGAATTTTGAGAGTATGTTGCTACCTAATTGATTAATTATGATTAGGAACCATGGAGAGAACATGGAGATACATGGAGAGGGGTTTGGAGGCATGGAGGACCAGAAAATACGCCAACAAGAAGTTAGAGACCGAGCCCAACTCAAACTCGAGTCCAACTCGGGCCCAGGAACAGTCCACCTTAAAATGTATGCACAGGAGGCATACGGACTCTATTTTTAACGTTCTACATATGCACGGAAAGCTGAGAGGATAAACTTTCCAATGGAACTGGCTCCACGTCAAAATTCCCTCGGAGTCGACGGGAAACTTCAAAACAATATAAAGTTTAGAGTCTGTCAGGGTGTTGCATCACCTAGTTGGGCCATTGGGCCTTGTATCGAGTCCAAGTCCATTATGTACGTGTATTAGGGTTAGGTCACGACCCCAGCACCCCCCTGTCATCCTCCACCTCCTTTAGACCCCCTAGCCGCCGTCACAAACAGCTGGGTTTTGCTTAGTTACAATCTGTCATTGAACAGTGTCACCGATCATCGGTTGTGAGACCCCAAATTCGTGATCAATTCAGTTTTGATTGCAACTTCTCTGTTCTTGCTTGTGTTCTTGATTGCGCTTGCAGGGATAAGCCTTCGTGACGAGATCATTCATGTGACACGGGTGATAACCAACGGAGCAGTGGTGTAGTGATTGCGGAGTTTCGTTCGTTCGGAGCCTTGGATCATCAACGTCGAGATCTCCACCCAATCAAGTTTACCCTACCTCTCGGAAGATCGGGACTCATCTTCCTATCAATTGGTATCAGATTTCCAGGTTCACCGTGAGGTATACTTGTGTGCCCTTTAGATTTATTTTGTTTCAGTCCTATCGTCCACAAAAAGCCACAAAAAAATTTAGTTTCCCTGACCTACAACCCCCGCTCAACCTTTTGCACAATTTAGTTTCGGAGTCCGTAGTTCTGAGTTCGTGTCCTAGGTTGAGTCTGGTTGCTGGTTTAGATTTGTTTTGGTTCAGTTTTATTTCTTTCATCCGCTGCCATCTACAGAAAAATCAATCTACAAAAAAAAATTCCATCCACCGATTCGTTTCTGTTGCAGTTTCCACCACCACCAAAACCTGATTCGGGGTATCCTCCTTAAAACGGGCATAACTTTTCGCTCGTAACTCCGATTGAGGCGCATTTTTTTTCTCAGAAAGGTCTCAAAAATGTCCACATACGGCGTTTTCAGAAAAAACTAGAAAAAAATTAAGAAGCCCTCGTTTCGAACTCTGAAGTTCCAGCACCAGTTTTTCCAAAATCGCTCCTGAATTTGTGCCGATCTCATCTTTCATCGGTTTGAGCTAATACTTGGTGTTGTTTCTATTCTTGTGCCCCTGGTTGAGAAAAAATATCAAAAAAGAGAAAAAAAAAGATTTTGATTTCTACTAGTGCTTCAAGACAAAAACAGGAGGCTAAGGGGTTTTCTAGTTGTGCTATTTCTGTGCGAGTGCTGGATACTTGCTGATATTATCCTTGTTGTTCATCATCATTCATCCTTGTCCTTGCTTATTGCCACAACTATTCTAATACATTCTTAGGCCAACAACTAGGTGAAATTCTTTGGACACTTATTCAGTATTGCTATCTATTACTAACTTGTGTGCCACATACATATACTGCATTTGATCCTTCCAAGCTCCACCTTCTCTCGAGCAGAACAGGTAACCTTTGCAATCACACCCACTCTCTTCTTGCTTCACACCGGTCACCGTTGGCCACCTGCAGTGCTGGTAAGAAACTTGTAAGAGCGGGGTAAGACGCATCTTACTGATCGATTTTCCACCCACTTCGGAGAGCGCAGTAATAGGGTTCTTCATGATCTTTTTGTCTTTGTTTCTGTTTTGTACTAATAAGGACAGGAAAGAAGCCTATGGATAAGACCTCTGGTTCTACACCTCGGGATGATGATGAGTGCGTGTCCTATATGGAACTAAAGGACATGATGCGGGCAATGACCGAAGCTTTCAACAATTACCAGACCACTACAACAGCCACCTTTCAGAGGCTCCATACAAGTGTTACTGGTCTGACCACACGGTTGGACGAGATGGAGACTCGTCTTCCCCAACAAGCTACACCCTCTATCATCCTTGATGGTGATGCACATGCTCACTACGACACAGAGGATGACTTCAATAACGATGAGGTTGATGCACAGCAGCGCCGTCGCCCTCGACGAAATCATCAAGGTATGGGAGGTAGACCTCGTCCTCATGCTCCTGAACAAGATAATGATCCTTATGCTAAGATTAAGTTTTCTATTCCAACATTTTATGGATCTTATGATGCTGAGACTTACTTGGATTGGGAGATGACGGTAGAACAAAAATTTAGCTCTCATCTTGTTCCTGAGCGACATAGAGTTAGACAAGCCACTAGTGAGTTTAAAGATTTTGCTATAATTTGGTGGAATGAACTTGTCAATACACGTAATGCACCACAGACATGGGCTGCGTTAAAAGAAGAGATGTGCGCTAGGTTTGTTCCTCCTTCATATAGACATGATCTTCTTAATAAATTGCAACGCTTTGATCAGGGTGACATGACTGTCCAAGAGTACTACCAAGAGTTGCAGAAAGGTATGCTTCGTTGTGGGGTAGTTGAGGATCAGGAAGACCAAATTGTTAGGTTTTATGGGGGCTTGCGGCGTGAGATCCAGGACATAGTTGAGTACAAGGAATATCATTCTATTCAACGTTTATTTCAACTTGCTATGTTAGCAGAAAAAGAAGTGCAGGGTCGCCAACAGCAGCGGCGAAACAACACCTTCATGCCACGACAATTTCCGGTGCCATCCAAAGCAGCGCCCTCCTCGAGCGTACGTGCTTCTACACCACCCTCCACGGGTATTATACGCAGCAGCATCGCACCTTCTACATCACGGGGACAAGATAACAGCAAGTCCCAGATGCCTCCAGGTGTTGCAGCAAAGGCGGCTGCACCCAACACATCGACAAGTCGCAGCTCCGACATCAAGTGTCACCGCTGCGAGGGACTTGGCCATATGCAACGAGATTGCCCCAGCAAACGGGCGA
Source organism: Neostapfia colusana (assembly GCA_030760725.1). Taxonomy (NCBI): domain Eukaryota; kingdom Viridiplantae; phylum Streptophyta; class Magnoliopsida; order Poales; family Poaceae; genus Neostapfia; species Neostapfia colusana. Next base: position 64,986,935 of record JASWHV010000001.1, read on the forward strand.
TCATTGCCACTGCTGATGGTGGGTATGTTAGTGCTTCTGATATTGAAGATGAAAATATTATTGAACTAACATTTCAGGTTCGGATGATGGTGCTGAGGAGGTTCTTGGTACATCTGTGACAAACAACTATAGGACTTTGATTGTGCAATGAGCTTTGAGTGCCACGGTTCGAGAGGACGACAACCGCCAACGTCACAACCTTTTCAACATGTTTCTCGTCGCCAAGGACTGCCGTGTACATACCATCATTGATAGTGGTAGCTGCAACAATTTGGTGAATGTTGAGGTGGTCAAGAAGCTTGGCTTGACCATACGGGAGCATTCCCACCCTTATCACATTCAATGGTTTAACAACAATGGTAAGGTTAAGGTAACACAAACAGCAAGGATACATTTTTCCATTGGTTCTTATCATGATTTTGCTGATTTTGATGTGTTACCTATGGATGCTTGTTCTCTTTTGTTGGGACGTCCTTGGAAGTTTGATACTGATGCTATTCACCATGGTCGATCTAATAAGTATACTCTCATGTATAAGTGCAAGAAAATTGTGTTGCTTCCTATGAGTCCCACTAAAATTGTACAATTTGAGCAGGAGAAAAAGAATAATGCTAAGCAAAAGGGTGTTTTCAATTCTGAAATTCAGCAACCTATTAAGTTGAAAAATCCTATTTTGCTTGCAACTAAATCTGATCTTGATGATTTATATGCCTCTAATGGAACTTGCTATGCTTTAGTGTGCAAATATGCTTTATATTCCATTTAGGATACATCCATTGTCTCGTCACCTGTTGTTGCTAACCTTTTGCAGAAATATATGGATGTTTTTCCATCAGAGATACCCCCTAGATTACCACCTGTGCGAGGCATTGAGCACAAGATTGATTTGGTTCCAGGGGCGAGCTTGCCAAACCGTGCTGCCTACAGGACCAACCCCGATGAGACTAAGGAAATTCAGCGACAAGTCCAAGATCTTCTGGACCGCAGGTACATTCGTGAGAGTCTTAGTCCTTGTTCTGTTCCTGTTCTTTTGGTTCCAAAAAAACATGGCACTTGGCGCATGTGTGTTGATTGTAGAGCCATCAATAACATTACCATTCGTTATCGCTATCCTATTCCTAGATTGGATGACATGCTTGATGAGTTGAGTGGTTCTGTTATTTTCTCCAAGATTGATTTGCGTAGTGGGTATCATCAGATTCGTATGGCTTTAGGTGATGAATGGAAAACTGCTTTTAAAACTAAATTTAGACTTTATGAATGGTTAGCCATGCCATTTGGTTTAACTAATGCTCCCAGCACTTTCATGAGGTTGATGAATGAGGTTTTACGTGCTTTCATTGGTAAATTTGTGGTGGTTTACTTTGACGATATCCTTATTTACAACAAGTCATATGATAAGCATCTTGAATATTTGCGTGCTGTTTTTAATGTCTTCCGCGATGCACGTTTATATGGTAACCTTGAGAAGTGCACCTTTTGCACCGATCGTGTGTCTTTTCTTCGGTATGTTGTTACTTCGCAGGGCATTGAGGTGGACGAGGCAAAGATTGTTGCCATCACGAGCTGGCCACTTCCGACTACGATCACACAGGTTCGGAATTTTCTTGGTCTCGCAGGTTTCTACCGGCGTTTCGTGCGGGATTTCAGCACCATTGCGGCACCTCTCCACGAGTTGACAAAGCATGGAGTTCCGTTTCGATGGGGACCAGCACAACAACAAGCTTTTGATGTTCTCAAGTCAAAGCTCACACAAGCACCATTGCTGCAACTTCCTGATTTTGAGAAGACCTTCGAGATTGAATGTGACGCGAGCGGCATTGGCATTGGAGGAGTGCTAATTCAAGGAGGTAAACTTGTTGCCTTCTTTAGTGAAAAATCGCATGGGCCTTCGCTGAATTATTCTACATATGACAAAGAATTTTATGCTTTAGTGCGTGTCTTGCAAACTTGGCAACATTACCTATGGTCTAAAGAATTTGTCATACATTCAGATCATGAGTCTTTGAAGTATCTTAAAGGACAAGCTAATCTGAACAAACGTCATGCTAAATGGATTGAGTTCATAGAATCATTTCCTTACATCATTAAACATAAGAAAGGGAAAGACAATTTGATTGTCGATGCTTTATCTAGATGTTATACCATGCTGTCCCAACTTTCTCATAAAATCTTTGGTTTGGAAACCATAAAGAAGTTATATGCTACTGATTTGGACTTCAAAGATGCCTTTGAAAATAGTAGAGAGGGAAGAACGTTGCAAAAATTCCTGCTGCGTAAAGGCCTTCTCTACCGTGCTAACAAGTTGTGTGTTCCAGCTAGCTCCGTTTGTCTTTTGTTGTTGCAGGAAGCGCATTGAGGTGGTTTGATGGGACATTTTGATGTTAAAAAGACAGAGGATGTGCTGGCCGCTCACTTCTTTTAGCCACGAATGAGGCGTGATGTGGAGCGCTACGTTTCACGTTGCACGACATGCAATAAAGCTAAGTCTCGACTTAACCCACATGGTCTTTATATGCCTCTTCCGGTTCCTAGTGCACCATGGGAGGATATTTCTATTGACTTTGTTTTAGGATTGCCTAGAACAAAGAGGGGGAGGGATAATGTAAATACGCCAACAAGAAGTTAGAGACCGAGCCCAACTCAAACTCGAGTCCAACTCGGGCCCAGGAACAGTCCACCTTAAAATGTATGCACAGGAGGCATACGGACTCTGTTTTTGACGTTCTACATATGCACGGAAAGCTGAGAGGATAAACTTTCCAATGGAACTGGACCCACGTCAAAATTCCCTCGGAGTCGACAGGAAACTTCGAAACAATATAAAGTTTAGAGTCTGTCAGGGTGTTGCATCACCTAGTTGGGTCATTGGGCCTTGTATCGAGTCCAAGTCTATTATGTACATGTCTTAGGGTTAGGTCACGACCCCATCACCCCCCTGGTCATCCTCCACCTCCTTTATACCCCCTAGCCGCCGTCATAAACAGCTGGGTTTTGCTTAGTTACAACCTGTCATTGAACAGTGTCGCTGATCATCGGTTGTGAGACCCCAAATTCGTGATTAATTCAGTTTTGATTGCAACTTCTCTGTTCTTGCTTGTGTTCTTGATTGCGCTTGTAGGGATAAGCCTTCGTGGCGAGGTCATTCGTGTGACACGGGTGATAACCAACGGAGCAGTGGTGTAGTGATTGCGGCGTTTCGTTCGTTCGGAGCCTTGGATCATCAACGTCGAGATCTCCACCCAATCAAGTTTACCCTACCTCTCGGAAGATCGGGACTCATCCTCCTATCAGCCTTCAGGGCCTATCATATACCGCCGGGTCTTATGAAGAGGAAGACGCAGGAATTCTTATGCCTGCAAGAAGGGAGCCGGAACGCGCTGGAATACTCCCGGGAGTTCAATGATCTCGCGCTCTGCGCGTCATATCACGCCGATACTGACGAGAAGCGGCGGGATCACTTTTACAAGGGGCTTAATCCGCTCCTGAAGGACAAACTGGTGATGTTCAATCGCGGCAACCTCAACGACATAATTGATGTTGCGATTGTTCAGGAGGACTCCGGTAAGGAGTTAGCGGCGGCGGAAAGAAAGCGAAGCACGCCGCAGAGCAGCGGAGAAGGCGGTGGTCCTTCTCAGAAATTTCGGATGGTGAATCGCCCACCATCGGGTCCACGCTGGCAGCCACCACAAAGGTCGACGCCATTCCGCAGTCGGCCCTATTCCCCATCGGCGTTCAGGCCAGCACTACCAGTACCACCTCCGCAACAGCAATAGCGGGCGATGCCGCGTGCGTATGCACCTCAGCAGCGCATGCCGGGCTTTTGTCCTCCAAGCACTGGACAAGCAGTGGCCACATGCTACAAATATGGTCGGCCAGGACACTTCGCCAGCAGTTGTCCGGAGAGGCAAGGCGGCGGAGTGGCACCACAACTTCCGGGGAGGAATCAGCCCCGGAACCCTACTAATGCACTGCGGGCAAACCCTAGGCCCGGCAACGTCCACCAACTTGCCATAGAGGACGTGCCGGAGGGCGAGCCAATCCTTGCAGGTATGTTCCAACTCCACTAGCATCCCGCCATAGTGTTGTTTGATTCAGGCGCCACGCACAATTTTATTAGCCAAGCTTTCATTGCTAAACACAGCTTGCAAATACTACCCACCGATAGTCCATATTTGATTTGTTCACCGTGTGGGAAGATTTCAGCAAGCGTAATGGTTTCCAAAGCACCATTATGATTAGCGGGTAGAGTGTACCCTACGTCTCTCATAATTTTAGAGGGGCAAAAGGTCGATGTCATCTTAGGGATGTCGTGGTTAACCTGCCACGGTGCTGTTTTAGACACCGCCCTTCGAATCATGCACTTGAACTCAGAAGTGCATGGATCTCACTCCTTATTTCTGGACAGTCTAGAAATAAAACTTCGAAGTGTCTATCAATCCACAACTATCAGATTGGAAGATACTCCAGTGGTCCGAGAGTTCCCTGACATGTTCCCGGATGATTTATCGGGGATGCCGCCCGATAGAGAGGTGGAGTTCAAGATTGAAGTTGCACCGGGAACCATGCCAATATCCCAAAGGCCGTACAAGATGGCGCCCAAGGAGTTGGCTGAACTGAAGGCCTAGCTAACGGGCCTGCTAGAAAAGGGTTTTATTATGCTGAGCTCCTCGCCATGGGGCTGTTCGGCATTATTCGTGAAGAAGAAAGACGAGACATTACGGCTTTGCGTGGACTATCATCCACTGAAGGCCGTAACCATCAATAACAAGTACCCGTTGCCACGGATCGACATGTTGTTTGATCAGTTGGTCAAACCAAAGATCTTTTCCAAGATGGATTTAAGATCCGGGTACCACCAGATTAAAATACGGGCTGAGGACATTCCAAAAACAGCTTTCTCGACGAGGTACGGACTTTATGAGTACCTGGTCATGTCCTTCGGCCTCACCAATGCTCCAGCTCATTTTATTTATTTGATGAACTCGGTATTCATGCCGGAGCTGGACAAGTTTGTCGTGGTCTTCATCGACGACATATCGGTATATTCCAAGTCGGAGGAAGAGCACAAGAAACATCTGCGTATAGTCTTGCAACAGCTGCGGGATCACAAGCTATACGCGAAATTCAGCAAATGCGAGTTCTGGATATCGCAAGTGCCTTTTCTCGGGCATAGCATCTCAGCGGAGGGCATCGCTGTAGACCCGAGCAAGATCACACAAGTGCTGAATTGGAAATCCCCAAGAACTGTTCACGAGGTACGGAGTTTCCTCGGACTCGCGGGATATTATCGGAGGTTCATTCCGAACTTCTCGAAGATTGCCAAGCCTATGACGGAGCTGCTGAAGAAGGCTACCAAATATGTTTAGAGTCCAGCATGTGAAGCAGCATTCAAGGCATTAGTGAAACACCTAACATCAGCACCGGTTTTGGCGCAGCCAGACACAACTAAACCGTTCGATGTGTACTGCGATGCATCCGGCATTGGGCTCGGATGTGTGCTGATGCAAGACTGAAGAGTGGTCGCGTATGGGTCACGGCAGCTTAGAAACCATGAGCAGAATTATCCAACTCACGACTTGGAGCTCGCTGCCGTGGTACTTGCACTGAAAATGTGGAGGCACTACCTACTCGGTAACCTTGTACATTTATATACCGACCACAAGAGACTCAAGTACATATTCACTCAGAAGGAGCTGAACATAAGGCAGCGAAGATGGTTAGAGTTAATAAAGGATTACGAAATAGAGATCCATTATCAACCCGGTAAAGCAAACGTAGTGGCAGACGCGCTGAGCCGCAAGTCACACGTCAACAATCTGACCATCACACCGTTGGAAGAGAGCGAACCACCACTGCATGTGATTCCACATGGAGCTCTCTACAACTTAGCTTTGATCCCCATCATCCGTGAAGAGATAGCGGCAGCTCAGAAACATGGCAAGGGCATGTCGCATTTGCGGAGACGTGTAGACAGTGGGGAGTTGAAATGTTTCCAGAAAGACGGAGACGGCGTCCTATGGTTCAAAGACCGGATCGTCGTACCCCATAACCCGGAGTTACAGAAGAAAATTTTTGATGAGGCTCAGTTGTCAAAATTTTCTGTTCACCCCGGTAGCAACAAAATGTATCAAGAACTCAGAAGCAAGTTTTGGTGGACACGGATGAAGCGGGAGACCACAAAGTACGTGTTCGAGTGTGATACATGTCGAAGGGTGAAGGCAGATCATATGCGGAAACCGGGACTGCTACAACCACTGGACGTTCCTGCCTGGAAGTGGGAGGATGTGAGCATGAACTTCATCGTCGGTTTACCCACCACCTTTCAGAAGCATGATTCTGTGTGGGTAATCGTCGACCGGCTCACCAAAGTTGCCCATTTCATCCCGGTCAACACCAACTACAACGCTAATAAGTACGCTGAACTGTACATCTCACGGATCCTATGCTTGTACGGCGTACCCCGTACCATCATATCGGATCGGGGCACGTTATTTGTGTCCCGTCTTTGGGAGCAGCTACACGATGCATTGGGGACGAAGCTGATCTGTAGTTCAGCATACCACCCGCAGACGGATGGGCAAACCGAGCGGGTAAATCAGATTCTAGAAGATATGCTACGAGTTTGCGCTATCAACCACGGCAAGAATTGGGATGATCACTTGCCGTTAGCCGAGTTCTCGTACAACAACGGGTACCAAGCCAACATCAAAATGGCACCGTATGAGGCGCTATACGGGAGAAAATGCCGCACACCATTGAATTGGTATGAGTCTGGCGAAAGGGTCACCTTCGGGATTGATCTTGTCAACAACGCGGAGAAAAAGGTTCGGCTGATTCAAGAGAACCTAAAAGCCGCCCAATTCCGGCAGAAACAGTATGCGGACCGTCGAAGACGCCCATTACAATTCAAAGTCGGGGATCACGTATACCTACGTGTGTCTCCCGATAGGTGAGAGGAAAGTTGGCACCCCGATTCATCAGTCCATTCCAGATTACCGAAAGATGTGGATCAGTAGCATACCGGCTGAAATTACCAGAAGCACTTTCCGGTGTGCACGACGTCTTTCACATTTCCTAGCTGAGGAAGTGTCTCAAGCTATCAACTACCATTCAGCTGGAGGACATAGAAGAACTGAAACCGGATCTCACCTATCGAGAGGAACCGGTTCAAGTTATTGATGAAAAGGCCCAAACCACACGCAACCGTACGTTGTGGTTTTACAAAGTTCTGTGGAGTAATCACTCCATGGACGAAGCGACATGGGAGAGCGAAGGATTTCTTCGCGCTAACTACCCCGACTTTTTCATGTCGCATATCCGGTAATTTTCCACCGTCCTCTCTCTCATTTTCACCTTATAATCTCGGGACGAGATTCTTTTAAGGGGGAGGAATGTAAAGGCCTCAGTTTTTGACACATGTTTAAAGTGTTCATCACCACACACACCTCATTTGAAGAAAGTTGATGAACACATTTGAAGAGCAAGTAACCACCATCAACATGCTCATTAGAAAACAAACTCACAAAATGCAAAAGTGGCATTTCCCACATACATCATATAGGGGCTGGACATTTGAAAAACTCCTACACCTTGCTAGAAATGTCCATGCCAAGTTTCACCCAAATTCAAAACCTTTTTGAGGTCCTTTTGGGTATAGCTAGAAAGAGAGTAGTTTGAACTCAAATTCAAATTCAAACTGTTTTATCCCATGAATTCTAAAGTGGGAGGCATATTCTTATTCAGCATATTTTTGTGAGCTCACACTCCAATTTCACTCCATTTGGAGTTGATCTTGACATGAGCTAAGTTTAGCAAATTCAAACTTTATTTGAATTACAAACTGAATATGTGCTGAAAATTTAGTCAAACAAAACCCAATTTGAATTCTAACCAATTCAAATGGCTCAGGGGTAGATAAATCAAATCACCATGGGCATTGTGGGGATTACTGTTTACAACAGTAATAGATAGTTAAGTTCAGAGGTTAAAAAGGGATGGGGACCCACATGTCAGCCACTGAGGAGAATTCAGCCGACTGATAACTGCACTCGGGTTCTTGCGCCGGACTGAGCGGCCGCCACGGCGAAGAAACGGCGAGGACAACAGATGCTTGCCGATCTCAGCCACTGAACCGACTCTCGGGGCTTTTATCTACGCGCCCGAGCGGTCACCGGTGCATCTCATCGCTGCCCCGTCGCGTTCCCACCCAGAAAACCCGAAGCTCTCGCTGCTCGGTTGAACCCTCTGTTGCTCGTCGCCCGGCCAACCCCGAGGCTTCCACGACAACCTGAGACCAGCACCATGTGCGCCAAGCCATCCTCGACGCCCTCGCGCCGGTTCCAGGCCCGAAGCAGTTCTCCCCGAACCCCACCGCGACTATCTTTTCTCTGCCGGTTCAGCTCGAGCCGCCACCGTGGGAACGATCCGACCGTCCACCACAGCCTACCGTTCGCCGAGCTGTGAACAGCAAAAAGGTTCGCCTCCGGCCCCTCTTTCATTCCCGCAAGCTCCGGCGGCATGACATAGACTGCTCATGCCGGAATTTCATGATTTCGCGACGGTGTGCAAGAAGGGAGTTCGAACCGAATCACAAAATTCGTAGTCTACACCACACCACTCATCTTCTCGTGGAGGGTATCACTTATAGGTGCCCGCACGAGTCCATAGGAACAGAAACCGCGAAGAACCGTGGAGGGATACCGCTGTTCTTCGAGTTTTAGGATAAATCGCGATTTCCGGCCTAGGTCGCACGGTGACAGCCCAACACAGCCCTTTCTGAGCTCCGTGGAGCTCATGTCGACCTTTCCTAGGGTCCACTGGTGCTCGACGACCTTTTGCTCGATCGGTTGAGGTGTTGGGAAGACCGGCCGACACGGCCGAAGTTCTTCCGAAGCTACCGCTCGTCGCCAACCAGGTGTCGGCCATTTTCATGACAAGCTGAGCCTAGAATCATGTTCCCCGAGTGGAGTTAGGCAGGGGCGGCCAGAATCATGAAGTTCGGAGCACCACAGAGGCTGCCGGCGAGCTCTCTGGCGAGGCATCGCGGCGGCCGAACGCGGGATTCAGGAGGAAGACGAAGCCGGGTGGCCCACGTGTCAGCGGCTCAGATTTTAAATACGGGATCAGTCTGCGGCTATGATCCGGTGTGCTGGCGCGCAAAAACGCTGTGAACCCCGGTGTGCCATCGCTTCAGCGCCCGACACGTGTACCGTGGACCCACCGGCAGATTTGAACTTTTCCCGATTTTTCAGATTTCATTCAAACTTCAAATCCTCATAACTTGGGCTAGGAAACTCCAAATCGAGTGAAACAAATTTTGTTGGATTCAGCTCTCTGAGTACTTTCCAGCAAATCAAGTCTCACTTCATGAAAATCCCTATTTCTCCAGAATTAATTCTCCAAAATATAAACTGTTTGGAATTTTAACTGCATAACCCTTTGGAGGAAAATTCTGACATTTTACTGGAATGTTCACCAAAATATCCCTAAACTACCATAAAATTTTCAGATACATTTGAGCTTGTTTGATCCACCAAATGGTGTTATTAATGAAACTGTTCCAGAGAAAATAGAAAATGTCCAGAAACATTTTCAGAATTTCTCTGAAATTGTTTAACTCATATCTTAGGCTAGGAACCTTCAAATTAAGTGAGACCAACTCTATTAGAACCCTCTGAAAATCTAGTTTTCATAAAGTCATGGCTTGCTCCATGAAAATCGCTAGAACACCCTAAGAGCTCCAATTAAGGTCAAGTACATAATTATTTGTGGAGAGCTCAAATGAGTTTTGCTGCAACTAAAACTTGGCCAAGTCTCTGTTTAGGTTGTAAACAAGCCACAGTAAAAATTTCAGAGTCATTAAGTCTGTATAATAGGACTTACAACCTTCACAAGTTTAATTCCAATCAAATGCATTCAAATTAATACATGTACTTGTATCTCATGTAGTCGCTAAGGTCGAGGAGGAATCCGAAGTTTTAGACTTCATTACTCTGAAAGAGCAGCTAGACTACGACCAAGAGCAGCAAGGCAAGCTCCGGTTTGCATTAACCTTTTTACAAATTTTTATTGTTTTGAGCACTTACTTGAGTATCACTGTTTCTTGCATTGGAGTCTTGTTTGAAAACCCATTTGCATAGCCAAGAAAACCATGGGTTAGGATTAAGATTGAAAACCTCGTTAGCCACTGCAATGCTAAGATAGAGTAGGATTCGGTACAAGTCGAGTAGTTAGAATTACTCGCGAGAATAGACTAGAGGCACATCGCTCGGGTAAAAATAGCAAATGATACACATGGCCAGAAAAATGAGACCGAGCGGAGAGTAAGGGCAACAGGACTTTGTGGCCTTGGTGCTACAGCTCCGCTTGTGTCGATTGAGGACCGAGCCGTGTGCGGGCCTGTTGAACAAACTAGAACAGTACCGAAGACCTACCGGCTATATGGGAACCGGGAAACCGATGTAACTCGGGTAGCTAGGTATTGAGGCATTGCCCGTAGCTCAGAGGGTAGGTTGAGAGCTTGAGGTGTAAATCGGCTGGCGGCACTGAGATGCGCGTGCAGAGACCTCTTGCTCGGGACGATGGGATCAGTTCAATATTTGGCTACCGGGCGAAAGGTGGTTGCGTACGACGTCCGTGATGGTTGTTGTAGGCAACATCGAGTACAGACGTATGTGACAGGTTATTCGGGTAACCCTGCAGGTGTAAATCGATTATAATCGCCGTCCCTTGCGGTCAGTGAGTACCACTTGTTCACTGTACCGTGACGTAGAAAGAACATGCTAGTTACATGTTAAAATGTTGCTGATTAAAAGATGAACTTTGATTGCTAATGAATTGTTGTAGTTTAGAGCTAACTAAAGTTCTTTTCAACTTTGGGCAAAGTACATGAGAGAAATGCATTTCTTGTTTGATTGTGCCTCTCTCATGTGCCTTAACGTAACGTTCTCCACAACCTGCTGCTAAAACTTGAAAGTAAGGTTCTACTAATTAGGCGAGTCCTTGCAACTTATTTTGCCTCATGTAACCCATCACCCTCCATGTAGAAGTTCCATGTTTAGGAGAGACGGGTCAGTCTTGCTGAGCAGGTCGAGGTACTGCATTCGGAGGGGGTAACCAGAGAGGTCATCTTGCGGACCTTCATCCAACGAAGGATCCAACCTCTTCATGCCCGGGCCCATGCCATGTGATAGTACACCGGGCTCGGCGACCCTATGCACGATTCAGCGGAGGACGTCCCTGGATCCAAAGTCCGGTGGAGGTTTCATGACCTCACTGGGAACGATGTGGAGGATGGTCGGCGTCACCCGCACTCTCTCCGCGGATCGTCCCTCAACTCGGGTATGCACACGACCTCCGCGGCCATGATTTCACCGTAGTTCTTTTCAATGCTCCGATCTGACCTAACGCCATAGCGTTTTGCCCAGGCTCAGAGGCATAGCCAGTACGCTGAAGATGCCTAAGGACAAGGAGGAAAGGGCGGGGAGGGCTGCCCGCAACGCACACCTAAAGAAGAAGAAGGACGACCACAAGGCTCAACACCTTCGTCATCAGAGGAGACTGGAGGAGCACCAGAGGGCGGCAGTTGCGTACCTAGATGATTTACACAGGGTATGCACTAGTGTATTAGCAAAATACTACCTTATATAGGATCTATCCTTATAAAAAAATCTTCATTGAATCCTAAAAAATCTTGGTATTCACAAGCATACCTGACCGCCGGGGAAGTTACGTCTTCTTCGCCCTCTGAGTCGGTGTCCCCCTCCTCTGAGTCAGACGATTCCTCGATGCTGGCGGAGCAGCAGAAGAACGATGCTGGAGAGCAGGGCTGGCGATGATGTCTCGACCACAAAGAGGGCCAGAACGGGCAAAGGAAGCGGTCCTTCATTGCCGTCCACCCAGGCTTCCGGAGGTCCGCCCGAGGCGGGGTCTTCTGCAGCCGCGTACCCAAAGGCTCAGAGGGAGAGCCAGAAGCCCGCCGGCCATTCTTCCGAAGGTCGTGTTACAATGGGGGCCCGTCGGTGCCTGACGCCCGGGCTTCTGCAGCTTGGTCTGAGGCGGGGACTTTGACCGTGGAAGGCATGGAGGCTCGGATGGAGAGCCGTGCATCCACTGCCTGACCCGCGACCCCAGCCTTTCCCCGAGCATCGGGTCCTGGGTGGTCATGCCTTTGATACCCTCGGTCGAAGAGGTTTCCCCCTTAGCCTTCTCTCCTTCTCATTGTTTGGGCTTTTTCTTTTTTGATTCAAACTTCATTCCTCGTCGCTTGCTGCAAAACGTACCAGCTGGGCGTCCTTGCCATGTTGGGAGCTTCGCCGCCTCCAGCCTCCGTTGCTCTGACTGTCGATCCAGTTCTGTTGCCGGCAGGGGACGCGGAGCCAATGGTGGAGGAGGCTCCTTCCCTTACGGACACCGTGGAGGTGCCTCGGGCATCTACACCGATCCCGACCGGTACGGGCTGGCCCCAGCCGTGGGGGCTCTATCTGAAGGGGGCGAGGATCCCCTCCCTGAAGCGGGGCCGATAGCTGCCAAAGTGGAGGTCAGCCTCGTGGAGTTGTCTCCAGAGGTGCCGCTAGTCCGGGAGGAGTCGCGGGGCCTGGCGGTGGAAGAGGCGCTTGCGGTGGTGGTTGCTCCGACCCCGGCTGTTGTCGATTCCCGTGATTCGGGGAGGGAGCTCCGGTCGTGGCTCTGAGCCAAGTCCCGCAGAGGTCAGAGCTTCCTCTAGTAGACCAGGGTCCCTCCGGTTCCAGTGGCGCGGCACGTCAGGAGGAGGATGTTTTCTTTTCCTGTTCCCGGATTGCTAAGGCCATGGAGCTGTTCGACTATGGCCGGGACCATCTCGTGGATGCGGCTCCACAGGTTTAGTCGCGGCGTGCTCCCAATCAGGGTAAGCCTCGTTCTCCAGACCGTTTTCTGCGCAGGTTTCCTCGGGGTTCGTTTGTTACCGTGCCGATGATTTTCTCTAGGGCAGAAGCTTGCTGAGCAGGAGCGGCCTCTTGAGGAATCCCTTGGTCACCAAAAAGCTTGTAGACGACGAGGCGGCGAGGTGGGGGGAGGAGGCCTAGAAGGCCCGAGCTGAAGCCGCAGTCACTCAGACGAAAGCAGGCCGTCTTGCTGATCTGGCTGCTACTGCCCAGTAGGAGGTCTTCTAGACGCTTCCGGCGAAGGAGGGTGTTGTGGACGTCTTTAAGGCGAATCTTGCTAGGGAGGTCGCCAAGGCGGGTAACACGGCGAGGGCCTTCCAGAGTGAAGCCGAGAAGGCCAAGGCTGCCTTCGCTCAGGCTTTCCAGGAGCTTGAGAGTAAGCCTTCTTGTGGCTAAGCTCCTGTCGCGCTTGTCTTTATTTTGTTGCTAAGCCTTTTATTTTGCTCCTCACTTGCAGTGGCGCAAAGTTCCCTTGTTGTGACGAGGAACCAAGTCCAACTCGAGCTGTGCGAAGCCATGACTGGGCCTCGAGGGAGGTCGCAGGGGCTCCTCATATTCATCATCATGTATTGCATATAGAGAAACATTTAAAAAAAAGAAAAGAGATAAAGGAGCATAGGAACAAATAAATAAATAAATAAAAGAAAATAAAAATAGAAAACAAAATAAAACAATTAAAAATAAAAATAAAAATAAAATAAAAGAAAAATAAAAAATATGGCCACCCCAAATTTTCCCCCAAATCCCCCCGCCCCCAAAATTTTCCCCCTAGATCTCCACACCATGCGAACTGGAGCTACCACCCGAGCTAGGATCATAGCCACATCCACACTGATTCCAGCAGCACCATTCATCGTAAAACCTCACGAAAACTTGCTAGAACTCGCAAGAACACATGCAAACTAATTGCTATAGGCTGCACTATAGGATTTGCATGCATCCACATCATCGCATCTTGAGTAAACTTGTGCATGATATTGGTTGCTGTATTGTTTGTATGGGGTAGAAGAACACGCTCAAGAGGCCGTCTATGAGGACCTTCAGCACCAAGACTTCGAGACGTTTGAGCAACACAAACCGCAGGAGCAAGGCAAGTGCCCCTTGACCATATTGATCCTATGTTATTGAACTATTTTGCTTGTGAAAACTGCATGCTCGTGTCAACTTGATGGGAAACTCTTTAGTAGGAGTTGACTAGTTTTGTTAGCCACCCTTGTTGTCGGGAAACTTGTTGAGTCAGGTATGATCGTTTTCTCTTTTGCATCACATCATTTACAGGATTCGGGAAAACTGGAATAAACTTGGTTAGCTACTGTACTCATAAAGATTAAATATGATGAGAACATGATGATGATAATGAGCATGGAATCGGGGAGATCTAGGCAAGTTTGGCTTGTGGTTATGTGTGAATGAAGATGGTGGGTGGCTTTCCTTAAATCTAAGGACCAGTTCATGCGAGAACATGCCAGGAAAATAGTGCCACCACAAGGACAAATATAGGTGCGACTTAGCTGACTAATTAGGTGTGTTGCTAGCTCGTTATGGACCATTGGATGGCGCGGGGAATGGGAGTCGAGGAGGACTGCCCTGGGAACTTCATGGCACACGAGGGGGCCTGTGGGCGGGAGAATGGAGATTCAAGTCTGCCGGTGAAACCTCAGTGGGTCCGTAGATCCTAGTAGCCCCTTTGTAAAGGCTATTTTGTGATCTCTTTGCCATACACCAATGGTTGTGTTGTGGCAGAATGGAGGTTTTTCTCTAGTCACCGACAGGTGATGAAATCACAAACATGTGGGTAAAGTGGTGTCACCTCTACAGAGTGTAAAACTATCATGATAGTCGTGCTTCCGGTTACAAGCATCTTGCCAACTTCATGATTAGAGACAAAACGTGGGATGGATATTCGGGTATGGTTATGGTATTGTCATTGGGACTGGTTTTGGAACTGGTTTTGGTTAGAAATATGAGATTGGATTCGGTTATGCGAATATGTGTTGATCATGAGAAATTGTGAATATGAGATGAATTTGAGAATGAGCATTGGCTGGTTGAGACTTGATAAATGATGAAGTAGGATGGTATGATGATGATGAATTACTTGATTAAGATGGGAATTAACTTACCTAGACATTATAGGATGTTTTCTCATGATTGTGAAATAAAACTTGCTTGCTGCAATGAACCCTTTTGTTTCCTACCTTGTTTTAAAATACATGTCATACTTTCCTGCACTTGGTGAGTACGACATGTACTCACCCTTGTATTCTCACATATAATTCAAAGCTATAGGAGAAGAGTACTTCAAAGAGCAGGTGGAATACTAGGCATGCGCACTACCGTCAACTGCCTGTGGAGTCGGAGTTGGAGCCCCATCGTCTTTAGTTTATGTCCACTGTCGTTTAGTCTTCTGCTGCAGAATAAGTTAGCTACTCATGATTGAGACATTGAGTTATTATATAAAGTACTTAAGCACTATTTTTAATGTGGCTGAAGTTCTAAATTCAGTTTGTGAAGTACGTGTGTATATGTGATGAACATCCTGGGCACACATACGCATCACTTGGTTCATTTTCAGAACCGGGTGTTACAAATTGGCATCAGAGCCACGTTGACTGTAGGACGCAAGCCTAGGTAGAATGGACACTCTAAAACATATAGGAACACCCCTCTAAACTTCTATTGTTAAAATTTTCTTGCTGTTGCACTTTACTTGTCAACTCAGTCCCTGCAAAGTGCTATTTTCAGCCCCTCTCTCTTCTTTTCTTTTGGACAGCCACACCCTCTGTTTTCTTGCTGAATAGCTGCTGAAATTTTGGGTTTATTTCTTTCTTCTCTGAGTTTCTCATGTCTTATTTATAGATGCCGATAACTAGGAGCACAACACGCATGAGAACTCGTCCATCGCAACGAGAAAGCACACTTAACACCATTGAGCTCTCCGATGGAGCGTATTGGGAGGAGGTGAAGATGGAACCTTGTAAGTTGTGAGACGCTTCGGCGAATGTCCACATCCACACATATTAGAGAGATGTGAGATGCTTTGGCACTTGTTCGTATCCTCATATAGGCTGAAGTTAATAAAAGAAGTTGCTTAGTTCATACACCTTGATGCATATAGTTGGGGGATCAATCTGAATTTCTATTTCCTACTCTACTCTCTCACAGATGTCGAGGGAAAATCCCAACCGCCACCGAAGGAACACCCGTGGTAACAACGAACCACATGAGGATGACAACGTGGAAGTTCCTGAGGATGTCAACCTTAGGGCTGATGCAAACAACCTTGAACATTTGATGGCTATGCAGAACCAGCTCATGCAAACTATGATACAAACGTTGAGATAGCTACAGGCCAACAACAACAACCCTAACCCCGCTCCTGCACCCCCACTGCCGCCACTGCCACCACCGCCGGCTCACAACAGATTGGGAGAATTCATGAGGACTATGCCACCTACCTTTGCACAAGCCAATGATCCTATGGAGGCCGATGACTGGCTGAAGTCTATTGAGAAAAAGCTTGCTATTGTTCAATGCAGTGATCGGGAGAAGGTTCTCTTCGCATCACACCAACTGATGGGAGTAGCCGCTGCTTGGTGGGACGCTCTTTGCAATGCTCATGCCAACCAGGAGACAATTACTTGGACTGAATTCAAGGAGAGTTTCCGCTCTCACTATGTCCCTGAGGGAGTCATGATCCTAAAGTGGCAAGAGTTTGAAAGTCTCGGGCAAGGGAGGAAAAGCGTGAATGAGTACCTCAACAAGTTCACACAACTGTCAAGGTATGCTCCAGAGGACGTTAACTCGGATCACAGGAAGCGATACCTGCTTATGAGAGGACTGAACAATGAAATTCAAGTCCAGCTGCTCAACAATGATTATGCAAACTTCCAAAAGCTTATTGACAAAGCTATAGTGGTGGAGAGCAAAATTTGTGAGATTGAACAAGAGGGCAAGAGTAAGATGCCATATCAATGACAGCCACAAGGAAGCAATGTACGACCCTGCTTCATGCCACCAACTGCACCATTCTATTGCTCGTATGCTTCTACTTTCCACCATGCAAATCCACCTCGCTTTAATCAGCCACCGCAGCAACGCCCTATCATGCAAGCACCCTATTTGCATATGCCTTCTTTTCCCCATCCCAACATGGGCACCTATGCTCAAAATCAGCCTCGCCTCAACCTTCCTGGTGTTATTGGCAACAAGGCATACTTTTCATGCGGAGAAACGGGACACTTTGCAAATCAGTGCCCCAAGAAAGGCCTTTGATAGCCGAGCAATGTACCCAAGCAGAACCCATGGCCGAATGGAGGAGCAACACAAGACAAGCGTGGACAACAGAACTTTGCTCGTGGCCATGTGAATCACGTCTTCGCTGAGAAAGCACAACAAGCTGAGGACGTCATGATTGGTATGTTTCTCACCAACTCCAACCCGTCCACTGTTTTATTTGATTTTGGAGCATCCCATTCATTCATCTCATCCAAGTATGTTGTCAAGTATAACCTGCCCATATCTCACATGAAACAAAACATGTTGGTTAATTCTCCCGGTGGAGAGATGAGGACTAATATATATGTCCGAAAGTAAGCCTTAAAATAAGGGGGGTTGACTTTCTTGCCAACCTTATTGTGTTGGATTCCCAAGGGGTTGATATAATACTGATGTTGTGCTTGCTTTCTTGTCAATCTCTTGGGAATCCAAGATGATAAGGTTGGCAAGAAAGTCTACCCCCCTCATTTTAAGGCTTACTTTCGGACATACTATATTAGTCCTCATCTCTCCACCGAAAGAATTAACCAACATAGTTTCTTTCATGTGGGATATGGGCAGGTTATACTTGGCAATATACTTGGATGAGATGAATGAATGCAATGATCTGGAATCAAATAAAATAGTGGCTGGGTTGGAGTTGGCGAGAAACATACAAATCACGACGTCCTCAGCTTGTTGTGCTTTCTCAGCGGAGACGTGGTTCACATTGCCACGAGCATAGTTCTGCTGTCCATGGTTACCTTGCATAGCTCCTCCATTCGGCCGTGGGTTCTGTTTAGGTGCATTGCTCAGCTGTCCAAGGCCTTTCTTCGGGCACTGATTTGCAAATTGTCTCGCCTCTCCGCATGAAAAGCATGCCTTGTTTCCCATGACATCAGGAATGTTGGGGCATGGCTGGTTTTGAGCATAGGCGCCCATGTTGGGACGGGGCGCAGGAGGCATAGGCAAATGAGGTGCTTGCATAACAGGGCGTTGCTGCGGTGGATGATTAGAGAGGTGGATTTGGCGGGCGGAAAGTGGAAGCGGACGAGCCATAGTGTGGTGCAGCTGGTGGCATGAAGCGGGGACGTGCGTTACTTCCTTGTGGCTGTCCTTGATATGGCATCTTCCTCTTGCCCTCTTGTTGAATCTCGCGGATCTTGCTCTCCACCACTATAGCTTTGTCAACGAGCGTTTGGAAGTTTGCATAATCATTGTTGAGCAGCTAAACTTGAATTTCATTGTTCAATCCCCTCATGAACAAGTACTGATTTCTATGATCCGATTTGACATCTTCTGGAGCATACCTTGATAGCTGCGTGAACCTTTTGAGGTACTCATTCACGCTCTTTCTTCCTTGACGGAGACCTTCAAACTCTTGCCTTTTAAGAATCATGACTCCTTCAGGGACATAGGAAGAGTGGAAACTCTCCTTGAATTCAGCCCGAGTGGTTGTCTCCTGATTGATATGAGCATTGCAAAGAGCGTCCTACCAATCAGCGGCTACTCCCATAAGCTGGTGTGATGCGAAAAGAACTTTCTCCCGATCATTGAACTGAACAATAGCAAGCTTCTTTTCCATAGACTTCAGCCAATCATCAGCCTCCATAGGATAATTGGCTTGTGCAAAAGTAGGTGGCCTAGTCCTCATGAACTCTTCCAATCTGTTGTGAACCGGCGGTGGTGGCGGTGGCGGCAGTGGGGGTGCAGGAGCGGGGTTAGGGTTGTTGTTGTTGTTGGCCTGCAGCTGACCCAACGTTTGTATCATAGTTTGCATGAGCTAGTTTTGCATAGCCATCAACCGTTCATGGTTGCTTGCATCAGCCCCGGGGTTGGCATTTTCAGGAACTTCCACATTTCCATCCTCATGTGATTCGTTGTTACCACGAGCGTTCCTTCGTTGGAGGTTCAAATTTTTCCTCGCCATCTGTGAGAGAGTAGAGTAGGAAATAGAAATTTTGATTGACCTCCCAACTTTATGCATCAAGCTGTATGAACTAAGTATCTTTTTTATTAATTTCAGCCTATATGAGGATGTGAACACATGCCGAAGCATCTCACATCTCTCCACGATGTGTGGATGTGGACATTCGCCGAAGGGTCCCACAACTCACACCAGCACACAAACACAACAATCATCATAAAATTCTGCACACCACTCTTATTTCAGCCTAATACGTCTAAGCGTTCCTATTACAACTTTATTTAATGGAAACCTAAACTTAATGTGAGAACCGGTACTGTTCTCGCCATGTGACGGGGGTGGTCCATACATGAGCACATGCCATGGTGAGTCGGCAGTCCATGTAGGGATAGATGATGCTAGTGCTCCATTTGTTCCTGCATTGGTACAGTCTTCTCCTGTTTTTCCAGCAAGTACAACTTCTTGCGGAGGTAACGAATCTCTTCTTGTGCGCTTGCATAGAGGTTTCCCAACTCCACGAGCAATCTCTGAGACTCCACGAGCAATCTCCTTGTACCATTCTTCCGATACGGGTGCAGCTCAAAGGTAGTGTTCTCAAGCTGCTCATGGAAGGTGTAGCACAGTCCGGTGAGTGCATCTCATGCAGCATCATCAATAGCTTCTGCCCTTTTAGCTCTCCATGTGGGTGCAAAGTGCCGAGTGACAACCCTACCGTTAGATAGGATGGTTACCTCAGCCTTCCACTATTCATGTCCGAGACGAGTGACTTTCTTGAGGAGATACTCCGGGTATAAGCTGCAGCGATCCGGGAACTCTCTAAGCTCCTTGGATATGTGTCCTCCCTCCATCCCGTCGGACCGGAATTCTTGAACTGAACGGTTGGCCCATTCATCACCTTCATCTCGGCCTTAGCAGGGGGTGGCTCCTCTTCGGATTCATATCCTTCCGACATAGCTTCATGAGGCTCCGCTGGATGTAAGCCTGCGTGAAATTCCTCCTGAGGTGCGTACCAATGCTTTTCTTCTTGTGGATCGTCTTCCATGTCATCTTTGATTGATTCTACCTCTTCCGGATCCCCTTCCTCATGCATAGAGCTACTGACTTCATCATCCTCATGGGGTTCCATCTTCACCTCCTCCCAATATGGTCCATCGGACACCTCAATGGGGTTAAGTGCACTCCCAAGTGGTGGTGGACGAGTCCTTATGCGTCTTGTGCTCCTAGTCATCGACATATATAAATAATACATGAGAAACTTTAGAGAAGAAGGAAATAACTCCAAAATTTCAGAAGCTATGAATCAAGGAAACAAAAGTGTTGCTGTCCAAAAGAAGAGGGAAAGAGGGGCTGAAAATAGCACCTTGCAGTGGCTGAATTGACAATTAAAGTGCAGCACAAGCAATTTTCGAAAATAGCAGTTTAGAGGGGTGCTCTATGTGTTTTAGAGTGTCTATTCTATCTAGCTTGCGTCCTACGGTCAATGTGGCTCTGATACTAATTTATAACACCCAGTTCCGAAAAATGAACCAAGTGAATGCATATGTGTGCCCAGGATGTTCATGACACATACACACCACAAACTGAATTCAGAATATTACCACGTACAAATAATGTTAAGTACTTTATTACATTGACTCATTGTCTCACTCATGAATATCTAACTTATTCTTGCAGCGGAAGACTCTAACAACAGCGGAAAATGACTAAGACAGCAGGCTCCAACTTCAACTCCACAGGCATGTTGACGGTAGTGCGCACGCTTAGTACTCCACCTGTTCCTCAAAGTATTCCTCTCCTGTAGCTGATGTATATGTGGGAATGCAAGGGTGAGTACATGTCGTACTCAGCAAGTGCGCGAAAAGTATGACATGTAGCTTACAACAAGGTAGGGAATAAAGAGGTTCATTGCAGCAAGCAAATTTTATTTCTCAAACATGGTAAAAAAAACTATTTCTAGGTGAGTTAAATCCCATCATAACCAAGTTAATAATCAACATTCCTTCATTATAATTCACCATTTATCAAGACTCAACCAGCTAATACTCTTTCTCAAGTTCATCTCATATTCAGAAATATTCATAACTATCTCATTTTCATAGAACCGAAACCAAATTCATTGTCATGACCCAAAACAGTTCCAAAATCAATCCCAATTACTATAGCCGAATAACCATCCAAAGTTTTGTCTCTAATCATGGAAGTTGGCCAGGTGCTTGTAACCAAAATCACACCTATCATAATAGTTTTACACTCTGCACAGGTGGCACCACTTTACCCATAAGTTCGTGATTTCATCACCTGTCGGCGAATAGAAAGAACCTCCATTATACCTGTACACAACCATCGGTGTATGGCCAAGAGATCATAAAATAGCCTTTACAAAGGGGCTACTAGAATGTACGAACCCACTCGAATCTCCATTCTCCCACCAACGGGCCCCCTCTTGTGCCATGCAGTTCCCAGGGCAGTCCTCATCGACTCCCATTCCCCACGCCATCCAATGGTCCATAACAAGCTAGCAACACACCTAATTAGTCAGCTAAGACGCACCCATATTTGGCCTTGTGGTGGTACTGTTTTTCTGACATGTGCTCGCAAGAACTGGTCCTTAGACCTATGGCAAGTAAACCACCATCTCATTCAGCAACATCCACGAACCAAGCTCGCCTAGATCTCCCCGATTCCATGCTCATTGACATCATCAAGTTCTCATGAGTGCAGTAGTTAAACAAGTTTTTTTCAGCTTCCCATGTCCCTTAAGTTAAGCGAAGTAGAAAGGAAAATGACCATACCCGACTCTTCAACTTTCCCGGCGACAAGGATGGTTAACAAAACTAGTAAACTCCTATAAAATGGTTTCCCATCAAGTTGACACAAGCATGCGAGTTTTCGCAAGCAAAACGGTTTCAAAAACATGAGATCAATATGGTCAAGGGGCACTTGCCTTGCTCTTGCTTTTCGTGTTGCTCAAGCGTCTCGAAGTCTTGGTGATGTAGCTCCTCGTAGATGGCCTCTAGAGAGTGTCCTTCTACTCACGACCACGCACATACAAAATTTACAGCAATCAATTATCATGCACAAACCTTACTCAAGATGCAATGAGATGGATGAATGCAATTCCTATGGTGCAGTTTATAAAAATCAGTTTGTACATGTTGTTGCATGTTTTAGTAGGCTTCCGTGGGGTTTTATGATGATCAAGGTTGCTGGGATCAAGTGTGGACGTGGTTATCATCTTGACACAATTTGTAGATCAATTCTACCGTCAAAAATTGACCAAAACTGTAACAGCACTGACTTTTGTAAAGTTTCGTTTCAACTTATGAAGCAAAGTTAAGGTGAAGAAAAGGGGCATTTTGTGTCACATGAAATAATGAACCCAAAAATGGTCATGTGAGGGAGTTAAAAATTCTCTTTAGCCCATGCTTAACACATGTTAACATGAGGAAAGAATTTCACTCCCCAAATCTCACGCATGTGCACATCCTTTACGAGTAGAAGATGAGGGAAATTTAAACGCAAATTTGAATCTATTAAAAAGATTCATATTCAGATTGTCTAAATGCATCCGAGTGAGTTCGCCGATGCATTCCTCAGGTATTCAAGAGCTTAAGTTCCAAATTTGGAGATTTTTGGAGCTCATCCACCATTTATTTGAAGGAATATTTGAGAGCACATTCAAATTCAAATTTGAATTTGGAAACTGAACCAAAATCTGCTCAATTTTGAAATCTGATTTCATATTCAAATTCATCATATCATTTTTGGCCTACCGCCAAGTTTGGTCAAATTCGGATAACGTTTGTGCAGGAATCTTAAAGGGCAGTGGGAGGATATTTGAGGTGTGCTGGGACCCACATGTCATCCACACACACTTCACAACCGCCTCTGTTTCCTATCGGTTGAACGCACGCCCGACAGCGCGCCGGCGCCAGCCCGTTGCTGACGTTCGCCCGGTGCCAGCTCCTGCTTCTAGACCGAGAGCTCGCCCTTATCGTGCCACAAAACCGAAGCGAAGTTCTCCACCTCCCTCGCTCTCTCGCTCGGCTTGTTCCCGCAAGAAACCAGTGCTGCTCTCAGTTCCTCCCGAGCTCGCCCAGCCATCCGAGCATAGATGCTCAAGCTGTCCACACAAAAAAGCAGCGCCACTTGTGCTCTACCATGCTATCACCACAACTCTGACGTTCCTAGCTCGTGTTGCTAGCAAAGCAACAATCGCCGCCGAGCACCGAAGAGAAACCGGCGGAAGTCACTTCGGTCCACCGTGGACAGCGAGCTACGAGCCTCTTCGTCGTCACTTCTCTACGTGAAAGAGGTGCGCTTGCATGTCCTGATCACGTAGCCGGAGGCTGTTTATGGTTTGCTAGCAACGGTAGCACGAATTTTACCGTTTTCCGAAACATAGTTCACCCGGGGAAGGCTTGGTCTCAACCGAAATTCGAGTTAACCGATTAACCAAAGACCGAGCAAGCTTCCCAAGACCTTCCTCATGTCCTAGCGGTCATCCTTGAAGAATATCAACAGAAACCGTTGAGGATCGGCTACGTTAGTGCCATTTTCCCCACCGCCGGCAAAAATCACCTTGGCTCACCGTCGAGGATGTAGTTGTCGACGTTTTCAGCCCCATAGCGTCTTCATTTCATGTTCTACACACGCCACAGATGATCTATGGCTAGAGAACCGAAGCTTTAGTGGAGGAATGAGGTTTTCCGACGTCGCCGAGGAACCCTAGCCTCCGCGGTCACCGCCGCGCGGGGTGTTCCGGCCAAAACGGATCGAAACCGACCTCGCCGTTGAACTCTCCGTGGTAAAAAACGTGGGGGCGGCAAGTTTGAGCTAGGACGGCAACTCGGAACATCAGTCCGGTGACCCTCGCCGGCGCACGCTGCCGCGCGCCACCGCTCGGGTCTCTGACGTGAGGTTGAAAAAGCTCTGCGTCATGGGGCCCACTGGCAGGCATTTGAACTTTTCTCTGTTTTCAGATTTCCCTTCAACTTTAAATAGGCACAACTTTGTGTAGGAGTGTCCAAAAATTGTAAAATAAATTTTGTTGGAGTCCTATCAGAGAGTACTATCCAGGGGTGCAGCCCAATATTTATGAAAATCCCTGGATTTAGCTCCTTAATTCATTTAATGAAAATATTGTAGGATTTATTCCAGGAGTTCTGTTATTTGGAAAATTCCAAATTTTGGGCAGGATATCCTTACAATTATACTTGAACTACGATAAAAATTTAAGAGGCATTGGACCTTATTTGCTTGGTTAAATGAGGTGTTAATTCTTTGTCTCTGAAAATTAGAAAACAGAACAGAGCCCATTTTCAATTTTTCCCCAAAACTTGTAAAATTATATCTTTGTGTAGGAACCTCCAAATTTAGTGATTCAAATTGGGTTATAATCAGATTGAAAAACTCTATCCAAATATGCAACCCAATTTGTATGAAAGTCAATAATTAATTATGGAAAGTTCTTTGAATATGTTAAGTAAAAGAATTTTAGAGGGAGTTTGGTTTATCCAAAAATCCTTAAATTTTTCCAGAATAATCCTTAGGATGTTATTGAACTCCTGTAAAATTTTCAGCTCATTTAGAGTTGATTTGTGTGGGAGAATTCATATTTCAATTTGCTGTGTTCAAATGAATACAGACATTTTTTCAGAGAATTCCCAAAATTTGAATACAGAAACTTTTTTAGAGAATTCCCAAAATTTGAAAATTCTTATGTCCGTTAGGAACTTAGCTATGGATATAATTAAACTCCTAAGGCAGATTTGTTTTCTTGATGTTCCTTTGCACAAAAGAGGCAACAAAGCCATTTTTGGCATTTCCACACAGCCGGTGTTCTTAAGAAGTTTAAATCTCTAAATTCTTTAACTGGCCTTATAACAACTTATGCATATTCATGTCGATAGTGTTCACGACGAAGGACTTCTACAGAGTGATCCCTTGACGTGTGGATCAGTTGAGCTCAGAAGGATCAAGGGATCGAAGATCACTAACTGCTATTATATACTAGTACCCTGCAAAACAGGTAAGCTCTGGTTTCCATTAGCCCTTCTATAAACTTTATTGTTTTGAGAACTTACATTGAGTATCCACTTTAATTATGCATTAGAGTCTTGTTTGAAAACCCAATTGCATAGCCAAGAAAACCCTAATTTTGGGCTTAGGTTTTTAAACCTTGAGTAGCCACTGCAATGCTAAAATAGTGTAGGATTCGGTACAAGTCGAGTAGTTGGAACTGCTCGCGAGAATAGACTAGAGGCACACCACTTGGTTAGAGATAGCAAATGGAACACATGGCAAGAAAAATGAGACCGAGCATGCAGAGTTACATGTTTAGGTGAGACGGGTCAGCCTTGCTGAGCCTATGTGCTCACGCTTGCTATATGAGTGGTTTTGCAGGTTAACATCGGTGCGTAAGAGGAGGTGTCCGGTGAGACTCGGAGACTTCCGAGTCGTTTGACACATGGAGAACCCAGCCGCTGCCGTATGACTTCATGTTGCTAGCGAGAAGAGTCCGTGGGCTGGACATCTTCTCGAATGCTTAGTAGATATGAGACGTGAGCTAAACTAGTCTTCCGCTGTAGTTATTTGATGTAAATTATTTACAAAGAATACTTGTAAGATTCCGCATTTGATTTATGTAATTCGTGTTTCTTATATGTCTGCTGTTGGGTGCCGTATCGCACGGCACCACCCAATGCGACGGACCGTGATCGGGTCCGAGCCCTCACAAGAACATGGTCTGTCCACACGCAGAAAATTCTGCTCGCAGGGGGTGGTGAAACCGGGTGCGTGGAAACAGCGGCGACGTGGTAAGAGGGTAATGAAGACCTACCTCACTTATTTCTCCTCTCTTCCTTGCGGCAGAACCTCCTTCCTTGCAATGGCAGCAGCGGGAGATTTTTTATGTAGAATTATAAGGCTGCGGCTAGGGCAGAACGTAGGGGGCTTCTTCTCCGGCAACGGCGAGGTGTGACGGAGCTCCAACAGCGGCCAAACTCCAGCTAGGGGGCGGCGACCAAGCCTTGGCAGCAGGGGAGAGGGGGTGGCAGCCAAAAATAGGGCTGGGGTGGCGGCTAGGGGGGTTATTTATAAGGGGGGGAGAGCTAGGGAGGCTAGGATTTTAGCAACCCAATTATCCAAGGGCTGAGATTTAATTTTAAAAGAGGTGGGAGCTAGGGGTTGGGATTTTATTATTTATTTTCTACCAATACCTGAGATTAATTGAGAAAATAAAAGCCCACAAAAAGCAAAAGGGGGGCGGCTAGGGTTTCCCCCCTTAATGGGCTGCGGCCAAGGGGGTGGGGCCCATTAGGGTCCCCCCCTAAGTGGTGCGGCCAAAATTGGGGGAAAATTCCCTCGAAATGTGGGGAAAATTCCCTAGGGGAATTTTGTGGAATTTAGGAAAAATCAGTAAAATTGGAAAAAAATTAGGGAAATTAGGGGAGAGCGGAATTTGAGGGAAAATTGGGGAATTTGGGGGAAAATTGGGGTGGCCAAATTTGGTTATTTTATTTTTTTTCTTTTATTTATTTTCCTTTTCTGTTTATTTTCATTATTTTCCATTTTTGTTTTCTTTTATTATTTTATTTGCTTCTATATTCCTCTCTTTATTTTCTTCTCATTCTAAATGCTTCTCTACATGAAAAATGTATGCAATGCATGGTAGTAATTTTGAGGGTGTTACACCTAGACTTTGCCATAGCCTATGATATGTTGGTAGCTAACACCCTCTTTAGGAAGAGGCAATCTCACCTTGTGACCTTTAGTAGTGCCCAACACTCTAGCCAGATTGACTTTGTTCTCACTAGGAGAAGGGATAGATAGGAGTGTATAGATTGTAAGGTGATCCCCGAGGAGTATGTTGTGACACAACATAAGCTTGTGGTAGTTGACTTTCGCTTTCACACATGTTTTCTGCTGGACAAAGGTGTCAAAATCACAGGAACAAAGTGGTGGAAGTTGAAAGGAGAATCACAAGAACCCTTTAAAAACAGGGTGATCATAGAAGAACCCTGGGCACAAAATGGAGATGTAGATAGTATGTGGGTGAAGATGGCAACTTGCATTAGGAAGGTAGCTAGTGAGGTGTTCGGTGTGACAAAAGGAAAGAAACTTATAGATAAAGACACTTGGTGGTGGAATGAGGATGTACAAAAGGTCATTAAGGAGAAGAAGTGTTACAAAAGTTGGCATCATGATAGAAGCGCAAGCAACATGCTTAAGTACAAAGAGGCCAAGAAAAGTGCAAGGCGGGCTGTGAGTAAAGCAAGAGGACAGGCTATGATGAGTTATATGAGAGACTAGAGACAAAATAAGGTGAAAAGGACGTATACTAGATAACAAAAATTTGCGAGATAAAGATGAGGGATTTCAATCAAGTTAAATGCATCAAAGATGAGACTAACCGCATTCTAGTGAAGGATAAAGAGATTAAGAATAGATGGCAGGATTACTTTATGTGAAATCCCAAAATTCTAGCAAGTGGAGCTGTAAGTCACACCGAGAAAATGAGAGGGAGTTTAATTTTTTGAATACAACGGTGTGAGCTCCAAATGCTAAGGTAAACGTGCAACAATGTCCAAACACGGAGACCTAAATCTACCATTTGGTTCTTCACACATCCACGGGTAGCCCGGCAAATTTTCAGCTCATTTGGAAAAGATTTCCTATTTGTTGGAAATAAAACGGGAGAAAATTTGAATTTGAATTTAAATCTCAGTTTCAAATTCGGACTTCACCGAAATTCAAATTTGAGTGCACCATTGTGTTGCTCACATTTCTTTTGGCATATCCTCCGAGTTTGATCAAATTTGGAGCTCGTTTGCTATTTTAAACGGAATTGGGGGATAAGAGGGGAGAAACGGGGCCCACGTGTCAGTAGACTTCAACCCGAAGTCTCCTCTGATTTTGACAGCACACGCGTGTGCGCTACCTCCCGAGCCGTGCGCTCAACCGACGTCGGCCGAGCACCAGCTCCTTCTCGCGGACCAGATCACCGAGTAAGAGTGATCAACACACTGCCGTCCCACGTGAGCCATCTCCGTCGCACTCCCCGGCTCTCCTCGCTCACACCCGAAGAAAACAGCCGCTGCCGACACCCTCTTTGTTCCCTGGCGACTGCCCGCTAGAGGCTTCTTCGTGGCCGATGGTCTACACGAAGAAGGTCCGCCACAAGGTGCTAAAAACGACCGTGCCACTCTCTCCTCTTCTCATGCACCGACGGTGGAGAATTTCTCCTATTATTGCTTCGGTAGTCATTGAACCGAGCCACACCAAAACTCAAAATTCATCGTAATCAATCCACTATCATGTGTGCCGAGCTACAAACATGATCTAGACACTCCCACGCTCCTCTAGGATCAAGAACCATCGAATTTTATCAAGTTTTGGTGTTGTTCTTCGAGAATTTTAAGCCGGCATCGATTTTGCCCCTAGGTTGCCGATGAGCCCCTATTTACAGCCACTTTTGGGCTGATTTGAGCTCATGCCGGTGATGAGGGATCAACCACGGTGCTCTAGGAAGAAGAACCGAAGATTTTGAGCCATTATAGTGTGCACGTGACGTTGCCGAAGTCGAGCCGCCGTCGCCGCTCGTCGCCGACCCCTTTCCGGTGGTCGGGGCCTCGACCGACCCCAGGGATGAGTCCCCCGTGCTCCTAAAGGGAGGGGCGGCGAGTTTGGAGCCGAGGGGAGGCCGGGAGGGCACTTCCGGTGAGCCTCACCGGCGCTCACCGCTGCACGCCGCCACCCCAGCCGCTGCTAGAGCGAGATTGAAGAAAAGGGGTGGGCCCCACCAGCAGCAGTTTGAATTTTTCCAATTTTGGTTCAGATTTTCCTCCAAATTCATTTGCTCATAACTTTTGATAGGAACCTCCAAAAATTGTGAAATAAATTTCATTGGATTCCCCTCAGTGAGTACTATCTATGGGTGCATCCCAAATTTTATGAAAATCCCTAGATTTGGCTCATTAATTCATTTAAGGAAAAATTTGTAGGAATTTTTACAGGAGTTCTGTTTATTGTAAATTTCCCAAATTTGGGCAGGACATTCTACCGAAAATCCTTGAACTCCAGTAAAAATTTCAGAGGCATTGGACCTCATTTGCTTGGCCAAATGCGGTGTCAATCCTTTATGTCTCTGAAAAATAGGAAAAATAAACAGAGCCATTTTCAGACTTTTACCCAAACTTAATAAATCCATATCTCTGACTAGGGAGCTCCAAATTTGGTGAACCAAATTTTTTTGGATTATATCTGTGAGTGCTATCCAGAAAAACAAGTTTCAGCTCATGAAACTTATTCTTTTTCCAGAATTAATTCCCTAATTTTAAACTGTTGGGAATTTTATCTGGAGAATTCTTTTATGGAAAATTCTGAAATTTTGCTAGGATGTTCATTTGAAAATCCTTGAGTCGCAGGAAAAATGTCAGATCCATCCAAGTTCATTTAGTCCCCCTAATGGTGTGATTAAGTTAACTGCCCTGAGAAAATTGAAAAATGTACAGAAACATTTTTCAGATTTTCTCAAATCTTGTTTAGGGCATAACTTCCTCTAGGATTCTTCAAATTACATGAGACCAACTCCATTAGAACCATCTCAAACTCTAGTTTCCATAAAGTAATGGTTTGAGCCATGAAAATCCCTGGAAATCCTTAGAAGCTCTAGTAATGACCAATTAGGCTTTTATTTGTGCAGAGCTCAAATGAGTTCTGATTCAAATAAAATTTGGTCAAGTCCCTGGTTAGGTTCTTACCAAGCCACCATAAAAACTTCAGAGCGAAATGGGATGTCTAGCTAGAGTTGTGGTCTTTACCTACTCAATTTAACACGTTGCATTTAAATTGACATATCGTTAATGTACTTACGTATAGTCGCTGAAGGCGAGGAGATCCCGGAAGTGTTGGACTTCCTACTTCCGGATGAGACGCTAACATCTGACCAGCAGAAACAAGGCAAGCCCCGGTTTGCATTGAACAAGATTTTAAAGTTTTGCTTTATATACACTTAGGGTGAAGTATGTATGTGCATTAGGTGTAGGATGGATGAAAACCCAAATGCATAACCAGATCATTCCAACAAGAGTGAGGGTAGTGTCTAAGTCCTCGAGTAGTTTATCCTCTGCTTAGTGTGTATAGACTTTGGTACAAGTCAAGTAGTTGGAATCTACTCGCGACTATAGGTTTCGGGACACACGGGATTAGTTCGAGTGATGCGACATCACTTTAGTAAGAAAATGAGACTAGGCAGGGGCTAGGGCGCAGCAAGATGAAGTCTTGTGGGTGCAGCCCTGTCCGTGTCGATTGAGGACCGATCCGTGTGCGGCCCACGCTGATCAAGTTTGAACGTACCGAAGGCATATCGGATATATGGGCCCGATAAACTGATGTAACCTATACCTCCAGGCGTCGAGGCATAACACACCAATTTATAGGTGTAGGTTGAGGGCAGTAAGGTGGAAATCCGCTAACGGGCATAGAGAGATGATCCGTGTAGGGAACCTCCTGTCCATTTGGGTGCGATCGGTCCGATATTTGGGCTGTTTCGTGAAAGGTTGTCCCGTACGACATCGAGTGAGAGTGCTGTGCAGCTCCACGGGTGGGCGTACGTGACGTGCTCTTCGGGTATCCCTGCAGGTGTATATCGAGTCGATTCACCGTCCTTCACGGTAATGAGTACCACTTGGTCACTGAGTCGTGACGTAGGTTAATATATGAAATGTTATGATTCAATATTGCTGTTATGAATAATTTGTATGGTTACATGTGTGCCACCAAATATTGCTCACTAAATTTCAGATTCCTGAACTGTTAATTTGTGGCTAAAAATGAACTAAGGATGAACTCGTAGGCGTGTCCGTTTGCTGCAATTTACTATCCTATCTTCATTATGACCTGCATGTAGAGTTTCATGTGTAGGAGCGTTGGTTAAGACTTGCTGAGCTATCGTGCTCACGGTTGCTGCTCTGAGTGTTTGCAGGTGAGGACTACCCCACGGACTCAGGGTACGAGTCCACCGGCGAGGGCTACCCTTCGTCAGGGACCATGGCTGAGTGGGAGCCCTACACGCTACGCTGAAGATGAGTGCAGCTAGTGTAGGTTGTCCGTAGGGCTGGACAACCGACTTTTGCTAGTTAGGTGGGCGTGAGTTATAAAAATTAGCTTCCGTTGTTGTAGACTCTGTAGACATATGTAAACGAAAAGTTTGTACCACTTTGTACATGTTCAGTTTGTTTTCGATGTAATACAAATGTTTCCTTATGGTGTGTGCTGTCGGGTGTCGCATCATGCGGCACCACCCTCTGAGATCCTGGGCGTGTGGATTCCGGTCCGCCACACTTTAATGGGCTATTCAATGATGGGAATGGGAACACTATGGTTGAGTTGGAAGACTCCTTTGATGACTCCAATGGACGGTTCGTGCGGAGGATACAAGAGTTTGAGGTTAAGGAGGCCTTAAAAAGGATGAAAGGAGGAAAGGCGCTCGGCCCTGATGATGTCCCTATTGATGTTTGGAGATGCCTTGGTGACGTGGCAATAGTATGGCGCACAAAGCTATTCAATCACATTTTTCAGTCAAACAAGATGCCTGAAGAATGGAGGAAAAGTATATTAGTACCTATCTTCAAAAATAAAGGATATATTCAAAGTTGTACTAATTATCAAGGGATTAAGCTTATGAGTCATACAATGAAGCTTTGGGAAAGAGTGATTGAACATCACCTGAGGAAAGTGACCAATGTCACTAAAAACAGTTTGGGTTTATGCCTGGGAGGTCTACTATGGAGGCAATTTTTGTGCTTCGTCATCTTATGGAGAGATATAGGGAGCAGAAGAAGGACCTACATATGGTGTTCATTGACTTGGAGAAGGCATACGACAATATACCAAGGTCAGTTATGCGGTGCGCACTAGAGAAACATAAAGTGCCAACAAAGTACATTACCCTTATCAAGGATATGTACAATAATGTTAGGACAAGTGTACGCGTAAGTGATAGTGAGACTGATGTATTTCCTATCACGGTAGGACTACATCAAGGATCAGCTTTTAGCCCATACATCTTTTCCTTAGTGATGGATGAGGTGTCGAAGGATGTACAAGGTGATATCCTTGGTGCATGCTCTTTGCCGATGATGTAGTGCTGGTAGATGAAACTAGGGATGGTGTTGATAAGAAATTAGAGTTATGGAGACAAACCTTAGAGTCTAAGGGGTTTAGAGACTTAGTAGGACTAAGACCGAGTATATGAGGTGTGACTTTAGTGGTGTTGGTCGTGAAGAGGGAAATGTTAGTCTACAAGGACGAATAGTACCCAGAAGGGAGTCTTTCCGATACTTAGGATCAATGTTACAAAGCAATGGCAATATTGATGAGGATGTTTGCCACAGGCTCAAGGTAGGGTGGATGAAATGGCGACAAGCCTCTGGAATCCTATGTGATAGGAAGGTCCCACAAAAGCTAAAAGGAAAGTTCTATAGCACGGTTATCAGACCCGCAATGCTCTATGGGGCGGAATGTTGGCCAACTAAACGGCAACATGTCCAACAAATGAGTGTCGCAGAGATGCACATGCTACGGTGGATGTGCGGGCACACGAGAAGAGACCGAATAAGGAATGAGACGATTCGTTATAGGGTAGGCGTGGCGCCGATTGAAGAGAAGTTAGTCCAATATCGACTAAGGTGGTTTGGACATATCCAACGGAGAGCTCCAGAAGCACCGGTTAACAGTGGAATTTTAATAGGTAGAGAAAATATTAGGAGGGGTATAGGACGACCAAGGTTGACCTGGGAGGAAGCGGTAAAACGAGATTTGAGAGAATGGAATGTATCCAGAGACTTAGCTCATGATAGAACAGTATGGAAAGTAGCAATTCATGTGCCAGAATCTTAGTCTTTTTTTCTTTTTTTTTCTTTTTTTTTTTCTTTTTTTCTTTTCTTTTTTCTTGCTACTCTTATATCTCTTCCTCTCTGTTACTTCATTAAAATATATATATATATATATATATATATATATAATTATTAGGTTTCATGTCTAGCCGACCCCAACATGCTTGGGATAAAGGCTTGGTTGTTGTTGTTGTATTTACTGAGGTAATATGGGGGCATGTGCAAGAACAGGTGCTGAGTAATCCAACACAATGTACAGTGTATGATGATATCCATGGGTACACAGCACCAATGAATCATTGCTTTGATGATAGTGCACCCGGTGTCATGTGTTTATTAATAAATTTACCTGCAATAGTATATCGATAAATCTCTTCTGACTGGACTTTCGGCACACACAGGACATTACTAATTTTATCTTGCTATCTTTTCTGTAGGATGTAAGAACTGTGCCAATATCTACCCTAACGTCTTTCAAATTTAGTAGGATTTTGGAAGGTTAAAAGTTTTCTCCCAATCGTCTGAAGAAATACTAGGTTATGTTGCTTTTTAAAATTTTATAGCAGTAGAGTAATGAAATTTTGAATATGTGCAGGTTGAGTTTATGCTTTCTGGAATGGGGAATTCAGTCGATGTGTTCCCTATGGTAATTATTTCATCTTCTGACGGAGCTTATTCTCATGGTTTTCTCTCAATATTCCTCCTTTATTCTTGATGATTGCACTGCTTGGAGAAATTCAAAATCAAGGAGGCTAAAATACAAATGTATAGTTCCCTTCTGTACCTCTAAATTTAAATATTAGGCTATCTGCTATTTCACTAAATGCTAACTTGCTATTGATATTTTTTTATCTATGGTAGGCGAGTGCACAATGGGAAAGAGGCAAGCAAAAGTCTTGGTATTACTGGTCCTTTTCAAACCTTTATACTGTTGTGTATTTGGTCTAAGTATCACATGTTCATTTTACATATTGCATTTTCTTACTGGAAAACACATGATACATTGAATTTCAGACTTTTAAATATAGACATTCTTTATGCAAAATCTGTCTGATTTTACAGGAAAAGATCAGAACGCAGATGGTGAACAGATATAATTCATATACAAGCAGCTCGTGACATATGAGGATCTCCACCATAAAACCTAAGCAATGGTAATGCTACTACAGAGAAAGATTTGACATCATTTGACTATATTTGGCTACCTGCACAGTGTCATTGTTTGTACAGAGGTTATACATATAGGTTGCTCCTCTTCCATGCCCCATATTTCATCTGTAAATGGCGTATAGACAGAAAAGTGATGTGGTAACCTGAAAAAGACACGCACCCAGTGCAGAACATTCAGAATGTAAAAACAAGTGCATATACACATTGTTTTTAATGTGTGGTTAGGCAGATGAATTCTGGGGCAAATTTCCTTTGGCGGTAGTCTGGTAAAATCACCAGCACATCTGCCAACGGAGAAGTTGTCCAACAAAGCAGCTCACATTCTCTGTTGAAATTCATCTGTTAGATATCTATTTAGATCTCTAAGATTTTTATTAAAAGAGTAAGATGTTCATCTGTATGACAAACAATGATAGTGTTAACCAACATCAGGCAAGTGCCCATCAGCCAAGTGCTGGAGTGTATTTTCTACTCACACGTGCCGCCCCAGCGTAGATTGGGCGCGCGAATGGGGTCAACCCAATCCACGTACCCCTTATGGGGAAAAATCCCTAGCCGCCCCAAGGAAAATCCCCCCCCCCCCAAAGGGATTTTCCTCTTCTTCAATTAATCTCAGCCCTTGATAGAAAATATTAGATTAAATCCTAGCATCTAGCTCCCACCTTTTCTCAAATTAAATCTCAGCCCTTGATTAAAAGATTTGCTGAAATCCTAGCCCCCTTGGTTATTTTTCCCCCTTATAAATAAAACCCTCTCCCTTCTCCTAGACGCCACCCTGCCCCAAAATTCCTGGCCGCCACCCCTTGCTGCCAATCTCTGGTCGCCGCCCCTGCTGGTGCCTTGGTTGTCGTCGTAGCTCTGCCCTGCCTCGCCGTTGCAGGAGAAGAAGACCCCAGCGCCCTGCCCTAGCCGCAGCAGCGTTCTGCCCCGAGGAAAAACCCTCGCTGCTGCCATTGCAAGGAGGTGGCCAGCCGCAAAGGAGGAGAGGAGGAAGAAGAGAGGTAGGTCTCCGTCACCCCTCTTACCACATCGCTGCTGTCGTTACAAACCCCGTTTCTCCACACCCTGCGAACAGGAGCTACTGCACGTAAGTAGATCACGCTCTGGTCTATGTTTTGACAGTGGAATTGATCTACCACTTGAGCTAGGATCATAGCCACGTCCACACTAATTCCAGCAGCACCATTCGTTGTAAAACCCAACGAAAACTTGCTAGAACTCGCAAGAACACATGCAAACTAATTGCTATAGGCTGCACTATAGGATTTGCATGCATCCACATCATCGCATCTCGAGTAAACATGTGCCTATATTGATTGATGTATTGTTTGTATGTACGTGGTCGTGAGTAGAAGAACACGCTCAAGAGGCCGTCTACGAGGACCTTCAACACCAAGACTTCGAGACGTTTGAGCAACACAAACCGCAAGAGCAAGGCAAGTACCCCTTGACCATATTCATCCTATGTTTTCAAACTATTTTGCTTGTGAAAACTGCAGGCTCGTGTCAACTTGATGGGAAACCCTTTAGTAGGTGTCGGTACCCTCAAGACCGGGTACCCCTGTGTGTATGAGCAAAACAAAACATACGCCAGCACGTATGCAGAAGACAGGGACCTAGCCTGCAGGTTGGGCCCAATCGCCAGCTAGGGAGCACTCATGAGAAGGCGTGTGCCCTAGGCCTTGGGTCCGATCACCTACAAAGGAGGGCACCAAGGCCGCCACGTGTCTTCAGGCTCCAATCCTGACTACCGGCCGAGGGTGGCTCCAGAGCCGCCACGTGTCCGGTAGTGTCGGGCCCGACCTTCACCCAGGGAGGGCTTAGGTGTTGTCACGTGTCTGGGACCTTCGAGCCACGCCCCATGCCGGAGAGAGCTCCGGAGGCGCCACGTGTCCTACAGCTCCGGGTCCGACCACTAGCATCGGAGGGCTCCGGTGCTGCCACGTGAGCAACGACTCCGGGTGTACCTTCCCGCTAAGGAGGGCTCTGGAGGTGCCATGTGTCCTACGGCTCCGGGCCCGACCTCCAGCATGGGAGCTCCAGTGCTGTCGTGTGTCCAATGACTCCGGAACCCCTCCCCCCCACTACTCCGCAAGACAGCTCTGGTGGAGACGCATGTCCCGGGGGCCAGCTGCCTGGACGCCACGCAGACAAGCAACAGGCAGATGGTCAGGGAGTAAAGAGGAAAGTGTGCTGGCAGTCCGCGCATTCAAGGTTCGCGCCTTCCCTAGAAGCATGGCGCCCGGCGCATGCCTCCATCTTCCGTCTGCACACCATTACAGTGAAAGACAGGGTGGCGAGGCGTGATGGCACAACAGTGCTGCCCAATGGCGCAGAGCCTCCTAGCAAAGCGAGGAGACGCGGCGACAAGACGGGTACTTCATCATCACCTGCTACCCAGTCAGAGGCGCCCGGCGAGACAGGCGGCGCGCCTTAACTCCACCGACAGTGACAATGCGTATAGCGGTAAAGACCCTAGCTCATGTATAGGGCACAGATAGCCGCGGGGCCACCTGTCGGGCCCCGGGCCACATTGTAACTGCCTCTGCCTTGGGCTATAAAAGGATCGGGGCAGCCACCATAGAAAGGGTTCGCAACGTCGCAACCCAGCCAACACACTCTCTCACACACTCAAGCAATAAAACAAGCACTCCCATGGATGTAGGGTATTACGCTACGGTGGCCCAAACCACGTAAATCCTCGTGTTCCTCTCGCCATTGTGCTCCGACCTTCGAGATCCACTAGCCCCTCCGAAAAATGAACCTCCGCAGGCTGCTTCCAAGCGGACCGGGGGAAGTGTCGTAGCGAACACTTTGATAATAGGAGTTGACTAGTTTTGTTATCCACCCTTATCGTCGGGAAACTTGTTGAGTCGTGTATGGTCGTTTTCTCTTTTTATCGCATAACTTACGGGATTTGGGAAAACTGAAATAAACTTGGTTAGCTACTGCACTCATAAAGATTAAAGATGATGAGAACATAATGATGATAATGAGCATGGAATCGGGGAGATCTAGGCAAGCTTGGCTTGTGGTTATTTGTGAATGAAGATGGTGGTTTGCTTGCCTTAGATCTAAGGACCGGTTCATGCAAGAACATGTCAGGAAAACAGTGTCACCACAAGGACAAATATAGGTGCGTCTTAGCTGATTAATTAGGTGTGTTGCTAACTTGTTATGGATCATTGGATGGCGCGGGGAATGGGAGTCGAGGAGGACTGCCCTGGGAACTGCATGGCACACGAGGGGGCCCGTTAGTGGGGGAATGGAGATTCAAGTCCGCCGGTGAAACCTCATGGATCCGTACATCCTAGTAGCCCCTTTGTAAAGGCTATTTTGTGATCTCTTGGCCATACACCAACGGTTGTGTAGTGGCAGAATGGAGGTTCTCTAGTCGTCGACGGGTGATGAAATCACGAACTTGTGGGTAAAGTGGTGCCACCTCTGCGGAATGTAAAACTATCATGATAGTTGTGCTTCCGGTTACAAGCACCTAGCCAACTTCCATGATTAGAGGCAAAACTTGGGATGAATATTCGGGTATGGTTATGGTATTGTCATTGGGACTGGTTTTGGTTAGAAATATGAGATTGGATCTGGTTATGTGAATATGTGTTACAAACAACAACATCCAAGCCTTTATCCCAAGCATGTTGGGGTCGGCTAGACATGAAACCCCATAATTATATATATATATATATATATATATATATTCCAATGAAGTAAAAGAGAGGAAGAGATATAAGAGTAACAAGAATAAAGAAAAAAAAAAGACTAAGATTCTGGCACATGAATTGCTACTTTCCTATGTGAATATGTCTTGATCATGAGAAATTGTGAATATGAGATGAACTTGAGAGTGAGCATTGGCTGGTTGAGACTTGATAAATGATGAAGTAGGATGGTATTGATGATGATGAATTGCTTGGTTATGGTGGGAATTAACTCACCTAGACATTATAGACTGTTTTCTCATGATTGTGAAATAAAATGTGCTTGCTGCAATGAACCCTTTTATTTTCTACCTTGTTTTAAGCTACATGTCATACTTTTTCGCACTTGTTGAGTACGACATGTACTCACCCTTGCATTCTCACATACAATTTAGTTACAGGAGAAGAGTACTTCGAAGAGCAGGTGGAGTACTAGGCATGCGCACTACCATCAACTGACTGTGGAGTCGGAGTTGGATCTCCATCGTCTTTAGTTTATTTTCGTTGTCGTTTAGTCTAACGCTGCAGAATAATTTAGCTACTCATGATTGAGACATTGAGTTATTGTAATAAAGTACTTAAGCACTATTTGTAATGTGGTTAAAGTTCTGAATTCAGTTTGTGAAGTACGTGTGTATGTATGATGAACATCCTAGGCACACATACGTATCACTTGGTTCATTTTAGAAACCCGGTTTCACACTGCGGCCCAGACACGAAGGTTTCTCAAAAAGAATATAGAAGTATAATCAGATCACTTTTGTATCTCATGGCATCAAGACCGGACATACAATTCAGCGTGCGTCTTTGTGCAAGATTTCAAGCTTCCTCATGCGTTTCACATCATCAAGTCGTCAAAAGGATTCTCAGGTATTTACATGGTACTCAAGAATTTGGCATTTTTCTTCCTTCTTCCTCAACCGTTACATTGAAAGCTTTTTCGGATTCTGATTTTTGGGTTGTAGGATTGATAGGAAAAGTACTGCAGGTGCATTTCATCTCTTGGTAATTCACTTGTTGCTTGGTCCTCTAGAAAACAAAATTCAGTTGCACAATTCACGACCATCTGAATATGTAGCTGATGCTAGTGCTTGCTCACAAATTTTAAGGATTGTTCAAACACTTAAGGACTACGGGGTTATTTAGATGGTTTTCCACTGTTTTGTGACAACACTAGTGCCATTTGCATTGCTAAAAACTCCATGCAACATTCTAGAACAAAGCACAATGACATTAGGTATCTCGATTTCTCCATGATAATATTGAAAAAGGAAACATTGTGCTTCACCATGTAGACACGGAACATCAATTTGCTGACATTTTTACAAAACCTTTGCATTTCACTCATTTTCATTCATTCATAATGAAATAGGGGTTATGCATCCTCATGGCTTAAATTGAGGGGGTGTTTTACAACTTGGGGAATCTATGTGAGAATATAAAATTAGAAGACAATATGAGCATAAGTGTTTCATACATATATGACTTTTTGATTCCTTTTACACGCTAAAAGTCCATACTACAATACTCGTGTCATACATGTTGTAGTTTTTGCCATGACTAGTAATTTGAAAAATTACTTACACTAAATCTAGTCATGATTGAACTTTCTTGCTGTTTTGAACTTGTTTCATGCTCATAAGTGCTCTTAATCATAAAAAAATAATTAATCAATAGCCCACATGTTGAGCTTTTATGATCAAATAAAAAATATGAAAAAATCAAAAGAATATACATGCATCGCACTTGTTCTTTTGAGATTGCTTATCATTGCACTGTGATATGAATTTAGAAGGGGTGAAGTATGACTAAAACCATGTCCTTAAGCTTCTGATTGTCAAATGACATAGGCTTGGCTTGGTTGGTTAAACGGCATATAATCTCTTGCAAATGTCATATGATCAAAATTTGGGCTTTAAATAATAATGAAAAATAAAAAATGCAGGAACATGTGTCATGATTTCAGGTTTTTGAAATAGTTGAGACAGGGAGATCATGACTTGCTTAAATTAAAATTACACTTGATCTCTAGCATGGCTTACACTACTTTATGTACTCATTGATGTGATAGTGTAAGTTACTTGATCGTATGACTTGGATGAGCTTTGTTTTATATGTATATGTCATACTATGCTCATAACAAATTGAAATTTCTCTTTTAAACCTTGCTGAATACATTGTCAAAGGGGGAGAAATATGTCACACATTGCACATTCACAAGTGTTTTTGCATTGCACATTCACAAGTGTTTTTGCACAATTCTTCTTAGGGGGAGTGAACATCCTTAGGGGGACAATTTTCGGGTTTCTTCTCATTTCATTTTTGATTTTCAAAATAGGGGAGAAAACTTTCATTTTGTCAAAACTTTTCATGAAATTTGAATGATCCAATGTTCGATTTCGTAGTGGTGTTGCCAATGCATTCATCAAGGGGGAGATTGTGAGACCTATGTACTGAATACATTGGCAACTATGTTAAAAGTGAGTATTTACATGCAAAATTTTGAATATATATGAGAAGTTCACTTAGGATTGTCCAAACTTATGGGAACTTGTTTCAGAATGTCCGAACTTGTCGCACACATGAGCTGCATGTGTTTTTTCACTTTGAACTGTCTGAACTTTTCTTTGTGTAAGGCATAGTGGCTGTTTTGGACTGTTCGAACTTTCTACGAGCTGAAAAAATTGTGCGGCTGTTATGTTTTTAACTTGCAATGTTTCAAAATTGCTTTTTGGCTTATGGGAAGTTTGCTTAGTATTCATTTACTAAGTTTCTTTGATATGTTTTAGCTGATCATGGTGGATATTATCTTGCTATGTTTGCAACATGCTTATGTGAGGTGCTCACATAAGGTGTTGTGGTTTTCGGACTAATGTGAGTCAAGTCGAGGACTTGTGCTCGGAAGATTTCCTTGCTTATTCATGTGCAGGTGTTGCTTGAGGTCAAGACATGGCTGGTGCCGGTTATCCATTGAACTAGTCTTAGGGAGGAGCTGAGGTTCAACAACCAAGTTCGAGAGGAATTGTGGTTGAGTTGATCGGGAGATTACGCAACATGTTTGGGTCAAGAACAATGCATATGAAGGCATCATGGACGTTTTGGAAAGTGTTTGCACGTGTGTCAGGTGTGCATGGACGTGGCAACATTGTTTCAAGGTGTGGTGAAGAGATATGGACGTGAATATATGGCCGGAGAGGTCCAACCAGCTGGATTGTGCCTCAGGCTGCGGCTGAGGTGGTTATCGTGTGTTTATGGAAGGTTTCGAGTTTGTTTTGGTTTAATTTCATGGTAGGCATGAATTTGAGCTGATTTATGAATGTTTGGGGCGTTCCTAAGGTTTTTGGAAGTTTTAAGATTGCTTCTATCTGCGTATGAAAGAGTCTTGAACAGTTATGGAAAGTTTCGGTTGAAACTGAGTAGGAATAGGAGTCCTAGTTTGAATTGGGTTGGCCTAAGCGCTGGTTATATAAGCAAGGGAGTCCAGAGCTCGTGAGGCACGACTTTTGACTGTTTCATTTTGTGTTTTTGATCAATAAAATGTGTAGTTTAGAGGAGCTTTTGTGCCTTGTTCGTCCGACTTGTTTTTGGCAAGTTTTTCTCGTCGAGTTTCTGGACAGCCAGATGTTGCTTTGGTGTTTCAATCATAACCTGTGTTTTACTGATCTAATTGCCGTAATTATTTTTGTGTTTTATTCAAAACTTGATTCTCTATCATCTGTGAAAATTTCACGGTCATTGGATTTGTATTTTTTAGGTTACACGAGTTGCTTTGCAGCGTTGCAGATGTGTTTTTTACTCGGGTAGAACAAATTGACCCTTGTTCGATCTTCTGATCATAACTTGAGTTTTACTCAATGAATTTTTGTGATTCTTGTTGTGGTGTCTCCGTGAATTGATTCTCTATAATCTCTACTACTTTTTTCATGGTTGAACATGTTTAGGTCGATCGCACACACTTGTTTCTTTTACAGATTGGTTTCTGCCGAGGGATTTTGTAGCTTACGCTGAAAAAGATTTAATCTACCATTCACCCTCCCCCTCTGGTAGCTTTTCACGTGCTCTTTGATCCTACAGGTATGTATTTTTGAGAACCTTCATGGTTTTTAGCTGTGGATAGCGAACACTAGGTCAGGAAAACAATGCGTCTTTTTTGTTCCTACGCTTCACCCGACCCCTAACTTTGAGAACTCTCCGTGGTTCTTAGCCGTAATTTACGAAGCGTGGAGGAAGTACTTAGAAATTTTTTTAAAATTTATTAAGGGTTTTGGTGGTCCTCGCCTTGATACAGTCGAGCTTGTCCACCAGGGACTTGCAAGTCATCCCGTAGAGGAACGCCCTAAAGAAGTCCGTGTCGACGACGTAGGGAAGCTCGTTGCACTTCTTGGATAAATGCCTGATGTATTGCCTCAAGGTTTTGCCGGGTTTCTGTCGGCACGCCTTGAGATCCCATGAATTTCCAAGACGCATTTAGGTGCCCTAGAAGTTACTGATGAAGGTGTCCTTCTACTCAGCCCAGCTTCGGATGTTGTCTGCCGGGAGGTATTCGAGCCAAGCCCGGGCGGAGTCCGCCAAATAGATGGGGAGTTATTGGATGATGAAGTGATTATCCGTCGCTCCACTAACTCTGCATGAGTGCAGCAAATTCAAACTGAATTTGAATTTCAGATTGCATAAGTGATGAATTTTCATTCAAACCACTCCACACTTTGAAGTATTCAAAAGTCAAATGGTCCATTTGTGGTTTGATCAAACTTCAAAGGGCAGGAGGATCCCAAAGTTTATGCAACAGTGAAAATTCAATTTGTGAGGACAAATTTGAAGAGGTGGGACCCACTGTCAGCCACACACAAGGAGGGAACCGACTCCAACCAAGCTACTCTGTTTCCTGTGGCGCTCCCGTGGACGCCACGGCGAGGAAGCGCTGCCAGAACCTGCTTCCGGCCTCTGACCAACGGCCGACGTCCCCAGCCCCCTTATCTTCACCCCCGGATGCCCACAGGACCATTTCACCAAATACCGACGCTCTCTCGCACAGAAAACACACGCCACAGTCACCGCTCACCCAAGCTCGCACCCCCACCGTCGACCGGCCAACACAGAAGGTTTCACGGTGAGCTGAGGCCATAAACGGGATCGCCTGCACCCTCTCGACGTCCTCGACACCTTGGCACAGGGTTCCCGGGTTCCTCTGAACTGTGCCACGACGATCTTCTTCCTCGACTCCGAGCAAAGTCGCCGGTGGGATTTCTCGATGCCCGGCCGAACCACAGCTTCTCTGGCTCGAACCAACTGTCACAGAGGATAGCAACTGACCGTAGCTCATCCTCCTAGACCCGGTTAAGCAACCTCAACGCCGGTGAGCCGGAATTCCAGTTTTGCCTTCGGCCGCCGAGTAGAACAGTGAGAACCAAAACAGGAAATTCACCCCGACCACTTGATCATCAGATTTTATGGTTTAGCTAGAGCTAGGATAGCACCTTACGATCATCTAGGCCGAATCTTAGCAAAGATCATCCATCCGGTGAGCGTAGCACCGTGTTTTCACCGCCGCCGGTGAAAAAGCCTCGGATCACAGGTGAAGTCTATATTCCCGGCGATCTCCGGCCAAGAGGGGGGGCACGGTTAGATTCCCCATGACCGAGTGGTGTTGTACGACCCCTCAGTTGGTCGTGTTATCACCATCGGACACGAGCTTAACTCCACCGCCGTCGTCGCCAATGGTTTTTTCCGGCGATGCCGAGGTGCGAGATGGTGTCCACCGTGTGTACCACAATCTAAGGAGCGTGTAGGAAGAAGCCGCTTCGAAAATGATCCCCTGTAGGCCGAGAATGATCTGCGCTAGTGCCGCTGTTCGGCGCGTGCTCGCGCCGGCGGGAGGTAGAAGATGCTACTGTACCATGGGCCCCAGGTGTCAGCAGTTTAAACATTTCGAATTTCTTTTTCAGTTTTTCCTCAAAAACTTTAAACACCCATAACTTTTGATAGGAATGTCCAAATTTGGTGAACCAAATTTT
This sequence comes from Neostapfia colusana, assembly GCA_030760725.1. Taxonomy (NCBI): domain Eukaryota; kingdom Viridiplantae; phylum Streptophyta; class Magnoliopsida; order Poales; family Poaceae; genus Neostapfia; species Neostapfia colusana. The sequence continues at coordinate 65,030,840 of JASWHV010000001.1, forward strand.
GTTGGATTCCTCTCTTTGAGTACTATCCAGCAAACCAAATTTCATTTCTTGAAACACATTCTTTCAAGTATTAATTCCCTAATGTTTAAACTGTTGGGAATTTTAACTGGAGATCCACTTTGTGGAAAATTCTCAAATTTTTCTAGGATGTTCATTTTAATATCATTGAGTCTCATTCCATATTTTAGATCCATACGAGTTCATTAAGTCCACTTAGTTGTGTGATTAAGTGAACTGCCCCTGAGAAAATGAGAAATATACAGAAACATTTTTAAGAATTTTCTCAAAATTGTTTAATTCACAACTTTCCCTACGATTCTTCCAATTACATGAAACCAATTCCATTAGAACCATCATAAACTCTAGTTTCCAGAAAGTAATGGCTTGCTCCAGGAAAATCCCTAGAAAACCTTAGAAGCTCTAATTATGGCCTGTTATACATTTATTTGTGCAGGGGCTTCAGATGAAATTTGGCCATGACTCTCTTTAGGTTGTCACCAATTCACAGTAGAAATTTCAGAGTCAGAAGTGATGTCTAGCCAGAGTTATAGTCTTCACATTCTCAATTCAACACATTTGCATTTGAGTTTGACATGCATTGTATTTCCATTTGGTGTAGTCGCTGAAATTGAACAAGCCCCGGAGATAATGGATTGTATCCCTCCGGAAGAGACTTTAGTCGATGACCAGCAGCAAGGCAGGCTCCGGTTTGCATTAACCGTATTTACAAAGTTTTATTCTTTTACTCACTTTATGAGTTAAATGATTGTGCTTAGAGTCGTGATTGAAAACCCAGTTGCATAGCCAAGAGAAGCAGGGGGTTTGAGTCTAAGTTTTGAACCTCGAATAGCCACAGCAATGCTCTAAATAATATAGGATTCGGTACAAGTCGAGTAGTCAGAACTACTTGTGAGAATAGGCTTAGGGGTACACACTCGGTTAGTGAGATAGATCATGAGACAAATGACATGAAAATGAGACCGAGCAGAGAATAGGAGCAGCAGGACTTTGAGGGCCTGTGATGCTATAGCTCTGCTTGTGTCGGTTGAGGACCGAGCAGTGTGCGGCCCTGTTGAACAAGCTAGAACTGTACCAAAGACATACCGGTTATATGGCAACAAGAAAACCGATGTAATTCAGGTAGCTGGATGTTGAGGCATTGTTTGTCGTTCAAAGGGGTTGGTTGAGAGCAGCAAGGTGTAAATCCACTAGCGGGCACATAGGTTGCTCCGCGTAGGGACCTCCTGCTCGGGACGATAGGACCCGTTCAACACTTGTTCAACGAGTGAAAGGTAGTCTCGTACGACGTCCGGGATGGTTGTTGTAGGCAACATCGAGTACGGGCATACGTGAGGTGTTATTCGGGTAACCCTGCAGGTGTAAATCGATTATAATCGCCGCCCCTCACAATCATGAGTACCACTTGTTCACTGTACCGTGACGTGGAGAGAACATGCTAGTTGTCATGAATTAAAGTTGCTATTTTGATGTAGTACTTGGAATGTTAATGATGTGCTCTAGATTAGAGCAAATCAAAGTTTCTTTCCAACCTTAGGCAGGAAACATAGGAGAAATGTGTTTCTTGTTTGATTGAGGATTTCCTATGATTCCTTAGCACAAGGTTTCCATTTCACTTGAGGCTAAAACTTGAAAGTAGGATTCAAATAATTAGGCAAGTCTTTATGCAAAGCTTTTCCATTGTATACCTAACTTTCCAGCATGTAGCATTTCATGTTTAGCTTTGACGGGTGAGTCTTGCTGAGCCTTTGTGCTCACTGCTTGTTGTTGAAGCGTGTGCAGGGTTTATGAAGAGGAGGAGGCTCCCGAGGAGGATACGGGTCCCCTAGAGGGAACCACCGTCGAGTAGGAGCTGTGCATGCTGCCGTGTTAGTTGGGTTGTGTGTGTGCTAGCGAGGACACGTTCACGGACTGAACATGAACTCTTTTGCTTAGCCTACGCCTGTGAGAGTAGGCTATAAATGGTATTTTGTTGTAAAGTATGTTGATACACATTTCTGTAATAAAACTTAGCTTCCGTTGTATGTCTTTTCATGTGTGTTATTCGGTGTTGTATATCGCAACACACCTCAGTGAGATCCTGGATGTCGGGACCCCGGGTCCTCACAGTATAAAGTCTTTCCTATTTTCACTGCATCACTCCATTTAGCAACGTAAATTCAAAAATAAAGTATGAACACTGACGCTGGGTGGAAGAGTTTAAGTGTATAAAATACAGTGACCATAGGATGAAAATCATGCGGTCTAGGAGAGATTTTTGCATATTTGACTTAAAGGTTGTTTACATCCTAGTCGTCCTCAGTATCTAATTTCTATTTTGGGGCTTTCGTTATATGTACTTATGTGTTGGATATTTTGTTGAGTTTATGTTGTCAAGCATTCTTTTATGACTATGATATGTGATACTGATTGCTATAAAAATGTCTAAATTATAGAGAAATTACTGTCATTTTTTGAATTAAAATTATAGTCAAGCTGTTATTAAAATATTATAAAATTTATTTAAATCATTTCTGAAATATCAATTGAATAATATGAACAATGCTGAGGTTTTTGATGTAACAAACATGGTCATTTGTACAAATTACATTGATAAAAATATGGTCAATAGCATAAGAGCAAATTTCTCCTTTTATTCCAAACTTAACACCATTAAATGATCCATATAAAATAGAGTCAATCTAAATGTTTATTTTGAAAAAAAATAGGACATATGTATAAAACCTAAAAAATTGGGCCAAATGTGAATTTTTGCTTGAAAATAGGGTTAAATTCCTAATTGCTCTAAAGATCTATTGAACTTGTGAAAACAGGGTTAAATTTCTAAACGTGAACTTATATATGGTTTATTACAATGTAAGATTTATGACAATTAGAGTTTGAAAAATCAAAAAGGTATGAATATTTGATAATTGAGAAAAAATTATGAATGTGACTAATATGTGTTTTCCAGCATCCTATCTTTTCAAGTCACATGATCTTAATGATTGTCCACATAAATGACTGCAACCTTTATCCATAGAGTGAGATTGTAAGATTGAGTATTCATGATATAAGTTTAGGTCAAGTAATGATCAAGGCTGAAGATAACGTAGTGCGAAATATGTGTAATCACTTGGAGCATTTATTATGCTTAAAGTACATAGAAAAAACAAAACTATCAAGAGGGGTTGAATTGTTTCTCTTAAGCCACACTAGTTGTAAAAGAGTTTGAATGGTTTTTAGTCATTAAGGGTTAGAGTGACATTGGAGATGAAGAGAATATATATAAGATGACTAAGTTAGAAGTGGATAAGTTATAAGTGGATTCGAGAAGATTATCAAAAGTTTTAGTTTTAAAGGAGTCACCGTAAGATACAATTGTAGTCATTGTATGATGCCGTGAATCGAGAAGAATTTGTCGAGAGAAGAAAATGATTTTGTGCAGAAGGATTAATGGAGCCACCGTATGATACAGTGATGTCGTTGTAAGGTATCGGTGACTGCTTGGTGGGTTAAGACAGAGAGGGGAGATCTCTGTGACAGGAATAGTGAAGTCATTTTAGGATATATAAGTATCACCTTATGGTTCGACGAGTGTCTTACGGATTCATAAAGAGATGATTTATTAGGCAAGAGATCGAGCCACTATAGGAAACGATGAGGTTACCGTACGATACGGTGATTGTAGACGATTTCATATGGTGAGTAGTCGTCATTGGATTGCATGGTGACCTAGTCATTCAATAATTAATTGAGAAGTTTGAATACTTCTGATCATCGTATGATATGGTAGTTTGATCACCGTATATTATACTGGATACCATAGAGCTGTTTTGACTGGATAATATTTGGCAGCAACTAGTTTCCACATGATTGCCAATATATAGCTGCTCCCCTGTCCCTTGTGGGGGACTCTTGGCATAGTTAATGACCAGAGGAAGCTAGTGAGAGGGAAGGGAAGCAAGAGAGACACTGGGGCTAGAATAGTGAGAATATTTAGTGCTTCAGAGACACTTGAGCAAGGCTTGTGAGAGTATTTAGTGATTGAGAGAGTTGCAAAGGGCATCCTTTCACCTCTAGAGCTAGTGTGACTTTAGAGTGGCGTCTTATCATGTTAGTTTTAGTCTATAGCAAGACCTAGACCAGTTAGTAATCGGAGTTGAGCTTCCACTGGTGGTTGTGGTAGTATAATTCACCACGTTAATACGTAGTTCAAGCCCTCCACTTAAAAGAACATCACTAGTGAGCGCTCATGTCCTCACTTGGATGAGGAGACATGCCCGAGGATCTGGCATCATCGTCATGTGGTTGGAGAGTCCTAATCTGATTAGACCAATATGGAGTAGGGGAAGGTTTCATTCTTACAATACCACAGAATAAATATTGTGGATCATTCTATAACTCTTTATTACATGTTTTACATTTGATACTTGCTTGATATTATCACAAGACTTGTTGGATTGAATCTATTGATCTTATCTTAAACACTAGTATGTGTAGAGTCCTGACTCATTAGTATGTATAGAGCTTGATCAAGTTGAGAAGTTAAATTGAATAGGTCTTATTAGATTTGTTGAACCCCCTGATTCACTCCCATTCTCTTGGTAGTTCGTGATCCTACATAAGCTAAAACTCACATCTTGATCCTAGCATCTACTCTCTCACCCCCCTTTGGCACGGCGTGCTAAAAATGGTAACTCTACAAGCTCGGGGTCGAAAAAGAAGGTGCAGTGGTGCCAGGAGAAGACTGTTGAGTCGCTTGTGGAGGTTGTTGCTCCGCTGACTAAGAATGCTCCAAAGCTGCCAATCCACGTGCTCAAGTGTTGGCCCAGCACGTATTGCTCTTAACTTTGTCATGTCGCCCATTTAGCCTGTAGGCCTGAAAACCCATTTGATCCATGTTGGAGATGGGTTGATCTCCGACTCGGGCGAGGTCCAACAGACCAACCCGAGTCCATCTGTCTCTCTCTCCCTACGCGCCTAGATAGGAGGCGCCAACCAACTTGTGGTTTAGATCCCCCTCTCACGCCCGCGCATATATAAGGGGTAGGCAGGGCACACGAATTAAATGAGGTTCATCGTGCCTATTCACGCCCAAAAACACCCATCTTTTGTGAACCAATCTAAGGCGACAAGAAGTGAGGGGAAGGACCTCAACTCTGCCGCCATAGATGTCGACGCCATGAAACAAGTGCGTCGTCGTCTCTACTTCGGTCACAATAATATGACTTCTACATCTACACCCTATGGTGGGTTGTATTCTAATTCTCGTTCTTCAATATTCAAGAAATAGTTAGGACTTAATTTATCCATATGAATCCCGTAGACATAGTGCTTTAGCCGATCCTAAGAACATTCAATGGCATCAAGAGCCTACTAAACCACTAGATTTTTTTGGGATTAGAAATTTTGTTTTAGATCCATTCAGGATTTTAGTATATTAGATCCATGGCATGTAAAATTAAGTGAAGAAAGAAAAATGAGTGTGGTAAAGTAAGATGCACAAACAGTAAGGAAACAACAAATGAATAGTAAGAACAAGATATCATAAGAATTCAAGTAAGAACAAAAAGGAAGGAGGCAGGGGTGCAGGGCTATTTGGCCTTGCCGGAACACCTCGACGGAGGGATGCTACCACATAGGAGAGCGAGTGCCACCGGACCTTCCCTCTCCTCACCCTCTCTCAAGTATTTTCTCTGTGGTGGCTGGGAGGAAATGAAATTTTGGGTTCAGGGGGATGGGGCACCCAGCCTTTTTATAGGCCCGAAAATGAAGCCTAGCCATCAGATAAAAAGGGAGGGTGGAGATTCATTAGGGTTAGCAACAGCCGTATTTTAGGGCTGGCCGAGCTCCTAGCCCAGAGGCACATCCGCCTCCACCTCTTATCGGGCAAGCAGCACGAAAATGGGTGCGCCACCGAGCTTGTCAGGCGCGGCCAGACCCAAACTGGCAATCCCTAATGGGTGGCAGTGGCGCAGCCTGACTCGCTGCCCAAGCGGGTGTTGGGCTGCGGGCGCGCCTTAACGGGTGGCGGCAAGGCACGCGCGACCCATAGGGGCGTGGCGGCCCAGGCTATGCCAGCACCGCCTGCTAGCAGAAGCCCACAGCCACCACACGCAGCACAGTACCGCGGCAGCCCCTTAGCAGGCACGCGGGTGCGACCAGCCAGGGTGCTGCCCAGCATGGGTGCGCAGCCCAGGTGTGCGCAGGCTTGTTATTCTGAGGCTGGGCCGAATGACATGGCCCGTTTTTAGCAGTCAGCATTAATAAAAGAAAACTCTTGTGCTAACCATGGGGCTCAAACCCACGACCACAAGGCTAAGAGCCTTGTGCTTCACCGACTGAGCTAGACCTCCTGTTGTGCTAAAGTGCGGGCTTCTCTTAAGTGTCCTTAAATTTAATTTCACATTTGGGCCGCAGAGAATTTAGTTTTCGGCTGAAAATTATTTTTGTATATTATCAGTTTAACATTAGTTTACCTAATGTTTTTAGTATAATTATTTTCTGTAAAATAATTTTCAGCCATATTTAATTTATTAAGTTTGATGTTGTGGATAATTAAGTTACATTAAGTATTTTGTATGCTTCTAATTAAGTTTCTTATTTTTATAATTAATTTTTTTTTGAGAAATTTAATTAGGAAGTTTTGATTAAGTTTGCTAATAATTAAGTAATAGTAATTTTGTTAAGCAGCCAACGTGGACAACAAAATTGCTACGTTTTCAGTTTGAATTTAAGTTATCTCATGGAAATTTTATTGAGTAGCCAACGTAAAAATTAAAAGTTGCCATGTTTAAATATTGTTTTGAATGTTGTGTTTTGTTGAGTAGCCGAGGTGAAATATAAAACGCAATGTTTCTATTAGATTAAGTTTATTTAAGTTCATCGGAAATTTTGTTGAGTAGCCAACATGAAAAACAAAATTTCGCTATGTTTTGAATGTTGTATTTTGTCATGTACCCATTGTGAAAGACAAAAGACAACATTTCTGTTTGGTTTGAGTTTTATTATGCATTTTTTGTATGTTTATGCATTTTTTAGCCCAAAGGTTCCTCCGCTGTTTCCTCGGCACTGAGTTATATCTATGTCATAGAGCCCCTCAATAGAGGGAACTACAACTCTTGGAGAGAGAAGTTGGAGATTGCGTTGGCAATCTCGGAGATCAATCTTGCATTGTCGACTCCATACCCCACTGAGCCTGAGGTTCCTGTTGTCCGTGAAGGAGAGGATGCTGACTCCTTCAACACCAGGATGCAGGAATATATCAGAATTAAGTACATAAACGATATAAATCATACAAAATGGAGTCAGTCAAACAGAAAATGTTTGATGATAATTAAGAGCTCTATCGCTGAGACCATTCGGGGAGCAATCCCTGAATGCAACACTGCTACTGAGTATCTCCAGAAGGTGGAGAGTCAAATCACCGGCTCTTATTAAGAGGCTTGTCGCTGAGAAATACGCTGGAGGTGGTGTGCGTGAGCACATGCTAGGATGAGGAACATGGCCTCTAGGTTGAAACCTATGGATATAGGGCTTAACAATGAGTTCATTGTGCATCTCATCTTTGCCTCGCTTCCTACGGAATTTGAGGCGTTCGTCATCAACTATAACTCTTAGCTTGAGCGATGGAGTATTCAAAAACTTATGTCCATGTGCGTTTAGGAAGAACAACTCATTAAGTCCTCAGGTAATGACTCCATCAACTACGTTAAGGGCGAAGGTAAGGCTCAGAAGAGTTATTTTAACAATAACTCTTCTAAGCAATCTTTTAAGGCACATGGCACTCCACGTAAGTTTGATGATAAGGGTATGGCACCTCGGCATTCTTCTCAAAGGGATGTGAAGGTGGATAAAGATCAGTGCAAGTTCTGCAAGGAAAGAGGTCATTACTAGGAAAACTGTGTTGAATTTCTGAGATGGTGCTGTAAGAATGGTAATGATTTCATTACTTTTGTTGATAAACCCCTGTTTTTAGATTATTCACAATATACTTGGTGGATTGTCTAAAAGTCCCCAAAACATGTACATGAATAAAACTAAGGTTTGAGTTCATATGTGTGGCAAAGACATGAAAAATGGGACTTCCTAAAATTTTCTTCATGCAAAGTAATACATGGATGATCATCCAAAATGGGGCTCACATTTTTATTTGAAAGTGTTGAACCAATAAGGATTTAAATACCTCTTTGCATGTAGGTTTAAAAATCAGATTTGAAATTCAAAGTTCACACAAATGGTGGCCAACACTTTGAATAACCATGCAGCCCTAGAGTTGGAAATTTAGGAATAAGTGGATGACAAACTTTTCATTTGTAGGGTGGGCTCCAAAAAGGAATTATGGAAGCATTTTCCAAACTCCAACCAAATTCAAATTTGTCATGCAAATTCTAACTGAATTTGGAGAATTCAAATTCTAGCCCACCTTTCAAACTCAGAATTGTGGAATTTGGGAGGATTAACTTGAGGAGATCTTTTAGAGAGGAGAGAAGCGGGGGACACACATGTCATTGAGCTGGAATTGAAGACTTGCACCCTAAGCATAGCCCTGTTTTCAGTTCAACCGAGCTGTTTTCACTGTGGCGCCACCGAAAAGCGGCTACCGCCGCCTCCTGCAAGAGTCCCCCACGTGCTGGCGCCAGAGGCGGTTCGCTCGACGTGATCTTTCCCTCAGACCGAGCAAAGGCTCACTTGCCTTCTCCTCCTCGCGGGAACACCGAGCAGAGCTCGTCTCACCTCCGCTGTCTCAGCCTGATTGGGAAACGAAGGAAACAACCGCGCTCTCCCCTCCACGAGCTTCTAAACAACACCCCGAGCTCAGCCTCCACCTCCCTGAACCAGAAATCACTGAGCTCCGGCCTCCTCTGCCCGAGAACAGCCTCCACAGCGGCGACCTAGCTCCAGCCGACGGTCGGGTGCTCGTGGACAGCCCTCCACAGGGGTTTACAGCTGAGCGATCACGGCTACGGGAGCGCGCTGTTGTGGTGCTGCTCTCAACCGAAGCTCGAGCCAAACCGTGCAGCATCAACGACGAATTTGAAGATTTTGCTCCGGCGAGTTCAACCCGAGCAGCCGGTATGGTTTCTTCAAATTTCTGCTCTCTGATCCTCCTTAGGTCATCAAACTTGGCACACACGAGCTGGACTAGCCGGCGGTCATTTTCCTTTCAGCATCCCTAGCACGAAATCACCTCGGAGCAGAGAATTTTGAAGTCTCCCGAGCGTGTTCTTCGCAGAACCAATCGTGCGCACGATGCGGACCCAGTTGCAGCTGTTTTTGAGCACCTTTGAGGCCTTGTCGAGCTTCCTAGATGTGCAATGGTACTGTAGAGCTAAGTGGTCGATGTTTTGGCGGGCTGGGAACCCCGGCCGACGGTGCCGAAGTTCAACCGAGGCCGCCGCACGTCGCCGAGGTAGCTCCGGTCACCGGCAGCCTAAACTGATCCCACAGTCGTGTTCCCCAGCCTCAATAACGCCCTGGCGGTGAGTTTTAGCTCGTGTGGTGGCCGGCAGCGGCGATCCGGCGAGGGGCAGTTAGCTCCGGCGAGGGGGAACACGCGCGCGCGAAGGGCCGGCCGGAGGAAGAAGAAAGCCATGGGCCCCGGCTGTCAACGGTAGAAAAGTTTAAATCTGGGATCGGTTTGTGGCCGGATCCAGTGTGCTGGCACGCTGAAGACCTGTGGCCCGGAGTGGCCCATTTCTTATTGGATGGGATTTAAATATCGGGCCCAGTAGAATTTGCAGTAGAAAAACAATTCCAGAGATTGCTCAAACTTTGGAAATTCATATCTCGGTGTAGGAATCTCCAAATTGAGTGACTCCAATTGGGTTGGATTCATTTTTCAGATTTCTATCCAAATATGAACTCAGATTTGTATGAACGTCAATATATAATTCTAGAAATTCTTTGAAGGTATTCTGAAAAATAATTATTGAGGGAGTTTGGTTTATCCAAAAATCCTCAAATTTTGCCAGAATATTCTTTAGCATATTGTTGACCTTATAGAAAATTGTCAGCTCATTTGAAGATCATCTGAGTAGGAATTTGTTAAATACAAACTGCTGTGTTCATAAGAGTCCAGAAACATTTTCAGAAAATGTTTCCCATTTGTAAAATCTATTCTGGGCAATTCTTAGCTTCAAAAATCATAGGAAAATTTATGCAAGCTCTCTGAGACATACTTGAAATTGTAGTTCACTAAATTGGGCATGAAAATGCACAGTACTCCAGAATTAATTCTTTACATAGGAATTCTTAAAGAATTGTTCTGGGAGAACTACTCAAGTAAAAGGGCTGAATTTTGGACCAAATTACTTTCATGTGACCAAGAACTCACATGTAAATTATCAGCTCAATTTGAGCCCTTGAACTCCCTGTTCTTATTCTCCATACTTATGTATAGGTGAAATACATGAGAGACATTGTGAGAGTTATAGAGAACACAAATTGACTCCACATTAGCTGCAATTTGGCAAGGTAAATCCCTAGGTAGTATAGAACCTGCTGTAAAAATTTTGAGGCTGTTGGAGTTCTTGTTCTTCAGTTGCATTCAATTCTTTTCAGCTCATCTATTATGTTCTTTAGGGAAAGTAGTTAGTGTATAGCTAAGACATTAAGATCAAGTAGATCAGTTCTATTTCTTTGCACAACAGAGACAGACCAAGCCATTCTTGGCTTTTCCACACAACCTCTGTTCCTAAGAACTCCATTCTATAACTTCTTTCCATTACATTCTATAAAACATGTGCATATGCATTTTAATAGGAACCACAACGAAGGGGATTCAAAGGAGCGATTCATTGAAGTGGATCAAGCTCCGGAGAATCAAGGGTTGATCAGCAAGGATACTAACTACTTATATATACGACTACCCTGCAAAACAGGCAAGCTCCGGTTTGCATTTAACAACTGTTAAATTTTGGTTTTGTATTCACTTTCGGTTAAGATATGAATTGTGCACTAGGTCTAGTGTTTGATACTGCTCTTGCATAACCAAATGAACCCATGGAGTATTGGGTAGGTGTCTTTAACCGTATAGAACTGCCATGTTTAAGTACGGTTCGGTAGAAGTCGATTGGTGAGATGCTACTCGCATGTTCAGGAACAACAGGGGCATACGGGATTGGTTCAAAAATGAATTAGCAAGTTAAAGTTGAGACTGGAAGGTTGTAGGGGCAGCAGGACATAGGGGCCTGGGTGCTATAGACCTGTCCGTGTCGGTCAAGGACCGATCCGTATGCGGCCCTGCTGAACAAGTTTGAGTTGTGTACCGGACTCATGCTGGTATTATGGGACCCAGTAAACCGATGTACCTCGGAAAGCTGTCGTTGGGCCTTTTCGGGTCGCCTCAGGAGAGACAGCCGGTGTGCAGTATGTGGGGAACATTCTCATGACATCTCATGTCGGCAGGTGTACCATGAGAGTGGCTACTGTACGGGGCGACTTGATCGATTCAACGGGGGTGAAACGGGGGAAAAGCTGCCACATACGACGTCGGTGATGGTTGCTGTAGGCAACATCGAGTACGGGCGTACGTGTCGTGTAGTCCGGGTGTTATTGATTCGAATCACCGTCGCTTGCGGGATGGACAGAGCATACTTGTTCTCACAGTTGTGACGTAGTGAGAACTTGCATGAGAAAGGAACTAATCACATTGGTTTGAAGTTTCATACTAGGTTTGTATTGGATCTTGAGGAATAGGCTAGGGCAAACTCGATTCTTTTATGCCATCAGCAATTTACATCGGGAGAAAGCGTTATTTGTTTGATTGTGGACTCCCGATGTGGCGTGCCCAAGGTTACTTAAAATTGCTACAAATAATACCTGAAAGTAAGGATTCACTTTTAGGCAAGTTTATTATGCATGATGCCATCCTACTTTAGGTTCATAACCTCACATAGAGTTTCATGTTTAGAGTGACGGTTAAGTCTTGCTGAGCGTTGTGCTCACAGATGCTATTCGAGTTGTTTTGCAGGTTTGACTTCATGCTTATGAAGGGATGCCAATGAGACTCGGGAACCTCCGAGTGGTTACTCAAGAACATCCTCACAGCTGCAGATTGTTCTTCGTGTTGCTAGTAAGAAACGACCACGGGCTGGACTGTTTCTTTGCTGCTAAGTTAGAAATGAGTCGTGAGAGTTATAGTCTTCTGCTGTAGCTTAATTTGAAATAAGTATTTGTAAAACACTTTTATACACTTCCGCAAATGATTTATGTAATGTGATGTGTTACATCGACCCGTCTGCTGTTGGGTGCCGCATATCACGGCACCACCCAACGAGGTCCTGTGTGACGGGCATGACTCCTCTCAGCGTGGTATCAGAGCTGCGGTGGGAATAGCACATGGATTGAGCATCATATTACGTTAAAAACATAGGATACGGCGAGATAACGGTACTAGGCCCACAGAAGGACTACTATAGCATATTATGAAGGTGGCAATCTAACCTATTTGCTATGTTGGAAAATCGTGCATCTCGGAACGTTCTATGTCTTGGAGAGTGCACGTAAGCGCTGTCCACCAGTGCGCATAAGCTGAAGGGTGGAGCCCCACAGGTGGCAGGTAACCTGAACCGCTTTAGTATCCTCTACGACTCTTCATGTCGTTTGGGGTATTCGAGCAACGCCCTTCCCTGGCGTGCTAGAGGCAAGTATGGGAGACCCCGTCACATGGTCCGTAACATGAAAACGTAGCTCAAGGCGTGTTTGGCTTGAGAACATCTGGGCGAGTGATGACGGCCGGGTGTATGAACTGTATGGATATCGGGTTCGGTGTGCAGCCGAACCTGATGATTGAGTGTGTTTTATGTATGTAATAACCACGAAAACCTTAGTGCGTATAGAACACGTTTGTGAGTGACCGTTTTAGTGCCACCTAAGGATACGTATATGCCGGTGTAATCCGGTTAGGTTTTTCTTTTGTGAGGCAACGTAGTACCGTCATATATCTTACGGTGCATCGCCACCGTGGTACACTGAATAACTTTCTTTCCTTTGAAGAAATCATTCATGAATAACTTTCAAACTAAAAATGGATGTGGAAAGCACATATTAGTTACTGAGCTCTTCATTTGAACTAAGCTTCAATGAAGAGACTTGCTAGGCTTCTTTTGATCTCAAAAACAGAGTGCTCTGTTCTGGCAGGAATTTTTGCTGGATTTTGGCAGAGCATAACTCTGAGTAGATTGACCCAATGGAGGCGTATGATACAGTTCTGGAAAGGTTTTTAAGTGCTCTACAACTTTTGTGTATACCTCCAGAGCAAAATCAGACCCCAACTTGGTTGAACGTCCAGAGGAATGCAAACTGTTTAGAAGGAAGAACAGCTGCAACCTTCTCTGGATGTTTCTTTAAATTGGCCATAACGTTCTGTAGAAAATTTTCTAAGGGTCATATGGCACACCATTGGAAAGGTTAAGAAATTTACAACGATTTTGTAGTTCATAGTTTGTTCAGAATTGTACTCCATTTTTATGTACAACTGTGATGAAAACAGCCACATACAAAGGAGATGCTGGAAAATTTTATCCAGAAATTCTGTCAACTTTGAACAATCATAACGTTTGATACAGAAATGATATTGGGCCATATGGGTACTCGTTGAAAAGATACTGAAGTTAAATTTAACTTTGGTATTCAACTTGAGTTATTAAAATGCTTCTAACCGGATCAAAATCTGGGTTAAGTGCAGAAAGGTCTGTTCTGTGCAGAATAGGGGACTGAATCTGTTGGTTTTAGGAAGATGTGTAAACATGAAATTTTGTTATGCTTTCATAAAGTTTTAGCATGTTCATGTTTTACATACTTTCACATACTGCTGAGATCAAGTTCTGATTCCCCTCAAAATTATTCTTTTGCAGTATGGTGTGTAGACATTCTCCGAGTAGGGCTGAAGGTTCTCGCCGCGACGGTGATGACTCGACTCCACCATGGGCACCGCCATCAATGGTATGGGCGGATGTCATGGCTCAGATGGTCGAGTCAAGTCAAGAGAACACAATACTACTCCAAGCCTTGGTACGACAGGGCTTACTCCAACGTACACCACAGGTCGTTTCACCTCGGAACGCCTATTTGGACTTCTTGGCGACAGAACCGCCAATTTTCACGGAAGCCAACGAACCAGTGGAAGCTGATCAGTGGCTTCGGGTTATGGAGTCCAAGTTTGGAGTGTTTGAGTGTGATGAATATCAGAAGACCTTATTTGCAGCTCAACAGCTCCATGGAGCCGCCGGAAATTGGTGGTTCACTTATCTCGCCACCGTTCCGGAAGACCATCAAGTGGAATGGACGGAATTTCGTGAAGCATTCCGTGCTCGTCACATTCCTATGGGTTTTATCAAGGCCCAGCAGCAAGAATTTAGGAACTTGAAGCAGGGGGACATGAGTGTTCTCGATTATGTCAAACGGTTCAACCTTTTGGCACAATATGCTCCTGCTTATGCGACGAGTGAAGCTACAAGGTGTGACTACTTCTTCTATGACCTGAGTGCCATATTAAAAGATAAGTTGGCTTTGTTCAATCAAGGCAGTTACACTGAGTTGATCAGTGCTGCCCTGCTGCAAGAACAAGCGACACTTGAGTGTCAAGCAGAGAAGAGGGACCGGGATGATGTGCAAGAAGATACACTAGTTGTTCCTCGTAAATACCATGCGGTGTATCACACACCATCCGATGAACTATGGAAGGCACCAGTAAGATCAACTCAGTACAGATTACCTGCTCAAGAATCATGTCTTTAAGCAACACCCGTGCCGCAGCAACGAATGATACCTGTTGCATCATTGCTGCAGCCAAGTACATCAACTTCTCAACCACAAGTCAACGAAGAACCGGGGAAACCTCTGTGTTCTTATTGCCACCGTTCAGGGCATTTTAGGCAAGAATGCCGTGAGAAGTTGTTGAACACCAGACAACCATCATTATCAGGTGGTATGCCGCCACCTTCTCAAGTGAATAACAGCATTGCAATCCGGGAGTGTGCTACATCTTGCTATTGAGGATGTCTAGGAGGGAGCACCGGTGTTAGCGGGCATGTTCACTCTCAAAGACGTGCCCGTGCTTGTACTTTTTGATTACAGTGCAACCCACAATTTTATCAGCAAATCATGCGTGGATCAGCACCAATTATCCACCAATACTTCCACAATGAGTTATCTTATACGTTCACCGGGAGGAAATATCTCTGCTAATCAGATTGTGTCCCGAGCAGCTTTGTGTTGGGCGGAAAAATATACCCAACATCGCTGGTTATGTTGGATAGGCAGAAGATAGACATAATCTTGGGGATGTCTTGGTTAAATCGTCACGGTGCCGTTCTCAATATCGGTAACCGGACTGTCCAGATTGACACGCCGATTCACGGACAGCACACGCTGTTTTTAGACAGCGAAGACCCAGATATGATAGAGGCCTACCACACGGAAGCGCTTAAACTTGAAGATATTCCAGTGGTACGTGATTATCCCAACGTGTTTCCCGATGATTTTGTAAAAGCCCAAGAAAAGGGACTTGTAAAAAAATTTTATGCACCTCACAACACAAAAGTTTTGTTGTGGGTAGATTGTGAAATATTGTGAAGAGCAAGTGACCTCCCTCAAAGGAGTGAGTAGAAGGGAAAGCCTTCACTTTCACAAAGTAGGGTTTCTACACTTAAACATGAGAGGTTGAGCTCACCCCTAGAATTTAAACAGTCTTGGGAAGGTTCAGTCCAAAGCTCATGCAAATTCAACACTTTTTGAGGCACTTTTGAGTTATTTCAAAAAGAGGCCAATTTGAGTGTAAATTCAAATTGCAGCAACTTTCATCATCCAAATTCAAAAGTTAGCTCCATATCTACACTCAGCACATTTTTCTGAGTAAACCCACCAATTTCCAGCCCCATTGGAGCTCATCTTGTCAAGAGTTAAATTTGCTAGAATTCAAAACTGAATTTGAATTTCAGTTTGAATATGAAGCAAACTTGACCAAACAAAGTTTGAATTTGAGAATTCAAATTCAAACAAAGACTTGGGAGCTAAGTCTCACATTAAATTGTGAGTAGCTGGTGGGATAATTAACAAAAACAGAAAAGAAATATTAGGGGAAAAGGAGAAAGGGGGAGGCCCACAGGTCAGTGGCACAATGGAGGGGCAGTCGGTTGCTGCAGCCGACCCCGACTTCGCGCGCAAGACAGTGAACGGCGGCGAGCCACCGAGGCAGCGATCGGCCACCTCACAGTGCCAAACCGCGGCTTAAAGGCCAGCGCACAGCCCACGCCGCCTTCCTCCTGCTTTCCAAACGAGAACCCCCCCCTACCGAGTTCCTTCCTCGTTTCCGCGCGAGCACAGAAACGCCGCCCTTTCTGATCGCCGGCGTCCGGCCAGCACAGGCGCGCTCGTGCCCGACGAGCCATACAAGAAAGGACCGCCTTAAGGTGCTGACTCTTCTAGTCCCTACCGTTCTTCATTTCATGGGCTGTCGAGGGAGTATTTCGCCGGGAAAGCTTCGGGTGTCTTGAGACCGAGCTCCCACAAAATCCCAAAATTCGTGGGGGTTAGCTCATCACTGGGCAAACCGAGTCATGCACACGCTCTATACACGGCCACGACCACCTAGGATCAAAAACCAGTAAAAACCGTGGGCTAGGTTGACGGTTCTTTGAAGTTTTCTGAAGCACAGCCGATATCCGGCCTAGGTCGCCGGTGAGGTCATAGTTACCGCCGTTTTCACGAGGATCGGTGTCCATGTCCGGGACCAGCAGGTGGCAGCGGAGCTCCCCGAGCAAACCGCATCGAAAAAGGTGCGTGGGATGCCGAGTTAGACGTCGCCGGTGAGCTCCCGGCCGCTGTTGCCGTTGGGAGCACTGTTCCGGTGGTTGTCAAGTTCTGGGGAGGGCACCACCGTGTTCCTCAGGCCGAGATAGGCACTGGCGGCGAGATTCAGCAAGCTCCGAGGACCGGAACCCGTCTCCGGCGAGAGCTCCGGCGAGCTTGGCGGCGGGGTCGCGCGGGTGGCCGGAGGAGGACGAAGGGGTAGGCCCCACGCGTCAGCGGCTGGAAATAAAGGGGTGGGATTCTCTGTGGTCCGGGATCCAGTGCGGCCGCGCGGGAAGGAGTCTGTGGCCCCGTGTGGCTCGGATCCAGCGGTCGACACGTGTACGTGGACCCACCCGCAGGATTTAAACATTTCTGGAATTTCCAGTTTTAGTGCAAACTTTAGAACCCCATAACTTTTGCTAGGAAGCTCCAAATTTAGTGATTCAAATTGGGTTGGATTCATCTTGCCTAGCTCTGTCCAGAGATACAACCCAATTTGTATGAAACCCATTAATTAATTCTGGAAAATTCTTTAAAGCTTTTCAGCAAAAGAATTTTAGAGGGAGTTTGGTTCATCCAAAAATCCCCAAATTTTGCCAGGATGTTCTTTAGGACATTAGTAAACCCCTGTAAAAGTTTCAGACCATTTGGAGTTGATTTGGTCAGAGCAATTCAAATTTGAAGGTGCTGTGTTCATTTGAATGCAGAAACATTTTCAGAGAATTTCCAAAACTTGGAAATTCAATTCTGGGCAAACCCTGACTCCAAAAATGCTAGGAAAATTCATGCAAACTCTATGAGCTATAATATAAATTGTAGTTCATTAAGTTGAGCATGAACAGGGGTATTACCTCAGAATTAATTCTTCCTTGCTGATTTGCCAAGAGAATTATTCTGAGCAAACCACTCCATGAAAAGTGCTAATGTTTGGTCCAGAGAGTTTTCTTGTGACAAGGAACTCACACAAAAATTCTCAGCTCCATTGGAGCTCTAGATCACCCCTGTCCTGTTTACCCACTTAAGGGATTAATATGGAAAAGGGGGGAAAACCACTTAGCATTTAACCATGTGATTAAGTCCAAGCCAAACCACCAACACCAGTTCATATTTAAATTCTTAAACAAAGTTCCAGGTATTAGAGGCTGGTTATTAGAACCAATAGTATAAGTCTTACTCTAAACTCACTTTTACATATAAATTAACATGTAGTATTTCATTAACGTGTAGCCGTTGAAGAAGAGACTCCGGAAGTGCTGGACTTCCTCCTTCCGGACGAAGAACTAACTCCTGACCAGCAGCAACAAGGCAAGCCCCGGTTTGCATTAACCCTTTTTAAAAGTTTTACTTTGTATACATGTGTCATATGAAGTATGTATGTGCATTAGGTATCGGATGAATGAAACCCCACTTGCATAACCAAAGTTTCCTAAAAGAGTGAGGGTAGTGTCAAGGACCTCGAGTAGACAGGCTATGCTTAATGAGTCATAGGACTTCGGTACAAGTCGAGTAGTTGGAATCTACTCGCGAGATAGGCTGGGGACACACGGGTTCGGTTGAGTGATGTGAGATCACTTTAGTAATGAAAATGAGACTAGGCAGGGGCTAGGGCGCAGCAAGGGAGAGTCTTGTGTGCGCAGCCCTGTCCGTGTCGATTGAGGACCGATCCGTGTGCGGCCCTGCTGAACAAGTATTGAACGTACCGAAGGCATATCGGATATATGGGCCCCGATAAACCGATGTAGCCTAAACCTCCGGGCGTCGAGGCATAGCACACCGATTTATAGGTGTAGGTTGAGGGCAGCAAGGTGGAAATCTGCCAACGGGCATAGAGAGATGCTCCGTGTGGAGAACCTCCTGCTCGTTTCGGTGCGACCGGTTCGACGTTTGGGCTGTTGGGTGAAAGGTTGTCCCGTACGACATCGAGTGAGCGTGCTGTGCAGCTCCACGGGTGGGCGTACGTGACGTGCTCTTTGGGTTTTCCCTGCAGGTGTATATCGAGTCGATTCGCCGTCCCTCGCGGTGACGAGTGCTGCTTGTTCACTGCGTCGTAACGTAGACTAATGGATGAAATATGTTGATTAAATGATGCTGATTGATATAATTGTATTGCTACATGTGTGCCACCAAATACTGCTTACTAAATTTCAGATTTCATGAACTGTTAACTTGTTGCTAAAAGATGAACTAAGGATGAACTTGTAGGCGTGTCGTTTTGCTGAAATGCTACCAACCTATGTCTTGGTATACCTCATGTAGAGTTTCATGCTTAGGTTAGTCGGTTAAGCCTTGCTGAGCCTTCGTGCTCACGGTTGCTGCTTAAGTGTTTTTCAGGTGAGGAGCCACCCACGGACTCGGGGTACGAGTCCACCGGCGAGGGTTACCCTCCGTCGGGGACCACGGCTGAGTGGGAGCCGTACACGCCGCGCTGAGCTGAGACGTGCAGCTAGTGTGGGTTGCCCTAGGGCGGGGCAACCGACTTTTGCTAGATAGGCGGGCGTGAGTTGTTTAGTGTAGTCTTCCGCTGTGTAATAGAACAATAATTGTAACTGAAGTTTGTACTTATTTGTACAGTTTCAGTTGTTTTTCCCATGTAATATATTGTGTTCTTATGACGTGTGCTGTCGGGTGTCGCATCGCGCGGCATCACCCTCTGCGATCCTGGATGAGCGGATTCCGGTCCGCCACAGCCTGGTATCAGAGCTGCAGTGGGGATAGCACAGTACTAAAGGACTGCATTATGGGAAAAACTTAGGTATACGGTGAGGATTCGGTAGTTGCCCAAGTAAGGACTATATTAGCATAGTTACTTAAAGTGGCAAAGACTAACTTATGTGTTATAATTCTGAATTTCAATTATGTAACGACGCACCTACACTCTGGTAAGTGTGGTAAGGAACGCCACCGAAAGCGGTTCAATTTCGGTTAGCTCTCCCTGACGAGGAACGTGGTTCAGGGATTGATCTCACAGCTTGGTGTGAGATGTCAATATGAATCTCTTGGACTCTTCATGTCCCTGAGTTCATATGAAACGCTGATCCCTAGCGTGCATTAGGCAAGTAAGTGGAGACCCCATCGCGTGGTCAGTAACGCGAGAGTGTGTTCGTCTGGAAATAGCCCAGGAGGACATACACAGCGCTTGCCATCGGCGTGCCCTGCAGGGCAGTAGGTGGTATCTGTTGGGTTGATAACATTCCCAACCGTGACGACCCGTTCATGGCATACTCGGGTTCCCCATCGTGTGGTGTTGAAACACGATCACGTGCCTTGAGACGTGACTTAGCTCAAGGACGGCCGTATGGAAATGATACGGGCGTTTGTAATTACTTCTAGATATGGAACTGCCTGAAATGAACAAACTTTGAGTGCACCATTATTGTGTGGTTTTCTGCAGGTACTAACCACGTATGTATCCGTGTAGAAAACGTGTGCGAGAGACCGTTTAGTGCCACACTTGAGACGTATATACCGGTATGAACCGGTTAGGATTTTCTTTTGTAAGGAACGTAGTACCGAGGCATTGTAGGCATATGCATGAGTATAATGATGACAAAGAATTAAAATCTATAGGTTCAACAGTTAGGACCCTGGTTGGGTATAAGAATGGGATGGTGATGAGTGTAGTTCCAAAAGAGACTGAAAAACAGAGTGCTCTGTTTTGGGCAGCATGTTTGCTGATCTTCAACAGGGCATAACTCACAGGTCTTTTAGCCCAGGGAGGTGTGCTATATAGTTCTGGAAAGGTATTCAAGTACTCTACAACTTTGTTGTAGACTTCCAGAGCTGAAACTCGCCTTAAGATGGCTGAAATCCCAGAGGAATGTAAACTGTCCAGAATCAGGGCAGAGTAAAACATCCTCTGAACTGATCTGTTTTTCAAATATAACTCCCAGTAGAAAAATCTAAAATTGTCATATAATCCATCCTTAGAAAGAGTAGAAGATGTTTGCCATCTTTGCAATTCAAAGTTTCTGAAATTTCAGCACAGAATTTAGTGGAAATCAGGATTGGAAACAGCCACTTCCAAGGGAGGTGCTGTTAAAATTCTTCCAGAAATTCTGCTAACTTTGAATTAACATAACTTTTTAATCAAAGCTGATCTGGGGGCAAATGAGTACTCGTTGGAAAGATACTAAAGTTAACTTTAACTTTGGTATTCAACTTGAGTCATGAAAATGCCCATAACCGGATCAAAACTTGGAATAGGTAGAAACTGGTCATTCTGACAGAAGAATGACAGTTGAACTCATTGAAGGGTGTTGTACCCTAAGGGTGTTATACGTGATGACAACGCAATAATAATGTCTCGTAGAGACCAAACCCAGTTATGGTGAGCTTCCAAAGAGGGGGTTCATCAAGTTGGATTAAACTAACTTGTGTTTGGTCTGGTAATGGGGTAGCTTGTGCAAAGTTATTACATTATCTACTTACGAGATATTTTGCATGTTTGGTTGTCATGATGTTTTTACGCCCAGTTCTATTGGACTGCATGCAAAATGTTGCGGGACTGATGTTTAATGTCGTATGGTTGCAGATGGTTCGTACTAGGACCACGCACGAGGTTGGTGGCTCTAGCCAAGGTGGAGGCGATGACTCCCAGCCACCGGCCTACGACAGCACCCCGCAGCAGCAGCCACCACCGCCGCCTCCGCTTACTCTAGCGGATGTGATAGCGGCATTGGTGGGAGGTCGTGAGGAGCAGACCGACCTGCTCCGCACGATCGTGCAAAATACGTCCCAGGCGGGAGGACGTCAAGAGCGAGGGCCTCGTGAGCCCCGCGAAGTGTCGTACTCGGATTTCATGAGTACGCACCCTCCAGTGTTCACCGAAGCTGAAGAACCACTGGAGGCGGACAACTGGCTGCGGACTATCGAGTCCAAGTTCGGGCTGCTCCAGTGTACGGAGCGGCAGAAGACGCTGTTCGCAGCACAGCAGCTCCACGGTGCCGCTGGTGCGTGGTGGGCGAATTATGTCGCCTCACGTCCGGCTGGCCATGCCGTGGAATGGCAAGAGTTCCGGGAGGCGTTCCGCGCCTATCACATTCCTCCTGGAATAATGAAGAGAAAGTTCCAAGAATTTTTGGAACTGAAGCAGGGCGGGAGGAGTGCCCACGACTACTCCCGTGCCTTCAACCATCTGGCGCAGTATGCGTCAGACTACATCTCCACAGAGGAGAAGAAGAGGGAGCACTTCTATCGGGGGTTACACCCCGAAATGAAGACCCACCTCGTACAATGGAACCGCGGCACATTCAACGACCTAGTTAATGCCGCCATCATGCAAGAGGACGCTCAGCGGGAGTTAGCAGCTGAGCAGAGGAAGCGTAGCGCTCCACCTAGCAGCGGTGGGAGTGGCGCTCCACAGAAGTACCGTATGGTGTATCGGACACCATCCGGGCAGCAGTGGCAACCACCGGCGCGACCGCAACGGTTCGGGGGACGTCCCTTCCAG
This sequence comes from Neostapfia colusana, assembly GCA_030760725.1. Classification (NCBI taxonomy): domain Eukaryota; kingdom Viridiplantae; phylum Streptophyta; class Magnoliopsida; order Poales; family Poaceae; genus Neostapfia; species Neostapfia colusana. The sequence goes on from JASWHV010000001.1 coordinate 65,053,086, forward strand.
GCACCTCCGTTCCGTCCGCCGATGCCACCACCAAAACAGCAGCAGCAGCAGACGGTACCCCGGGCGTTTCCACCGCCACAACGCGCCCCAGGTTTCCGTCCACCGATCAGCGGGGGACCGCCCCGTTTCACCTGCTTCACGTGTGGCCAGGCGGGCCACTTTGCGAAGGACTGTCCCCAGGGGCAGCAGAGCAGCGGGCAAGCCCAGTTTCAGGGCGGTGCTCGAGGCCGACCTCCGGTGAAGAAGGTTGGTCAGCGGACTGGAGGCGTCCGCAACCTCGACAATGAGGACGCCCCAGAGGGAGACAACGTGCTGGCGGGTACGTTTACTCTCAACCATCAAGCCATAGTCATATTATTTGATTCGGGTGCAACCCACAGCTTTATAAGTGCATCCTATGTGGCTAAACATCAACTGCAAGTATTCCCAACCGACTGCACTTATATGATATGCTCACCGGGAGGGAAGATTTCAGCTAATATGATGATTCCAAAGGCACCTCTGTGCTTAGGTGGGAAGCTATATCCCACCACCTTGATAATCCTTATGGGACAAAAGATTGATGCAATCTTAGGGATGTCATGGCTGCAATACCATGGCGCTGTCCTAGAGACTCGGACACGGACGATTCACTTAAATTCTCCATTCCACCGTCCGCATTCCATGGTGTTAGACATGCCAGTCCGGGAAGTTTTAGCAATTAATAGTGCTGAAGTTCTCAAGTTAGAAGACATCCCCGTAGTCCGGGAGTATCCCGACGTGTTCCCGGATGATCTTCCGGGCATGCCACCTGAGCGGGATGTCGAGTTCAAGATTGAACTTGCACCCGGGACTACGCCCATATCACGGAGACCATACAAGATGGCTCCAAATGAGCTGGCTGAATTAAAAGAACAGCTCAATGATTTGTTGAGCAAGGGTTTCATTAGGCCGAGTTCCTCGCCTTGGGGATGCTCGGCGCTATTCGTGAAGAAGAAGGATGAGACCCTGAGGCTGTGTGTGGATTACCGGCCGCTCAACGCCGTCACTATCAAGAATAAGTACCCACTGCCCCGTATTGACATCTTGTTTGATCAACTTGTGGGGGCAAGTGTATTCTCAAAGATGGACCTTCGCTCTGGATATCACCAGATCAAGATCCGGGCGGAGGATATCCCGAAGACGGCATTCTCGACGAGATACGGCTTATACGAATATCTCGTCATGTCCTTTGGTCTCACAAATGCTCCAGCCCATTTCATGTATCTCATGAACTCGGTGTTCATGCCGGAGCTGGACAAGTTCGTGGTAGTGTTCATCGACGACATCTTGGTTTACTCCAAGACCGAAGCTGGACATGCCGAACACTTGCGGATCGTTCTTCAACGATTGCGAGACCACAAGCTCTACGCCAAGTTCAGCAAATGCGAATTTTGGATCAGCCAAGTGCCATTTTTGGGACATATCATCTCAGCTGAAGGCATTGCGGTTGACCCAAGTAAAATAGAGCAAGTGTTGAAATGGAAAGCTCCCACTTCAGTCCATGAAGTCAGAAGCTTCCTCGGGTTAGCGGGATACTACCGGAGATTCATTCCAAGCTTCTCCAAGCTCGCTAAGCCGATGACAGAGTTGCTGAAGAAAGGGACAAAATATGTTTGGAACACGGCGTGTGAAGGAGCGTTCCGAACACTGGTGAAGCATCTCACAACAGCCCCGGTATTAGCTCAGCCGGATACAACAAAGCCCTTCGACGTGTATTGTGACGCGTCCGGTATTGGACTCGGCTGCGTGTTGATGCAGGAAGGACGTGTGGTCGCTTATGGCTCACGCCAACTTCGGAACCATGAGCAGCACTACCCGACTCACGATCTTGAACTTGCTGCCGTGGTGTTGGCGCTGAAAATGTGGAGGCACTATCTCCTGGGGAACTTGGTGCATCTCTACACCGACCACAAGAGCTTGAAATACATTTTCACCCAGAAGGAGCTGAACATGAGGCAGAGGAGGTGGTTAGAACTGATCAAAGATTATGAGATTGAGATCCATTACCACCCCGGCAAGGCGAATGTGGTTGCCGACGCGCTGAGTCGGAAATCGCATGTCCATCACCTCACCATTACACCGGTGGAGGAGGAAGAGCCAAGTTTATACTTGGTTCCTTATGGATCGCTGTACAACCTTGCCCTCATCCCTACTATTAGGGAGGACATCATTGCAGCTCAGAAAACGGATAAAGGCATGGCACATCTCCGGAGACGGATAGACATTGGAGAAATTAAATGTTTCCGGAAAGATGGGGAGGGGACGCTGTGGTTCAATGACCGCATAGTCGTACCCCGGGATATGGAGTTGAGGAAAAAGATCCTCGATGAAGCTCACTTGTCTAAATACTCCATTCATCCGGGCAGCAACAAAATGTACCAAGATTTGAAAAAGAAATTTTGGTGGACGCGGATGAAGCGGGAGGTAGCTAAGTACGTATCCGAGTGCGATACGTGTAGACGAGTGAAAGCTGATCACATGAAGAAATCAGGGCTGTTGCAACCCCTGAAGATCCCGGCATGGAAATGGGAAGATGTGAGCATGGATTTCATTGTGGGATTACCCCTAACAGCCAACAAGCATGATTCCATATGGGTAATCGTTGATCGGTTAACCAAGACGGCTCATTTCATTCCGGTGAATACACGTTACAATGCCGGCAAATATGCGGAGCTATACATAGCAAAGATTCTATGCCTATACGGGGTACCCCAGACCATTGTCTCAGATCGAGGTGCATTATTTGTATCTCGCTTTTGGGAGCAGCTACACGCTGCATTGGGTACTAAGTTGATCAGGAGCTCCGCCTATCACCCTCAGACCGATGGTCAGACAGAAAGGGTGAATCAAGTCCTGGAAGACATGTTGAGAGCATGTGCCATCCACCATGGTAGGAACTGGGATGATCACCTGCCATTGGCGGAATTCTCGTACAACAACGGTTATCAGGCGAGTATCAAAATGGCACCCTATGAAGCTCTCTACGGTCGTAAATGCCGCACCCCATTAAATTGGTGCGAGTCCGGTGAAAGGGTCACATTCGGGGTTGATGTGGTGAACGACGCCGAGGAGCGCGTTCGGACAATTCAAGCCAATTTGAAGGCCGCTCAATCCCGACAGAAGAGCTACGCTGATAAGAGGCGTAGGCCGTTGCACTTTGACGTTGGGGAACACGTGTACCTCCGCGTGTCTCCAATGAAGGGCGTGCACCGATTCGGTGTGAAGGGGAAGCTCGCTCCCCGTTTCATTGGACCCTACGCTATCACCGAGAAGTGTGGACCAGCAGCGTATCGATTGGAGCTACCGGCATCTCTGGCTGGTGTCCATGATATTTTCCATGTTTCGCAACTGCGAAAATGCTTGAAGCATACAACTGCTGTTCCTACCGAAGACATCGGCGAGCTGAAGCCGGATTTAACATATGATGAATATCCGGTGGGAATTCTTGATGAGAAAGCCAGGACCACGCGTAGCAGAACGTTGTGGTTCTACAAAATACTCTGGAGTAACCACACCGCCGAGGAAGCGACGTGGGAGAGCGAGGAGTTCCTTCGCTCAAATTACCCGGAGTTTATGGCTTCTCAACACGGGTAAGTCCCTATTATATCGCTATCTCTTCTTTTGTAATCTCGGGACGAGATTCTTTTAAGGGGGGAGGGATGTAAAAGCCCAAGAAAAGGGACTTGTAAAAAAATTTTATGCACCTCACAACACAACAGTTTTGTTGTGGGTAGATTGTGAAATATTGTGAAGAGCAAGTGACCTCCCTCAAAGGAGTGAGTAGAAGGGAAAGCCTTCACTTTCACAAAGTAGGGTTTCTACACTTAAACATGAGAGGTTGAGCTCACCCCTAGAATTTAAACAGTCTTGGGAAGGTTCAGTCCAAAGCTCATGCAAATTCAACACTTTTTGAGGCACTTTTGAGTTATTTCAAAAAGAGGCCAATTTGAGTGTAAATTCAAATTGCAGCAACTTTCATCATCCAAATTCAAAAGTTAGCTCCATATCTACACTCAGCACATTTTTCTGAGTAAACCCACCAATTTCCAGCCCCATTGGAGCTCATCTTGTCAAGAGTTAAATTTGCTAGAATTCAAAACTGAATTTGAATTTCAGTTTGAATATGAAGCAAACTTGACCAAACAAAGTTTGAATTTGAGAATTCAAATTCAAACAAAGACTTGGGAGCTAAGTCTCACATTAAATTGTGAGTAGCTGGTGGGATAATTAACAAAAACAGAAAAGAAATATTAGGGGAAAAGGAGAAAGGGGGAGGCCCACAGGTCAGTGGCACAATGGAGGGGCAGTCGGTTGCTGCAGCCGACCCCGACTTCGCGCGCAAGACAGTGAACGGCGGCGAGCCACCGAGGCAGCGATCGGCCACCTCACAGTGCCAAACCGCGGCTTAAAGGCCAGCGCACAGCCCACGCCGCCTTCCTCCTGCTTTCCAAACGAGAACCCCCCCCTACCGAGTTCCTTCCTCGTTTCCGCGCGAGCACAGAAACGCCGCCCTTTCTGATCGCCGGCGTCCGGCCAGCACAGGCGCGCTCGTGCCCGACGAGCCATACAAGAAAGGACCGCCTTAAGGTGCTGACTCTTCTAGTCCCTACCGTTCTTCATTTCATGGGCTGTCGAGGGAGTATTTCGCCGGGAAAGCTTCGGGTGTCTTGAGACCGAGCTCCCACAAAATCCCAAAATTCGTGGGGGTTAGCTCATCACTGGGCAAACCGAGTCATGCACACGCTCTATACACGGCCACGACCACCTAGGATCAAAAACCAGTAAAAACCGTGGGCTAGGTTGACGGTTCTTTGAAGTTTTCTGAAGCACAGCCGATATCCGGCCTAGGTCGCCGGTGAGGTCATAGTTACCGCCGTTTTCACGAGGATCGGTGTCCATGTCCGGGACCAGCAGGTGGCAGCGGAGCTCCCCGAGCAAACCGCATCGAAAAAGGTGCGTGGGATGCCGAGTTAGACGTCGCCGGTGAGCTCCCGGCCGCTGTTGCCGTTGGGAGCACTGTTCCGGTGGTTGTCAAGTTCTGGGGAGGGCACCACCGTGTTCCTCAGGCCGAGATAGGCACTGGCGGCGAGATTCAGCAAGCTCCGAGGACCGGAACCCGTCTCCGGCGAGAGCTCCGGCGAGCTTGGCGGCGGGGTCGCGCGGGTGGCCGGAGGAGGACGAAGGGGTAGGCCCCACGCGTCAGCGGCTGGAAATAAAGGGGTGGGATTCTCTGTGGTCCGGGATCCAGTGCGGCCGCGCGGGAAGGAGTCTGTGGCCCCGTGTGGCTCGGATCCAGCGGTCGACACGTGTACGTGGACCCACCCGCAGGATTTAAACATTTCTGGAATTTCCAGTTTTAGTGCAAACTTTAGAACCCCATAACTTTTGCTAGGAAGCTCCAAATTTAGTGATTCAAATTGGGTTGGATTCATCTTGCCTAGCTCTGTCCAGAGATACAACCCAATTTGTATGAAACCCATTAATTAATTCTGGAAAATTCTTTAAAGCTTTTCAGCAAAAGAATTTTAGAGGGAGTTTGGTTCATCCAAAAATCCCCAAATTTTGCCAGGATGTTCTTTAGGACATTAGTAAACCCCTGTAAAAGTTTCAGACCATTTGGAGTTGATTTGGTCAGAGCAATTCAAATTTGAAGGTGCTGTGTTCATTTGAATGCAGAAACATTTTCAGAGAATTTCCAAAACTTGGAAATTCAATTCTGGGCAAACCCTGACTCCAAAAATGCTAGGAAAATTCATGCAAACTCTATGAGCTATAATATAAATTGTAGTTCATTAAGTTGAGCATGAACAGGGGTATTACCTCAGAATTAATTCTTCCTTGCTGATTTGCCAAGAGAATTATTCTGAGCAAACCACTCCATGAAAAGTGCTAATGTTTGGTCCAGAGAGTTTTCTTGTGACAAGGAACTCACACAAAAATTCTCAGCTCCATTGGAGCTCTAGATCACCCCTGTCCTGTTTACCCACTTAAGGGATTAATATGGAAAAGGGGGGAAAACCACTTAGCATTTAACCATGTGATTAAGTCCAAGCCAAACCACCAACACCAGTTCATATTTAAATTCTTAAACAAAGTTCCAGGTATTAGAGGCTGGTTATTAGAACCAATAGTATAAGTCTTACTCTACACTCACTTTTACATATAAATTAACATGTAGTATTTCATTAACGTGTAGCCGTTGAAGAAGAGACTCCGGAAGTGCTGGACTTCCTCCTTCCGGACGAAGAACTAACTCCTGACCAGCAGCAACAAGGCAAGCCCCGGTTTGCATTAACCCTTTTTAAAAGTTTTACTTTGTATACATGTGTCATATGAAGTATGTATGTGCATTAGGTATCGGATGAATGAAACCCCACTTGCATAACCAAAGTTTCCTAAAAGAGTGAGGGTAGTGTCAAGGACCTCGAGTAGACAGGCTATGCTTAATGAGTCATAGGACTTCGGTACAAGTCGAGTAGTTGGAATCTACTCGCGAGATAGGCTGGGGACACACGGGTTCGGTTGAGTGATGTGAGATCACTTTAGTAATGAAAATGAGACTAGGCAGGGGCTAGGGCGCAGCAAGGGAGAGTCTTGTGTGCGCAGCCCTGTCCGTGTCGATTGAGGACCGATCCGTGTGCGGCCCTGCTGAACAAGTATTGAACGTACCGAAGGCATATCGGATATATGGGCCCCGATAAACCGATGTAGCCTAAACCTCCGGGCGTCGAGGCATAGCACACCGATTTATAGGTGTAGGTTGAGGGCAGCAAGGTGGAAATCTGCCAACGGGCATAGAGAGATGCTCCGTGTGGAGAACCTCCTGCTCGTTTCGGTGCGACCGGTTCGACGTTTGGGCTGTTGGGTGAAAGGTTGTCCCGTACGACATCGAGTGAGCGTGCTGTGCAGCTCCACGGGTGGGCGTACGTGACGTGCTCTTTGGGTTTTCCCTGCAGGTGTATATCGAGTCGATTCGCCGTCCCTCGCGGTGACGAGTGCTGCTTGTTCACTGCGTCGTAACGTAGACTAATGGATGAAATATGTTGATTAAATGATGCTGATTGATATAATTGTATTGCTACATGTGTGCCACCAAATACTGCTTACTAAATTTCAGATTTCATGAACTGTTAACTTGTTGCTAAAAGATGAACTAAGGATGAACTTGTAGGCGTGTCGTTTTGCTGAAATGCTACCAACCTATGTCTTGGTATACCTCATGTAGAGTTTCATGCTTAGGTTAGTCGGTTAAGCCTTGCTGAGCCTTCGTGCTCACGGTTGCTGCTTAAGTGTTTTTCAGGTGAGGAGCCACCCACGGACTCGGGGTACGAGTCCACCGGCGAGGGTTACCCTCCGTCGGGGACCACGGCTGAGTGGGAGCCGTACACGCCGCGCTGAGCTGAGACGTGCAGCTAGTGTGGGTTGCCCTAGGGCGGGGCAACCGACTTTTGCTAGATAGGCGGGCGTGAGTTGTTTAGTGTAGTCTTCCGCTGTGTAATAGAACAATAATTGTAACTGAAGTTTGTACTTATTTGTACAGTTTCAGTTGTTTTTCCCATGTAATATATTGTGTTCTTATGACGTGTGCTGTCGGGTGTCGCATCGCGCGGCATCACCCTCTGCGATCCTGGATGAGCGGATTCCGGTCCGCCACAGATTTACCGGGCATGCCGCCCGAACGGGACGTCGAGTTGAAGACTGAACTGGCGCCGGGAACAACACCTATCTCACGGAGGCCTTACAAGATGGCACCTAACGAGCTAGCGGAGTTGAAGGAGCAACTAAATGAACTCATGAGAAAGGGTTTCATACGACCAAGTTCTTCACCTTAGGGTTGCTCTGCGCTATTCGTTAAGAAGAAGGACGAAACACTGAGGCTATGTGTTGATTATCGTCCTATAAATGCTGTCATGATAAAGAACAAGTATCCGTTTCCCCCGCATTGACATCTTGTTCGATCAACTTTTGGGTGCAAAGGTATTTTCGAAGATGGATCTTCGGTCTGGCTATCACCAAATCAAAATCCGACCGGAGGACATACCGAAGACAGCTTTCTCGACGAGATACGGACTCTATGAGTACCTCGTCATGTCATTTGGATTAACCAACGCTCCAGCACACTTCATGTACTTGATGAACTCTGTATTCATGCCGGAGTTATACAAGTTCGTCGTGGTATTCATCGACGACATATTGGTTTACTCCAAATCTGAAGAAGAGCACGCTGAACATCTGTGTATCGTGCTACAACGGTTGAGGGAGCACAAATTATATGGCAAGTGCAGCAAGTGCGAGTTCTGGATTGATCAAGTGCCTTTCCTAGGCCATATTATTTCAGCAGAGGGCATTGCCGTGGACCCCAGCAAAATTGAACAAGTGCTGAAGTGGGAATCTCCCAAATCAGTCCGCAAGGTCCGAAGTTTTCTAGGTTTAACGGGGTATTATCGGAGGTTCATTCCGAGCTTCTCAAAAATTGCTAAACCCATGACGGAGCTGCTGAAAAAGGGCACGAAATACATGTGAAATGCAGCATGTGAAGCCGCATTCAAAACTTTGGTGAAATATCTCACAACAGCTCCAGTTCTTGCTCAGCCGGACACGATAAAGCCATTTGAGGTATACTGTGATGCATCCGGTATCGGTCTCGGCTGTGTTCTGATGCAAGACAGGCGTGTAGTCGCCTATGGGTCTCGTAAACTATGAATCCACGAGCAGCATTATCCAACTCACGATCTCGAGCTTGCTGCTGTGGTGTTGGCTTTAAAGATGTGGAGGCACTATCTACTTGCACTACAGGAAAACGTATTATTTTCATCGGCTAAACGTATTTTCGTGGGACCTCACGAAAATAAAATTATTTTCGTGAGTCAGAACCTAGATCACGACAATAACACGCAATTTCGTGGGCCGGAGTGTAAGCACACGAAAGTAACATAAAATTTCGTGGGTTAGCACCAGACACACAAAAATATAAGGGATTTACGTCGGCCAGGAGAAAACTCACGACAATAGTTGCATGTATTTCCGTCGGCCGGGACAAGGCACACGAAAGTAAGGTTATGGCTCGAGGAGACTCCGTTTATCTGCACGTAATGTCGTCGGCCCAAAACCGGCACACGATAATAGCTCTCTATTTTCATCGGCTGGAAACCAGCACACGAAAATATGTTATTTAATGTCGTGGGTCTGCGTGGCACACGAAAATAAATGGCGTATGGCACACAAAACTAGGCCTGTTATCGTGGGTTCGAGCAAGCACATGAAAATAAAAGGGGTATGGCACACAAAACTAGGCCTTGTCGTGGGTTCCTGTCAGCACACGAAAATAGATACGGCACACAAATCAATGACCTATTGTCGTGGGTTTGAGGAGGCACACGACAATAGATGCATGTAATTTCATGGGCACGACGTGGCACACGAAAATAAAGGGTACCTGGCACTAAAACCTAGGCGTGTTGCCGTCGGCTTCGGTCGGCACACGACAATATATGCACATATGTTCGTGGGTTTGCGGTGGCACACGAAAACACTTGGCATACGGCTCAAAAAACTAGGCTTTTTGTCGTCGGCTTTCCTGTGGCTCACGACATTTTGGCTATTGTCGTCGGCCTACTATTGACTCACGAAATTACCGATAGTTTCCTGTCCGGACGCCGCATCAATCGCATCTCGATAGTCAGTTATCACGCCGCCAATCGCTGTTCTGCCACGCTGCCGGCCGTCCGCAGCCCGGCCATCCCAAGCTGCCGCCGCCGTCCCCAGACTGTCTCCGGCCGTGCTCAGCCCGCCCGCGCCCGTCTCCTGCACTTCGGCCGTGCTCGGCTCGTTCTGAGTCCGGCGCACGCCACTGCCGCCGCATTTGTCCGGAGACCGGCTGCCGGCCGTCTCCGGCGCCCGTTCCCAGGCCGCCGCCCGTCCCAGCACGACTCCGTCGTCCCCAGCACGCCTCAGCCCGTCCGCAGCCCCTGGCGCAACTGCAGCGGCCTCCGCCCGTCCCCAGTTTCTGCCGCCATCCACAGCGCCGCTGCACAGCTCCGGTCGTGCCCGGCGCATCGATTGAGCCTCTGTCCCACTCCGGCCGTGGCCCAGCACAGCTGCTCAGACCCTGTCCCGCCCCGGCCGTGCAAAACGCAGCTGCTCAGCCCCTATCCCACTCCGGCGGTGTGCTGATCAGCTCCGGCCCCTCCGCTGCGGAGTTGCTCAGCCCCGGCCACGCCCTGCACCTCTGCCTCGCCGGTCGACCTGGGTGGTATGCATATTTTTTGATGCAGATTGTGCCTTTTATTGTTATGTCGGTATAAGATATGAATCACAACAATTGCGGACTAGGATGTTTTAGATACATGAGTAATGTGAGTTTGAGCTTAGCGGAATATTCATTGCTTGTTGATTATGTTTACTGGTCATGTGATAATTTTTTTCTATTTCATGATGACACTAGTATATCCGTGCGCTCGTAGGTCGGTCCCTAGCAAGCAGCTCGCTCTCCCTCTCAGCTTAACGTGCAGCCGCATGCTAGGCACAGAGGCATATAAAGTGACTTAGGAAGTCTGTTGTTATAGATTCAACTTTGTAACTCTCAGCTCAACGTGCGGTCGCAAGCAATTGTATGTAGTGCATAATGGCAGGCATGTAAGGACTTAAGTGTATGATCGATATAGTGCTTGTTACTCACTCTCTATTTAGTGAAGGCTTCAGGGTTCTCTCTCCTTTACGAAATAGAGGTGAACTTTGACTTTACTACTTTCCAGCCAACGCACTCTAGTCAAATTGAAGGAAATTGTGCTAGGCAGCTTAGGACTCGGTATTGCACGCATGAGATTAAAAAAGCAAAGTGTGTACCAAGTAACTTGATAGTTGCATGCATCTGTTATAGATTCAACTTTGCAAGCTCTCATCTTTTGTATTATAGTAGTTTTAGTATGGTATGGTACAATTCTCTCTAAAATTGTTCTCTGCAGCTTGTTTTGAGTTTCTTTGCCGACTACCCCATCTCAGGCTTGACGTCGTTCGCCTCCGCCACCACCTCTGTGGATGCTCCCACTGTTGTCTTGCCGCCTCTGCACCGTACAGGTAACCACACGTTGCCCTTTTCACGGCTTCTTTAAGTATGTATGTTGCGAGTATTAGCTTTGAGCTGTTATGTTAGAATCTGTATTGCCCTTAGCACTCTGTATTGAGAATGTTGTACGAAAGTGATAGTTACATCAAATTATATTTTTGTTTCATAAAAACCTAGTGAGCTTACATAACCTTTTGATATAGTATAAGCTTTTCGATTTCTTAGTTCTTTGTTCTTGCATTTTATTGTGTAGACCATGAGTAATCATAGACGATGAATGTAGCTCAACGTGCGGTCGCATGCTAGGCACCTTAGGACTCGGTGTTGCACGCATGAGATTAAAAAAGCAAAGTGTGTACCAAGTAACTTGATAGTTGCATGCATCTGTTATAGATTCAACTTTGCAAGCTTTCATTTTTTGTATTATAGTATATTTAGTATGGTATGGTACAATTCTCTCTGAAATTGTTCTCTGCAGCTTGTTTTGAGTTTCTTTGCCGACTGCCCCATCTCAGGCTTGACGTCGCTCGCCTCTGCCACCACCTCTGTGGACGCTCCAACTGCTGTCTTGCCGCCTCTGCACCGTACAGGTAACCACACGTTTCCCTTTCACGGTTTCTTTTAGTATGTATGTTGCGAGTATTAGCTTTGAGCTGTTATGTTAGAATCTGTATTGCCCTTAGCACTTGGTATTAAGAATGTTGTACGAAAATGATAGTTACATCAAATTATATTTTTGTTTCATAAAAACCATAGTGAGCTTGCATAACCTTTTGATATAGTATAAGCATTTCAATTTCTTATTTTTTTTGTTCTTGCATTTTATTGTGTAGACCATGAGTAATAATAGATGATGGATGTACGAGGGTTGGCGGAAGAATGTTGCACCTTCTAATGAATGGGCCATTAATACTAAGGCTTTTATCAGTCGTGCTTTCTCGTTATCGGCCAACCGTTTTGTTAAATGTCCGTGCAATAAGTGCCGTAACTCTTTATGCAAGGAAAAGTTGGAGATGGAACGAGACCTTTGTAGATTCGGTTTTATGCCAGGTTATGAAACATGGTATGAGCATGGTGAGTTGTACCATAGCAATGCTATTGTTGATGTGAGGGAAGATGGAAACATGGACAGAATAGGTGACATGGTCGAAGCACTAGATCGTGAATGTGGTTCTGATGAATCTGTGGAAATTGCTGGACCCAGAGTTGAAGAGTTTTATAGAATTCTCTTAGCATCGCATGAAGAGTTGTATGAGCACACTAAAGTGTCTGTACTTGCGACCGTGACTCGGCTCATGTCTATAAAATCAAAGTATAATTTATGGAACAAGTGTTATGATGAGATAAGCGATTTGATATCGGACATTCTTCCGACAAATCATAAGTTGCCGAAAGACATGTACCAGTTGAAGAAATTATTGGCAGGGCTTGGTATGAAATATGAAAAGATTGATTACTGTCGTAAAAATTGTATGCTTTTTTGGAAAGAGAATACAAATGTGACACATTGCTCAATTTGTAAACAATCACGATACATTGAGGTCACAAACGAGGATGGTGAATTAGTACCGACAAGAGTGGCAGCGAAACAACTTCGTTACATGCCTCTTGCACCTAGGCTAAAACGGTTGTTTCTATCTAAATCAACTGCAAAACACATGCGGTGGCATAAGGATGGTTTGCGTGAAACAGATGGAGTAATGACACACCCATATGATGCTCAGGCTTGGAAGACACTGGACTATTTTGATAAAGATTTTGCAAAAGATGCTAGAAATGTTCGTATTGGTTTGGCTACCGATGGTTTCACACCGTTCAACACTTCTGCAGCCTCATACTCATGTTGGCCAGTGTTTGCTATTCCATACAACCTTCCACCTGCTATGTGTATGAAATATGATTACATGTTTTTGTCTCTAATAACTCCCGGTCGTAAACATCCAGGAAAACGATTAGGTGTGTTTCTTCAACCATTGATCGAGGAATTAAAAGAATTATGGACCGGAGTAGAAGCATATGATAGCTACAAAAAACAGAACTTCAACTTACGAGCTGCATACTTGTGGTCAGTTCATGATTTCCCTGCATATGGAGTTTTCTCAGGATGGAGCACACATGGCAAACTCTGTTATCCAATCTATGGGTCAGACTCTGATTGCTTTAGACTTACTCATGGTGGCAAAGTGTGTTTTTTTATTTCCACAAACGTTTTCTTCCAGCAAATCACCCATTCAGGAGGCAAGCTAATACATTCCGGAAGGATATTGTTATAACAAAGGGTCCCCCAAAACGACTGTCTAGTTGTGAGATTGTTGAATGGCTTAATAAACTTGTCCCTACAGATGATGGATTTGTTGGATTTGGTCAGGAGCACAACTGGACTCATATATGCGGCTTGTGGGATCTCCCTTATGCTAAGTCGTTGTTACTCCTGCACAACATTGATGTAATGCACCAGGAACGCAATGTCGTCGAAAGCATCATCAACACATGCTTTAATTTGAAAAAGACAAAAGATAATCTGAAGGCTCGAAAAGATTTAGCAGAAATTTGTAATCGTCCGAGCCTAGAAATCAGTCAAGATGGTAGTGGTAAGCAGAGAGTGCCCCGTGCTCCGTTTTGCCTTAAAGTTAAAGAAAAAAAGAGGTATTGAACTGGTTGCAACAACTGAAGTTTCCAGACGGTTATTGTGCTGGTTTGAGACGCACAATAAATCTTGAACATTGGGTATTAAATAATCTTAAAAGCCATGATTATCATATAATAATGGAAAGACTTCTTCCTGTAATATTTCGTGGATTTGTGCATCAGGATATGTGGAGAGTACTTGCAGAGCTTAGCTTTTTTATAGACAATTATGTGCTAAGGAAATTACAGTTAAAATGATGGAGAAATTGGAAAAAGAAATACCTGCACTCATATGCAAAATGGAGAAGATATTCCCGCCAGGATTTATGAATGTAATGAAACATCTACTTGTACATTTGCCGTATGAAGCTAAAGTTTGTGGGCCCGTGCAATATCGATGGATGTATCACATTGAAAGGACACTAAAAAAACTTAGAGCAATGGTTTTGAATAAAGCAAGAGTAGAAGGGTATATTGCAGAAGCATTTGCTCTAAAAGAGGTAGCATACTTCTCAAGTACCTTTTTTTCAGAAGAACATAATGTGTGCGACCCCACAATGCGGTACAACATAGATGAAGAAACTCCTTCTAGTAATCTAAATATTTTTGGATGGAAGGGAAAAACAGTTGGTGGCAGCAGTAGACATGTGGTTTCAGAAGAAGAATGGAATTCATGTATGTTATACATGTACACAAATATCAGATATGGATCAATATTTTGTGTAAGTTTTTTTTTTCAAGTATAGCAAGACTACAAACCTCAAACTGTAGTAGGTGATATTCTAATGTAGGCATACTTTTCTTTATACAGCAAGTTTGACAAACAATATTGGAAGTCCACGCGTCAACCAACAAGCAAACAATTAGATAAAATGCGACGTGATGGTCTTCATGGAGGGCCTAACTTCCTCAATTGGTTTTGGAAGCATGTAACAATCTCTTCTTATATGTTACTTGTACTTTTCCTAGGTTAATATGATTAATACAACTAAGATTTTGTTAAATATCAAGTGCATGGTCGATGCAAACGTTCATGAGGACCTACGACAACTTTCTCAAGGTACAATAACAGCAAAGAGTTTTGGTCGTTACGACGTAAATGGGTTCCGATTTCGTTCAGCCAAATTTGAAGCAAAACACCCTCTTGCGGCCACGACAAATAGTGGGGTTGTGACTAGAGCATGTGATGCAGAGGGACAAGAAACGAACTACTATGGGATTATTCAAAACATTGTGGAGTTCAAATTTGGTGGTTCTAAAGATCTTAGAGTTACTTTCTTCCACTGCGAATGGTTTGATAATAACAGAGGAAAACGATAAGATGAATTTGGTATAGTCGAGGTGAAACATGATGAAAGACTTCGTGGATGTGATAATTATGTTCTTGCTCATCAAGTTGAGTTGGTTTACTATCTACCGTATCCTTGTCCAAAGTTAAATGCTTGGTGGGTCGTTTATAAAGTTAATCCACGAGAACGTTTATATGCCCCAAGTGACGCTGGTTACCGAGATGAACAGGATGAAGTGTATCAAGAAGATGATGTCCCACTATCTTTTAATATTGATGATGGTATAGGACTCGATACATTAGTAGGTGATGTTGAAGATAATGAAGCGGCGGAGGTTCTAATGGCTAAAAGAAAGCGACCAAGAACTAAAAAAAGTAAAGGTTCAACAGAAGAAGAAAGTTAGTCGGCAAAACGCTACCGAAGAAACTTCGGATCATGATGAATTTTAATCTTGTAATATTTTTTATGCTACAGTTATTATTGCTTTTGTTACTTTATGTTTGTTGTATTTTTTCTTACCAATTTTTCTATTCAACAGGATGCCACGTAGTGTGAAGAGTATCGCTAAGGGGCTTTTTGGCTCCTCAAGTAAGTCTGGGAGCCGGTCCGCAACATCTTCTCGTAGCCAGGACTATCTTTTTCAGGGTAGTGCCTCAAATAATAGCAGACGAGAAGCATTTAGAAGATGCATGGAAGAAACTAATGAACAGGTTTGTGTCTCTCTACTTCTATTGTATCAATCTAATTTTAATATGTGAAACCTAATTTCTCTAACGACAGGTGCAACAGGATATTCAGGATCCGGATGGTCACGTCGAAAGTCAAGAAAATGTAGGGGAAGATGTTTCTGCACAGGAAGAACAACAAACAACAGTAAGAGACTATATTCATGAGGAAGTTGAGAATGATGATGAGGGGGATGATGAGGAGGATGACAGAGATATGGGAGACTTGGCACCATCATTTAGATATCGGTCTACAAACTCTCTCTCGCTTGCTGTGCCTCAACAACAGAGAATAAGGATCACTCCCATCGGTGACTGGTTAGTAATATATTATTTAATAATAATTAGTGATATGAATTATTTGACAAATATAATATGTTGTTATATGACTTGCAGGCAATGGGATGACTTGGATTGGGATGGCAGACGACACCGTAGGCAGCCTAATGCGGTGTTGGTGCCATTTGTTGTCACCATTATCCTGGTCTTGTTACTATCAAAGGCGAAGAAAAACCTGCAACAAAATTGGGAGCACTACAAGATTGCTCTACATCCCGTGCATGAAAATGTGGCAGGAGCCATCTGGCATGACTTTTGGGTATGATTTTCTAATAATTCATTATGTTTACTCGATAATATTTTTCTAATACATTAAATATTATACTTAAAGGAACAATATCGCTTGCCCGATGATCACGACGCTGCACTTGAGTCACAAACACATAAAGTCTTTCATAAAGCAGCGCGCAAAATGGTAAATGACATGATATCTAATGCACAAATCACAGCTGTGTGCATGTATTACAAGGAGAAGCTTGGACAAATGATGAACAAGCGTCTAGGAGCTTCAAAAATTTACCTAGAAGAGGATCGATACGGTAGGTAATGATTCCTTGGATGGTTAAGTGTTCTGACGCTTATTATGCTTTCTATTCTTATTGGGTATCGAAGGAGTATAAAGATAAATCTATCTCGAAAAGAATGAACCATGAAGCCGGTGGTCAAGTTCTTCACCGTTACGGTGGAGATGGTCATATTCGCCTTTCAAAACGAATGGTGAGTTAGTATATTTACATTTTGTTGATAGTTTATATGCTTTAAAACATTCATGTTTTTTAATATGTCTGTGTAGGCTGCAGAAAGTGGCGAGGAGCCATCTTTCATTGATACTTATATAAAAGGGCATAGAGGCACCGACGAAAATCAACTTTGCACTCCGACAGCCACTCAAAACTTGGTGTGTCATATTACTTATGCTAATGATTTAACAAAATAATTATAGTATAGTTGGTTTACAATTATTTTTTTCATACAGGAGAAATATGTTAAAGAGGTGGTGTGTCGTCACGGAGATGACTATGATGGAGAAAGCAAGATGTTGACGTCGATGCTTTGTACCAATCTAGTGGAGGAAAGCGTCATGGGAGGTGACTTGTACATCTCTTATTTCTTTATTCTCATACATAAATTGGTTTTCAATTGTGAATTTTATAATTATGATTGTAGGTATTCGATGTTCAATGGTATTATGAACTCTGATGTGGTTCTCTCGGAGTCACGGTCATTACAGAGTGGACAGAGTTCTACACAGCGATTGCGTTCACAAGATGACTCTCGGTTAAGAATAGTGGAGGAACGCATGCGACAACAAGAAGAGTTTATAAAATCACAAAATGAATACTTCTCAAGTCTTGCAATATGGCAACAATAGATGCAGGTACGTTATTAAGAGTTGAAGTATTTATATAATCAATTTAGAGAGTTTGTACTAAGCAGTTTAAAACAATTTAGGGATATTTTTCTCAACTTGGATTGCCTATCGCCATGCCACCGTTGCCGCCGCCTCCACAGTTTCCGGCGTATCCTCCGCAACCGATGTCTACACCCTCTTTTACCGCAGGAACACAGGTATATATACTCGTTAGATTTTCTTTTTTATTATAAAATAGTAGTAATATTGTAACATGTCTCATTTTTAATTTTAAGGGATCATCATCAATGCCAGTTAGAAATTTGCAAACTCCGTCTCCAGAGGGACATTGCGGAGAAGACAACTCTATCGATCAATACTTTGCTCCTGGCGGTAGCAACTAGGTTAGTTGTTTGAATGAGATAAACATCTTGGCTAAGTGATTACTATTTGGTGTGAGTAAATGGGATAGCATTATTATCTAATATATTATATTTTCACACTTGCAGTCTCGCTAGAGATAATACTACATGTTGCTGAACGCAAGAGGCTGACGGGCGATCAATTTACTTTGTTTGTAATGTGTGTTATGGTGAAAAATGAGTGTACCAAACGATTGTAATAAAGCGCTAGTAACAATTGTTATGTTTAATATTTTATATTAAATATGTGTTGAATGTTTTCTATATTACATATGTGTTAAATATTTTCTTTATTAAATGTGTGTATATATGTTTATCAAATAGTGAAATGTGTCGATAAATGGATGGTTTAGGCAATATGGGCACAGTATTTTCGTGGGCCTCAAAATAGCCTATGACAATATGACCAAAATATTTTTGTGGGCCAACACTAACACACGAAAATATCGCCAAATTATTTTCGTGGCCAGGCCAGGCCCATGAAAATATTTTCATGGGCCCTTCCAAGCCCATGAAAATATTACTTTCGTGCGCCAGACAGGCCCATGAAAATATTATTTTCATGGGCCAGGCTAGACCTATGAAAATATTTTTTCGTGGGGCTCATATGGCCCACGAAAATAATTTTATTTTCATGTGTCGGTTCTGGCCCATGAAAATAACATTATTTTCGTGGGCAGCCCACGAAAATAAGTTTATTTTCAACACTTTAATTTCGTGAGCCAGAGGCACACAAAAATAATAAAAAAACCCAGAAAAATAAATATTGTCGTGAGCTTCACTACTATTGTCGTGGGTTTCTGGCCTACGAAAATAGTTAGGTTTCCTGTAGTGTTGGTTATCTTGTTCACCTCTACACCGACCATAAAAGTTTAAAGTATATCTTCACACAAAAGGAGCTGAATATGAGACAACGGAGGTGGTTGGAGCTCATCAAAGATTACGAAATTGAGATCCACTACCATCCAGGAAAAGCAAACGTGGTTGCCGACGCGCTTAGTCAGAAAGCCCACGTTCACAACTTGGCGATTGCTGAGTTGGAAGCTGAAGAACCAAGTCTCCGTGTCATTCCGTATGGCGCGCTTTATAATCTCGCGCTCATTCCAACAATCCGTGAAGAGATTGTTGAGGCTCAAGGAAGAGACAGGGGTATGTCTCACATACGGAGAAGACTAGACAACGGGGAAGTGAAATGTTTCCAGAAGGATGAAAACGATACGATATGGTTTAACGACTGTACAGTGGTACCGCCCAATATGAAACTATGGAAGAAGATCTTGGATGAAGCCCACCTGTCAAAGTTTTCCATTCATCCCGAAAGTAACAAGATATAACAAGATTTGAAACAGAAATTTTGGTGGACGAGGATGAAGAGGGAAATCGCTAAGTACGTATCCGAGTGTGATACGTGTAGACAGGTCAAGGCTGATCATTTGCGGAAAGACGGACCGCTACAACCTCTGAAGATACCGGCATGGAAATGGGAGGATATGAGTATGGACTTAATCGTCGGATTACCGCTCACATCCCGGAAGCATGACTCTATATGGGTGATCGTTGACCGGTTGACGAAGTCAGCTCCTTTCATACAGGTGAAAACTCATTATCGAGCAAGGCAATATGCGGAGCTATATATCTCAAGGATTATATGCTCACATGGTGTCCTGAAAACCATCATTTCAGATCGTGGTCCGCTGTTCGTTCCTCGGTTTTGGGAGCAGCTGCATGCCTCGTTGGGCACCAAGTTGATTAGGAGGTCCGCATATCACCCTCAAACCAATGGACAAACTGAGAGGGTGAACCAGGTGCTGGAAGATATGTTGAGAGCGTGTGCCATCCACCACGGTAAGAATTGGGATGATCACTTACCGTTGGTGGAGTTTTCATACAACTACGGGTATCAAGCGAGTATTAAAATGGCACCGTATGATGCTCTCTACGGCCGGAAGTGTCGCACACCGCTGAATTGGTGTGAGTCCGGCGAAAGAGTTCTGTTTGGGGTTGATCTTGTCAACGAAGCCGAAGACCGAGTTCGGTTGATACAAGAGAACTTGAAGGCTGCACAATCCCGACAGAAGAGCTACGCTGATCAAAGGCGTAGGCCATTGCATTTTGACGTCGGAGAGCACGTGTATCTTCATGTATATCCGATGAAGGGAATTCACCGGTTCGGTGTAAAGGGGAAATTCGCTCCCCGCTTTATTGGTCCTTTTGCTATCACGGAGAAGTGCGGACCCGTAGCCTACCGGCTGGAACTACCGGAAAGTCTTGCGGGTGTCCATGATGTGTTTCATGTGTCACAGCTGCAGAAGTGCCTCAAATTTACCGCTGCTGTCCGCACCGAGGAAATCGACAAGTTAAAACCGGACCTGACCTACACCGAGCAACCGGTTCAGATTTTGGATGAAAAGACCCGGGTAACTCGGAACAGGACGATCAGATTTTTCAAGGTGCTTTGGAGTAATCATACTGCGGGAGAGGCGACGTGGGAAAGTGAAGATTATCTCCGCACAAACTATCCGGAACTTTTAGCTTTGTACAGTTTGTAATTACCTCTCCCGTCTCGATCTTCTTTTGTAATCTTGGGACGAGATTCTTTTAAGGGGGAGGAATGTAAAAGTCCCCAAAACATGTACATGAATAAAACTAAGGTTTGAGTTCGTATGTGTGGCAAAGACATGAAAAATGGGACTTGCTAAAACTTTTCTTCATGCAAAGTAATACATGGATAATCATCCAAAATGGGGCTCACATTTCTATTTGAAAGTGTTGAACCAATAAGGATTTAAATACCCCTTTGCATGTAGGTTCAAAAATCAGATTTGAAATTCAAAGTTCACACAAATGGTGGCCAAAACTTTGAATAACCATGCAGCCCTAGAGTTGGAAATTTAGGAATAAGTAGATGACAAACTTTTCATTTGTAGGGTGGGCTCCAAAATGGAATTATGGAAGCATTTTGCAAACTCCAACCAAATTCAAATTTGTCATTCAAATTCAAACTGAATTTGGAGAATTCAAATTCTAGCCCACCTTTCAAACTCAGAATTGTGGAATTTGGGAGGATTAACTTGAGGAGATCTTTTAGAGAGGAGAGAAGTGGGGGACCCACATGTCATTGAGCTGGAATTGGAGACTTGCACCCTAAGCATAGCCCTGTTTTCAGTTCGACCAAGCTGTTTTCACTGTGGCGCCACCGAGAAGCGGCTACCGCCACCTCCTGCTCGAGTCCCCCACGCGCTGGCGCCAGAGGCGGTTTGCTCGACGTGATCTTTCCCTCAGACCGAGCAAAAGCTCACTTGCCTTCTCCTCCTCGCGAGAACACCGAGCAGAGCTCGTCTCACCTCCGCTGCCTCAGCCTGATCGGGAAACCGAGGAAACAACCACGCTCTCCCCTCCACAAGCTGCTAAACAACACCGCGAGCTCAGCCTCCACCTCCCTTACCCAGAAATCACTGACCTCCGGCCTCCTCTGCCCGAGAACAGCCTCCACAGCGGTGACCTAGCTCAGCCTACGGTCGGGCGCTCGTGGACAGCCCGCCACAGGGGTTTTCACGGCTGAACGATCACGGCCACGGGAGCGCGCTGTTGTGGTGCTGCTCCCAACCGAAGCTCGACCCAAACCGTGCAGCATCAACGACAAATTTGAAGATTTTGCTCCGGCGAGTTCAACCCGAGCAGCCGATACGGTTTCTTCAAATTTCCGCTCTCTGATCCTCCTTAGGTCATCAAACTTTGCACACACGAGCTGGACTAGCCGGCGGTCATTTTCCTTTCAGCATCCCTAGCACGAAATCACCTCGGAGCAGAGAATTTTGAAGTCTCCCGAGCATGTTCTTCGCGGAACCAATCGGGCGCACGATGCCGACCCAGTTGCAGCTGTTTTTGAGCACCTTTTGAGGCCTTGTTGAGCTTCCTAGATGTGCACTGGTGCTGTAGAGCTAAGTGGTCGACGTTTTGGCGGGCTGGGAACCCCGGCCGATGGTGTCGAAGTTCAACCAAGGCCGCCACACGTCGCCGAGGTAGCTCCGGTCGCCGGCAGCCTAAACTGATCCTACAGTCGTGTTCCCCAGCCTCAATAACGCCCTGGCGGCGAGTTTTAGCTCGTGTGGTGGCCGGCAGCGGCGATCCGGCGAGGGGCAGTTAGCTCCGGCGAGGAGGAACGCGCGCGCGCGAAGGGCCGGCCGCATGAAGAAGAAAGCCGTGGGCCCCAGCTGTCAGCGGTAGAAAAGTTTAAATCTGGGACCGGTTTGTGGCCGGATCAAGTGTGCTGGGGCGCTGAAGACCTGTGTGGCCTGTGTGGCCCATTTCTTATTGGCTGGGATTTAAATAGTGGGCCCAGTAGAATTTGCAGTAGAAAAACAATTCCAGAGATTGCTCAAACTTTGGAAATTCATATCTCGGTGTAGGAATCTCCAAATTGAGTGATTCCAATTGGGTTGGATTCATTTTTCAGAGTTATATCCAAATATGAACTCAGATTTGTACGAAAGTCAATATATAATTCTGGAAAATTCTTTGAAGGTATTCTGAAAAATAATTATTGAGGGAGTTTGGTTTATCTAAAAATCCTCATATTTTGTCAGAATATTATTTAGCATATTGTTGACCTTCTAGCAAATTTTCAGCTTATTTGAAGATTATCTGTGTAGGAATTTGTTAAATACAAACTGCTGTGTTCATAAGAGTCCAGAAAAATTTTCAGAAAATGTTCCCCACTTGTAAAATCTATTCTGGGTAATTCTTATCTTCAAAAATCATAGGAAAATTTAGTAAAGCTCTCTGAGACATACTTGAAATTGAAGTTCGCTAAATTGGGCATGAAAATGCACAGTACTCCAGAATTAATTCTTTTAAGTAGGAATGCTTAAAGAATTGTTCTGGGAGAACTACTCAAGTAAAAGGGCTGAATTTTGGACCAAATTACTTTCATGTGACCAAGAACTCACATGTAAATTATAAGCTCAAGTTGAGCCCTTGAACTCCCTGTTCTTATTCTCCATACTTATGTATAGGTGGAAATACATGAGAGACATTGTGAGAATTATAGAGAACACAAATTGACTCCACGTTAGCTGCAATTTAGCAAGCTAAATCCCTAGGTAGTATAGAACCTTCTGTAAAAGTTTTGAGGCCATTGGAGTTCTTGTTCTTCAGTTGCATTCAATTCTTTTCAGCTCATCTATTATGTTCTTTAGGGAAAGTAGTTAGTGTATAGCAAAGACATTAAGATCAAGTAGATCATTTCTATTTCTTTGAACAACAGAGACATACCAAGCCATTATTGGTTTTTCCACACAACCTATGTTCCTAAGAACTCCATTCTATAACTTCTTTCGATTACATTCTATAAAATATGTGCATATGCATTTCAATAGGAACCACAACGAAGGGGATTCAAAGGAGCGATTCATTGAAGTGGATCAAGCTCCGGAGAATCAAGGGTTGATCAGCAAGGACACTAACTGCTTATATATAAGACAACCCTGCAAAACAGGCAAGCTCCGGTTTACTAACAACTGTTAAGTTTTGGTTTTGTATTCACTTTCAGTTAAGATATGAATCGCACTAGGTCTAGTGTTTGATACTCCTTTTGCATAACCAAATGAACCCATGGAGTATTGGGTAGGTGTCTTTCACCGTGTAGAACTACCATGCTTAAGTACGATTCGGTAGAAGTCGAGTGGTGAGATGCTACTCGCATGTTCAGGAACAACAGGGGCATACGAGATTGGTTCAAAAATGAATTAGCAAGTTAAAGTTGAGACCGGAAGGTTTAGATGCAGCAGGACATAGGGGCCTGGGTGCTATAGACCTGTCTGTGTCGGTCAAGGACCGATCCGTATGCGGCGCTGTTGAACAAGTTTGAGTTTTGTACCGGACTCATGCTGGTATTATGGGACCTAGTAAACTGATGTACCTCGGGAAGCTGTCGTTGGGCCTTTTTGGGTGGCCTCAGGTGAGATGGCCGGTGTGCAGTATGTGGGGAACATTCTCATGACATCTCATGTCGGCAGGTGCACCATGAGAGTGGCTACTGTACGGGGCGACTTGATCGATTCAACGGGGGTGAAACGGAGGAAAGGCTGCCACGTACGACGTTAGTGATGGTTGCTTTAGGCAACGTCGAGTACGGGTGTACGTGTCGTGTAGTCTGGGTGTTATTGATTCGAATCACCGTCGCTCGTGGGATGGGCTGAGCATACTTGTTCTCACAGTCGTGACGTAGTAAGAACTTGCATGAGAAAGAAACTAATTGCATTAGTTTGATGTTTCATACTAGCTTTGTATTGGATCTTGAGGAATAGGCTAGGGCAAACTCGATTCTTTTATGCCATAAGCAATTTACATCGGGGGAAAGCGTTTTTTGTTTGATTGTGGACTCCCGATATGGCGTGCCCAAGATTACTTAAAATTGCTGCAAATAATACCTGAAAGGCGAGTTTATTATGCATGATGCCATCCTACTTTAGGTTCATAACCTCACATAGAGTTTCATATTTAGGGTGATGGTTAAGTCTTGCTGAGCGTTGTGCTCACGGATGCTACCCGAGTTGTTTTGCAGGTTTGACTTCATGCTTACGAAGGGATGCCGATGAGACAGGAACTTCCGAGTGGTTACTCAAGAGCATCCTCGCCACTCCAGATTGTTCTTCGTGTTGCTAGTAAGAAATGTCCGTGGGCTGGACTGTTTCTTTGCTGCTAAGTTAGAAATGAATCGTGAGAGTTATAGTCTTCCGCTGTAGCTTAATTTGAAATAAGTATTTATAAAACACTTTTGTACGCTTCCGCGAATGATTTATGTAATATGATGTGTTACATTGACGCGTGTGTTGTTGGGTGCCGCATATCACGATACCACCCAACGAGGTCCTGTGTGACGGGCACGGTCCCTCTCAGATTGACTCAGGTGCCACGGTGCATGTTTGTAATTCTTTACAGGGGTTCGCTGTGAGGAGGACCCTAAGAAGAGGGGAAAGGGCCAATAAAGTTGTTGATGGCCACGAAGCTGAAGTCGAAGCCATTGGAGATCTCACATTAGTACTTAGAGATGACTTTGTACTTAAGCTTAATAATGTTCTTTATTTACCCTCTTTAAATAGGAATTTGATTTATGTATCATGCTTCGATTATTCTAGATATGTATGCCATTTTGGCAATGACAGATGTCTCATTAAGTTTTATAATAAGATTGTGGGTCTTGCCTCTCGATAAGACATGTTATATTTGTTATCCTTGCATGATGATGTTAATGTAGTAAGAGATGATCAAATCTCCTCTCATAACAACTTAGTATTTTACATGCGCGAAAGAATTGATCTTGGAATGTCATTGAGATTATGGCATTGTCGTTTAGGCCATACTTCGAGGGGAGAATTGAACATTTAATTTCAGAATCAATTCTTCCTCACTTATACTTTTTGGATTCGTTATGGCTATATTTATCCAAATAAGGAAAGATCTAAGCATTGAATAAATTTAGAATATTTAAGGATAAAGTAGGAAATTAGCATAATTTAAAACAAAGATAGTAAGATCTGGCAGTGGAGGGAGAACTACGGTCGTCATACCCCGTATGGCCAAATTCCTAAAGCTTTTGCGAGGTTTTTGCAATAAAATGGCATAGTCGCCCAGTATTCTACACAGTGCGAGCCTCAACGGAACGGAGTAGCGGAACGGCGTAACAGTACGCTAATAGATATGGTAAGAAGTATGTTAAGTGATTATACTTTGCTGATTGGTTTATGCATGAAGGCATTAAAAACCGCCATTCATATTCTTAATTGGGTACTTAGTAAGTCGGTGCTGAAAACACCGTATGAGTTGTGGACAGGATGTAAGCACACACTTAATTATTTTCATGTGTGGGTTTGTCCTGCCGTTGCAAAAGTGTTTAATCCAAACATTGGTAAGTTAGATTCTAAGACTGTAAGTTGTCATTTTATTGGCTATCCAAAAAAGAGTAAGGGTTATCGTTTCTACTAACCTGACCGACACTAAGTTTGTAGAAACGAAGCATGCCATCTTTTTAGAGGATGCCATGATCAGAGGGAGTATGGTACCCCCGAGAAATCTATCTAGAGGAGAAGCGGGTGTATGCACCCGCTCCAATGATTCAAGAACCATTTTTATCGATTCATGCTGTAGTTGAACCAACACTGTCTGCCGCTGTTATTTCAATACCTGTTGTTAGCACATCATCGGTGACAATGATAGTAAGTGAGGCACCTGTTCTGCAGGAACCGACTCAGTTTTCTGAGCCTCTTGAGTCAATCGCTACTAATGATGAGGAGAAACAACAGACTCACATAGAAGATAATGTGCCAATTAGAAGATTTCAAAGAGTAAGAAAGTCGTCTATTCCTAGCGATTATAAGATCTATATGAGTGAAGAGTTTCAAATAGAGGATGATTCCACCTCATTTGAAGAAGCTATGAGAAGTCCTTATCATCTGAGTGACGTAAAGCCATGGAGGATGAGATGAGTTCTATGAGTGCCAACAAAGTCTTGGAATTAGTCAAAATTTCTAATGGAGAAAACATAGTAGGTTGTAAGTGGGTCTACAAAATTAAGCGTGACTCAAAGGGGATGATCGAAAAGTATAAGGCCAGACTTGTGGCAAAAGGCTCCACTCAAAGAGAAGGCATAGACTATAATTAGACGTTTTCAACTGTCCCTACTAACAATTCATTCATAATAATTATGGCCTTAGTGGCACATTACGATTTAGAATTACATCAGATGGATTTAAAAATAGCCTTCCTCAATGGGGATCTAAATGAGGATGTCTATATGACACAACTGAAAGGTTTTATCATTAAGGGTAAGAACATATGGGATGCCGATTAAAAAAGTTCATCTATGGACTTAAACATGCCTCTAGGCAATGGTATCTCAAATTCGATGAGACAATAAGAAAGTTTGGTTTTAAGGGGAATGAGGAGGACAACTGCATATATTCTAAGTTTAAGAATGGGAAATTTATTTTCCTTATTCTTTATGTAGATTACATACTACTTGCGAGTAGTGACGTCAATCTACTATTAGAAACTAAGAAGTTCTTGTCCTCTAACTTTGTTATGAAGGATCTTGGTGAAGCATCCTATGTGTTAGGAATTTAGATTCACCAAGATAGAAGTAATGGTGTATTAGGTTTATCCCAAAGGACATACTTCGATAACGTACTCAAGAAGTATGGAATGTATGCGAGTAAACCCTCGCCCGCTCTTGTAGTCGAGGTGATAAGTTTGGGAACCAACAAGAGAGCAATAAAAACAACAAAGCCTTTATCCCAAGCACGTTGAGGTAGACTAGACATGAAACCCAACAACTTTTTTATGTTCTTTTTCTAAAATGAACTAAAAGAGATGAAGAGATATAAGAGTAACAAGGCAAAAAGAAAAAAAAAAGAAAAAACGACTAAGATTTTGGTACATGAATTGCTACTTTCCATGCAGTCCTATCATGAGCTAAGTCTGTAGATACATTCCAATCCCTCAAGTCTCGTTTTACCACCTCCTACCAAGTCAACCTTGGTCGTTCTCTACCCCTGCTAATATTTTCTCCATCTCTTAAAATCCCATTGTTAACTAGTGCTTCTGGAGGTCTCTGCCGAATATGTCCAAACCACCTTAGTCGATGTTGGACTAACTTCTCTTCAATCGTTGTCACCCCTACCCTATCATGAACCGCCTCGTTCCTTATTCGGTCTCTTCTTGTGTGACTGCACATCCACCGTAGAATGCGCATCTCCACGACACTTATTTGTTGGACCTGTTGCCATTTAGTTAGCTAACATTCCGCCCCATATAGCATCGCGGGTCTGATCACCGTCATATATAATTTTCCTTTTAGCTTTTGTGGGACCTTCCTATCACATAGGATTTCACAGGCTTGTTGCCATTTCATCCATCCAACCCTGATCCTGTTGCAAACATCCTCATCAATATCGCCATTGCTTTGTAACATTGATCCTATGTATCGAAAGAGTCCCTTCTAGGTACTATGTGTCCTTGTAGACTAACATTGAACCAATAACAGATTGATCAAACAAAATTGGTTCCATATGCTTCTGTTGTCAGAAGATTAATGTTTGCTCAAGTAATAACACACCTTGACGTAGTTTAAGTAACCGGGATGTTTTTGGCATAAGTAATCCAATCCAGATATAGAACGATGGAATGTATGTTAGAATGTCTTGCAGTTTTATAAGTGACTAAGGCCTCATGATATGTTAAGTAAGAATAGACGCCCTTTAGATAATGGGCTACTAAGACTTAGCTTCTGCGAGATGTGTAGTAATATCCACATTAGTTTTAACACCCACGGATGGAGCTTTATTGTAGAAAAGCTCCAAACGAATGGTCATTGCATCATAAATGATGCACACTGAATTTGCATTATGTATGAGGTCGCCGAGCAGGCACAAGAATTATTATACCCGATTAAGAGTGGTCAACAGCGTCAAAAACCGCTTAAGTTGTTTTACTCATAAAACAACAAGTCAAATGTGTCGCCAAACACATTAATAGCACGTTTTATGTTGTGAAGGATAAAATCCAGGATCATATTATTAGTATTGAGCATATTGGTACAAGGCATATACTTGCGGATCCGCTTACTAATGTCTTCCACCCAATGTGTTCAGAGAACACGTAGCCGGCATGGGATTAAGGAAGAACCTATGATCACCTAGATATTTAGGGGCTAAACTAAGAATAAGGTTGTTTCTAAGGGTGTGTTTAGTTCAGTTGTGGATTCTTGAAAATCTGATTGTAGAAAAAGCTGCTGTGAGTTGAGAGCTGCGGTGAAGCTGAAATCTGTTTGGCTGGAAACAACTATCAACTGTGGATTCTGTAATAAATGTGTGTTATAAAGAAAATAACGTTTGGTTGTCTAATCAGTGGCATGGTGGGTAATTTCTATAAAAAAATTGGAATGGGGATCTGAAAATATGGGGTTTCGACAAATTTCCATTTACACTAAGAAAATCTGTAAATTCTGGAGAATCTGATTCTCATGTGAACCTCTTTGGTTCAGATTTCTGATTTTTTAAAGAATCTGGTTGTTGCAGCTGAACCAAACAGACCCTAAGTGTAAGATGTATTGTAGTCATTGAGTCAGATAGTACGTAATTGGCTATTTTGATGTGATGTGCTTAGTATGTCAAACATGAAGAAATGAACACTAAGTTCAGTTTGAGAAATTAAGTTTCAATAAGTTTTGATCCAAGGAGATCAAAGGGGGAAAATGTTGGAGATGGGTTGATCCCCGACTCGGGCGAGGTCCAACTGCCCAACCGAGTCCATCTCTCCCTCTACGCACCTAGATTGGAGGCGCCAACTAACTTGTGGTTTACTGCCCCGTCTCACACCCGTGCATATATAAGGGGTGGGCGGAGCACGTGAATCGAGGTTCGTCATGCCCATTCACGCCCAAAAACACACATCTTTCATGAACCGATCTAAGGCGACGGGAAGTGAGGGGAAGGACCTCGACTCTGCCGCCATCGACGTCGATGCCACGGAACAAGTGTGCCGTTATCTCTGCTTCAGTCAAAACAATATGACTTCTACATATACACCCGAAGGTGCGTCTACTCTCGTTCTCGTTCTTCAATATTCAAGAAATAGTTTTAGGATCTGTTTTATCCATATGAATCACGTAGATCTAGTGCTTTAACCGATCCTAATATCTGAATCCAAAGCATGAATTTGGCCCGACACTTGTTCAACACAGAAAAGTAATAAGTTCAAAACTATTTTTTAACAAATCAACAGCAACATCCAATAACATACATATTCATGAAGTGATGAATACAACTAGAAAGATAACATAAGTAATAAGTTCAGAATTTTAGAATAACTTGATTTCAATTCAACAGTCAACACATTATATTGCCATGGTGAGGTGATGAGCTGTTCTAGCGTGTGGTTGCCTTGTTAAAAACCTTCCTACGAAAAAAAAATCATATCAACTACATCTCACTGTCACTTTGGTTGTTTGGTACTTCAAGCTCCATGTTCCACTTCTCCAGCTACTCTTCTTCAAGTCTTCAGTCTCCAAGTCATCAAGCTTCAATGTCTTGGGGCAGGTTCCCGATGGCAACCTCTATCTCTTGGCGTTCACGTTGTGCTACATCTGAGCTACTCCAAGCTCTCAGTCTTTCACATAGGTGACAGACCTCCGCCAACTCGCTTGTGAAATGCCATTGTCACTTGCCAATAACCCTACCATCAAGACTAGATGTTGATTCTGATCAAACTGTTAAAAACAATGTCATGACATATATCTTTAGATAAGATAGTACCAGGAATGAACATTTATGGTCATGCCGCTAATTGAGAATGTTAAATTCATCGATTTATCGAGTAATTGGGCCGCTGTTGAGGTATGACAACAGCTTAGAGGCTTGAGCTGCAAAAGGTGAAACATATGCAGGTGCATTTGCATCTGCATCAGAACCACTAAATATCCTTTCCATGTTGTTCCCTTCCTTCTAGAACTACTTGATATTTTTAGTGGTCGCTGTAAATGTATTGCACCAGATTCTGCTTCGTACTTTCCAAAATGCTTGTTAACTCAACACAAACAATATTGTAGTATCTATGACAGTAAGATTAGACAGAAGAGTAAATATTTTATTAAAATATCTCATCTTAGCTCTAGGATCCAATACAAAAACAAATGAATATAACAAAGAGTTGTTCTTCCAGTACCCAAAGATTTCATAGGAATTATTGCATCCCTAAGTGAATCATCATTCTTATAGTTGTTCAAATGGATAGCAATCTCAAAAATAGTATGCAACATCAAGGAAGTAGTACAGTAGTAAATAAAAGACAAAGCAATTGTAGATTCACAGAAACATTTCAAGAAAATGTAAAACCTATTTATCAACATACCAGTGATCATGTTCCAACAATGTATGGCAAAGAATCTGATTATAGTGGGTAGTAATAAAAAGGATAAAACGTGTCCTTGTATGGAACACGATGCTTCAGCATCACACGACGAGTGGAGTTCCATGTCACATCCATGTCCAAACGAAACATCCGAAGGCGTACCCTCACTGCAATACAATATGATTTGTATGTTTCAAATTATTGGTTAGATGAATTCAAGGAAGAAATTGTTGTTCTAGAAGCCTTAATGTAAGGTGTCTAACGCTTTAAACTAGACTTGACAATCAGATTTATGACATGCACATCCCTGATCCAGGAAAATAGAACCAACATAACTACAAAACCTTGAAGTGAGATGGGTTATGACACTAGCATTGAAAGAAGCATTATCTAATATAAGAAAGAGAATCTTAACAGTTAAGCTCCACTCATCAAGCACGACACCAACATATTAAACAATATTGATACCAGAATGTGAAATGTCAATCAAGCATAGTGCTATAGGTCATTTTCTAATTCTCAGTTATAATTAACAAAATGTGCAACCACGCTAAGGTAAACCAACATAGCACTACCATTATAGATATGAGAAGTAATTGCAACTAAAGAACAAGACTTCAATCATCCCATAAGCATAACATGACCTTGATTGAAAAGATTAATAGAATCTCTAGTTGTAATTTGTCTAGAAATGATAGCATTTCTAGGATTATGAGCATACTTGATGTAATCCTCAAATACGTCAGTGGCATCAACACCTATAGGAAGACCTAATCTAGCTATCATGCTACACAGTTCAACACAAGTAACATCCAGATTGTACTCCTAGGGTCGGATAGAGTCATCTACATTAAGCTGAAACAAATATTGGGACTTTATAGCATGATTGACCTTCATAGCACAAGTTTTGTGCTGGCGTAGAAAGTGACTAGTACACCCACTAGAGGTACCATATACTTATTTCTTGTGGTAGTGGCATTTAGCAGCATATCTGACTCGTTTACCATCCATCATCTTGAACACCTAGACAATGTAGTTCCATACATCGGAGGTACAAGTTTTAGTCATCTTTGTGACCAAGGTTGATCAGGTGGCTAGTCTACTCGACAAAGAACAGAGGGGAAACAGAGTATTTGAGGGCAAGCACGGCCAATGGCTTTTCACTGATTACATACATAACAAAATGATTACATGAACTTGTTTAAATAGAAGCTAAACAGGAACTCGTGCTAACTCATGATCCAAAAAAAACGGGAAAACAAACTCGTGTATGATCCACACGTTATTTTGACCACTACTTGCCTGCATGGCTGCCTGTTGACACGCTCACCGCAACTGACACGCACGATGCGAGCTCAACGACCATATTTCCTTGCTATATGAGACACAAACAGGGTTAGGTCCAACATACTCTCCCCTAAAACCTGTTGTGGTTCAAGATCACGAACACCCAACAAATGTTGCATGACTGCCAGTTTTTCTGCCCCCAGTGCCTTTGTTAGAGCATCTGCTCTTTGTTCATAGTTGGAGGGAACTCAACTGAAATCTGCCCTTCCTGAACACGTTCTCGTATGAAGTGATATCTGATACAGATGTGCTTGAAGCGTCCATGAAAAATTTCATTTTTCTTCAATGCAATGGCTGATTTATTGTCAACGAACAATTTAACTGCTTTGGACTCCTTCCCAGTCAGTTCTCCCAGCAAGCTCCTCAACCATAATGCCTGACACGCCGCCATGGTTGCAGCCATGAAATCTGCCTCACATGATGACAGTGCTACTGTCCTTTGCTTCTGTGAATTCCATGAGATCAAGCACTTGTTGATATAGAATGCCATACCTCCTGTGCTTCTACTGTCATTCATATCGCACGTCATATCACTGTCTGAATATCCAGTGATAATCATCTGTTCACTGCTTCCTCGGGGATACCACAATCCACAGTGAATTGTTCCTTTCAAATACCTCAGAAGTCATAATGTGCTTCGTTACCTTGTGGTACAATATTGTTGGATCCTCCATATATCTGCTTGCTACCTCGACAGCAAATGAGAGATCCGGCCGGGTGTGAAGGAGATATCTTAAGCTTGGTATGGCCTGCCAATATTCAGTGGCATCAATGGGCTCTCCCCAAGGATCTTTGTCTAAATGTAATTTTTGTTCCATTGGAACCTTCGCTGGATTGCATTTACTCATGCTGAACTACTCCAATACCTTCCTGGCATATGCAGTTTGCTTAATAGTGATCCCTTCTGTTAGAATATTATTTTCATAATAGCTTAATTCAACATCAACATTATCTAGCCTCACACATGAACACCAATAAGAAGGGACGTTAATGGATTCTTACTGTCTCCAGAGGAAGCCATTAGGCCAAGCGAAGTCCCGTGCCTACTTGATGCAGGCATGACGCTGGCGCGCTTGGGATATCGATGTCCCTTGGGTCACCAACGGCACTGGCCGGTTGCCAGTGGTGTCTCCGTTCTGTAGTAGATGAAGGCGACGACCTTCGTCCCTTTAGCAGTGACGTGAAGATCAGGTGTGAGAAGGTGTCGGGAGAGGCTACACTCTAATGTCATTGGATCATTAGATTGGTCAGCTGCTACTTTATATATTGCGCTGCTGCGGGCCGGGGCCGCAACCAATATGTCTGGTTGTGCCTCCAATCCAGGCGCGTTGATTTTAAGGAAAATAACCTCATAATAAAGGAAGGTCATTATTTCATAATTAGGAATGAATGATATATCCTTCCCTAAATATCACCAGCCTTCCAATTGAATTTTGACAAAGAATTAATGCTCAATAATGAGGCAATATATCCTTCCATAAGTGTAGGGCTGGTGGTATTATTCTATTAATTAGAGAAAGAATTAACATATAACATGGAAACATAATATTTTCCTTCCTAATTTATCATATGACGTTGGCCCTTGCGATCACATTCCAACATTCCCCCACTTGATCGTAAGGCTAAATGTCATAAGCCCATTCTCGATAAAGATGTTGCACCAAAGTAAAGCGCTGCAACAACTAATTAAGTGTTGTTGAAACTTCAGTACTTATAGTACACTCTCTTTCTCTTGAAACGGAAAACTTATTGTTAACGGGAGTTGGTTGCTTTATTGGCCTCTTATTCCAGAATCAAAAAATTCATATCAAACCCATGCCGGCAACATGATCACAAAATATATTGGTGCTAAGACTTTAGTCAGCGGATCCGCAAGAATTAGTATAGTACTTATAAGCTTGAATTGAACGGTATGATCCTTGACTCTATCTTTCACAACATGATACTTAATGTCAATGTGCTTGGCAGCACCACTAGACTTGTTGTTACTTGAAAAGAAAACTGTGGATTGATTATTGCAGTATATTAGTAGTGGTCTAGAAATGTTGTCTACCACTCTTAACCCAGGAACGAATTTATTTAGCCATACAGCGTGCTCAACTTATCTTGTGGATTTTACCAGGGATAAAGCTCAACTTGACACGTGCTTAATTGCAAAAAGTAACATGGGATGGTTGTGGCGTAGAAGACTAGCCCATGTAGGTATGAGGAATCTACAAAAACTTCTAAAAGGGGATCACATTCTAGGACTCAAATGTTGTGTTGGATAAAAATACAAATTGTGGTGCATGTCAATATGGAAAGCAAATTGGAGCACCACATCCCGCCAAAAATGTGATGACTACAAAAAGACCCTTGGAGTTGCTTCATTTGGATCTTTTTGGTCCCTTTGCTTACATAAGCATAGGCAGTAACAAATATGATCTTTTTTAGTTGATGATTTTTCTTGTTTCACTTGGGTGTTCTTTTTGTATGAGAAGAATGAAACACAAGGGATACAAAAATTTTAAAGAGAGCTCAAAATGAGTTCTCTTTGAGAATTAAGAAGATTAGAAGCGACAACGGTACCGAGTTCAAGAACACTCTAGTGGAGGAGTAACTAGATGAAGAAGGCATCAACCATGAGATTTCGGCCCCATACTGATAGGGTGAAACCCGGGGGTGGCCCGATCTTTACGGCAGCAGGTACGACAAAGGGCAAATGGAAAGATCGGATAGTGGAACGAACAGTAGTAACTAGCTGAAAACAGTGTGGTAACTAGCTTTATACCTGACAAGGTTGGATGTGACCAAGTGACGGGGAGAGAGGCACCGAAGTATTTGAGAACTTCGACTCGATCTCCGAATGACCGCAGAACCACAATTTGAGATAACTAGCTTTATACCAGCCAAGGTTGGTTGCGACAAAGCGACGGGGAGAGAGGCACCGAAACCTTGAGGGTTTCGACTCGATCTTCGAACGACCGCAGAACCACAAACCTGAAACTAATTCACGCAAAAGGACCGGAATCCTAGAGCACGATTTAGGGGACCCCTGACGGATCACTTCACAAGTCCATGAAGAACCAGGAAGAACAAAGGTGTGCAAGGCACTTAGAATTATATTGTTTATCAAATGATCAGTATTTTTTCCAGGAGCACAAGGGTGATATTTATACTACGAACAACCCTCCTAGCTAGGTGTGAACTCAAGTCACCACGTTTTGAGGTGGGAAGCCATCTACTGAGCATTTCACGAAGTAGTCTTTGATCCTCGAGAGTCTTCCCACCTTCCGCGGAGTTTTTAGTAATTTAGCCATAACTTCTGCTTGGAAAGTCCAAACAATACACCGTTTGTTGAGTTGGAAAGTAGACTTGATAAGCTTTCACACTATGCGTATTATGGGCCCTGAAACATGACAGATTCGTAGAAGATTACACATGAAGTTGAGGTTCCTGCAGTGTATCCGTTCTCAAATTGAACAGGGCGAACAACCGCACCAACGAAAGTTCGGACAGTGTGAACTGACTTAGTTCTTTTTTGTGCCAGCCAATAATGTTCTTTCATGGGTAAACCTGAGTAACATGTAATTACATGACTTAGTTAGCATATCATTCTTATCAATATTAAAATATAATCCAGAGCGGAAAGAATTCACCTCTTGTTTGAGTTTTTGAACACGAGTTTGCATAGCAAGTTCTTCATAAGCTCGTGTATGTGATGCTGGGATGTCCACATCATCCTCCCCCTCTTGGTCATCCTCGACTCTTGTAATCCACAGTAGGGAGATAAATCAACAACATTAAAAGTTGTACTCATCATCCCTCCTCTCTTGAAAATGAGTTGAACTTGATACTTCAAAATGCACAATTGATTGTTTCAAATAGTTTCACATTTCTTTGGGGGCCCCACCCCGACAGTCCAGGAATCGAATTGGGTGGTGCCGTGCGTTGCGGCACCCAACAGCATACATCCGAAAAAAAAATATAAACAACAATATATGTCTGTCATACATATTATTGTCTCATTTTCCAAATAATGTACAAGTGTACATTGCAGCGGAAGATAAGAATACACTGACAGACTATAGCTACGCTAAGAAAAATGAAGCCGTCCTGCCCGCGGATGCTTCACACTAGCACCACAATTAAAAACCCGGCGGCGTGCAGGGTACCAAGCGAGACTCACACCCCTCATTGGGTGCTGCCCCGCTCGGCTCTCCCTTCCTCCCTAATGTTGCCTTATGCAATGTTACCTGCAAAACAATGGATCAACAAACGGTGAGCTTATGCTCAGCAAGACTTAACCGAAAACCTACACGTGGAACTCTAGATGCTGAAAATAGAGGGCTGAATAGAGAGGTTTGCATAGACGATGAACTTGAGCTAATGGAGGATCCTTACTTCATCTTTTAAGCATCTTTTATAACCCTCGCACAATTTACATCTAGAATCCACAATCAAACAAGAAACACTTCATCTCGATGCCACTTGCCTGAGGAGAAAGTAAATTTAGATAGCTACACTAGACCCATACATACCTTGCGACATCAAAGCTGAGACTCCACAATCAAACAACAAATGCTTTGTCTCGATGCTACTAGCCCAAGGTAGAAAGTAAATTCAGTGAAGGGTTTTGTCATCCCTCATCTCGAATATGAGGATTACTCACGAAGCATATTAACTTTTTCCCAGTTTCTTACTATGTCACGACTCAGTGTACAAGTATGCTCACAACCGCGAGCGATGATGATTCGAATCAAAAACAACCAGCTTACACGACACATACGCCCGTCCGAGACCGGTGATCAACCAATGCCCTCAACGTCGTATGTGGCAACCTTTCACACGACACCCAAATATTGAACCGGTCCTACCGACTTGGAGTAAGTCTCACTACGGCAAACCCTCGTAGAGCCGACTTCTCTCTCCTTTCAGCATATGCATAAGACGGTGGGTATTGCCTCGACACCTAGGTTAACATGTTACATCGGTTTCCTGGGTCACATATAGCCAGTATGCATCCGGTACACAACTCAAACTTGTCCAGCGGGGCCGCACACGAGAACGGGCCTAAATCGACTCAGAAAGATACTAGGTTCACAGGACCACGTCCTTGAGCCTTCCATCCATACTGCCCGGTCTCCATTCCCCCATTAGGTGGATCAATTCCCAACTCTTCCAATTGATCCCCCTTAATCCCGGTTCACGAGTAGGAAATGGCCTACCGAGTTATGCCTCTTTTAATCCACTTTTCTTAACTTGATAACAGCAGTTATAAGTAAGTAAAAACCTACTCTAAATCAAACTCCAGTGATTTATTGGGTCATGCATGTGGAGTGTCATACAATCTAGACTTAGTGCAATAATCAAAATGCTAGACATTATAAAGTAAATACAAATAGAAACTTGGAAATTTTGATGCAAACCCAGGATTGCCTTATTGTTGATCCCAACTAAAGTTTCTATCAACAGGAGCAAGTTAGCGGCCTCCAAAGTCTTCGCGACAATTATTTCTATCGCAATGATCAAATAAAGAAATGTGTCACATTATGAAATATTGTGCCATATGAAACTACAGAAGCAAACTATATGCAAACAGAGGATTCTAGGTTTGAATTTTTTACAGAAGCTTCCTAATATTATGATAGGGTTATGGTAAAATTTTCAGAGGTTTTTGAGGAAGGAGTTGGCCACAAGAATTCTTGGCCGATTTAACAATCAATGACTTATAGGAATTTAATTAGCCTTGATCATATTGAAGAATTTGATATCCCAATAGTTCTGGACCTAAGGTTCCTAGGAAATTTTTTTTCAAAATTTTCTAAGTCTTCTGCTGGCCAGAATGGAGGATTGAAGTTCATTCCATTTTTCTGAAATTTGTTTCTGTGATTTTTCAGCCCATTTAAATAAACCTGAGAAAACCTACTGATTGAGCCACCTTAACCATCTCCAAAAATCTTAAGATTTTTACTGGAGCTCATTAACTAGGAGAAATATTTGCTGCCCAAAATTGGTAATGTTTCATGAAGAATTGTTCCTGGAATTAATCCACAAAGGATTTAATAAAAACAATTCTAAAGAAATTTCTAAGCATTTTTATAGCTAACAATTTGTTTCTCTGCAAATACTCTTCATAAGATTCCAACAGAATTTGTCTCACTAATTTTGGAGTTTTCTATCCCAAGTTATGGATTTTCCATGTTTGAACAACTTTCCTTTTTCTATTTTACACAGAGCAATTCAAACATGGGGCCCACGGGTCAGTCCTTTCTTCTACCTCGGGACAGAGACCGCGCGCACGCCGGAACAGGGGGATGGCGTGCCCCGTTCCCCCTCATTTGTCCATCATTTTTGCTCCAGTTTCGCCCTACATGACCCTTGGAACGTGGCGCAGCTGCCGGGCAAGATCTCACAGCTTGAAAACGGCCGGAAACGGGTCGGCGCCGATGGCGGCGCTCGGCGGCGCGGCATCGATACGTTCCGGTGTTTCCCAAGCCGATTTCAACAGTCCAAGCTGCCGTACAGCACCCCTAGAAGCTCGTGGAGCATGGAACGCAAATCAATTCTTGCAGCAAACAGCTGGAAGAGGGTGGTCACCGGAGGACCGACCCGTTTTTGCCGCCGGCGGTGAATTCTCGTCGCCCGGGGCGTGGGATGGCCGGTTTGATGCGTGCTTTGGCATGGGAGGTCACTAGGGTTGCTGGATGATGTAGCTTGAACTGGAGAAAGGATGATCAAGCACTTTGGGCGAATTTTTAGATTCTAGTTTAGGTGGTTCTTCACGTACACCAGCGCCAAATCCCGAATTCTGGCTAGCCGTCGGTGGGAAAGAGAAAAAGGGGTCTGAAATGCGTATCTACACGTCGTGGCGCACCTTAGGGTGGCTTTGATCAAGCCAGAGGGGCGCTGGAGCGGCCGGTCGACGTATCGCAGTGTGGCGTATCGTTGCTCTTGTCTTGTGGAGGAAGAAACGGTGTAGCTCTGATCAGAGGAAGCCAGGCACTGCTGCTGATGGGTCGAGGACGTCTAGGAACCACCGGCACAGCTACTGGGCAGTGGAACCGGGCGCCAACGCGCCGGGAGTCTGATCGGTGACGAGCAGAGGAGGCGGATGCCGGTGTTTGCTTCAGGTGGGCGCGCGAGAGAAAGGTTGTGCTGTGGCTTTGCACGTGCGAGGTAGAGAAGACCAATTGAGTTGTGCAGCTACGATATTTAGCGAGCAGCACAGAGATCACATGGGTGAACCGCCATCGGGGAGAAAAACAGGCGTACATCCAGCTCGGTGGAAAACCGCTGGTGCCTCGGTGTTGAACGCACAGCAGGGGGCTTCGCGGGGTTTCTCTGTTCCACTGACTTGTAGGCCCCACATGCATTTTCCCCCACACTCAGTAGCTCCTAAATTCAAATTCACAAGTTGCAGCTAATTCCAGAAATTTGAATTTGATTACCCGTGGCGTTAACCCTCGTTTATGCTCGCATTTGAACTGCCGGGTTGATTTCCTTTTCGGCTAAATTCCTTTTGTAACCTTTCCTCTATTTCATGTAGCCCAAGTTCGAATTTGAAAAGTTGTAGCAAATTTCAAAGGACGAATTTGAATACAGTGGCTAATCCTCTCTCGTGCCTCTAATTCACATCCTATGTTTCACCTTCTTGGTGCTAGACTTTCTTTACATAGTCTAGCCTTTATTTCATGTGGCAAAATTTCGAATTTGCAAACCAATTTAGGAGGAGCATACCCTGCTGATTTGAAATCCACAGAACATCAGCAAGGCTCAACTTGGGGATTTTACAATTTCCTTGCGCCCAATGTTTGTGGATGGCATGTTGTAGAAAATAGCAGCCATTTCCCAAGATTGTCCCACAATGTCTTCCAAAAGTAAGTCAAAAATTTGGTATTATGACCTGAAAGATAGTCTGTGTGGCTCACCATGAAGTCGTATGATTTCCCTAAAAAATAAGTCAATAATATGTGACGCATAATCGTTCTTAAGACAAGAAATAAATGAGCCATTTTGTTGAAGTGATCAATCACAACAAATATTGAATTGCTCCCCCTCTTAGTTCGATGTAAACCAAGAACAAAGTCCATAAAAACATCTACCCATAGAAAACAAAGAAATGGTAGAGAATGTATAGACAATGAGGATTCAAGAGTGACTTAACTTTGTGGCAGGTGACACACCATAGAACATGTCTTTTCTCGTCTCTTATCATGTTGAACCAAAAACAATTATCGACCAGCGCTTGCTCCGTTTTCTTGACACTAAAGTGATCGATCAATCCCCCGACATGAGTGTTCTGCACAAACATTAGACAAACAGAGCAATCTAGAGTGCAAACTTTGTTAGCCCCAAATAAAAATCCATTATCCATATGAATCTTTTTCCATCCCTTTCCATCACAACACTTGGAAAATGGTTTAGAAAAATATGAATCAGTAACATACAAGTCTTTGATACTTTCTAAGCCAAGAACTTTTGCATCAAGTTGAGACAACGAAATATGGCGTCTAGATAAAACATCTCCTACAACATTGTTCTTTCCTTTTTTGTACAAGACAATGTAAGAAAAAGTCCCAATGAGTTGACTCCATTTAGCATGCCTTTTGTTAAATTTTAATTGAAACTTAAGATGTTTCAAATATTCATGATCTGCATGTATCACAAAAAAATTAGACAAAAGATAGAGCTCCCAAGTTTCCAAATACCCCACAAGAGCAAACAATTGTTCATCATAAGAAAAACAATTTGGAGTTGGACCACATAGCTTTTCACTGAAGTATGCAGCCGGATAACCTTCTTGCATAAGCACTCATTCGATCCCTAACTCACTTGCATCACAAAAAGTCTTACCAAAATCTGAAAATGCAAGGATTTGGGCTGTTGCCAACTTTATTTTCAGCTCTTAATTGCTTTTTCTTTTAGTTTTCGTTAACAAAAATGTACATCCTTCTTTATCAACTCATTGATTTGGACAACAGCACTTGAAGATTGGGGCAGCAACAACCACTCATAAAAAGATGTAATTTTTCTTCGTTGACCTCTATGCCCTGAGCTGGAACAACAAAGCAAAGAAAAACTACCTTGTCGATGCAAAAGGTGCACTTGGGAAGGTTAGCATAGGAGCATTTCTTCCTCAAAACAGCAAGCACACATTTTTCTTCATTAACATGTTTGTCAAGAAATTTGTTGTAAAATAGGATACCGTCAAATTTAAATTCAACAAATTTTTCAATGAAGGCTTTAGGAACAGGATTCATTAATATCAAAAAAGTACTAGGAGCATTTGACAATCCAAGAAGCACTATCAACCAGCCATATAAAATCACGCTTTGTTTTAAAACTTGTTTTCCACTTATCTCTTTCTCACATTCGGATTTTTGATCGCCAGTTCTCACGTCAACTTTCGTGAAAATGATAGCACCATTAAGGTCATCAAGTATGTCATCAAGCAAAAGTATGGGATGCTTATACCTTATTGTAATATTGTCTATTGCATGACAATTAGTAAATATTTTCCATGGGCCATGTTTATTTGGAACTATGAAAGCAAAATTTACACAAGGTGAAAAACTTTCATGCACATACCATTTGTCGATGAGGTCCTGCTCATGGCATCGAATTTCTTTTGTTTCTTTCAGGTCGGTGCAATATGGTGCTTGGTTTGGAAGTGAAGCACCAGGAACCAAGTCAATTTGATGTTCAACTCCTTTCTTGCGTGGCATCCCTGGTGGTTCTTCCTTTGGTACAAATCTTCAAATTCCAGTGACACATCAAAACATGCACTTGGCAAAGTAGAATGTAAGTCATTAGGAAAAATAAAAATGTCATTGCACAGGAGTACAAAGAACATGACATTGGGTTCACTCAATTTTTTTAAATCCCATTTTGTAGCTATCATCACTAAACCCTTTTTTCCCTTTGGCTCGGTCATTTGCGGCTGTGGGGTTTTATTTTTCTTTGGAGACACTCTCTTACTATGTTTGTGGGTCACTCGCAAGTGGTTCTCACTCTCTCGCCGAATTCTTTTCAAATTTTTCTTCTCAATTTATTCCAATGGCCAAGGGAGTAAAGTGGGTGGCTCTTCATTGTTCCTGAACATAAGTTTGTTAACACGATCAAAAATCTGAACTTCCGGAAAATATAACCAAGGTATTTGCAAAAGCAGTTCGTATGTGTGCATAGGATCCACATAACATTCCACTTTGTCTTTATACTTCCTATAGAGGAAGGAACAATCATGATGTTAGTTACACGGAGTGCCCCACAATCATGAAACCTTTGCATCTTGTATGGATTAGAAAGATGCCGCTGTTTGAACATCAACTTCTCCACCAATTCCTGAATCGCAATGTTATTGCAGCTTCCATGATCAAGAATAATTTTGCATATCTTTGCCTTGATCATGCCTCTAGAGTGAAACAAATTGTGTTGTTCGTTTTCTGCAGTTGCACTAGTAACATTAAGCATTTGGTGAGAAATGATGCAATTATTATCATCTTCATCGGGCCGGATCATATTATCATCATCTACAATTTCCTCATCAAATATTGGTGCATCTTGTGGTTCATTTTCAGATTCACCTTCATCGGGTCGGGTCACATTCTCGTTATTTCCAGTTTCCCCATAAAAGATTGGTGCATCTTGTGGTTTGTTCTCATATTTCCCTTCACCTTGTTCATTAATAATCATGGTCTTCCGTGTAGGACATTCAGCAGCAATATGTCCCAGACTTTGGCACCTGTGACAATTAATCACTCGGCTATGCGAGGAGGATGGAACTTTAGAGAGATTCATTAGATTACCAACAGATAAAGGAATTGGACCTTAAA
This sequence comes from Neostapfia colusana, assembly GCA_030760725.1. Taxonomy (NCBI): domain Eukaryota; kingdom Viridiplantae; phylum Streptophyta; class Magnoliopsida; order Poales; family Poaceae; genus Neostapfia; species Neostapfia colusana. Next base: position 65,095,993 of record JASWHV010000001.1, read on the forward strand.
AGCTAATTTCTAAAAAAGTTCAACAAAATGTTGCGTTTAAGTCTACCTATGGTACTAGGAATCCTTCCACTCAACAGGCAATGATCCATAATAAACTCAGTTAAGCCGATCAAATTTCCTATTTCTAAAACCCTATCATGAACTATTCTCAGCGAATAACGTGCCTTTACTAGTAGTCCTATTTTATTGACCCTAATAAGGTTCTAATAACTTTTGTTGGAAGACTTTGTCCCCGGTCTTGTTCTCCAAACTAAGATTCCATTCTACGAAACAGAAGGCCGGCCAGCCCATGAAGCTTCTTCTCCTTTTCTCTTCCGCAGGCGTCCATTCCAAATCCAAACAAAATAGGTTTAAATAAACAAACAACAATCCGCTACTCATTATCTGGATAAAAAAAAGGGAACAACTTACACCACAAGGAAAATGCCAGTTGAGGTACATGTATGCATTCACTTGCAAATTCGGATGATCCAATGCTAAAAGTATGATATTTCTATTCTCTAGCGCTCCTCATATAGAAAAGCTATCTAGCTCGTCCCTCTAGCACTCATAAAATAAATCCTCCTTGTCCGAGAAGGAAACAACCATTTCATTTCTTTAACCTGGATTGCATTATTTAATTGATTGCAACCACTGATGCAATAGATAGGGATGATGTGCTTGCAGTGTGGAGTTGTTGTTCTTGCTGAATTGTAGGTGAAGAAGCAGTAGAAACTGATATCTTCGCAGCACCAATAGATGGAGAATACTTAGCTGCAGCACCTTGAGATTTACCCACAATAAAAAGGTATAGGGTTGCTGCCGGTGGCACAAATCTGAGATAGATCGGCCACCATAGGAGCGACCATATTCTCCAACATAGTCAGCACCCCAACGGAGATCATGCTGATGATAAAATTGTCCATGATCTGCAAAAGGGTTTTCATATCTGTCATAATAATAATCATGTACCTTTTGCTAATCATCAAAGCGAGCACGTGGCCTTGACCATGCCCTTGAGTTCTTCCTCTACGCTGATATTTGAGACCTGCACGTCTTCCATCACCATGGCCACAACAATCATTTCTGAAAGGGTTACGAAAACCAATCCTAAAATCTGAATTTTTTTCACCAAATTCTTCATGTTGATATTTTGGAGCCCTTCCACTGGCTGGTGGGAGACGTTCATTAAACATCCTTTCCATGGTCCCTAATAGTGAGTTTTCGAATTGTGGTAGCTCTGCTCGTGAAACTCGTGGTTCTTTTTCAGAATTACCACCACGAAGGATTGAAGCAGATCCTTCCATGTTGGAGCAATGGTGGGAAAATGGTATAGAAATTTTAATGGAATCACACAATCTCCCCACTTGCTTACCAAAGTTCTTACCTGTTCTCAAGGACTGTGAGTGTGCAAAATGTGGTAGTGTTCCTTGCTGTGTTTAAGCGGTTGAAAGGTTCATGAGTCGGGAGATCCGGTTATGGATTTTTGTGGATCTTGGATGGCTAAACAAGGAAGGCTTGTAGCATCGAAAATCAAGTGTCGTAAACCAAGTCAAAAGATGAGTAAACTTTGTTGCCCAGTCTGAATTTTTTTTCAACAATGATTATATCGTTGCAGCCCTTTAAACATTTCTCTTTTTTTTTTTCACTTGTCTCTTTTCTTTTTTCTTTTTTTATGCAAACAAGATGCGGGCTGACCAACACAATGTTTATGGATATGGCAACAAGAAATGATGCAAATGACACAAGATCAGCGGTACTACACAAAGGTTCAGTTACTTTTTGTGGTGGTTTAGTGTACTATAGGTATGACACGCAAAATACGAGATGGATAACAGAAAAAATGGTGATAACAAATGGATGATATGAGGATCGTACCTACCGTGTAAACCCGAAATCTGATTCCCAATTATAGGGTGAAACCTGGGGGTGGCCTGATCTTCACGGCAGTAGGTACGACAAAGGGTAAATGGAAAGATCGGACAACGAAACGAACAATAGTAACTAGCTGAAAACAGCTGGGTAACTAGCTTTATACCTGCCAAGGTTGGATGCGACCAAGTGACGGGGAGAGAGGCACCGAAGTCTTTGAGAAATTTAACTCGATCTACTAATGACCACAGAACCACAATCCAAGATAACTAGCTTTATACCAGCCAAGATTTGTTGCGACCAAGCGACGGGGAGAGAGGCACCGAAACCTTGAGGATTTCGACTCGATCTCCGAACGATCGCAGAACCACAAACCAGAAACTAATCCACACAAAAGGCCCGGAAGCCTAGAGCAGGAATTAGGGGACCCCTGAGGGATCACTTCACAAGTCCATGAAGAACCAGGAAGAACAAACGTGTGCAAGGCACTCAGAATTATATTGTTTATCAAATGATCAATGGTTGTTTTTTCAGGAGCACAAGGGTGATATTTATACTAGGAACAACCCTCCTAGCTATGTGTGAACTGAACTCACCATGTTTTGAGGTGGGAAACCAGCTACTGATCAATTCACGAAGTAGTCTTGATCCTAGCGCGTCTTCTCACCTTCTGCGCAGTCTTTAGTAATTTAGCCATAACTTCTGCTTGGAAAGTCCAATGATACACTGTTTGTTGAATTGGAAAGTAGACTTGATAAGATTTCACACCATGTGTATTATGGGCCCTGGAACGTGATAGATTGGTACATGATTACACGTGAAGTTGAGGTTCCTGCAGTGTACCCATTCTCAGTTCGGACAGGGCGAACAATTGCGCCAACGAAAGTTCGGACAGTGCGAACTGACTTGTTTATTTTCTGTGCTAGACAATGATGTTCTGTCATGGGTAAACCTGAGTAACACATAATTACATGACTTAGGTAGTGTATCATTCTTATCAATATTAAAATATAATCCATAGAGGAAAGAATTCACCTCTTGTTTGAGTTTCTGAACACAAGTGTGCATAGCAAGTCCTTCATAAGCTCGTGTACCTGTATGTGATGCTGGGATGTCCACATCGCATACACCCCTCAACAAAATGGATTGGCCGAAAAGAAGAAACGCACTCTCATTGAGATGGCAAGAACCATGCTTGATGAGAATAAGACTTCAGATCGGTTTTGGGAGGAAGCGGTTACACCGCTTGCCATGCCACGAACCGACTCTATCTTCATAGACATTTGAAGAAAATACCATATGATCTCCTAACCGGTAACAAACCCAATGTTTCATATTTTAGAGTCTTTGGTAAGAAACCTAGGACTTCTAAATTTGCATCTAAGTCCAATGAAGACTTCTTGCTTGGCTATGACTCAAATAATTATGCATATCGTGTTTTCAATAAAAACTCCAGTTGTGTTGAAATAACACGTGATGTAGATTTTGATGAAACTAATGGCTCACAAGTGGAGCAAGTTGATCAACGTGTGTTAGATGAAGAGGAGGCACCGTGCATAGCATTAAGAAGCATGGCTCTTGGTGATGTGCCCCACAAGAAGAGAATCGAGCTCAAGTGGATCAATCTTTAACACAAGTTGCTCCCCCAACACAAGTGTAAGATCAAAATAAAAATGGTCAAGAACAAGATCCTCAATATCAAGTTGACCAATATCATGATAATGGCAATTATCAAGAGGGATACGATGACGAAGATAAAGTTGACCCAAGGCCTCAAGTGGCTCATCTAAGAGTATACCAATGTGTTCAACGGGATCATCCCATCGACAATATTCTTGGAGACATCACTAGAGGGATAACAACTCGATCCCGCATAGCTAATTTTTGTGAACATTACACATTTATCTCTTTCTTGGAGCCCTTAAAGGTATAAGAGGCACTACAAGATCTAGATTGGCTGATGGCAATGCAAGAAGAATTGAACAACTTCAAAAGGAATGAAGTTTGGGAATTGGTGAAGAGGCAAAATGCCAACATTTTGGGAACCAAGTGGGTGTTCCGCAACAAACAAGATGAACATGGAGTGATGACAAGAAACAAGGCAAGACTTGTGGCCAAGGGGTACTCACAAGTCGAAGGTTTGGATTTTGATGAAACCTTTTCTCCCGTAGCTAGGATTGATTCAATTCGTATTTTATTAGCCAATGCTACTAACCATAATTTTATGCTTTACCAAATGGATGTGAAAAGTGCATTCCTAAATGGGCCAACCCAGGAAGAAGTGTATGTGGAGCAACCCCAGGGCTTCGAAGACCATGTATATCCTAATCACGTTTATAAATTTCTTAAGGCTCTCTATGGCCTCAAACAATCTCCTAGAGCTTGGTATGAATGTCTTAGGGGTACATCTAGAACTTGCCAATTCTTACGTAGGTCTCTCGTGTCGTGGTCATCTAAGAAACAAAAGTCCATTGCTTTGTCCACGGCCGAAGCGTAGTATGTCGTAGCCGGAAGTTGTTGTGCACAATTTCTATGGATGAAATAAACTGTAAAGGACTATGGTCATGATATGAACCGTATTCCACTTTTGTGTGACAATGAGAGTGCCTTTAAAATTGCACATTACCCCCTTGAGCACTCTAGAACCAAGCATATATATAAGGAGTATTTAGCCTTGCAAGGTGGTCCTTGCTGTTTCACACGGGATTCCACGAGCCCCATGCTACTCGGGTCCTCTATGTTGTTTAGAAAATTGAGTTCTTTTGGGGTTATAGTCGATGGTTTTTTTTAGTTCCATCTCTACTGCAAAACTGGACATACCGGATTCTAAGTTGTGAAACAAAGCTAAAGGGATGTGGATAAAAGGGGGGATGATAGATAGAAAGAAGAAGAATTTATAGACTTCCCCATAAGGATTCGAAGCGTACCAAAGACTCGAAGGATACTGAAGATTTGAAGGATACCAAAGATTCAAAGGATTATGTTTTTCTAGGATAATATATATATATATATATATATATATATATATATATATACACACACACACACACACACACACACACACACACACGACATCATTCTTAAGAGACCACTCACTAAAGGAGACATAGTCATTTCACATGTTAGGACCGACAAACAGATAGCCGACATCTTTACCAAGCCATTAGATGAGAAAAGGTTTTGTGAACTTAGAAATGAAGTAAATATTCTAGATTTTCAGAATATAGCTCAATTTGTTGTACACCTACTGAAACAGGTCATAATTATAAAACAAGTGTCTCAGATAGACCTTTATGCCTTGTTTTCACAAAATGTTGCATTTTGGATGGATGGTTCGATTTTGAAGCAAATATAGCCATTGATAGATTAAGTGTTTGGTAAAAGACCATGGCAAGCACAAGTGTTATGAAAAACATGTCCAAGGTATTCCCAAGTACTGTATGGTGTGTGTGTGTCATACATATATATATATATATATATATATATATATATATATATATATATATATATATATATATATATATATATACCCATGCGGATTCATAACAAATTTCCGCTGTGCTGTTTAGGACTTATCCGGATTTATCAGGACTTGTCCGAGAAACCCAGACAAGTCCGGATTTGTTTTCTGAATTAATTGAGTTTTAGTTTTATTGGCCTATTCACCCCCTCCAGAATACTTTCAGATTCGCCTCTTCCTTCTTCGGTGCCTTGCACTCACTTGCATAGTGCATGTATTTCTCACAGTTGAAGTACTGGATGTGGCTCTTGTCACGCCCCTGCTACGTGAACCGATGTTCCCACCTTTGGACGATGGCTCACCGCGTCCTCCATGTCCATGGCCTCTGCCGAGTCCACGGCCACCCCAGCTGCGGCCACCACCATCAGGCCACCTGCCCTTTGGTGAGGCTTCGCCTATCTCCCTTGTCGCTCCTCCCACTCAGCACGGGTAAGAAGCAGCTGACTTTCGCTGTTGTAGCCACAGCCGCCAGACACGAGACTGATGTACTTGTTGTAGACCTTCAGCATACCCAGCACCTCTTCAAACGTGATCACGTTCAGATCACAGAACTGCTCCATGCCGGTTATGCAATGGACAAATCGATCTGGCACAGAATCAAGAAGCTTCTTCACCTGTGCAGTATCCCCCAGCTCACTGCCGAGATGCCTATATCGCATTGACATTGCCGAGATTCTCCCCGCAAGATGGTCAAGGGTATCCCCCTCCTTCATGTGAAGTTCCTCGAACTCGCTCTTCAGTGTCTGCAATCTTTCCTCCTTCACATGATCCGCGCCCCTGAACTGCGCCTTGAGACAATCCCAAACTTTCTTCGCCATCTTGTTCTTTGCAACCTGCAAAATGAGGCTCTCTGGAAGGGCCTGAAGAAGGCGCACCCGTGCCTTCTTATCCTTCTTCACCGGAAGAAACCCTTATCGCCCGTAAGCTCAATTGCTTCCCAGATTTCCTCCGCCTCCAACACCGCCTGCACCCGGATCTCCCAGCTCATATAATTCGTCGTCGTCAACTGTGGCAACTGATATGGAATGCCACCGCCTTACCGGTCAAGCAACATGGTGGTGGGTGGAGAATTCGGGCTGCACAAACTGGCTCTGAGACCAGATGTAGGACGAAGGTTAATCAGGTGGCTAGTATACTCGACAAAGAATAGAGGGGAAACAGAGTATTTGAGCGCAAGCACAGCTCAAGGTTTTCACTGATCACGTACATGAAAAAACGATTACATGAACTTGTACAAGTAGAAGCTAAGAACTCGTGCTAACTCATGATCCGCAAATTATTTTGACCACTACTTGCAGCATGGCTGCCTCTTGACACGCTCACTGCAACTTATGCGCACGGCGTGAGCTCAACGATCCTATTTCCTTGCTATCTGAAACACAAATAAGATTAGATCCAAGACTATTGGCGTTGGTGTTGGACTCCTCAGTGTAGCTTGACTCCAAAACACACTCACCACATTATTGTCTCCATCATCCACGTTCACAGAATCGACAACACTACACCATCACGTGCTGCAATACCGGCACCGTCAATTTGAACCATGAAGTCGTGGTCTGCGACGACTGTTGAAGGCGGCGGTCGACAGCGAGGAAGAGAGGCCGATACGGATACCGTCTGCTAGGGGGCTTATATTGACCTCTAGCTACTAAGGTTTGATGATGGGGAGAATCTAGCGAAGAGTGGTGCTTCTATGTGTTGCCAACCTGTCATCACCATAACCGTGAATGAGATGGGAGGGCTACATATGAGCCAGAGCAGGAGGGCTAGATCGCTATGGTTTGACGACGGGAGCAGTCAAATGAGAAAGCGGCATCATGCGTCGCGAGATGGGGATGGGGAGAGCAGAGTCGTCCGGCCCCTGCTCATACACGAAGTGACTAGGGTTATGTCTGATGGGGTGCACGTGTTAGCGACGTGATGATCAGCAGCCAACTCTTCAACGTCAAGAGTCCTCCGCATATGGCTCGCCCTCAAGACTCAACTGACTCCGCCTGCACTCACACAAGTATTGCATGTATGCCGCTCTATTAGGTTCGGTAGTTGCCTGACTGCCTATATGTATCACTTGAACATCAGTGAATGAATGTGCGGTGCCCATTATTATCTCTCACATGGTATCAGCTAATTTTGATCTCTAGCTACCTTCCTGTAACACCCTCATTTTCATCATCATGCATTGCATCCATTCTCATGTAGAGATCACTTAAAAAAGGAAAGGAAATGAGATAAAACCCTTCCCAATCCGAGTAGGGTTATCCCCCTTAGCTGCGTCCACCCTTAGAGATAAAACCTCTTCCAATCCGAGTAGGGTTTATTCCCCCTTAACTTGGCTGTGCCACCCTGGAGATAAAGCTCTTCAAATGGAGTAGGATTCTCTTCCAAACCGAGTGGTACTCATTCCTTCTCTTTCAAACCGAGTAGGACTCATTCCCTCCTCTTCCAAACAGAGTAGGACTCATCCCTTCTCTTCCAAACCGAGTAGGACTCATCCCTTCTGTTCCAAACCGAGTAAATCCAACCCGGATAATTGATGAGAAGACTCGCAAGACAAGAAACCGGATGTTGAGGTTTTTCAAGGTGCTATGGGAAAATCACACGCCCGATGAAGCTACATGAGAAAGCGAGGAGTATTTACAATTCAATCATCCGGAGCTATTAGAGGCTTATGTACGATAGTCGTCCTTCCCACAGTGTTCTTAATTGTGAATCTCAAGACGAGATTCTTTTTAAGGGGGAGGAATGTAAAAGTCCCAAAACATGTAAATGAAAAACTTGAGTTGTGAATAAAGTTGGGTTCAAATTCAAGAAAATTGGACTTACAAAAACTTTCTAACACATGATGATACACATGGATGTCTACCCAACTGAGCTCTAATACTCATTTGAGATGTGTTAAACTAAGGTTGGATTAAACCCCATGTGTAAAATTTCCATGTGCAAGAGGAGTTTTAAATTCAGATTACAACCTCACTATGTGCACTAAAAATTCAAATTTGGCCATTTCAAACAAAGGATGCAAACTGTGGTTGTAAACCACCCATTTGCAGCTGCCAAATTAAAAGTTTGAATCCATATTTGAATTCTTCAGGTTAAAATTAGTGGGATAGCAAAGCTGGAGCAAATTTGGAGATAATTTAATTGTATATCAAAGAGGACTTAAATTTCATTGGAGTTTGAATTCAAATTTGAAACTGAAGGAAACACTGTTGATTCTCCAAATGGATGTCGAATTTGAGTTCCATATAATTGAATTATGCAACCTTCAAATTTTGAGAGATTTTGGAGGGGGAAAAGAAGTGGGACCCACTTTTCACTGAGATGAGTAGACTTACACAGGAAGTAACCGGGTTCCCCTGTTTTTCCCTCGAGCCGAGAGATCCCAGCGCGCCACCTCCCGAGTTTCTCAGCCAACCGACGCCACCTCCTGTTTTCATGATCAGGACGCCGAGGGGAGGGAAATATCCCCGTGTACACGTCGCCTCAATGGCTAAACAATCGCTGTTTCCCTTCCTCCCCGCCACACCGACTCTCCTCGGGAGTTTTGTGCCGCCTCGAGCTTCGGCGTCTAGCTTCGTCGCCATCACGCACTGCAAGATCTGACGCCCGGCCAAGCGCAAAAACGGCGTCGCCCACACCCCCTCAAGCTTCCCGAAGTACTCAACCGGCGTGCTGTGGTCGATAACCATGTCGGCGAGCTTGTTTCTTGCCGGCAAACTGACCTAGGCGCCTCGACGTCAAACCGAGCCCCTGCTGCATTTCACGAGCAACCAAGCCACGACAAAGGACGGTGATCATTTCCTCGTGCTGTCCCTCAAATTTGGAGCAGTTTCATGGGAGGAACCGGCCAGAATTTGGATTTTCTCCCTGGCGGGTTGTTCTGACCGCTGGCGCCAAAAACTCAAAGTTCCTCTCCAATGCTTAGTTAATTTCAGTTCTGATCCACGGGCATTTTCTTTAGACTCCTACGGTCCTCCTCGTCCAACCGGTGCTCGATTTCATCAACCCTAGCCGTAGAACGTCGGGTTCTTCGTCGCCGCCGGAAAAATTGCCTCGGGCGGACGGCGGGGACCTATCTAGAGCCGTTCCTGATAAAAACTGAGTCCATATCGAGCATGGACATGACTCACTGATGCTCTAGGAGCAATGCCTCTCGGGTTTGGGGGTCTCTCGATGGAGCGCGACGTCGCTGGAGTGGGAACCAAGCCGCCGCACGTCACACGGTGGTTTAGAGCCGTCACCGGCCTCCGGTGAGTGTGGGGATGAGTTCCTCACGTCGAGTTTGGGGCTAGTGGCAAGAATTAGGCCGGGAATCTGCCAGAGAACGGAGTACCGAGGAGCGCCACCGCGCCGGCGAGGAAGAAGACGCGCGCGCGGGAAATGGGCTCGGGAGAAAGAACTCATAGGCTCGGGAGAAAGATTATTTGAATTTACATATTTAGTTCAAACTTTAGAAGCTCATAACTTTTGCTAGGAAACTCCAAATTGGGTAATTCAAATTGGGTTAGATTCATCTTGGAAAGATATATCAAAATTTTGTAACCCAATTTATACGAAAGTCAATAATAAGTTCTGGAAAATTCTTTGAAGCTTTTCAGTAAAAGAATTTTGGAGGGAGTTTAGTTAATCCAAAAGTCCCAAAATTTTGCCAGAATACCTCTTATGATATTATTGAACTCCTGCTAAATTTTCAGCTCATTTGGAGTTGATTTGAGTATGAAAATTCAGGGTACAACATGCTATGTTTAAAAAGTCCAGAAACTTTTTCATAGAAAATCCCCACTTTGAAAAATCAGTGCTCGGTAATTCCTAGCTCCAAAATTCCTAGGAAAATTCATACATGCTCCCTGAGCTATGTTTGAAATTGTGGTTTACATGAATTTGCATGAAATTGCAAATTTATTCAGAATTAATTCTTTTTTTCCTAAATGCTTAGGGAATTGTTCTGGATGAACTACTCATTGAACAATTCTGAAATTTGGACCAGAATGTCTTCTTGTGATAAGGAACTCACATGAAAATTCTCAGATGAATTTGAGCTCTGGATCAGTATGTTTCTATATACCTTTCTTAGGTGAAAATGCAACAATTAAGAAGAACCCTTAGCACTTAATTCCCCTTTGCTAAATCTAGCTTCATCCACTAGGATCATCTCAGTTCTAGCCTAGAAACAGAATACTAAGTTTAACTTGTCATTAGGCCTTAATTGAAAAGAATTTATAATTTAATACATATGCATGTTCATAACGTGTAGTGCTTAACATGGAGAACTGGGAAGAAAGCGAAGTGTGGATCAAAGAGCAAGAAGAGCAGTGATTAAGCTTCAAGTGCCAACTAACTACATATAATAATCTGACTCTAGTCACCTGCAAAACAAAGGTAAGGTCCGGTTTGCATTTAAGTTGTTTTATAAAGTTTTTACTTTGTTCACTACTATGGTTTAGAGTTTGTTTGTGCACTAGGTCAGCAATGATTTATACTCCAACTGCATGACTAAATGAACCCTGGAGTCAAGGGTAGAAGAAGTGTCTCCGCTGTAGAATATTTACATGCTAAATAGGTTATGACATCCGGTAGAAGTCGAGTAGTTGGAATCTACTCGCGAGCTATAGTTTGGGATCACACGGGTATGGTTGAATAAGCAAACTAAAGTTTATGTTTCCAAAGATGAGACTGGGCACAGAGTTTAGGTAGCGACAAGACGACGTCTTGGTCGAGTAGCTCTACCTGTGTCGGTTAAGGACCGTTCTCGTGTGCGGTCCCGCTGAGCAAGTGTTGAGTTGTGTACCGGATGCTTACTGGTATATGAGACCTAGGAAACCGATGTACCAGGTTAACTGGATTGCAGGCATACCACATCGTCTCATTAGACCTATGAGCCCGAGACAGCGTGACCGGCAGTCGGGTGTCCTGCGAAAGGTTGCCACATACGACGTAATGAAGGACGCCAGATTTGGGTCTTCAGAGGCGGGCATATGTGTCGAGTAAGCCAGACAGTGTTTGATTCGAATCACCGTCCCTCGCGGATATGAGTACCGCTTGCTCACTGTGTTGTGACGTAGTAATCAAAGTTGAGTGACAACAATTTGCAAGTTTATATGCTGTTATGATAATTTGAATTGCATGATAACCATGTATGAAGTAAAGATAGAACATATTAAAGTTATTTTCCACCTTGGGACAAGTAACATTGGAATGAAGCGTTTCTTGTTTGATTGTGGAGTTCCAATGTTGCTCGGCGCAAGGTCATTACTATAATGGCTAAAATATGAAAATTAAGGATGAACTTGTAGGCGAGTCTTTATACAACTTACATGTTTATGTCTTAAGTTACCTTCATGTAGAGTTGCATGCCTTAGGAGAGACGGTTAAGTCTTGTTGAGCCTTCGTGCCCACTCTTGCAGAGTTGTTGTTTTGCAGGTAATCCGCCGTATACCGTGAAGGGTTAAGCATGACAGCGCCATTCTTGGCTGCATTGTCACAAGAAACCCTTCTCGACGCCAAATACCTTTCCTGTTGCTAGAAAGTGTTATCCTCGAGCAGGATAACTTCTTTGCAACTCTGGTTTTATATTCCGCTGCTGTACATTATAGTGTATATTATTATTTGTAAAACAAATTTGTTGTTTAATACACACTTGTGTATGTCTTGGATTCAGGTCGGTGTGTGGTAGTCGGTGTCACCTAACACGGCACCACCCAATACGATTCCTAGACTGTCGGGGCATCCGGTCCCCCACAATATACTCATCTCAAATCATTAGCATTTTAATTTTACAAAAACACATGTAACACCCCAAATTTTTAGTCAAGACTCAAATTTTGATTTAGAACCATAAACCATGTTCAGAGGGGAATTTAGAAATTTTTGGACATATTCACACAGCCAGATCTCAACCTTAGACAAAGGAGATGGTTAGAGCTAATCAATGACTTTGATGTAGGCATCAACTATCATCCCGGGAAAGCAAACGTCGTGGCCGATGCCTTGAGTCAGAAAGTGCAGGTCAATAAGTTGAGCTTGAAGGATATGCCTGCAGAATTGAAGGACGAGGTTATAAGGCTCAATCTATGTCTAGTAAACAGTGGTGAAGCCATCGCCATGGAAGTGGACTCCACACTTGAGCGAGACATACGCGAGGGACAAAAGAATGATGAGAAGATACAAGAGATCAGACAGTTCATCAAGGAGAATAAAGCTCCTGGTTTTAGAGAGGATGAACAAGGAACGGTGTGGCACGGGAAAAGGATCTGTGTGCCAGAAGTAAAGGAGATTCGTAAATTAATTTTGAAGGAGGCTCACGATTCCGACTATTCCATTCATCCTGGGAGTACGAAGATGTATCAGGACCTCAAAAGCAGGTATTGGTGGTATGGCATGAAGCGAGATGTCGCGGAACATGTTGCCCTATGTGACACATGTCAGTTGGTGAAAGCAGAACATCAACGACCCGCGGGATTGCTGCAACCACTCAAAGTACCTGAATGGAAGTGGGAAGAAATCAGCATGGATTTTGTCGTGGGATTCCCTAGGACCCAATCCGGGTATGATTCAATATGGGTCATTATTGATCGGCTAACCAAGGTAGCTCATTTCATCCCTGTGAAAGAAAGCTACAGCGGATCCAAATTGGCAGAATTGTACATGTCAAGGATTGTGTGTTACCATGGAGTGCCAAAGAAGATAGTGTCGGACCGAGGGACACAGTTCACCTCGAGGTTTTGGCAAAAGTTGCATGAAACCATGGGAACCCATCTGAACTTCAGTTCTGCCTATCATCCCCAAACTGACGGGCAGACGGAGAGAACCAATCAGATTCTTGAAGACATGTTAAGGGCATGTGCACTCAAAAACAATAGGAGTTGGGACAAGAACTTACCGTATGCGGAGTTTTCCTATAACAACAGTTATCAAGCTAGTATGAAGATGTCACCGTTTGAAGCTTTGTATGGAAGGAAATGCAGAACTCCCCTATTTTGGAACCAAACAGGAGAAAGTAAAGTGTTTGGTCCCGAAGTGCTACAAGAAGCCGGAGCGAAGGTGAGGGAGATTCGCAACAACTTGAGGATAGCACAGACACGCCAGAAGAGTTATGCTGATGTACGAAGAAGAGAGCTCGTTTTCAACGTGGGAGACTATGTTTATCTCAAGGTGTCCCCTATTAGAGGACTTCGTCGGTTTAAGGTGAAAGGGAAGTTGTCACCTCGATACATCGGACCCTTTCAAGTTTTGGAAAGAAAAGGCGAAGTGGCGTACCAACTAGAGTTACCGGTTCATCTATCGGACGTGCACGACGTATTTCATGTGTCACAACTCAAGAAATGTCTGAGGACGCCTGAGGAGGTGTTACCCATGAATGAAGTGGATGTAGCCGAGGATTTGTCTTATGCCGAGCAACCATACAAGATTTTGGAGACAATGGAACGCCTCACCAGAAATAAGAGAATCAGGATGTGCAAGGTGCAGTGGAAGCATCACCCAGAAGAGGAAGCCACCTGGGAACGGGAAGATGAGCTTAAGGCACAATTTCCGGAATTGTTTTCTTAGAAACACCAATCTCGAGGACGAGATTTCTTTTAAGGGGGGTAGAGCTGTAACACCCCAAATTTTTAGTCAAGACTCAAATTTTGATTTAGAACCATAAACCATGTTCAGAGGGGAATTTAGAAATTTTTGGACGTATTGCATGTTTTGCAAAAATTCAAATTCAAACTGGAATTCAAATTATACTCAAAACAGAAAAGAAATGAAAAAGAAAAAGGAAAACCAGAAAAAAACTGGCCAGTGGGCCGAAACCCCAGCCGGCCCAGCAAACCCCCGCGCAGCCCGCCCCCGCGCGCGCCGCGCTGCCCCTCGCTGACGGGTGGGACCCGCCTGTCATCCCTAACCCCGCGACCCCGGACTCTCTCCCGCGCGCGCGATCGCAACCGATCGGGAAACCTGTCCCCGCAGCCGAATTCCGGACCCAGCGGACTCCAACTCGATCACAACAGACCCACCGCCCTCCCCCGGCTATAAAAACCACCGATCCGATCAGTTTTCCTCACGCGATCGCCGATTTTCGCTCCGATGAGCACCGAGACTTCGCCGGTGAATTCTGGCCGATCTAAGCTCGGAAACTCTGATCTAACTCGTTGGTCTTGATCCACCGCCTCCGGGGAACTTTGCAGGTGCAGAAAACCCGAAGACTTACGGTGCAAATCCAGCTCCGACGAGCTTCGCCGTGGTTTTGCCTCGGACCTCGCCGCCGAGCACTTTCCAGGTACCCCGAGCTCGAGAAAATCCCCGAGGTGAGATCCCTGACCTCCCCTCTACCGATCTAGGCCATAAGATCATAGTTCTAGGCAGAATTCTCGAGGATCCGAAAGTTTCCGGCGAGATCGCCGCTTCCCGCCGCCGTGCGCCGCCGGCAGCGCCGCCCGCGCTCGATCAGAGCGACGTGGCCGCTTGTGCGCCGTTTATTTTAAATCGCACGGTAGACTTTAAAACCCCGCGTACCGGTTCGATGTTATAATCTCAGCCGTCGGTTTAAAATCAGACGGTCCACGTCAGTCCCGCGTTATAAAGACTGGAATTCTTACGTGCTACCCCCTGGGGTTCTCTGGAATTGAGAGCTAGCCCCGGAAACTTCAGATCTAGCCCCTGGAACTCCAGAAAATCATGTAAATTCATTTAAAAATCAGTTTTAGCCCCTGGACTTAATAGAAATTAAGAAAAACACCTCTGAAAAGTGTAGCTAGACCCCTGGAAATTATGAAAATGATATTATAGACCCTGTAATGGGGTGAATTCATTATTTTAGCTCTGTTTAGTATTTAATTTAGAAAATTGAATATGTAACTAGTGTTTAAATATTAAAAAGGGGGACAAACATAATTGTCAAATTTATTAAAAACTTTCTCAGTACTTAGAAAACTTTGGAGTGAGATAAAAATATATTTTTAGGCTGAAATAAATCTGTTTCATCTATTATTCACATTTAATAGTATAGGGACACATTTTTAAGTAAAGAATAGTTAAAGAAAAATAGGGAAAATAATTATGAAATAGTATACATCAGAAGCCAAGGTCAAAATATGATCTTAAATTATTTAGGACCAGAACCTAATCTGTTTAGGTAGTGTGTATTACTAATTTAATAATAAAATGCACAATTATGCATAAGAATATAAATCTGAAAATATAGAGACTAGTAGATGATAAATGGAGTTTCTAAAGTACAAAGAATTCAGTTTAGGGTTGATAGAAATTATGAAGGCACATATGGAGAAGAAAAATACTTTTCATACATACTTGGTAGTTTAATATATAAGGAATTTCTTTAAAACTGAAACACACATATATACATGTATATACATATATAGTATGTGAGTATAAATATGAACACCAAAGTAGGAATCATACACATGTAAATAAAAGTGTATGCAAGCCCCAAGTCAACACACATAGAGTACCCACAACACATAAAATGGTAAAGAAACTTTCATAAATGTGAATGTGTGGTTTGTATGAAGTAGAAGTGTGAACTATGTCTTATGATTGCTGTTTTTCTTTTGCTATGTGTGATGGTATGAAGTAGAACCTGCTCAAGAACAAGTTATTCAATTCCAAGACCAAGACTACCCATTTCAAGAGCAGCAAGAAGGAGGCAAGTGTCCTTGACCACTTTGATCCTATGCTAGGATGTGTAGATAGAATTATTTGCATTGTCAAGTTAAATATGAAACCCATGCTAGGAAGTTTCCCTAGAATTGCATTACCTTATTTCCTTGAAGCTTGGGTTGGGATTTATTTTGTCATGTCATTTATATACATGCATATGATTAGCCATGCTTAGAATGGGATAATTGGGACATGAGATCATCAGTTTACATTACCATACTCTTGAATGAGCTATTATGAGTTATGTAGAGGTAGGGATCAAGGCAAGTTGGATGTTTTGGTTGTGTGCTGGGTGCACGAGACTTGGGTTTGTGTTTAGTACTTGCCTGGATCCTAAGGACCGGTTCATGGAGCATGTAACCCGGCTTTACAGTGCCAACCACATGCTGAGATGGGGCAGCTTAGCCAATTAATTAGGTGTATCCCCGGCGTAGTATGGGTGTGTTGGATGGTGCGGGGAGTAGGTGTCAGCTGGACTACCATATGAACCGCAAGGCTCAAGAGGGGGCCACTGCAGCGGGGTTGGAGCCTCTTGTATGCTGTTAGGGGTGAAACCTCAGTGGGCCCACGCTCGTCGGGAATCCCTTTGTAAAGGCTTCGTAGTGATCTCTTGGCCACACACCTGGGAAGTGTGAATGTGGTTCGTAGCCACTGGCATAATGGAGGTTCTTTTAGTCCACCCGGCAACGGGGGATGAAATCACTACTTGTGGGTACAGTGGTACAAACTCTACAGAGTTAAAAACTGTCTTGACAGCCGTGCTCACGGTTAAGAGCGGCCTGGACTTATTCATGATTAGAGAATTGATGGTTTTGGAAGTTAAGCGGGGAGCTTAACATTGGAAATGATGTTATGGTTATTGGATTATGATGATGGGATGGGAGATTTGAACCATTTCACCTGTGTAGTAATGTAGGTGCTTAATAAGCTAAGGTGATAGGTATTAATTGCGTAGTGCTTTAACCATGAGTTCAACCTCTCCTTGTTCTAGCCATGCATGATATAATTTTCCCACACTTGCTGAGTATCATTGGTACTCAACCTTGCATATTTGTTGGTTTATATTGCTGCTCAGGTCAAGATAATGAGGTGGTGTATAATGACCAAGACTTTGGACCCGAAGAAGGTTTTTAGGTTCATGAAGACCCCCGGGCAACACCTGTGATGGAGCCCTAAAGAATAAATATTCCGCTGCTAGTTTATTTACTTGTGATGAAGCATTAGTGTCCTTTGAGACATTTGCGATGTAAGACTTACTTATATTCGACACCTGGCTTGTAATAAATGATGCTTCACTATTTGTCATCACATGTATGAGAAAATGATCCTGGCATACATGTGATATTCACTTGGTTGTTCTTCGGAAAAACCGGGTGTGACAGAGGTGGTATCAGAGCCAAGGTTGCCCGTAGGAACGTGGACCTAGGTAGGAATGGACGTATTTAAGGGCCCTATTTTCTAAAAAAAAATATTTTCCAAGGTGTGGGTGAAAAAGTGTTATCAAAAGAGTCATTTTCTTCATCTTACCCCAACTTCCATTCAAAAATAGGATTTTTGTTTGAAATTTTATCTAACCTAATTTTAAATTCTTTTGTTTTAGATGGTTCGCATGATTCGCACCGCTCGTAAATCCACGGGAGGGAGAGTTCCCGTAGTTGCCCTTGCTGAAAGAGAGGAGAGTCGTCCAGTGACGTACCTTTCCTACGGATTGGCAGTGGGAGATTTGTTGCGCCGTCTTCGACGTATGCTCTAAGCCGCCGGCAATACGGGCAAGCTCATCATCCACTATAACTCCACCAGGACCATCCGTGAGAAGAGGGAAGAATGGAGTTCGGAGATGAGGATTATACACGAGAATCAGCTGCTTAAGATCCACCACTCTCCAGCTTGTCGAGCAACACAAGTTGACGCGGAGAGAGATGTCACTTGGGAGGCCATCACCTGCCAGAGCCACATCTATCGTCGCCACTTGGACAAAACTGAGTACATGTATGTCATCCAACGTGAGAGTGGTACCACGGAGTACAAGTACCCACCGGTGCAGCAAGGGACTTCCCATGAGCACATGGACTTGTGCTTGGAGGATGCTGCTATGCTCAGCACTCGACTGCAGGAGTGTCAACAAGAGCTTCAGGATGTCCGAGATACTCTGAAGGAGACGGAGGCATTGCTGCGAGCTTGCTTAAAGGCGAGAGAAAGAGGAGATGGGAATGAACTGTGTGTCACCGTAAGTGATCCATGGACCCCTGACTCCCCGGATCGCCGAGCAATCAGGCGTCGTCGCACTTCTCCACCAGCAGCCTCCCCACCCAAAGCAGAGTCAGAAGGTAGCCGAAATGAGGAGGAAGATCCCGAGGAGCCAGCTCAAGAGGATGAGTAGTGTAGAGTCTTTCCCCTAGCTAGCAAGAGGTCGAGTAGTCGAGACGTTACGTAGTTAATGGTGTGATAATGCTTGGTGTGACGTGAGTTGTGGAAGCCATGAGCAAGTGTCCACAGCCTCGTCTTCAGATTGTTTTGCTTTGGTGTGTGAACCCACAGGAAATAATAGTGCATTTATTGGGTGTGAGATATAAAACCCTCGTAAGATTTTAACAAAACGTCAACACTTCAAAGTACAAACAAGTGAAAGTAGTAAGATGATACTAAATGCTTTCAAATTAACATTTGTTGATTCTGCCAGATGGCCGGAAGAGGAAAAGGACGTGCTGCCAACCCCGCCAACAACAATGATGAGGCGTGCAACTCTCATCTTTCTGGAGGCCAGAACCGGGGTGGTCGCCGTGAAGAAGTTGATCCTCTCCACCAAATGCTGGAGAATCAAAATCAGCTCATCCAGAACTTGACTCAAGTAGTGGCCAACTTGCATCATGTTCCACCTCCACAAGCTGCACCACGCCAACCAAGGTTGAGTGAGTTTCTAGGAACTCAACCTCCAAAGTTTGCAAGTGCTGCTGAACCTCTGGAGGCAGATGATTGGCTGAAGACCATTGAAAGTAAGATGAGAATCATACAATGCCAAGGGTATGAGAGGGTGCTGTTTGCCTCTCATCAATTGCAGGGACCTGCTGCTGATTGGTGGACCGCCTACGTGGCCGCCCATCATGACCCTGAGAGCATCGCTTGGGAAGAGTTCAAGCGTAGCTTCCGCAACCATTACATCCCAAGAGGTGAACTCAAAAACAAGAGGAAAGAGTTTTTGGGACTGCAGCAGGGAAACATGACGGTGAGGGAATACCTCACTAAATTCACTCAACTATCCCGTTATGCTCCACGAGACATAGAGACAGATGAGCAGAAACAAGATTGTTTCGTGGAAGGACTTACCGCAGAGATGCAGTGTGCAATGTCATCCAATGAGTATGAAAGCTTTCAAAAGATGGTGGACAGAGCATTTGTGGTGGAAAGGAAGCTGAAGGCCCTGGAAAATGAGAATAAGAGGAAGGCTGGGTGGTCACATCAAGCCTCAGGGAGCAACACCCGCCCACGTATGATGCAGCAACCTACGGGGCAGACGAGCCGTGCTGCGGTACCCTATTCAGCACCAAGAGGGTACCACCCAAACTACAGGCCTCCCGCAGCACCCGCACAGCCGCAACGTCAGTTTGTACAACAGCCTCGCCCTGCATATCCACCTCGACCAGCAGTGCAAGGACCCCCAAACCAACCCCAAGACAACAAGGGCCAAGCATCTAAGATTGGGGTGCAATGTTTCAGCTGTGGTGAAGTGGGGCACTACGCCCATAAGTGTCCAAAGAAGAAGCCCACGCAGCCACAGCAGCAGAACGTAATGAGAGGACGGGTGAACCACGTCACTATGGAGGAAGCACAAGAGGCACCCGACGTGGTAGTTGGTAAGTTTCCTGCCAATTTACACCTTGCAACTCTGCTGTTTGATTCTGGTGCTACCCATTCGTTCATTGCTCAAGGGTTTGTTAAGAAGCATGACCTAGCAACCACACAAATGAACCATATGCTAGCGGTAAATTCTCCAGGTGGAGAAATAAGGACAAGACAAGTGTGTCCCAAAGTGAACCTAGACATTAATGGGGTAGTATTTACCGCTAACCTCATAGTGATCGATTCACAAGGGATAGATATTATTTTGGGTATGGATTGGTTGACCAAACATAATGGAATCATCCATTGTTCGACCAGAACGGTGGAACTAACTCACCCTAGTGGCACAAGAGTAAAGTTCATAACGATACACGAGCCTAGGAGGGACATTAAATTAAATCAAGTGGAGGTGAAAGTTGAGGAAATCAGGACTATCAGGGAATATCCAGATGTTTTTCCGGAGGAGTTGCCAGGAATGCCTCCCGACCGTGACGTGGAATTCGCAATCGAGCTAGTACCGGGAACAGCCCCGATATACAAGAGACCTTATCGAATGGACTCCAAGCAGCTAGAAGAGCTCAAGGATCATTTGAGAGAATTGACGGAAAAGGGGTATGTTCGCCCTAGTTCCTCACCATGGGGAGCTCCGGTAATATTTGTGCCTAAGAAAGATGGAACTCAAAGGTTATGCGTGGATTACCGTGCCTTGAATGAGGTGACCATCAAGAACAAGTATCCATTACCCCGCATTGAAGACTTGTTTGATCAGTTGAGGGGAGCTTGCGTGTTCTCGAAAATTGATCTCAGGTCGGGATACCACCAACTCAAGATAAGGCAATCTGATATTCCCAAGACAGCTTTCGTATCTCGGTACGGACTGTATGAATACACTGTCATGCCTTTCGGGCTAACCAATGCCCCGGCATATTTCATGTACCTCATGAACAAGGTATTCATGGAATATCTGGACAAATTTGTGGTGGTTTTCATAGATGATATTCTCATCTTCTCCAAAGATGAAGAAGAACATGAGAAACATCTAAGGTTGGTGTTACAGAGGCTTAGAGAACACCAACTATATGCCAAGTTGAGCAAGTGTGAGTTTTGGCTAAAGAGAGTTCCCTTTTTAGGACATATAATCTCGGAGGGAGGAATCTCCGTAGATCCCGCCAAAATCGAAGATATCCAGAAATGGAAAACCCCTGAAAATGTCGGGGAAGTTCGAAGCTTTTTGGGATTGGCTGGATACTATCGACGATTTATTGAGGAATTCTCCAAGATCTCGAGACCTCTCACCAAACTGTTGGAAAAGGGAATCACATTCACCTGGACGCCACAGTGCGATACGAGCTTTCAGGAGCTAAAGAAGAGATTGACAACAGCCCCCGTGTTGGTTATGCCAGATATGCAGAAGAATTTCACGGTGTACTGCGATGCCTCTGGAAACGGGTTGGGATGTGTTCTCATGCAAGAGGGACATGTCGTGGCATATGCATCCCGGCAGCTTCGGAAGCACGAGAAGAACTATCCTACACATGACCTAGAACTAGCTGCAGTGGTACACGCGTTGAAAATTTGGCGGCACTATTTGATGGGGAAGAGGACAGAGATATATACGGATCATAAGAGTTTGAAGTACATATTCACACAGCCAGATCTCAACCTTAGACAAAGGAGATGGTTAGAGCTAATCAATGACTTTGATGTAGGCATCAACTATCATCCCGGGAAAGCAAACGTCGTGGCCGATGCCTTGAGTCGGAAAGTGCAGGTCAATAAGTTGAGCTTGAAGGATATGCCTGCAGAATTGAAGGACGAGGTTATAAGGCTCAATCTATGTCTAGTAAACAGTGGTGAAGCCATCGCCATGGAAGTGGACTCCACACTTGAGCGAGACATACGCGAGGGACAAAAGAATGATGAGAAGATACAAGAGATCAGACAGTTCATCAAGGAGAATAAAGCTCCTGGTTTTAGAGAGGATGAACAAGGAACGGTGTGGCACGGGAAAAGGATCTGTGTGCCAGAAGTAAAGGAGATTCGTAAATTAATTTTGAAGGAGGCTCACGATTCCGACTATTCCATTCATCCTGGGAGTACGAAGATGTATCAGGACCTCAAAAGCAGGTATTGGTGGTATGGCATGAAGCGAGATGTCGCGGAACATGTTGCCCTATGTGACACATGTCAGTTGGTGAAAGCAGAACATCAACGACCCGCGGGATTGCTGCAACCACTCAAAGTACCTGAATGGAAGTGGGAAGAAATCAGCATGGATTTTGTCGTGGGATTGCCTAGGACCCAATCCGGGTATGATTCAATATGGGTCATTATTGATCGGCTAACCAAGGTAGCTCATTTCATCCCTGTGAAAGAAAGCTACAGCGGATCCAAATTGGCAGAATTGTACATGTCAAGGATTGTGTGTTACCATGGAGTGCCAAAGAAGATAGTGTCGGACCGAGGGACACAGTTCACCTCGAGGTTTTGGCAAAAGTTGCATGAAACCATGGGAACCCATCTGAACTTCAGTTCTGCCTATCATCCCCAAACTGACGGGCAGACGGAGAGAACCAATCAGATTCTTGAAGACATGTTAAGGGCATGTGCACTCAAAAACAATAGGAGTTGGGACAAGAACTTACCGTATGCGGAGTTTTCCTATAACAACAGTTATCAAGCTAGTATGAAGATGTCACCGTTTGAAGCTTTGTATGGAAGGAAATGCAGAACTCCCCTATTTTGGAACCAAACAGGAGAAAGTAAAGTGTTTGGTCCCGAAGTGCTACAAGAAGCCGGAGCGAAGGTGAGGGAGATTCGCAACAACTTGAGGATAGCACAGACACGCCAGAAGAGTTATGCTGATGTACGAAGAAGAGAGCTCGTTTTCAACGTGGGAGACTATGTTTATCTCAAGGTGTCCCCTATTAGAGGACTTCGTCGGTTTAAGGTGAAAGGGAAGTTGTCACCTCGATACATCGGACCCTTTCAAGTTTTGGAAAGAAAAGGCGAAGTGGCGTACCAACTAGAGTTACCGGTTCATCTATCGGACGTGCACGACGTATTTCATGTGTCACAACTCAAGAAATGTCTGAGGACGCCTGAGGAGGTGTTACCCATGAATGAAGTGGATGTAGCCGAGGATTTGTCTTATGCCGAGCAACCATACAAGATTTTGGAGACAATGGAACGCCTCACCAGAAATAAGAGAATCAGGATGTGCAAGGTGCAGTGGAAGCATCACCCAGAAGAGGAAGCCACCTGGGAACGGGAAGATGAGCTTAAGGCACAATTTCCGGAATTGTTTTCTTAGAAACACCAATCTCGAGGACGAGATTTCTTTTAAGGGGGGTAGAGCTGTAACACCCCAAATTTTTAGTCAAGACTCAAATTTTGATTTAGAACCATAAACCATGTTCAGAGGGGAATTTAGAAATTTTTGGACGTATTGCATGTTTTGCAAAAATTCAAATTCAAACTGGAATTCAAATTATACTCAAAACAGAAAAGAAATGAAAAAGAAAAAGGAAAACCAGAAAAAAACTGGCCAGTGGGCCGAAACCCCAGCCGGCCCAGCAAACCCCCGCGCAGCCCGCCCCCGCGCGCGCCGCGCTGCCCCTCGCTGACGGGTGGGACCCGCCTGTCATCCCTAACCCCGCGACCCCGGACTCTCTCCCGCGCGCGATCGCAACCGATCGGGAAACCTGTCCCCGCAGCCGAATTCCGGACCCAGCGGACTCCAACTCGATCACAACAGACCCACCGCCCTCCCCCGGCTATAAAAACCACCGATCCGATCAGTTTTCCACACGCGATCGCTGATTTTCGCTCCGGTGAGCACCGAGACTTCGCCGGTGAATTCTGGCCGATCTAAGCTCGGAAACTCTGATCTAACTCGTTGGTCTTGATCCACCGCCTCCGGGGAACTTTGCAGGTGCAGAAAACCCGAAGACTTACGGTGCAAATCCAGCTCCGACGAGCTTCGCCGTGGTTTTGCCTCGGACCTCGCCGCCGAGCACTTTCCAGGACCCCCGAGCTCGAGAAAATCCCCGAGGTGAGATCCCTGACCTCCCCTCTACCGATCTAGGCCATAAGATCATAGTTCTAGGCAGAATTCTCGAGGATCCGAAAGTTTCCGGCGAGATCGCCGCTTCCCGCCGCCGTGCGCCGCCGGCAGCGCCGCCCGCGCTCGATCAGAGCGACGTGGCCGCTTGTGCGCCGTTTATTTTAAATCGCACGGTAGACTTTAAAACCCCGCGTACCGGTTCGATGTTATAATCTCAGCCGTCGGTTTAAAATCAGACGGTCCACGTCAGCCCCGCGTTATAAAGACTGGAATTCTTACGTGCTACCCCCTGGGGTTCTCTGGAATTGAGAGCTAGCCCCGGAAACTTCAGATCTAGCCCCTGGAACTCCAGAAAATCATGTAAATTCATTTAAAAATCAGTTTTAGCCCCTGGACTTAATAGAAATTAAGAAAAACACCTCTGAAAAGTGTAGCTAGACCCCTGGAAATTATGAAAATGATATTATAGACCCTGTAATGGGGTGAATTCATTATTTTAGCTCTGTTTAGTATTTAATTTAGAAAATTGAATATGTAACTAGTGTTTAAATATTAAAAAGGGGGACAAACATAATTGTCAAATTTATTAAAAACTTTCTCAGTACTTAGAAAACTTTGGAGTGAGATAAAAATATATTTTTAGGCTGAAATAAATCTGTTTCATCTATTATTCACATTTAATAGTATAGGGACACATTTTTAAGTAAAGAATAGTTAAAGAAAAATAGGGAAAATAATTATGAAATAGTATACATCAGAAGCCAAGGTCAAAATATGATCTTAAATTATTTAGGACCAGAACCTAATCTGTTTAGGTAGTGTGTATTACTAATTTAATAATAAAATGCACAATTATGCATAAGAATATAAATCTGAAAATATAGAGACTAGTAGATGATAAATGGAGTTTCTAAAGTACAAAGAATTCAGTTTAGGGTTGATAGAAATTATGAAGGCACATATGGAGAAGAAAAATACTTTTCATACATACTTGGTAGTTTAATATATAAGGAATTTATTTAAAACTGAAACACACATATATACATGTATATACATATATAGTATGTGAGTATAAATATGAACACCAAAGTAGGAATCGTACACATGTAAATAAAAGTGTATGCAAGCCCCAAATCAACACACATAGAGTACCCACAACACATAAAATGGTAAAGAAACTTTCATAAATGTGAATGTGTGGTTTGTATGAAGTAGAAGTGTGAACTATGTCTTATGATTGCTGTTTTTCTTTTGCTATGTGTGATGGTATGAAGTAGAACCTGCTCAAGAACAAGTTATTCAATTCCAAGACCAAGACTACCCATTTCAAGAGCAGCAAGAAGGAGGCAAGTGTCCTTGACCACTTTGATCCTATGCTAGGATGTGTAGATAGAATTATTTGCATTGTCAAGTTAAATATGAAACCCATGCTAGGAAGTTTCCCTAGAATTGCATTACCTTATTTCCTTGAAGCTTGGGTTGGGATTTATTTTGTCATGTCATTTATATACATGCATATGATTAGCCATGCTTAGAATGGGATAATTGGGACATGAGATCATCAGTTTACATTACCATACTCTTGAATGAGCTATTATGAGTTATGTAGAGGTAGGGATCAAGGCAAGTTGGATGTTTTGGTTGTGTGCTGGGTGCACGAGACTTGGGTTTGTGTTTAGTACTTGCCTGGATCCTAAGGACCGGTTCATGGAGCATGTAACCCGGCTTTACAGTGCCAACCACATGCTGAGATGGGGCAGCTTAGCCAATTAATTAGGTGTATCCCCGGCGTAGTATGGGTGTGTTGGATGGTGCGGGGAGTAGGTGTCAGCTGGACTACCATATGAACCGCAAGGCTCAAGAGGGGGCCACTGCAGCGGGGTTGGAGCCTCTTGTATGCTGTTAGGGGTGAAACCTCAGTGGGCCCACGCTCGTCGGGAATCCCTTTGTAAAGGCTTCGTAGTGATCTCTTGGCCACACACCTGGGAAGTGTGAATGTGGTTCGTAGCCACTGGCATAATGGAGGTTCTTTTAGTCCACCCGGTAACGGGGGATGAAATCACTACTTGTGGGTACAGTGGTACAAACTCTGCAGAGTTAAAAACTGTCTTGACAGCCGTGCTCACGATTAAGAGCGGCCTGGACTTATTCATGATTAGAGAATTGATGGTTTTGGAAGTTAAGCGGGGAGCTTAACATTGGAAATGATGATTATGGTTATTGGTTTATGATGATGGGATGGGAGATTTGAACCATTTCACCTGTGTAGTAATGTAGGTGCTTAATAAGCTAAGGTGATAGGTATTAATTGCGTAGTGCTTTAACCATGAGTTCAACCTCTCCTTGTTCTAGCCATGCATGATATAATTTTCCCACACTTGCTGAGTACCATTGGTACTCAACCTTGCATATTTGTTGGTTTATATTGCTGCTCAGGTCAAGATAATGAGGTGGTGTATAATGACCAAGACTTTGGACCCGAAGAAGGTTTTTAGGTTCATGAAGATCCCCGGGCAACACCTGTGATGGAGCCCTAAAGAATAAATATTCCGCTGCTAGTTTATTTACTTGTGATGAAGCATTAGTGTCCTTTGAGACATTTGCGATGTAAGACTTACTTATATTCGACACCTGGCTTGTAATAAATGATGCTTCACTATTTGTCATCACATGTATGAGAAAATGATCCTGGCATACATGTGATATTCACTTGGTTGTTCTTCGGAAAAACCGGGTGTGACAACACACACAGGGGCCTAGATGCACTTTCAAAAACTACCTCAGAAGGTGATTTAGATGGTTTTTTATACTTCAGAGAGTTAAATATCCGATTTCAAATATTAGTGTTGAGATAATCTGTCTGTCATAGTTGCAAGTGTTATGTAGAGTTATTACATTTTGTGACATTCGACGCATGGAAATAGCATATTTGAATCAAGAGGATTCTTCCCGTTTCACATAAAGGAGTAGTATTTGTCACGAGCATATCCTCTATAGACTCTCAGTCTTGCAAAATAAAAGCATGCTCTACAAATACAGCCTCCTCATGAATAGGCACTTCATCTTGGCCAGGTCACTAAGCACGCCTTCATCGAGATCGCATACTAGAACTAGAACATAAACAGTAATGTACACGAACAAGTAGAGCTCGGTGTAATGGATGTCTCTCTATTGCTACTGTTGCAGCTGATGAGTCAGCATCAAGTTCACATATAATACGGTAGTGGTTCCAGCGAAGGCGACCGATCCTCTACAGAGCGAAGGCGTCGGCGGCTACATCTGTAGCCGCTGGTGCCCGTGGTACTTGATTGACGACAGGAGCAGTAAGTCAGTGTTTCATCGGTGAAGTTAACAGGAGATACGGACGACGATGAAGGAAAAATGAGGATTAGGCGGCTAACATTGACGCCAATTCTCACAAATGCTCAAGGAAAAGAATCAACACCGAGGCGTTTCTTGACTACGAAGGATTAGTGCGATCGTTGGAGGTGGTCATTGCCACTACAGCAAAACATCGATGTGTGCATGGCATTGAAGATCAAGAAGGTTCGCACTTTCGTCCATTAGAAGATATGGAAGAGGACAAGCAGTTTCAGGTAAATCCCCATGACTCTTTGAGTTATCCGACGCTGAATCTTCCCCCTGGGTTTGACTCTGGCCCACGCCTGCGACGATGACTTTTGGTCAGTTTCAAGCGATTGACGGTAAGATAATTGTTCAGTGAAAGAAGACGGGTTTTAAATTCTGAAACTGAGACGGTTTACACAAGGCACGATCTGATGGAGTCTCCAAATACGAAGTCGACGTTTAGCAACCTGATCAAAATCCCAGTACTTCGTCCTAATAGGTACATGCCATACCATCCCGTTCTTGGACTTGGTGTGCAACCGCTCGATACTCAACCCTAGGGTGCCGCATAATGGTTGTTGATAGAAAATAATAGAGAAAATAATAATTGGATTAATTAAACGCTGAGGTGAGTACCTATATCTATAAGGGGTCAGGGGACCTCCATGTACAATAGGCGAGGTGGTATTATTGCCTAACATTCCCCTGCAATCTGAACGTCTACTTGCTAGAACATTTTGTGACACTCGATTCTATAAAATGAACCAAATGATACGTATGTGTGCCCAGAATGTTCATCACACATATACACGTACTTCACAAAGCTGAATTTAGCATATAACCATGTTACAAATAGTACTTAAGTGCTTTATTACAGTAGTTCATTGTCTCACATGAGTATCTAGTTTATTTTGCAGCGGAAAAACGCTAACCAGCAGCGGGGCTTCAACTCAACTCCATTCCACAGGCGGTTGACGGTAGTGCGCATGGCTAATACTCCACCTGGTCTTGGAAATACTCAAGTTTCTCCTGTAGCTGAATCGTTGTGAAAATGCAAGGGTCGGTACATGTCGTACTTAGCAAGTGTGGGAAAGTATGACATGTGGCTTAAAACAAGGTTGGATACAAAGATTAACTACAGCAAGCAAATTTTATTTCACAATCACAGGAAAACAGCTTACAATGTCTAGGTGAGTTAAATCCAACATAACCAAGTAGTTCATCATGACTCATGTCCAATATAATCATATTCCATCTTTCATCAAGTTTAACTCATTCTGAAGCATATCTTAATTCACAATTTTCTCAAGAACAACACCTACTAACATAACTGAAACCAATCTCATATACATAACCCAAACCAGTCCCGAATGACAAGACCATTCCAACCAAACCATGTTAACTTCTAATCATGGAAGTTGTCCAGGTGCTCGTAATCGAAAGCACGGCTATCATGATAGTTTTACACTATGCAGAGGTGGCACTACTTTACCCACAAGTTCGTGATTTCGTCACACGTCGGCGACTAGAGAAACCTCCATTATACCAATACACAACCGTCGGTGTATGTCCAAGAGATCGTAAAATAGCCTTTACAAAGGGGCTACTAGAATGTACGGACCCACCAAATTTTCACCGGAAGGCTTGAGTCTCCATTCTCCCACCCACAGGTTCCCAGGGCAGTTCATCCTTGACTCCCATTCCACGTGGCATCCAATGGTCTATAACAAACAAGCAACACACCTAATTAGTCAGCTATGCCGCACCCATATTTGGTCCTGTGGTGGCACTGTTTTCCTAGCATATTCTCGCATGAACCGGTTCTTAGATCCAAGGCAAGCAAATTACCATGCCATTCAGCAACACCACAAACCAGCTTGCTTAGATCACCCCGATTCCATGCTTGTTAAAGATCACAATGTTCTCATCATCATTAGTCCTCATGATTCTGTGGTTTAAGCAAGTTTAATTTGGTTTCCAGCAAGCCCTAAAAATTTCATCCTATTCCTATCATGAATGTAGAGGGCTCCTGTAAAATTTCAACCACAGAATCATCTGTCTTCATATAGTTCAATTCTATAGTTTTATATATAACATTAATTTATATTGTGATGCATTGTATTATTGATCATTGCGATAGAGAAAAATCTCGAGAAGACTTCAGATGCCGCTGAATTGATTATTTTGACAGAAACATTAGTTGGGATCAATGACAATGCACGCCCCGGTTTGCATAAAAAATTTACAAGTTTATATTTGTATACACTTTATATTGTCTAGAATTGTTATTTTGCATTAAGTCTTGGTTTGTATGACACTCCACATGCATGACCCAAAAAATCCCTAGAGTATTGTTTATATTAGGATTTCACTTAAGGGTAATTGCTAGGTTAAAGTTGGTAAAAGCGGATTAAAGAGGCATAACTCGAGTAGGCGGTTTCCTACTTGTGAACAATGACTAAGGGGGATCAATCGGAGGATTTGGGATTGATTCACTTAATAGGGAAATGGAGGCAGGGCAGGATGGATGGAATGCTCAAGGACATTGTCCTGTAAGCATAGTCCCTGCCTGTGTCGATTAGGGACCATTCTCGTGTGCGGCCCACTGGACAAGTTTGATATCGTACCGGATGCATATTGGACATATGGGACCCAGGAAACCGATAAAACTTGTTAACCTGGGTGTCGAGGCAATCCCCACCATCCTATGCCGATAGCTCAATGCAGAGAGAAGTCGTCACTATGATGGTTTTCCGTAGGTGAGGCTTACGCCAGGTTGGTGGGACCTGTTCAACATGTGGGTGTCTTGTGAAAGGTTGCCACATATGACGTTGAGGGGATTGGTTGATCAACTTTCTCATATGGGTGTATGTGTCGTGTCATCCGGGTGTTATCGATTCGAATCATTGTTGCTCGCGGTAGTGAGCATACTTGTACACTGAGTCGTGACATAGTAAGAACTGGGGGCAATGGTGAAATATGCTTGGTGATTAATTCTCATATTAGAAATGATGGATGATAAGTACTATTCACTAAATTTACTTTCTACCTTGGGCTAGTGGCATTGAGATGAAGTGTTTCTTGTTTGATTGTGGAGTCTCTATGTAGATTGTACGAGGCTTATAAAATCTGCTTGAAAACTAGAAGTAAAAACTCTCTGTTAGCTCAAGTTTATCATTTATGCAAACTTCTATATTCAGCCCTCTATTTCCAGCATTTAGAGTTCTATGTGTAGGGTTAGGTTAAGTCTTGCTGAGCATAAGCACACGGCTTGTTGATCCATTGTTTTGCAGGTAATGTTGCATAGGGCAACGTTAGGGAGGAAGGGTGATCCGAGCGGGGCAGCACCCAATGAGGTGTGAATGAGTATCACTTGGAACCTTGCACGCCGCCGTGATTTGGGGTGTTGCTAGTGTGGAACATCTGCGGGCAGGATGACTTCATTTTTCTTAGCGTAGGCTATAGTTAATGAGTTTTATTCTTATCTTCCGCTGTAATGTACGTTTGTACATTATTTACAAAAATGTGACAATGATATGTATTAAAGACATATGTTATTGTGAATGTGTTGTTTTCGGTCATGTGTTGTTAGGTGTCGCATCGCATGACACCACCCAATGTGAATCCAGAAATGTCAGGACGGTGGTCCCCATAGACTGGTATCAGAGCCGCATTGGGAATAGTGCACCTGAAAAGACACGTATTTTCTAAATTTTGAGTCCACGAGTGAGGATTTGGTACTAGACCCACATAAGGACTACTATTCACATAAGTTATGTAAGGTGGCAAATTAACTTACTTGCTATTCTATTCTGTCACGACGCACCGCCGACCAGGTAAGAGGTAAGGTACGCCATCGAAAGCGGATCAATTTTGGTTAGCTCCCGTGATGAGGAAAGTGGTTCAGGGAATATATCTCACAGCTTGGTGAGACGTCAATATGATAACTCTTGAACTCTTCATGTTTCTGAGCTCATATGCAGTGCTGGTCCCTGGCATGCCTTAGGCAAGAAAGTGGAAACCTCATCGTGTGGTCAGTAACGCGATAGTGTGTTATTCTTAAATTAGCCTAGGAGGACATACGCAGCGCTCGCCATCGGCGTGCCTTGGTGGGCAGTAGATGGTATCCGTCAGGTTGATGAAATTCCCGGCCGTGTATACTCGTATACGCTCTATTCAAGTCCCTTGTCCTGTGGTGTGGAAACAAGATTGCATTTCTCGAGATGTGCTTTACTCGGGGATGGCCCGTATGGCAATGATATGGGGCGTATATTTTTAGTATGATATGAACCTGCCTGGAATGATAAACATTTATGTGCCTCATTATTGAGTGGTTTTATGTAAGTACACTAACTGCGTATCCGTAATACGAGTAGAATACGTTTGCATGTGAATGATTCTAGTACCACTAATATAACGTATATGTCGGATGTAATCCGGTTAGGGTTTCTATTTTGTGAGGAATGTAGTACCGGCATTATCATGAAAAATGCATCAATACCTCGCTCATCTCCTAAACTTGAAGATTCTGTAAAATCTGAATGAAGAAAGTTCAAATCAATTGGTTATAACTTGTTCAGGAACCAACTAAGGAGTATGTAAGTATAGAGAGACACAAAACAGAGTCCCCTGTTTTGGCAGTGTTTCTGCTGAAATTTACACAGGGTGTTACTCATTGTACACAAGACCAATGGTAGTATGGGATACAGTTTTGGAAAGGTGGAGAAGTTGTCTAAAACTTTTCTATAAATCTCCAGGAAAGAAGCACACTTACAGTTGGTCAAACACCTTAGGAACCAAAACTGATACAAATGGGTAGAACCTGAAATGGAGTCTCTGCAATTCCACCATAGCGTTCTGCAGAAGAATCTCTAAGGGTATTGTGATACATTTCTGTAAAGGCATGATATATGATACAACTTTGTAATTCAAAGTTTTTCTAAAACTGGAGCATAATTAATTGGAATTGTGGATTGAAACTAGATACCTTTGGGGAGGTGCTGTCAAAATCCTGCCAGAAATTCTGTTAACTTTGAACCATCATATATTTTGATCCAGAAATTCAAAGGGGTTATATAAATACATTTTTGGGAAGTTTGGGGAAGTTCCCTAAAATGTTCCTGTGCAACCTCAGGGCAGAATCCTCCTGTAAAGCGATGAAATTCGCAGTACAAGTGAAAGTGTCCAGAGTACCTCAAAGTCTATGCATAGTTTCTGTACTGATTGGATCAAGATTGTGGAAATCTTATGAATCGAGATTCATCTTTGTAATAATGAGTTTTGTCCATATATGTTCATAACTTATGGAAAATTTGAACCAAAATGAGCACTTACAGGGGAGGTACTGCTGAAATTCTTCTAGAATTTCTGTCAACTTTAGAAGCTCATAACTTTCGATCTAGAACTTATCTGGGTCCAATTAAATACTTTGTGGAAAGGTAATGAAGTTCTCTACAACTTTGGTATTTAACCCCAGCCATGAAACTGTTGTTTTGACAACAGAAATCTGGTTTTTTGAGGACTGGTTAATCTGAGGCAGTATGACCATAACCGTGATTATTCCAGTTATTCCGTAAACCCTTGTTGTTAGTGGGACCAAGTTTGCGCATAGATCATTTTGCTTACATGTTAAGAATTCATTTCAGTATTTCACTACTTTGTTTATGGAATAAGTCAAATGATAATGTTAAGCTGATATTGAACTCTTGCAATGCAAAATGGTGCGAACTCGTTCCATGTGGGAAGTGGGTGGTTCCAGTGGTCATGGTGGTGAGGACTCTCCACATCCGGAGCAGCGAGCTCCGAAACAGCAGAAACCACCAGGACCTCCACCTACGTTCACAATGGCGGACGTTATGGCTGCCATGTCTGGTGCAAGCAACGAGCGAACCGCCTTGCACCGCACCCTTGTGTTGAATACGTCCCATCAAGGAGGACGTCAAGACGAAGGCTCTCACCAACCTCAACCAAGATCATACTTTGAGTTCTTGGTGACTCAACCACCGGTCTTCATAGAGGCCGAGGATCCTCTGGTGGAGGATAGCTGGATCCGTACCATTGAGTAGAAGTTCAGGTTGCTTCAATGCGCCAAACACCACAAAGTACTGTACACGGCGCAACAACTTCCCGGTTCCGCCAGTGCATTGTGGACAAATCAACTCGCATTCCTACCAGCTGGACATCAGCTCATGTGGATGGAATTCCAGAAGGCATTCCTTGCTTATCATGTTCCTTCCAGAATAATTCAGAGGAATCTCGAGGAGTTTCAAGTCTTAAAACATGGAGGGAGAGATGTCCACAGGCATTTGAAAGTGTTCAATCAATTGGCACAGTATGCGCCTGATTACGTGAACACTGGCACAAAAATTTGAATAGTTCTTTTGCAGCCTTAATCCCAAGATAAAGGAAAGACTGATCTTGACAAATCGAAGTAACTTCAACGAGTTAATGAGTGCTGCCATCATGGTTGAAGATTGTAACACCCTCAATTTCACTACCATGCATTGCATACATTTTTCATGTAGAGAAGCATTTAAAAAGAAATAGAAATGGAGAAAGAACCATAGAAATGGAGAAAGAACCATAGAAATGGAGAAAGGGACATAGAAATGGAGAGAAATGGAAATAAGATAGCTAAATTGAGCCATCCCCAAATTTCCCCAAATCCGGGGAATTTCCCCCACATTTGGGGGGAATTTCCCCCAAATTGGCCGCAGACTTAAGGGGGGGGGGGGGTAACCCTATCACCCACCCATCGGACTCTTTGGTTGAGTCCCATCTTGCTAGGACTCTCCTTTTCCCCCCTTATAAATACAACCCCCAGCCCCCCACCCTATTCCTTTGGCCGACGCCCATGCCCCCCACCTAAACTCGCCGAGTTGCCCCCTGCTCCCCCAACTCGCCGAGTTGAGACCCCCCTATTGCCGGAGTTTGGTCGCTGTCGAGCCCCACCGGCGAGCCCCACCGATGAGCCCCGCCGTCGAGCCCCGTCACGCCTCGCCGTCGCCGGAGAAGAAGCCCGACGATCTTCCCTACCATAATTCCCCGCGGAAAAATCCCCCGCTGCTGCCATTGCTAGGAGGGAGGCCCTGCCACAAGGAAAAAGTGAGGTAGGTCTTCATTACCCCTCTTACGACGTCGCTGTTGTTTCTACGCATTCGTTTTCTTCGCCCCCTTCGAGTAGAAACTTTTGCGTGTGGATAGATCGTGTTTTGGATGATTTTTGACGGTGGAATTGATCTACATCTTGTGTCAAGATCATCACCACATCCACACTTGATCCCTACACCCTTGTTCATCATAAAACCTCATGAAAGCCCATTAAACCATGCAAGAACACGTACAAACTGGTTTTATAAAACTGCACTATAGGATTTGCATTCATCTACCCAATTGCATCTTGAGTAAAGTTTGTGCATGATGATTGATTGCTGTAAATTTTATATGTGCGTGGTCATAAGTAGGAGGACAAGCTCAAGAGGCCATCTACATGGAACTACAGCACCAAGACTTTGAGATGCGTGAGCAACACAAGCCACGGGAGCAAGGCAAGTGCCCCTTGACCATATTGATCCCATGTTTTGAAACTGTTTTGTTTGCGAAAACGTGTATGCTTGTGTCAACTTGATAGGACACCCTTTTATAGGAGTTTACTAGTTTTGTTAACCATCCTTGTCGCCGGGAAGGTTGATGAGTCGGGTATGGTCGTTTTCCTTTTTGCTTCGCTTAACTTACGGGATACGGGCAGCTGAAATAAAATATGGTTAGCTACTGCATCATATGAATAATGATGATGAAAACAACAACACGAGGCACCCCGTGTCCGTACCCAGAGTGACAGAGAACCGACTGAGAAACTGTGCTTCACGTGCGGTTATTTGGGTCACATCAGCAGGGAGTGTCCGGAAAGGAAACGGCACAGCGGCAATGCACCAGAGCAGGGTACAAACAAGCCCCATGATCAGCTCAAGAAAACAGCACCAAAGTCCGGATGCATCTATCATACAGCTATAGAGCATGTGCCGGAAGATGAACCTGTGTTAGCAGGGATGTTCACACTCAGTGAACTACCCGTAGTAATTCTATTCGACTATCTAGCCACACATAATTTCATCAGCAGATCATTTGTGTGCAAA
Source organism: Neostapfia colusana (assembly GCA_030760725.1). Lineage (NCBI taxonomy): Eukaryota > Viridiplantae > Streptophyta > Magnoliopsida > Poales > Poaceae > Neostapfia > Neostapfia colusana. The sequence continues at coordinate 65,131,412 of JASWHV010000001.1, forward strand.
TCTAATCTCCCCACAACTATACCAAAGGGTCACTACCTTATCAGCTCACCCGGTGTTAACATAGCTGCTAATGAAGTAGTGGTCAAAGCACCCTTGTGCTTAGGTGGGAAATTATACCCTACAACCCTCATTGTATTAGAGGGGCAACGGATCGTTGTAATATTAGGAATGGCGTGGATGAACTACCACAGGGCTGTTCTTGACATCGGTCCATGGATTGCTCGATTGGACTCTCCGTTCTACGGTCTTCATTCACTCATACTTGAAGACGTGGATTCTGAAATTCCAGCAGAGTACCACAGTGTGACTGTGAAACTGGAGGACACTCCAGTGGTCCGTGAGTATCCAGATGTGTTTCCTGACAATCTTCCAGGGATGCCACCTGAAAGAGACGTGGTATTCAAGATTGAGTTAGCACCGAGAACCACACCGGTATCTTGGAGGCCGTACAAAATGTCTCCGAGTGAATTAGCTGAACTAAAAGAGCAGCTAAAAGACTTAATGGACAAGTTCAAATATTTATTTGAATGCTTGGAACCCAAAAGGGGATTTGAAACCAAGGTGGGAGGTTCCCATATGTGTGATAAAGTTAAATTCATATTTTGGAACAAAATTTGTTCAACTCAAATTTCAAATGAGGGCAACACAATGGATTGCAAACTGTTGTGTTAAAAATCTCATTTGCAGCAGCCAATTTTAAAATCAGATTTCATATTTGAATTCCTTAGGACCAAATTAGTGGATATGCAAAGTTTCATGAATTTTTGAAATGATTTGCTATCCATTTACCAAATAGACTTAAATTTGCAATGAATTCAAATATACATTTGAATTTGGATGAAATTTGCCCAATTATCCAAATGCAGCTCAGTTTGCAAATTTTGGAGATATTTTGGAGAGGGATAAGGAGGGGCTGAATTGTGGGACCCACATGTCATTGAGGCAGTTATAATTGCAAAAAGATCTCAGTGCACAGTATCTGTTTTTCCTCTCCACTCGAGCAGAACAGGGCAGTGCACCGGGCGACACCGAGCGGCCCCGAGACCACCTCCTCCTTGTTTTCCCTCGCGCTGGCACCCCCCTCGGCAACCTCATAACTTCATTGCTGTGCTCCTTTTCATCTACAAAACCGAGCACGTCTCTGTTTCCTTCTCCCTCACGCAACAACCCAACAGAGGCTGCCGCAAATCCTTCGATCGCTCGGGCACCCACGAGATCGTGTGCAAGCCTCGGAAAAGTAGCAAAACGGCACCAGGCCATCACCCTCTACCTCCTCGACGCGTCACCAAGGGTGCTAGGCCTCCCCACACCGAGAAAAGAGTTTTCCCGCGGCGGCCAAAAGCAAAAGCGGTGTGGTGCTCTCGTGGACATCCTCACCCAGAGCTTGTCACGGCCGAGCAAGGCCTCCTTTGGACGTGCACGACCTCCATTCTGCTCACCTCCGAAGCTCAAGCAAAGAGGTTGATCATCGACGGTGAATTTTGAAGATTTCATCCGGCCGGTGTAAACGGTACCGCGGGTAAGAAATTTGAAATTTCCGATTGATTTTTGTTTAGAGCCCATCAAATTGCACTCATACGAGGTAGACTTGCTAAGGAACCTTTTTGCTTCACAACCCTAGCATGAAACCACGTGTAGCCGGTGTATTTTGAGCTTTCCCGACGGCGGCAGTGGCCGGAAGCGTCGGGTGCATGGTGAAACCCTAGTTAGAGCCATTTTCGAGCTGTTTTGATGGCATGTCGACCTTCTATAGCATCCACCGGTGCTCTAGGGCTTGGAAACCAAAGGTGGGCTTAGGACGTCGGGGCAACGTCGCCGAACCCTCACCTAGCCGCTGCACCGTTGCGAGACATGTTCGAGGCTTCGCCGGCCCGGAGAAACCCTCCCAACGTGTTCAGCGCACGAGTTTAGGGGTTGGCGCAAGGGGCAGCGTGGGAGGTGGCCGGAGAGGCGTGTTCCGAAGGGCTCCGGCGAACTCCAGCGGCACAGGCGCGCAGGAGTCCGGAGGTAGACGAAGACCAGGCCGGGCCCACTGTCAGAGAGAGGCTGATCGCATCCGGGAAACTCTGGGGCATCGGATCGCTTTGTGACAGCGCGGGAAGAACCCTGTGGCCCGTGTGCCTTTATTTCAGTGAGTGACACGTGGCCCCCTGGACCCACAGTCAGGATTTAAACTTTTCCCGGTTTAAATTGGATTCCAGATTTTCTCCCAAACTTTAGAAGAGCATAACGTTTGTTAGGAAACTCCAAATTAAGTGACTCAAATTGGGTTAGATTCAGATTGAAAAACTCTATCTAAATATGCAACCCGTTTGTATAAATGTCATTATTTAATTCTGAAAAAGTCTTTAAAGCTTTTGAGAAAAAGAATTTTAGAGGGAGTTTGGTTCGTCCAAAAATCCTCAAATTTTGCCAGAATATTCTATAGGATGTTATTGATCTCCTGAAAATGATTCTGTAACTCCAAACAGTATACCACGCTGAGAGGGCCCGCACCCAGTCACGGGGACGGGGCACCTCGCCCAGGAATCGCATTGGGTGGTGCCGTGTTATGCGGCACCCGACAGCACACATATAAGGAAAACTGTATTACATAAATAAAAATCGAAAGCTTACAAATGTTCTTTGTAAATAATTTACATCAAATAACTACAGCGGAAGACTACAAACCACTCACGTCGAATAACTAATGAGCACTCAAGAAGAGGTCCAGTCTGCGGACTCCTCTCGCTAGCAACACGAAGACATGGCAGCGGCTAGGTTCTCCATTGGAACTCCACAATCAAACAAGAAATGCTTCATTCCAATGTCACTTGACCCAAGGTGGAAAATAACTTTAGTTTGCTCTATCTCTACTTCAAACAGGGTTTTCATACAATTTACAATAATCATAGCAGCAATTAAAACTTTGCAAACTGTTTCGACACAAGTTGATTACTATGTCACAACATGGGAGCAAGCAGTACTCAATAACCGCGAGGTACGGCGATTCGAATCAAACACTGCCCGGATAGCTCGACACATACGCCCGCCTCTGAAGACCCAAATCTGGCGTCCTTCATTATGTCGTATGTGGCAACTTTCACAGGACACTCGACTGTAGAACCGGTCGCGCCGTCTCGAGCTCATAGGTCTAACGAGACGATGTGGTGTGCCTCTAAAATCCAGTTAACCTGGTACATCGGTTTCCTGGGTCCCATATAGCAGTAAGCCTCCGGTACACAACTCAATACTTTCTCCTGGATGAGGCACACGCATCGGTCCTTAACCGGCACAGGCAGAGCTACTCAACCAAGACCTCGTCTTGTCGCTGCCTAACCCTCCTGCCCGGTCTCATATTTAGAAAAATAAACTTTAGTTTGCCTCTTCTAAATCATGCCCGTGTGATCCCGACTACAACTCGCGAGTAGATTCTAACTACTCGACTTCTACCGGATGTCCTAAGCTACTTAGCACGACATTATTCTACAGCGGTGACCCTTTTCTACCCTTAACTCCAGGGTTCATTTGGTCATGCATTTGCAGTGTAAAGCACCCTTGACCTAATGCACGTACAAACTCTAATCCATAATTGTGAACAAAGTAAAAACGTTATAAATAACTTAAATGCAAACCAGAGCTTGCCTTGGTTTTGCAGGTGACTAAAGTCAGATAATTATGAGGTTAGTTGCTGATGACTTGAACCTTAATCACTGCCTTCTTGCTCCTTGATCCAAGCTTCACTTTTCCTCCACTCTTCCACGTTTAATCACTACACGTTATGAACATGCATATAGGTTTAATTGTAAAAATTTTGCTAACAAGTTCTAAAGACAAGTTCAAAACTGGAACTCTGATTAAGAATTTAAAATGACACTGGTGCTAGTGGTTTGGGTTTGGGTTTAAGCACTATGATCAAGTGATAAGTGTGTTTCATCACTTGTGTGTTGATCACTTAATGATGTTGAGCAGGACAGTGATGATCCAAAGCTCCAATGGAGCTGAAAACTTTCTTGTGAGTTCCTTGTCACAATAAAGCAATCTGGACCAAAATTTAGAATTTTTCACTGAGTAGATCACTCAGAAAAATTCCCTATGCATTTAGGCAAAAAGGGATTAATTCTGAATAAACTTGCACTTTCATGCAAATTCAAGTGAACTATAATTTCAAACATAGCCCAGGGAGCATGCATGAAATTTCCTAGAATTTTTGGAGCTAAGAACTGCCTAGAACTGAATTTCCAAGTTTTGGAAATTCTCTGAAATTGTTTCTGCATTCATTTGAACACAGAAACTTGAAATCAGAATTATCCCAACTAAATTAACCCCAAATGAGCTGAAACTTTTACTGGAGTGCCCTAACATCCTAAATAACACTCTGGCAAAATTTGAGGATTTTTGGATGAACCAAACTCCCTCTAAAATTCTTTTGCTGAAAAGCTTTAAAGAATTTTCCAGAATTTAATAGTGATTTTCCATACAAATTGGGTTGCACATTTGGATAGATCTTGCCAAGATGAATCTAACTGAATTTGAGTCACCCAATCTGGAGTTTCCTAGCATAAGTTATGAATTTCTAAACTTTGCTTGAAATCTGGAATTAATTTTCTACAGAAAACCTACCCGGACCCACTGTTTAAATGGCAGCCAATAGAACGCGAGGACACACGGTCTACAGGGTTACCCCGCGCGCAGCCACACGTGATCCCGAGCCACATCCGATCCAGGTTTAAAATTCACTCACTGACCAGTGGGCCAGCCCCACCCTTCTTCTTCCTCTGACCTCTTCTTCCCGCGCGCGCTCACATCGCCGGATCGAGGCGGCGCCTCGCCGGCCGCGCGTTCCCCGCCGTCTCCCGGCTGGGGACTCGCCGCCCGGGGTTTTTTGGAGTCGGGAAACTTGGTTGTGGGCTCGGTGTGGGCTCTAGGGAACCGGAAATGTGTCGGCAACGTGCGGCGGCCTCGGGAGAGGTTCGGCACCGTCGCCCGGCGGTCCTAGCCCGCCAAGCTCTCTGGTCTTTGGCTTTACAGCATCCTGGGAGGATATGAAAGCTTGGCGAAAGCTCAACCAAGCACGAAAATGGCGGCTACTCGGCTTTCACCGTGCGCCCGAATGGTAATGCCGGTTTTGCGCTCGGAAAACATCAAAATATGTCGCCTCTCATCGGCTTCAAGCTAGGTTTGAAAATAGGAGATCACCGCCATCTATCCTAGCTCCTTTGTGCCTAATTTTGTGACCAAAGATTGAAGAAAGAGGGAGAATTTCTTGATTTTGATTACCGGGAGGTCGGGTTGCGCCCTCCGAAGGAAAAACTTCAAATTGGCGCTCGGTGGTCCATGGCTCGATGTGAGGGTTGAGGATGAGCAGCACGGATACCTGGGGCGTCCTTATGTGCCCTTGCTCGGGTGTGAAAGCCATGGTGGCGAGCTGCCCACATACGCCGGATCACCGGTGGTTTTAGGTCGTCGTGAAGAACAGTGCGCCCGAGGAAAGGGAACCAAACTTTGCTCTGTTTTGGCACCGAGGAGGTAGGTGAGAGTTCTACCACGCCATTTTTCAGCTCGGTGGGGCTCTGTGGCACAAGTTCGGCAGTTTCCCGATTGTTTTCTCGTGGCGGCAGCGAGCTCGGCGGTGTGCGAGTGTGTTGTGGGCGAGGAGAACAGAACACGTTTGGTTCGGGTGGTGGGGAGTGGATCACACTGAGCGTGAAGGACACGGCAAATCTGGTTGCCAGCGCGAGAAATTTTCACGAGGAGGTGGCATCGGGGACTCGGTGGCGCGCGCGAGTGATTCGACCCGAGCTCGTGTCTGAACAGAGACAAAGACTTAGGCAGTAAGTCTCCCCCTCACAATGACAATTGGGCCCCACTCACTTCCCATCTCAAATATCTCCAATTTTTTTGGCACATTGCAAACTTCAGCTATGGGGAACTCAAATTCAAAAGCCATTTGGCAAATTGACAAGTTTTGCCTCAGTTTCAAATTTGAATTCAAATTTCAATGAAATTCACAAGTCTCTTTGATATACCTATCAAAGCACCTCCAAATTTGCTCAAAATTTTCATTCTCACCAATTCAAACCTGAAGACTTTGAATATGCCCTCTGCTCTTTGAGTTGGCCATTGCAGATACAAATTTTTAAACAACAGTTTGAATTTCCTTTTTGGAAATGGCCTTCTTTTACTTGAAGTGAACCCTTTAGTTCAAACTTAATTTAAAGTCCTCTTGCACATGCCAACAATCACATGATTAAACAAAAGTTTTTGCAAGTCCCATTTCTTGAATTTAAACTCAACTTCATTCATTACTAAAGTTTTTCATTTACAAGTTTTGGGACTTTTACATTCCTCCCCCCTTAAAAAGAATCTTGTCCCGAGATTCACAATTAGAATAACGTGGGGAGGACAACTATCAAACCTAAGCCTCTAATAACTCCGGATGATTGCATTGTAAATATTCCTCGCTTTCCCATGTAGCTTCCTCGGACGTGTGATTTTCCCATAGCACTTTGAAAAATCGCAACGTCCGGTTTCTGGTCTCGCGAGTCTTTTCATCAATTATCCGGGTTGGTTGCTCAACATAAGTAAGTTCCGGCTTCAAATCTGCTATGCCTTCCGTGAGAATCTCCGTTGGAACTTTCAAACACTTCCGCAACTGAGATATGTGGAAGACGTTATGAAAATTCAGTAACTCCAAACGGTATACCACGCTGAGAGGGCCCGCACCCAGTCACGGGGAATTTTATAGGTTTACTGTGTTCAAAAGAATACGGAATCATTTTCAGAAAATTTCCATAACTTGAAAATTCAGGTTTACTATAGGTTTACGGTATGCTATAGGTTTACTGTGTTCAAAAGAATACAGAATCATTTTCAGAAAATTCCCAAAACTTGAAAATTCAGTTCTGGGCAAATCTTAGCTCCAAAAACCCTAGGAAAATTCATGCAGGCTCTATGAACTATAATTGAAATTTTAGTTCACTAAGTTTGACATGAGCATGTGAGTTACTTCAGAATTAATTCCTTTGTGCTTAATTGCTTAGAGAATTGTTCTGAACAAACCACTCAAGGAAAAGTGCTAAATTTTAGTCCAGATGATTTTCTTGTGACAAGGAACTCGCAGGAAAATTTTCAGCTCCATTGGAGCTCTGGATCACCACTGTCCTGTTTAACCTCTTGATCATGTTGATTAACTCGAACCTAAACCTTAGCACCAGTGTCATTTTAAATTCTTAAACAGAGTTCCAGTTTCTAAAATGTCATTACAACTTGTTAGCAAAATCTTTACAATTAAATACTTGTGCTTATTCATAACTTGTAGCACATACGTGAAGAATTGTGAAGAACTTTAAGTGGGAATCAAGGAACCCGGTGATCAAGTGATCAAGACTCAAGTGATCTTTACTAACTGAATATATATTAGTCACCTGCAAAATAGGCAAGCCCCGGTTTGCATTCGAGCAGTTTTATAAAGTATTTCCATTTCTTGAGATCATAGCTTTGAATGTTTGGTTGCATTAGGTCTAGTTGATAATGAAAACACCAGTTGCATGACCAGAATTTTCCTAAGAGAGAAAGGGTAGATTAGCACCTCCTCGAGTGGATTTGGCTACGCTAAATGTTAGTAGGAAAGGTCCAGTAGGAGTCGAGTAGTTGGAATCTACTCGCGAGTTTAGGGCATTGTATTATCGGAGCGGGTCAAGAATAGAAACATTGAGGAAAGTTCACACTTAAGAAATGGAGACCGGGCTGGGAGATTTAGATGCAGCAGGCTGCGGACCGTGCGTGCATAGCCCTGCCTGTGTCGGTTAAGGCCCGTCTGCGCTTGGCCCTGTTGGACAAGTTTGAGTTGTGTGTCGGGTGCACACTCGCTTGTGACGCATATGTGTGCCCAGGATGTTCATCACACATATACATATATTCCACAAACTGAATTCAGAATATATATTACCACGAATAACAGGGTTTATTACAAAGTCTCATGAGTCTTGGACTCATGCTAGCAGCGGAAGTCTAAATCTATGCAGTGGAAGTCTAAATCTAGCAGCGGAAGTCTTTATTCTAGTGCGGAAGCAAACTAAGCAGCAGCAGTGGCTCCATCTCTACTCCATCCCCACAGGCAAGGTTGAGGACAGATTACACGCCTAAGGCTCCACTTGGTCTTCATAGTATTCTTCCCCCGTACCTGATGATGAAGTAATAATGCAAGTTTGAGTACAATGATGTACTCAACAAGTGCGGGAAAATATGATATGTGGCTCACAACAAGGAAGGTATAAAAAGGCTCATTGCCGAAAGCAAAGTTATTTCTCAAAAACACAATAAAACAGTAACTTAACTTTAAGTGAATGTAATCCCAACATGTATTAAAATACCAACATACCTCCATTATGTCTCATCACTTTCCATGTCTCAACCAGACATTAATATTTCTCAATTTTGCTCACAAATACCTTCTCGTATTCGCTACTATCTCACGAATACCATCTCGTATTCGCTACCATTTCATCTCATAAACAATTACTTCTCACACCGAGACCCATCTCATTGCCATGACTCAACAGTCATGCAACCAATCTTATCACCCGGACTCAACAGTCCCAAAAACCAAACCAAAACCAGAACCTCCCAATAACCATCCCATCTAATCATGTGAGTTGTCCAGGCGCTAGTGACCGTAAGCTCGGCTATCATGATAGTTTTAAGACTCTGCAGAGTTTGTACCACTTTACCCACAAGTTTGTGATTTTGTCACTCGTCGGCGACTGCAGAACCTCCATTATACCAGTACATAACCGTCGGTGTATGGCCAAGAGATCACAAAATAGCCTTTACAAAGGGGCTACTAGATGTATGGACTCACTAAGGTTTCACCGGCAGGCTAGAATCTCCAATTCTCCCACCCATGGGCCCCCTCTTGTGCCATGCAGTTCCCAGGGCAGTCCTCACTCGACTCCCATTCCCCACGTCTTCCACGGTCCATAACAATCTAGTAACTTACCTAATTACTCAGCTAAACCGCACCCATACTTGGCCTTGTGGTGGCACCGTTATCCTGGCATGGCCGGCATGAACCGGTCCTTAGATCTACGGCAAGTAAACCATCATCTCATTCTACCTCATTCACAAACTCAGGATTGCCTAGATCTCCCTCCGATCCATGTTCATTAACAACATCAGTTTTCTCATCATTCTTACGAGTGCAGTTTAGCTAGACACATCTATCTCGCTTCCCAAAAATCTCGTGGACTCAGTGAAGCATAAAAGCGAAAACCATACCCGACTCAATAACTTCTCCGGTGACAAGGGTGGTCTGACAAAACTAGTAAACTCCTATCAAGGGTTTCCCATCAAGTTTGACTTAAGCACACACACCTCTTCACAAACAAAATAGTTTTCCAAACATAGGATCAATATGGTCAAGGGGCACTTGCCTTGTTCTTGCGGTTTCTGTTGCTCTTGGATCTCGAAACCTTGTTGTTCCAGCTCGTCGTAGACAGCTCCCTGAGCTTGTCCTTCTATACGCGATCACGCACATACAAGATTCACAACAATCAATACCATGCGAACTCTACTTTAAGATGCAATGATGCATATGCATGCAAATCCTATGATGCAATTTAGTTTGTACATGTTCTTGCATGGCTTGCATGGTTTTTACGGTGAACAGAGGTGTTCGGATCAAATGTGGACGTGGCGATGATCTTGTCGTAAGATCTAGATCAAACCGATCAACACGTGATCTGTCCACGAAAAAGCTTCTGTTCGAAAGGAATCGAAGAACAGATGCAAAGAAAATGCAATGTTGTCGTAAGGTGGTATTGGATACCTACCTTACGTTCTTCTTGGTCTCGGGGTCCTTTTCCTAGCAAGACAAATCGTCGGGGCTCTCTTCCGGCGATCTCTGGCGAATGAACTCTCACGAAGGAGTTTACTCGGCGAGCTGGGGCTAGGTCTCTAAGTTATCGGCTCAGGAGGTGGAAAAGAAGTTTGTGGTTGCGGCCAAAGGTTTTCGGTTCTATTTATAAGAGGAAAGGAAGAGTCCTCCTATGATCAGAATTCGAACAAGAGTCCTATTCAAATTGTTTTTGAATCTTAACAACTTATCTTAGATTGATTTGGTGTGGTAACATTGTGGAATTCGTGTCGGTTTCCTCCCGTACCGGTGTCCCCACGCGTACAAAGGAAAACCACTTCAGAATCGCGTTACCTTCGCGGCAGTGAGCTCCGGAAGCTCCACGTGTCCTGCGGGAACCTGGGCTTCCTTTTCCGCAGAGACAAGCTCTGGTTGTGCCGCGTGTCAGGCAGGCGAGACCTTCCTCTACTTCAGAGGTGAGCTCCGAAGGCGACATGTGTCCTGCGGGGCTGGCCTCACTCCTCCGCAGGGGCTAGCTCCGGGGGCAACACGTGTCCCACGGGATCGGACCTCTCCCCCTTTGCGGGGATGAGCCCCGAGCCTGCCACGTAGCCAGTTTAGCGGCGGACCTCTCCCCTTTGCGGGGATGAACTCCGAAGGCGCCACGTGGCCAGCTGCCGCGAGAGTTGTCTTTGGTGCTCTCTGTAAACTGGAATTTGCTCTTTCTGGCTAACTTTTTGATTCTTTCTCGGTTTCAACTTATTTTAAAAGTGTTTTTATAAACGAAACATGAATACATGCAGAATCCGAAAATGAGGGTGTCACAAATATACCCCCCTTAAATTGAATCTTGCCCTTGAGATTCGTTAGTAGAGAATAGATGAGGAAACTCTGTCTTGATGTCTTCTTCATACTCCCATGTGGCTTCAGCTTTTGTGTGATGGCTCCATTGTACCTTGCACCATCGGATCACTTTGTTCCTCGTGACCCTTTCCTTTACATCCAAAATTCGGATAGGGTGCTCTGCATAGGTTAGGTCCTCTTGAAGTTCAAGCTCTTCCATCGGTACTTGCTCCTCTAGTACTCTCAAGCACTTCTTGAGCTGGGATACATTAAACACGTCATGCACGTCGGAGAGGTGCGTTGGGAGCTCTAGTTGATAGGCTACTTCTCCTTGCTTGTCCAAAATCTTAAATGGTCCGATGTAGCGAGGTGCTAGCTTGCCTTTGATGTTGAAACGTCGTTGGCCACGGATAGGCGATATCCTAAGGTATATGAAGTCTCCCACTTCGAAGGTCAACTTTCTTTGCCTATTGTCCGCATAGCCTTTCCGTCGTGACTAAGCAGCCTTCAAGTTCTCCCATATTGTTTGGACTTGCTTCTCAGCTTCTTGTAGCACTTCGGGTCCATACACTTGGTTCTCTCCGGTCTCGTTCCAAAACAACGGCGTTCTACACCGTCTACCATACAATGCCTCGAAAGGTGATATCTCCAAGCTAGCTTGATAGCTGTTGTTATAGGAGAATTCAGCGTACGGTAAACTCCTATCCCAACTACGCCCATGTTTCAAGGCGCAAGCTCTCAACATGTCTTCCAAAATTTGGTTTGTCCTTTCGGTTTGTCCATCAGTCTGCGGGTGGTAGGCGGAGCTAAAATACAGTCGTGTACCCATAACCTTCTTAAGCTTCCTCCAAAATCTAGAGGTAAACTGAGAACCCCGATCTGAGACTATCCTCTTCGGGACTCCATGGCGGCACACGATTTGCTCCATGTAAAGCTCGGCTAGATCTGCCACACAGTACGTGGTTTTAACAGGAAGAAAATGAGCGGTTTTCGTCAATCGGTCCACGATAACCCAGATGGAGTCTAACCCGATCGAGTACGTGGCAATCCGACGATGAAATCCATACTGATGTATTCTTATTTCCACTCGGGTACCTTCAAGGGTTGCAACAGTCCAGCGGGTCTTTGATGTTCGGCCTTCACCCGTTGGCATGTGTCACATAGGGCAACATATTCAGCTATGTTCCTCTTCATACCATCCCACCAATAACAAGTCTTCAAGTCCTTGTACATCTTGGTACTTCGGGGATGTATGGAATAAAGTGAGTCATGTGCCTCTTTTAATATCGTGTCACGGATGTGCTTCATGTTAGGCACACAGATCCTTTTTCCTAGCCAAAGCGTACCCTTCTCGTCTTCCTTGAAGTCCTTTTCTATTCCTTGCTGGATCCTTTCCTTGATCTCCTTAATCTCCTCATCCGTAGCTTGGCCATCTCTTATCTCTTGTTCCAATGAAGATTGGAGTTCCATCACTTACATCTCGTTCAAGAACCCGAGATGTAACCGTTCGAACTCCTTTTGTAGCTCGGGTGGTAGCTCCCGAACCGTGAGTTGGTGACATGCTCCCTTTCGGCTCAATGCATCGGCTACTACATTGGCCATTCCAGGGTGATAGTTGATTCCAACATCATAATCCTTGATGAGCTCCAACCATCGATGTTGCCTCAAATTCAAATCCGTTTGAGTTAATATGTACTTGAGGCTTTTATGATCCGTATAGATCTCACATTGATGACCAAGGATATAATGTCTCCAAATCTTTAATGCATGCACCATGGCTGCTAGCTCCAGGTCATGGGTAGGGTAATTAAGCTCGTGCTTCTTTAATTGTCGTGAGGCATAGGCTACCACTTGTCCCTCTTGCTTGAGCACACATCCAATCCCTTGTTTCGATGCGTCACAATATATGTCAAAGCTCTTTCTTACGTCCGGCAATACCAAAACCGGCGTTGTGGTTAGCCTCTTCTTGAGCTCCTCAAAGCTTTCTTGGCACACTGGTGTCCATTGGAAGGCTTTTCCCTTCGTTAGCAACTCCGTCATAGGCTTTGCTATCTTAGAGAAATCCTTGATGAACCGTCGGTAGTATCTATCCATCCCAAGAAAATTCCAAATATCCCTCACGTTTTGCGGTTGGTTCCACTTCAGAACATCTCCCACTTTTCCGGGATCAACCGATACTCCTTCCTCAGAGATGATGTGGCCTAGGAACGATATCTCCTGAAGCCAAAATTGACATTTGCTGAACTTGGCATACAACTTATGCTCTCGCAGCTTCTGTAATGTCAATCTCAAGTGTTCTTCATGTTCCTCCTCACTTGTCCAATACACCATGATGTCGTCAATGAAAATCACGACAAACTTGTCCAAGTACTCCATGAAGACTTTATTCATGAGGTACATGAAGTATGTGGGTGCATTCGTTAACCCAAAAGACATCACGGTATATTCATACGAACCATACCGTGTCCGAAAGGCAGTCTTGGGTATATCGGAGGGCTTAATCTTCAGCTGGAAATATCCCGACCAAAGATCAATCTTGGAGAAGACTCGGGCTCCCTTCATCTGGTCGAACAGGTCCTCTATACGGGGCAGAGGGTACTTGCTCTTGATCGTCACCTCGTTGAGAGACCTATAGTCCACGCACATCCTTTGGGTTCCATCCTTCTTGTCCACGAAGAGCATGAGGCTCCCCATGGTGACGAGCTTGGACTTATAAAGCCCTTCACTTGCTGCTCCGGGATTTGTTTCTTGAGCTCCACTAGTTCGTTGACGGGCATCCTATATGGTATCTTTGCTATAGGTGCTGTTCCGGGTACTAGGTCAATGAAAAACTCGATGTCCCGGTCAGGTGGCATACCGAAAAGTTCTTCTAGGAACACGTCCGAAAACACTTGAACCACCGGAATGTTGTCCAGGGTTGCTTCTTTGACGTGGTTCAATGTTGCCTTCTCGGTTGCCGGTTGGGCTGACTCAAACTCGATACGGGTATTGTGCTCGTTGGTCAACTGCACGCTCCTTTCAGCACATTGGATTACCCCGTTGTGCTTACTTAGCCAATCCATTACGAGTATTATGTCAAGCCCTTGGGAATCCAAGACAATGAGGTTAGCAAGGAAGTCTACCCCCCCTTATTTTAAGGTTTACTTTCGGACATACTATATTAGTCCTCATCTTTCCACCGGGAGAATTAACAAACATAGTATAGCTCAAGTGTGATATGGGTAGATTATGCTTGGCAACATACTTGGATGATATGAAGGAATGTGATGCTCCAGAATCAAATAAGATGGTGGCTGGGTTGGAGTTGGCAAGGAACACACCGATCACGACGTCCTCAGCCTGTTGTGCTTCCTCAGCAGAAACATGGTTCATGTTGCCGCAAGCGTAGTTTTGCTGTCCACGGTTTTCCTTGGTTGGATCCTCCGTTCGGCCGTGGGTTCTGCTTGGGGACGTTGCCTTGCTGTCCAGGACCTCTCCTCGGGCACTGGCTCGCAAAGTGTCCCGTCTCCCCGCATGGAAAACATGCCCTGTTGCCTACGGCAGCAGGTACATTGGGGCGGGGGTTTTGAACAGGAGCGCCCGTGTTGGGACGAGGCGCAGGAGGTAAAGGCACACGAGATGCTTGTGCAACGGGTCGTTGCTGTGGGGGTTGATTAGGGCGGTATGCGGGAGTGGTCGATCCATACTGCGGTGCAGCTGGGGGCATGTACCGAGGTCGTACGTTGCTCCCTTGTGGCTGGTACGGCATCTTCCTCTTGCCCTCTCGCTCGATCTCTCGGATCTTGCTTTCAACCACTATAGCCTTGTCAACCAGCTTCTGGAAGCTCGCGTAGTCATTGTTGAGGAGCTGAACCTGGATCTCATTGTTCAACCCTCTCATGAACAGGTACTGCTTCCGTTGGTCCGAGTTGACATCTTCAGGGGCATACCGTGACAGTTGTGTGAACTTGTTGAGGTACTCATTCACGCTCTTCTGTCCTTGGCGGAGTCCCTCAAACTCTTGTCTTTTGAGCATCATTACACCAGCAGGGATGTAATGAGACCGGAAACTCTCCTTGAACTCAGTCCAAGTGATCGTCTCCAGGTCGACATGAGCATTGCACAGGGCATCCCACCAGTCAGCGGCAGCTCCAATGAGTTGGTGCGACGGTCGTTGCACTGGATTATGACAAGCTTCTTCTCCATGGATTTCAACCAGTCGTCGGCCTCCATGGGGTCATTAGCTTGAGCAAAAGTGGGTGGTCGAGTCCTCATGAACTCTCCCAGTCGGTTGTGAGCCGGTGGTGGTGGCGGTGGTGCCGGAACGGGGTTGTTGTTGTTGGCCTGCAGCTGACCCAAAGTTTGGATTATGGTTTGCATAAGCTGATTCTGCATGGCCATCAACCGTTCTAGGTTATTTTTACCAGCTCCGGGGTTAACAGGAACTTCATCGTGGCCAACCTCTTGGACGTTCCTCCCTTGACGGCCGGTGTTTCTTCTCACCATCTTAAGTAGAATTGGATAGAATAGAGGTTTATAAGTTTAGATGGATCCCCCTAACTATATCCATCATGGTGGATAGACTATATATATTAGCCCTTATGAGGATGTGAACAAGTGCCGAAGCATCTCACACCTCCCTACTATGTGTGGATATGGACAACGCTGAAACATCCCACAGCTCACACTAAGCACACAAGCACAAGCAATCATCACAAAGGCTCACACAACTCATATTCAAGGCTTTTTGATGGGAGTCCTATGTGGTTTTAGGGTGAATACTAATATGTGACTTCACCCTATGTCAAGGTGGTTTGGGGTGATACCAACCTGTGATCCAACTTTGGCTTCTCCTAGGCTTGCATCCTATGTCAAGGTGGTTCTAATGTCAATCTATGCATCCTAGGCTTGCATCCTATGGTCAGCGTGGCTTCTAACACCAATCTGTTATTTGGGGTGCGTCCTACAGTCAACGTGGCTCTATAACCAATCTGTGATCATTCTAGTTTGTGACCTACAGTCAACCGTGGTAGCTTGGTACCAATCTGTGGATTGTACCAATCCTGTGACTAGGCATGGTAACTCCAACATCAATCTGTGACCTATCTAGGCTGTGTGATCTACGATCAACCAGTGGTAGGTTGATACCAATCTGTGTCTGATACCAACTTGTGACTTCTATCTAAGCGTGTAATCTACCATCAACCCGTGGCTCTGATACCAATCTGTGACGCCCTCAATTCTAGGGAAAACCACGGAACCGAGAACTGATGCATATGTGTGCCCATGATGTTCATCACACTTATACATATATTCCACAAACTGAATTCAGAATATATATTACCACGAATAACAGGGTTTATTACAAAGTCTCATGAGCCTTGGACTCATGCTAGCAGCAGAAGTCAAAATCTAAGCAACGGAAGTCAAAATCTAAGCAGCGGAAGTCTAAATCTAGCAGCGGAAGTCTTTATTCTAGTGCGGAAGCAAACTAAGCAGCAGCAGTGGCTCCATCTCTACTCCATCCCCATAGGCAAGGTTGAAGATAGATTACACGCCTAAGGCTCCACTTGGTATTCATAGTATTCTTCCCCTGTAGCTGATGATGAAGTAATAATGCAAGTTTGAGTATAATGATGTACTCAGCAAGTGCGGGAAAATATGATATGTAGCTCACAACAAGGATGGTATAAAAAGGATCATTGCAGAAAGCAAAGTTATTTCTCAAAACACGATAAAACAACAACTTAACTTTAAGTGAATGTAATCCCAACATGTATTAAAATACCAACATACCTCCATTATGTCTCATCACTTTCCATGTCTCACCTAGACATTAATCTTTCTCAAATTTTCTCACGAATACCTTCTCATATTCGCTACCATCTCACGAATACCATCTCGTATTCGCTACCATTTCATCTCATAAACAATTCCGTCTCACACCGAGACCCATCTCGTGGCCATGACTCAACAGTCATGCAACCAATCTTATCACCCGGACTCAATAGTCCCAAAAACCAAAACAAAACCAAACCATAACCTCCCAATAACCATCCCATCTAATCATGTGAACTGTCCAGGCGCTCGTGACCGTAAGCTCGGCTATCATGATAGTTTTAAGACTCTGCAGAGTTTGTACCACTTTACCCACAAGTTTGTGATTTTGTCACCCGTCGGCTACTGTAGAACCTCCATTATACCAGTACACAACCGTCGGTGTATGGCCAAGAGATCACAAAATAGCCTTTACAAAGGGGCTACTAGATGTATGAACTCACTAAGGTTTCACCGGCAGGCTAGAATCTCCAATTCTCCCACCCACGAGCCTCCTCTTATGCCATGCAGTTCCCAGGGCAGTCCTCACTCGACTCCCATTCCCCGCGCCTTCCACGGTCCATAACAATCTAGTAACTTACCTAATTACTCAGCTAAGCCGCACCCATACTTGGCCTTGTTGTGGCACTGTTATCCTGGCATGGCTGGCATGAACCGGTCCTTAGATCTACGACAAGTAAACCACCATCTCATTCTACCTCATTCACAAACCCAGGCTTGCCTAGATCTCCATCTGATCCATGTTCATTAACAACATCAGTTTTCTCATCATTCTTACGAGTGCATTTTAGCTAGACAAATCTATCTCGCTTCCCAAAAATCCCGTGGACTCAGCGAAGCATAAAAGCAAAAACCATACCTGACTCAATAACTTCCCCAGTGACAAGGGTGGTCTGACAAAACTAGTAAACTCCCATCAAGGGTTTCCCATCAAGTTTGACTTAAGCACACACACCTTTTCGCAAACAAAACAGTTTTCCAAACATAGGATCAATATGGTCAAGGGGCACTTGCCTTGTTCTTGCGGTTCCTGTTGCTCTTGGATCTCAAAACCTTGTTGTTGCAGCTCATCGTAGACAGCTCCCT
The DNA here is from genome assembly GCA_030760725.1 of Neostapfia colusana. Classification (NCBI taxonomy): domain Eukaryota; kingdom Viridiplantae; phylum Streptophyta; class Magnoliopsida; order Poales; family Poaceae; genus Neostapfia; species Neostapfia colusana. The sequence goes on from JASWHV010000001.1 coordinate 65,148,993, forward strand.
GAGCTTGTCCTTCTATACGCGATCATGCACATACAAGATTCACAACAATCAATACCATGCACAAACTCTACTTTAAGATGCAATGATGCATATGCATGCAAATCGTATGATGCAATTTAGTTTGTACATGTTCTTACATGGCGTGCATGGTTTTTACGGTGAACAGAGATGTTCGGATCAAATGTGGATGTGGCGATGATCTTGTCTTAAGATCTAGATGAAACTGATCAACACGTGATCTGTCCACGAAAAAGCTTCTGTTCGAAAGGAATCGAAGAAAAGATGCAAAGAAAACGCGATGTTGTCGTAAGGTGGTATTGGAGACCTACCTTACGTTCTTCTTGGTCTCGGGGTCCTTTTCCTAGCAAGACAGATCGTCGGGGCTCTCTTCCGGCGATCTCTGGCGACTGAACTCCGGCGAAGGGGTTTACTCAGCGAGCTGGGGCTAGGGCTCTAAGTTGTCGGCTCAGGAGGTGGAAAAGAAGTTTTTGGTTGCGGCCAAAGGTTTTCAGTTCTATTTATAAGAGGAAACGAAGAGTCCTCCTCTGATTGGAATTCGAACAAGGGTCCTATTCAAATTGTTTTTGAATCTTAACATCTTATCTTAGATTGATTCGGTGCAGTAACATTGTGGAATTCGTGTCGGTTTCCTCCCGTACCGGTATTCCCACGCGTACATAGGAAAACCGCTTCAAAATCGCGTTACCTTCGCAGTGGTGAACTCCGGAAGCTCCACGTGTCCTGCAGGAACTGGGCTCCCTTTTCCGTAGAGACAAGCTCCGGTTGTGCCGCGTGTCAGGCGGGCGAGACCTCCCTCTACTTCAGAGGTGAGCTCCGAAGGCGACATGTGTCCTGCGGGGCTGGCCTCGCTCCTCCGCAGGGGCTAGCTCCGGAGGCAACACGTGTCCCATGTGGTCGGACCTCTCCCCCTTTGCGGGATTAGCCCCGATCCTGCCACGTAGCCAGTTTAGCGGCGGACCTCTCCCCTTTGCGGGGATGAGCTCCGAAGGCGCCACGTGGCCAGCGGCCGCGAGAGTTGTCTTTGGCGCTCTCTGTAAACTGGAATTTGCTCTTTTTGGCTAACTTTTTGATTCTTTCTCGGTTTCAACTTATTTTAAAAGTGTTTTTCTACATGAAACATGAATACATGCAGAACCCGAAAATGAGGGTGTCACATCGCTATATGGGACCCAGGAAACCGATGTACCTTAGGAGATCCACATTGGAACTTTTCCAACCGTCTTAGGCTTTCGGCGTCAGGATAGCAGGAGGTAACTCGCTCAATAACATATCACTGCGGGTATGTACCTTGAGGGAGCTTGCTATTCGGGGCAGTTACACCGCGTCCTGTGTGCAACAACTTGGGAAAGGTGGCCGCGTACAACATCAGTCGAGGTTGCTGCCGGCAACTCGGAGTATGGGTGTGTGTGTGTGTCGTGTAGTACGGGCGTGTACTGATTCGAATCATCGTCGCTCGCGGTCATATGAGCATACTTGCCCACTGCGTCTTGACGTAGGAAGAACTGAACTGGATTCTTCTAAATATTGATAATGCTGGTGATTTAACTTATAATGGAACCATGCTTGCTGTAGAGATAGTGCTAATTAAAGTTTACTTCACTTTGTGCAAGAAGCATCGCAACAAAGCGTTTCTTGTTTGATTGTGGAGTTGCGATGCTGTTCGGCTCAAGGTCTTTACAATGAAGCTTAAAATCTGAAAGTTAAGGATCAACTGTAGGCGAGTCCTTTATGCAAAGTTAGCTAACCTATTTCAATCCGTCGTGCATGTAGAGTTTCTTGTTTAGGAGAGACGGATCAGTCTTGCTGAGCCTATGTGCTTACGCTTGCTATATGAGTGGTTTTGCAGGTTAACATCAACACTTATGAGGAGGTTGTCCAGTGAGACTCGGAGACTTCCGAGTCGTGTAACACATGGAGAACCCAGCCGATGCAATGTCTTCATGTTGCCAGCGAAAGGAGTCCGCGGGCTGGACCTCTTCTCGAGTGCTCATTAGTTATTCGACGTGAGCTGTTTATAGTCTTCCGCTGTAGTTATTTGATGTAAATTATTTACAAAGAACCTTTGTAAGCTTCCACTTTTGATTTATGTAATACATGTGTTCTTTATAAGTGTGCTGTTGGGTGTCGCATATCACGGCACCACCCAATACGATCCCCGGGCGAGCGGCACGGCCCCGTGAATGAATGGGTGGCTGGGTCCCTGTTAGTGTGGTATCAGAGCTGCATTGGTATTAGCGCACGGAATAAGGATCGTATTACGATAAAAACTTAGGATATGGTGAGGAAACGGTATGAGGCCCACATAAGGACTACTATATTAGTCTAATATGAAGGTGGCGACCTAACTTATGTGCTATGTTAGAAAATCATGCATCTCGGGACGTCCTATGTCTTGGGGGTGCATGTAAGCGCTGTCCACCAGTGCGCACAAGTTGAAGGGTGGAGCCCCATGGGTGGCAGATAACCTGGCCAGCTTTAGTATCCTCTACGACTCGTCATGTCCTTTGGGGTATTCGAGCAACGGCCATCCCTGGTGTGCTACGGGCAAGTATGGGAGACCCTGTCACGTGGTTAGTAATGTGAACACGTAGCTCAAGGCGTGTTTGGCTTGAGAACACATGTGCGAGTCATGACGGACGGGTGTACGAACTGTATTGGGACCGGGTTTGGTGTGCAGCCGGACCTGACTATTGTGTGTGATTTATGCAGGTTTAACCACGAAACCATAGTACGAGTAGCACACATTTGCGAGTGACCGTCTTAGTGCCACCTATGATACGGATATGCCAGTATAATCCGGTTAGGATTTTCTTTTGTGAGGCTACGTAGTACGGACATATTTCTTACGGTGCATCGACACCATATTAAACGTAATAATCCTATTCCCTATGAAGAAATGATTCATGAACTAACTTTCAACTAAAAATGGAAGTTTGAAACAAATATTAGTTACTGAACTCTTATTTTGAGCTAAGATTCAAATGAGAGGATGACTAGGCTTCAAAGATTTCAAAGAATAGAGTGCTCTATTTTCAGCAGGAATTCTTGTTGGCATTGGACAGAGCATAACTCTGAGTAGCTTTACCAAATTAAGGTGTATGATACAGTTATGGAAAGATTTTCAAGTGCTCTACAACTTCTATGTATACCTCCAGAGAAAAATCACACGTTAAATTGGTGGAAAGTCGAGTTGAAGGTAAACTGTCCAGAACCAGAACAGCAGCAAAACCTCTCCGGACCTTTCTGTTTTTAAGCCATAAATTTCTGTAGAAAAATCCTTAAGGAGCCTAGGGTACAACGTTGGAAAGGTTATGAAATGTGCAACACTGTTGTAGTTCAAAGCTTGTTCAGATTCTTAATGTATTTGTATATACAACTGTGATGAAAATAGCCACATACAAAGGAGATGCTGGCAAATTTTATCCAGGAATTCTGTCTACTTTGTAAAATCATAACTTTTGATCCATAGATGACCTGAACGCATACGAATACTCGTTGGAAAGATAGTGAAGTTAACTTTAACTTTGGTATTCACCTTGAGTTATGAGAATGCTTTTAGCTAGATAAAAATCTGGAGTTAGTGCATAAAGGTCTGTTCTGTACAAATAGGCTGGTTATATGCCTACTTTAAGGAGTTGTTACTGCTTTCATAAAGTTTTTGATGTATTCATGTTTTCATTATTCTCACATACTGCTGAATTCATGTTTAACTCATCTCGAAATGTATTTTTGTAGTATGGTTCGTACTTGCTCTAGGAGTAAGGTCGGGAGTTCTCGCGAGGCGGTGATGAATCTATTCCACCGTCGGAACCATCATCCACGGGATGGATGGATCTTATGACTCGTGTTGTCGAGTCTAACCAGGAGAACACTAGGCTAATCAAAGAAGCAATGCAAGAGGACACACACTTACTCCAAGCCTTGGTACAGCAGGGCATACTCCAGAACACGCAACAAGTCGTTCCACCTCGGAACGCTTATCTGGATTTTTTGGCGACTCAACCGCCAATCTTTACTGAAGCTACCGAACCTGTGGAAGCAGATCATTGGCTTCGTGTCATGGAGTCTAAATTTGGAGTCTTCAAGTGTGATAAGTTCAAAAAACAATGTTTGTCGCTCAACAACTCCATGGAGCCGCCGGAAACTGGTGGGTTGAACATCTCGCCACCATTGCGGAAGGCCATCAAGTAACATGGAGTGAATTCTGTGAAGCCTTTCGTACTCGACATATACCAATAGGAATTATCAAGGCAAAGCAGGAGGAATTTTTGAGCTTGAAGCAAGGGGACATGAGTGTCCTTGAGTATGTCAGAAGGTTTAATCTTTTGGCCCAATATGCTCCCGAATATATGGCGAAAGAAGAGGCACGGTGTGATTTATTCTTCCATGGCCTGAGTGCCCTATTACAGGAGAAGTTGGCCGTGTTCAACAAAGGCAGTTACACCGACATGGTCGATGCGGCTCTTATACAAGAAAAGCCGACACTTGAGTGACAAGCTGAGAAAAGAAAAATGAGTGAGATCGAGCAGGCCAGCACAAGTTATGTGCCTCAAAAGTACCGTTTGGTGTACAGAACGCCATCCGGTGATAGATGGAGGCCACCTGTACGATCAACTCCTCAGATATTGATTGCTGGTCAAGTACCACAACTTGCACCACCTCCACAGCAGCAGCATCAGACGGTGGTTTGTACTCCATCGCTGCAGCCATGTGTACCTAGCATCCAACCATAAGTCAGCGAAGAACCGGAGAGACATCCGTGTTTCAATTGTTGGCGTATGGGCCATTATGATAGGTATTGTCCGGAGGGAATTCAAGGCTGTGGGTCATCATATTTGCAATATTCCGACCCGTACCTAAATCTGCAGAAAGGAGGGCAGACAAGGGGCTGTATTCACTACACAGTGATGGATGATGTTCTGGAAGGGGAAGCTGCGTTAGCAGGGATGTTTTCTCTAAATCAGCTACCGGTGTTAATTCTCTTTGATTCCGGTGCCACACAAAACTTTATTAGCCAATCTTTTGTGGCTCAACATCAGCTCGAAACAACTTTTACAAAGAGCCAATACCTCATATCTTCGCCTGGGGGCAGCAGTACCACAAGTGAGATTGTCTCCGGAGCACCTCTTTTTTTAGGGGGTAGAATATACCCCACAACTCTCATTATTCTTGAGGGTATGAAGATCGATGTTATTTTGGGGATGTCGTGGTTGAATTACCACTATGCAGTTCTTAATATCAGCTCTAGAACCGTTGAGCTCAACTCCCCACAGAACGTTCTTCATATATTATTTCTGGGCGCCAGTCGGCAACAGATTGCAACAGTGAACCACACGAAAACTGTGAAGATAGAGGACATTCTGGTGGTACGTGAATATCCGGATGTGTTTCCCGATCATTTACCGGGCATGCCGCCCGAACGGGACATAGAGTTCAAGATCAAACTTGCGCCGGGAACGACACCGGTATCACAAAGGCCGTACAAGATAGCACCCAATGAACTAGCAGAATTGAAGACACAGCTGAATGACCTAATGAGCAAGGGCTTTATACGACCGAGTTGTTCACCTTGGGGTTGTTCAGCGTTGTTTGTCAAGAAGAACGACAAAACACTACGACTTTGTGTTGATTATCGCCCTCTGAACGCCGTTACCATCAAGAACAAGTATCCACTACATCGCATTGATATGCTCTTCGATCAATTAGTGGGTGCTAAAGTATTCTTGAAGATGGATCTTCGGTCCGGATATCATCAGATTAAAATCCGGGCAGAAGATATTCCGAAGACGGCATTCTCAACGAGATAGGGGGTATATGAGTATCTTGTTATGTCTTTTGGTTTGACCAACGCCCCGGCACACTTTATGTACCTGATGAATTCAGTGTTCATGCTGGAGTTGGATAAATTCGTCGTGGACTTCATCGACATATCTTGGTGTACTCCAAGTCAGAGGAAGAACATGTTGAGCATCTGCATATTGTGCTACAAATATTGCAAGATCATCAGCTCTATGCAAAATTCAGCAAGTGTGAATTCTGGATTAATCAAGTACCTTTTCTCGGACACGTTATTTCAGTGGAGGGCATCGCTGTAGATCCGAGTAAGATTATACAAGTGCAGAAATGGGAGTCACCAAAGTCTGTGCATGAAATCCAAAGCTTCCTTGGTTTAGCGGGTTATTACCGGAGGTTCATTCCGGGCTTCTCCAATATCGCTAAACCGATGATGGAATTATTGAAGAGTACCAGATTTGTTTGGGGTGTTGCCTGTGAACAAGCTTTCAAGACTTTAGTGAAGCATCTCACAACAGCCCCAGTTTTTGCTCAGCCAGATACGACGAAGCCATTCGACGTTTATTGCGATGCATCTAGCATCGGTCTTGGCTGTGTGCTGATGCAAGAAGGATGAGTGGTCACTTATGGATCTCGTCAACTAAGAAATCACGAGCAGCATTATCCAACTCATGATCTTGAATTAGCTGCCGTGGTCCTTGCTTTGAAGATGTGGAGGCATTACTTGCTCGGAAATCTTGTACACCTCTACACAGACCACAAGAGCTTGAAATACATCTTCACTCAGAAAGAACTGAACATGAGGCAACGAAGATGGCTAGAGCTCATTAAAGACTAAGAACTTGAGATTCATTATCATCCAGGAAAGGCGAATATGGTCGCCGATGCTCAGTCGTAAGGCGCATATCCATCACCTGACTATTGCTGAAATGGATGATGAAGAACCAAGCCTCCGTGTCATCCCGTATGGAGCTCTCTATAATCTAGCTCTCATTCCTACCATACGAGAGGAGATCATTGCAGCTCAACGAAAAGACAAGGGTATGTCTCACATACGGCGGAGAATAGACAACGGAGAAATGAAATGCTTCCGGAACGACGATGAAGGTACGTTGTGGTTCAACGACCGGATTGTAGTACCCTGGGATACGGGACTATGGATGAAATTTTTTGATGAATCTCATTTGTCCAAATTTTCCATTCATCCGGGCAGCAATAAAATGTACCAAGATCTCCGGAAGAAGTTTTCGTGGACACGTATGAAACGTGAAGTTGCAAAGTACGTCACATAATGTGATACGTGTCGAAGAGTTAAGGCCGACCATGTGAAGAAGTCGGGCCTGTTGCAGCCATTGCAAATACCGGCATGGAAGTGGGAAGACTTGAGTATGGACTTCATCGCCAGGTTGTCGATGACCTCCCACAACCATGATTCGATTTGGGTAATCGTTGACCGATTAATCAAATCAGCACATTTCATACCTGTCCATACAAGATACAATGCCAAGCAGTATGCAGAGTTGTACATAGCATTGATCTTGTGCTTACATGGAGTTCTCTGTACCATTGTGTCCGACAGAGGATCGCTGTTCGTAGCCCGTTTCTGGGAGCAGCTACACGCATCGTTGAGAACTAAATTGATTCGAATCTCCGCGTATCACCCTCAAACCGACGGGCAAACTGAGAGGGTGAATCAAATACTTGAAGATATGCTAAGAGCATGTGCCATCCACCACGGTAAGAGCTGGGATGATCACTTACCGTTGGCGGAGTTCTTGTACAACAACGATTATCAGACGAGCATCAAAATGGCACAGTATGAAGCTCTCTACGACCGGAAGTTCCATACACCACTTAATTGGTGCGAGTCCGGTGAACAAGTAACGTTCGGGGTTGATCTTGTCAATGAAGCCGAAGACAGAGTTTGGATAATACAAGAGAACCTCAAAGCTGCCCAATATCGTCAGAAAAGCTATGCGGATCAGAGGCGTCGACCGCTGAATTTCGACGTCGGAGAGCACGTGTATCTTTGTGTGCCTCCAATGAAAGGGATTCATCAGTTCGGTGTCAAGGGGAAACTTGCTCCCCGATTCATCGGTCCGTTTTCCATCACGGGGAAGTGTGGGACCGTAGCCTACCGGCTGGAACTACGGGCATGCCTTTCCGGTATTCAGGACATATTTCACTTGTCCCAGCTGCGGAAGTGTCTCAAGTTCACCGCTGCTGTCCGCACCGAAGATATCAGCGAGTTGAAGCCCATTCAGATTATCGATGAAAAGACCTGGATCACCCGAAACCGGACTTTGAAATTTTACAAAGTCCTGTGGAGTAATCATACCCCGGAAGAGGCGACGTGGGAAAGTGAAGATTACATCCACAAGAATTATCCGGAACTTTTGTCATAGACTTTGTAATTATCCTACCATCTCGCTCTTCTTTGTAATCTCGGGACGAGATTCCTTTTAAGGAGGGAGGAATGTAAAGGTCACAAAAAATGAATACATAGAAACTCAAGTTGAATGCAAGTTGGTTTTATGTGTATGAAAAATGAGACTTGTTTAAACTTTTTCACATGTGATAATACACATGAGAGCTCTCTTCACACAAGTTCAAATATTTATTTGAATGCTTGGAACCCAAAAGAGGATTTGAACCCAAGGTGGGAGGTTCCCATATGTGTGAGAAAGTTAAATTCATATTTTGGAACAAAATTTGTTCAACTCAAATTTCAAATGAGGGCAACACAATGGATTGCAAACTGTTGTGTTAATAAGCTCATTTTTAGCAGCCAAATTTAAAATCAGATTTCATATTTGAATTCCTTAGGTCCAAATTAGTGGGTATGCAAAGTTTCATGAATTTTTGAAATGATTTGCTATCCATTTTCCAAATAGACTTAAATTTGCAATGAATTCAAATATACATTTGAATTTGGATGAAATTTGCCCAATGATCCAAATGCAGCTCAGTTTTCAACTCCACACAATTGAATTCCATCATTTGCAAATCTTGGAGATATTTTGGAGAGGGATAAGGAGGGGCTGAATTGTGGGACCCACATGTCATTGAGGCAGTTATAATTGCAAAAAGATCTCAGTGCACAGTCTCTGTTTTTCCTCTCCACTCGAGCAGAACAGTGCAGTGCACCGGGCGACACCGAGCGGCGCCGATGCCACCTCATCCTTGTGTTTCCCTCACGCTGGCACTCCCCTCGGCGACCTCATCACTTCATTGCCATGCTCCTTTTCACCCACAGAACCGAGCACGTCTCTGTTTCCTTCCCCCTCGCGCAAGAACCCAACAGAGGCTGCCGCAAATCCTTTGATCGCTCGGACACCCACAAGATCACGTGCAAGCCTCAGCAAAGTAGCAAAACGGCACCAGGCCATCACCCTCTACCTCCTCAACGCACCGCCAAGGGTGCTAGGCCTCCCCCACACCGAGAAAAGAGTTTTCCCGCAGCGACCGAAAGCAAAAGCGGTGAGGTGCTTTCGTGGACAGCCTCACTCAGAGATTGTCACGGCCGAGCAAGACCTCCTTAGGACTGGCACTACCTCCACACTGCTCACCTCCGATGCTCAAGCAAAGAGGTTGATCGTCGACGGTGAATTTTGAAGTTTTCATCCGGCCGGTGTAAACGGTACCACGGGTAAGAAACTCTGAAATTCCTGATTGATTTTTGTTTAGAGCCCATCAAATTGCACTCACACAAGGTAGACTTGCTAAGGAACCTTTTTGCTTCACAACCCTAGCATGAAACCACGTGTAGCCAGTGTATTTTGAGCTTTCCTCCAATTTTGCCAGAATATTATTTAGCATGTTATTGAACAACTGTAAAAATTTCAGCTCATTTGAAGTTGTTTGGTTAGGAGAATTCAAATTTTAAGTTACTGTGTTCAAAAGAATACAGAAACATTTTCAGGAAATTCCCAAAACTTGAAAATTCAATTCTGGGAAATTCTTAGCTCTAAAAATCCTAGGAAAATTCATGCAGTCTCTATGAACTATAATCGAAATTGTAGTTCACTATGTTTGACATGAACATGTGAGTTACTTCAGAATTAATTCCTTTGTGCATAAATGCTTATGAATTGTTCTGAATAAACCACTCAATGAAAAGTGCTAAATTTTGGTCCAGATGATTTTCTTGTGACAAGGAACTCAATGAAAACCACTGTCCTGTTTAACCTCTTTAGGTGATAAAAACACAAGTGGGGAAAACAATTAGCACTTGATCATGTTGATTAACTCAAACCCAAACCTTAGCACAAGTGTCATTTTGAATTCTTAAACAGAGTTCCAGTTTCTAAATTATCATTGGAACTTGTTATCAAAATCTTTACAATTAAATACTTGTGCATATTCATAACGTGTAGCATATACGTGAAGAATTGTGAAGAACTTTAAGTAGAAAGCAAGGAACCCGGTGATCAAGTGATCAAGCCTCAAGTGATCTTCACTAACTGAATATATATTAGTCACTTGCAAAACAGGCAAGCCCTGTTTTGCATTCGAGCAGTTCTATAAAGTATTTCCATTTCTAGACAGCATAGCTTTGAATGTTTGGTTGCATTAGGTCTAGTTGATAATAAAAACCCTAGTTGCAAGACCAGAATTTTCCTAAGAGAGAAATGGTAGATTAGCACCTCCTTGAGTGGATTTGGTTACGTTAATGTTAGTAGGAAAGGTCTGGTAGAAGTCGAGTAGTTGGAATCTACTCGCGAGTTTAGGGCTTGCTTTTATCGTTGCGGGTCAAGAATAGAAACATTGAGGAAAGTTCGCACTTAAGAAATGGAGACCGGGCAGGGAGATTTAGATGCAGCAGGCTGCGGACCATGCGTGCATAGCCCTGCCTGTGTCGGTTAAGGACCGTCCATGCTTGGCCCTGTTGGACAATTTGAGTTGTGTACCGGGCGCTACTGGCTATAAGGGACCCAGGAAACAGATGTACCTTGGGATATCCGCATTGGAACTTTTCTAACCGTCTTAGGCTTTCGACGTCAGGATAGCAGGAGGTAACTCGCTCAAGAACATATCACTGCAGGTATGTACCTTGAGGGAGCTTGCTATTCGGGGCAGTTAGACCACGTCCTGTGTGGAAGAACTTGGGAAAGGTGGTCACATAGAACATCAGTCGAGGTTGCTGCCGGCAACTCGGAGTATGGGTGTACGTGACGTGTAGTCCGGGCGTGTACTGATTTGAATCATCGTCGCTCACGGTCATATGAGCATACATGCCCACTGCGTCTTGACGTAGTAAGAACTGAACTGGTTTCCTTTTAATATTGATAAGGCTGGTGATTTAACTTGTAATGGAACCATGATTGCTGTAGACATATTGCTAATTAAAGTTTACTTCATTTTGTACAAGAAGTATCTCAACAAAACGTTTCTTATTTGATTGTGGAGTTGCGATGCTGTTCGGCTCAAGGTATTTACAATGAGGCTTAAAATCTGAAAGTTAAGGATCAACTGTAGGCGAGTCCTTTATGCAAAGTTGGCTAACCTATTTCAATCCGTTGTGCATGTAGAGTTTCTTGTATAGGACAGATGGATCAGTCTTGCTGAGCCTATGTTCTCACGCTTGCTATATGAGTGGTTTTGCAGGTTAACATCGACGCTTATGAGGAGGTTGTCCGGTGAGACTCGGGAGACTTACGAGTCGTGTAACACATGGATAACCCAGCCGCGGCAATGTCTTTGTGTTGCTAGCGAGAGGAGTCCGCGGGTCTGGATGTAACACCCTCAAATTCATTTCCATGCATTGCATACACTTTTCATGTAGAGAAGCATTATAAAAGAAGTAGAAATGGAGAAAGAACTATAGAAATGGAGAAAGAACCATAGAAATGGAGGACGGAACCATAGAAATAGAGTGGGAATGTAGAAATGGAGTAAGTGACATAGAAATGGTGGGGAATGGGAAAAAGATAGCTTTAATGAGCCAATTCCAATTTCCCCAAATCTCCAAATTCCCCAATTCCCCCCCAAAAGGGGCATTTTCCCCACATTTGGGGAATTTCCCCCACATTGCTGCCACACCAAATCAATTGGGGAAAAGTTTGTTAGGATTTAGCTCCAATTGGAGTAGTATTCCCCCCCCTTATAAATAGAACCCAAACCCACCTTGGCCGCAGCCCCCCTCCTCCCCCCCCAAGTCGGCGACTTGGAGGCCCTAGCCCCCAACTCACCGAGTTGGACCCCCCATCGCCGGAGTTCAGTCACCGGTGAGCCCCGCCGACGAGCCCTGCCGGCGAGCCCCACCGTCGAGCCCCGCCGACGAGCCCCGTCACGCCTCGCCGTCGCCAGAAAAGAGCCGACGATCTGTCCTGCCCTAATCATCCATAGAAAAACTTCCCGCTGCTGCCATTGCTAGAAGGAAGGCCCTGCCACCAAAGAGGAAGTGAGGTAGGTCTCTATTACCCATCTTACGACGTCACCGCTGTTTCTACGCATCCGTTTTCTTCGCCCACTTCGAACATAAACTTTTTTGTGAGGACAGATCACGTTTTGACTGATTTTTTACGGTGGAATTGATCTAGATCTTGAGTCAAGATCATCCCCACGTCCACACTTCATCCCAGCACCCTTGTTCAATATAAAACCCCATGAAAGCCCATTAAAACATGCAAGAACACATACAAACTGGATTAATAAAACTGCACCATAGGATTTGCATTCATCTACCACATTGCATCTTGAGTAAAGTTTGTGCATGATGACTGATTGCTGTAAATTTTGTATGTGCGTGACCGTGAGTAGAATAAAAAGCTCAAGAGGCCATCTACGAGGATCTACAGCACCAAGGCTTCGAGACGCTCGAACTAAAAGAACCACGGGAGCAAGGCAAGGGCCCCTTGACCAAATTGATCCCATGTTTTGAAACAATTTTGTTTGCGAAAACGTGTATGCTTGAGTCAACGTGATGGGACACCCATTTATAGGAGTTTACTAGTTTTGTTAACCATCCTTGTGGCCGGAAAAATTTGATGAGTCGGGTATGGTCGTTTTTCCTTTTTGCTTCGCTAAATTCACGGGATACGGGAAGCTAAAATAAAAGATGTCTAGCTATTGCACTCATATAAATAATGATGATGAGAACTTGACGATGTTAATGAGCATGGAATCGAAGAGATCTAGGCAAGCTTGGTTCGTGAATGTTGCTGGATGAGATGGTGGAACTTGCCGTAGATCTAAGGACCGGTTCATGCGAGAATATGCCAGGAAAACAGTGCCACCACAAGGCCAAGTATGGGTGCGGCTTAGCTGAATTAGGTGTGTTGCTAGCTTTTGTTGGACCGTGGATGGCGGGGAATGGGAGTCGAGGAGGACTGCTCTGGGAACTGCATGGAACAAGAGGGGGCCGCGGGTGGGAGAATGGTGATTCGAGCCTGCCGGTGAAACCTCAGTGAGTCCATACATCTAGTAAACCCTTTGTAAAGGCTATTTTGTGATCTCTTGGCCATACACCGATGGTTGTGTACTGGTATAATGAAGGTTCTGCAGTCGCCGACGGGTGACGAAATCATGAACTTGTGGTTAAAGTGGTGCCACCTCTGCAGAGTGTAAAACTATCATGATAGCCGTGCTTCTGGTCACAAGCACCTGGCCAACTTCCATGATTAGAGGGAAAACTTGGGATGGGTATTCGGTATGGTTATGGTATGGTCATTAGAAATGGTTTTGGGACTGTTTTGAGTCATGACAATGAGTTTGGCTTTAGCTATATGAATATGAGATGGTTATGAATATTTTATGAGCATGAGATGAACTTGAGAAAGATTAATGGGTGGATGAGACTTGATAAATGGTGAATTATGATGAAAGAATGTTGCTGTTTTATTTGGTCATATTGGGATTAAACTCACCTAGACTTAGTTGCTGTTTTTCTCATGTTTGTGAAATAAAATTTGCTTGCTGCAATGAACCTTTTTATTCCATACCTTGTTGTAAGCTACATGTCATACTTTTCCCGCACTTGCTGAGTACGACATGTACTCACCCTTGCATTATCACATAAACGTCAGCAACAGGAGAAGAGTACTTCGAGGACCATGTGGAGTACTAGGCGTGCGAACTACCGTCAACATGCCTGTGGAGTTGAAGATGGAGCCTGCTGCTATTTAGTTATTTCCGCTGTCGTTTTGAGACTTCCGCTGCAAGAATAAGTTAGAGATTCATGAGTGAGACAATGAGTCGATGTAACAAAATACTTAAACACTATTTATTCGTGGTTATATTCTGAATTCAATTTGTGGATTACGTGTGTATGTGTGATGAACATTCTAGGCACACATATGCATTAACTTGGTTCTATTTTCGGAACCGGGTGTCACAGATTGGTATCAGAGCCAGGTTGACCGTAGGATGCAAGCCTAGGTAGAATGGACACTCTAAAACACATAGCCACACCCCTCTAAACTGCTATTTTCAAAAATTTCTTGCTGCTGTACTTTTCTTGTCAATTCAGCCACTGCAAAGTGCTATTTTCAGCCCCTATTTTCTCTTCTTTTGGACAGCAACGCCTTTGCTTCTTGCTCCATAGTTTCTGAAGTTTTGAGAGTTATTTCTTCCTTCTCTAAAGTTTCTCATGTCTTATTTATAGATGCCGGTGACCAGGAGCACAGCACGCATAAGTACTCGTCCACCACCACATGGGAGTGCACTTAACCCTATTGAGGTGTCCGATGGACCATATTGGAAGGAGGACACACATCTAGGGAGCTCAAAGAATTTCTGGATCGCTGCAGCCTATACCCGGAATATCTCCTCAAGAAAGTCTCTCGTCTCAGACATGAAGAGTGGAAGGCTGAAGTAACCATCCTATCTAACGGTAGGATTGTCACCCGGCACTTCACAACCACATGGAGAGCTACAATGGCAGAAGCTACCAATGATGCTGCATGGGAAGCACTCACCGGACTGTGCTACTCCTTCCATGAGCAGCTTGAGGGCATCACTTTTGAGCTGCACCCGTGTCGGAAGAGTGGTACAAGGGAGATCGTTGGACCTCATGTAACAGCCCTTTCCAACCCACAAGCTTCTTACAAGTCTCAGAGGTTGCTCGTGGAGTTAGGAAACTGCTACGCAAGCACAAAAGAAGAGATCTGTTACCTCCGCAAGAAGATGTATTTGCTGAAGAAACAAGAGGAGACTCGTGCCAACGCGGGAGCAAATGGAGCACCAGCGTCATCTAACCCTACATGGACTGCTGACTCACCATGGCGTGCACCCATGTATGGACCACCCCCGTCACACGGCAAGAACAACACCAGTTCACATGATTAAGTTTAGGATTCCCATTAAATAAGCTGTAATAGAAACGTTTAAATCGTAGTAGCTTGAATAAGAGTGGTGTGTTGAACTTTTGTGATGATTGTTTGGTTTGTGTGCTGATGTGAGTTGTGGGAAGCTTCAGCGAATGTCCACGTCCACACCTAGTGGAGAGATCTGAGATGCTTCGGCACGTGTTCACATCCTCATAAAGGATGAAATTAATAAAAGAAGATATTTAGTTCATACACCTTGATGCATATAGTTGGGGGGATCAATCTAAACTTCTATTTTCTATTCTACTCTACTCTCTCTCACAGATGGTGAGGGAAAACGCGAGCCGTCAAAGGAGGAACGCTCGTGGCAACAATGAACCACAAGAGGATGGCAACGTTGAAGTTCCTGAAAATGCTAACCCCAGGGCTGATGCAAACAACCTTGAACGGTTGATGGCTATGCAGAACCAGCTCATGCAAACTATAATACAAACGTTGGGACAGCTGCAAGCCAACAACAACAACAATCCTAACCCCGTTCCTGCACCCCCACCGCCACGCCGGCTCACAACAGATTGGGAGAGCTCATGAGGACTAGGCCGCCTACTTTTGCACAAGCTAATGATCCCATGGAGGCTGATGATTGGTTGAAGTCCATGGAAAAGAAGCTTGCTATTGTTCAGTGCAATGATCGGGCGAAAGTTCTCTTCGCATCAGACCAACTTATGGGAGCAGCCGCTGACTGGTGGGACGCTCTTTGCAATGCTCATGTCAACCAGGAGACTATTACTTGGGCTGAATTCAAGGAGAGTTTCCGCTCTCATTGCATCCCTGCTGGAGTCATGATGCTTAAAAGGCAAGAGTTTGAAGGTCTCTGCCAAGGAAGGAAGAGCGTGAATGAGTACCTCAACAAGTTCACGCAGCTATCAAGGTATGCTCCAGAAGATGTCAACTTGGATCAAAGGAAGCAATACTTGTTCATGAGAGGATTGAACAATGAGATCCAAGTTCAGCTGCTCAACAACGATTATGCAAACTTCCAAAAGCTCGTTGACAAAGCTATAGTGGTTGAGAGAAAGATCCGTGAGATCAAGCAAGAGGGCAAGAGGAAGATGCCATACCAGCCACAAGGGAGCAATGTACGTCCCCGTTTCATGCCACCAGCTGCACCACGGTATGGCTCGTCCGCTTCTACTTTCTGCCCTGCAAATCCACCTCGCCCTAATCAGCCACCACAGCAACATCCTGTTATGCAAGCACCTCGTATGCCTTTGCCTCCTGCACCCCGTCCCAACATGGGCGCCTATGCTCAAAACCAGCCCCGCCCCAACATTCCTGTTGTTATGGGCAGCAAAGCATGCTTTTCATGCGGAGAGGCGGGACACTTTGCAAGTCAGTGCCCGAAGAAAGGCCTTGTACAGCCGACCAACGCACCAAAACAGAACCTACGGCCGAATGGAGGAGCTACGCATGGTAACCGTGGGCAGCAGAACTACGCTCGTGGCAACGTGAATCATGTCTCTGCTTAGGAAGCACAACAAGCTGAGGACGTTGTGATTGGTATGTTCCTTGCCAAGTCCAACCAAGCCACTGTTTTAATTAATTCCGGAGCAACGCATTCATTCATATAATCCAAGTATGTTGCCAAGTATAATCTGCCCATATCACACATGAAACACACTATGTTGGTTAATTCTCCCGGTGGAGAGATGAGGACTAATATAGTATGTCCGAAAGTAAACCTTAAAATAAGGGGGGTAGACTTTCTTGCCAACCTTATTGTCTTGGATTGCCAAGGGATTGATATAATACTTGGAATGGATTGGTTAAGCAAGCACAACGGATTGATTCAATGTGCTGAGAGGAGCATGCAGTTGACAAATGAGCATGACACTCGTATTGAGTTCGAGTCAGCGCAACCGGCAACCGAGAAGGCAGCGTTGAACCACGTCGAAGAAGCAACATTGGAAAGCATTCTGGTGGTCCAAGAATTTTCAGATGTGTTCTCGAAAGAACTTCCAGGTATGCCACCTGACCGGGACATTGAATTTTCCATTGATTTAGTACCTGGAACTGCACCTATAGCGAAAAGGCCTTATAGGATGCCCGCTAATGAACTAGTGGAAATTAAGAAGCAAATTCAGGAGCAGCTAGAAAAGGGTTTTATACACCCAAGCTCGTCACCGTGGGGAGCCCCCGTGCTCTCTGTAGACAAGAAGGATGAGACCCAAAGGATGTGTGTGGATTATAGGTCTCTCAATGAGGTGATGATCAAGAATAAATACCCGCTGCCCCGTATAGAGAACCTGTTCGACCAAATGAAAGGTGCTCGAATTTTCTCCAAGATTGATCTTCGGTTGGGATACTTCCAGCTGAAGATTAAGCCCTCCGACATACCCAAGACTGCATTTCGAACACGGTATGGTTCGTATGAATATACCGTTATGTCTTTTGGGTTAACAAATGCACCCGCATACTTTATGTACCTCATGAATAAGGTCTTTATGGAGTACTTGGACAAGTTCGTTGTGGTTTTCATCGATGATATCATGGTGTGTTCGAAAAGCGAAGAAGAACACGAGGAACACTTGAGGTTGACGTTGCAGAAACTACTGGAGCATCAATTGTATGCCAAGTTCAGCAAGTGTCAATTTTGGCTAAAGGAGATATCGTCCCTAGGCCACATCATCTCCGAGGGAGGAGTATCGGTTGATCTCAGAAAAGTGGGAGACGTTTTAAAGTGGAATCAACCGCAGAATGTAAGAGATATTCGGAGTTTCCTTGGAATGGCTGTATACTACCGCCGGTTCATCAAGGATTTCTCCAAAATAGCGAAGCCTATGACTGAATTGCTAATGAAGGGAAAAGCATTTCAGTGTACACAAGCGTGTCAAGAAAGCTTTGAGGAGCTAAAGAAGAGATTAACCACAGCACCGGTTTTGGTATTGCCGGACATGAGCAAAAGCTTCGACATATATTGTGACGCATCAAGACAAGGGCTTGGATGTGTGCTCATGCAAGATGGACAAGTGGTAGCCTATGCGCCAAGACAACTAAAGAAACATGAGCTGAATTACCCCACACATGACTTGGAACTTGCATCCGTAGTACATGCCTTGAAGATTTGGAGGCATTATATCCTTGGCCACAGATGTGATATTTATACGGATCACAAAAGCCTCAAGTATATAATCATGCAAACGGATCTGAATTTGAGGCAACGTCGATGGTTGGAACTTATCAGGGATTATGATGTCGGAATCAACTATCACTCGGGAAAGGCCAATGTAGTAGCTGATGCGTTGAGCCGAAAGGGAGCATGTCACCAGCTCAAGGTTCGGGAGCTGCCGCCCGAGCTGCGCAAGGAGTTCGAACGGTTACATCTCGGGTTCTTGAACGAGATGGAAGTGATAGAACTCAACTCCTCACTGGAACAAGAGATAAGAGATGGCCAAGCAACGGATGAGGAAATCAAGGAAAGAATCTGGCAAGGCATAGAAAAGGACTTTAAGGAAGACGAGAAAGGCACACTTTAGTTAGGGAAAAGGATTTGTGTGCCTAACGTTAAGCACATCCGCGACACGATATTAAAGGAGGCACATGACTCACCTTATTCCATACATCCCGGCTGTACAAAGATGTACAAGGACCTGAAAACTTGCTATTGGTCGGATGGTATGAAAAAGGGACATAGCCGAATATGTTGCCTTATGCGATACGTGCCAATGGGTGAAGGCCGAACATCAAAGACCCGGTGGACTGTTGCAGCCATTGAAAGTACCCGAGTGGAAGTGGGAAGACATCAGCATGGATTTCATCATCGGATTGCCACGTACTCAATCGGGTTACGACTCTATTTGGGTTATCGTGGACCGATTGACAAAAACCGTCCATTTCCTTCCTTTTAAAACCAAGTACAACGTTGTACAACTAGCCAAGCTGTATATGGAGCAAATTGTGTGTCGCCATGGAGTTCCGAAAAGGATAGTTTCAGATCGGGGTTCTCAATTTACCTCTAGGTTCTGGAAGAAGCTGCATGAAGCCATGGGTACATGACTGAATTTCAGCTCCGCTTATTACCCGCAAACCGACGGGCAAACTGAGAGGACAAATCAAATTTTGGAAGACATGTTAAGAGCTTGAGCCTTGAAACATGGGCGTGTATCAAGCCAGCTTGAAGATGTCACCCTTCGAAGCATTGTATGGTAGAAGGTGTAGAACGCCGCTGTTCTGGAATGAGACCGGAGAGGGCCAAGTGTTTGGACCTGAAGTGCGGCAAGACGCTAAGAAGCAAGTCCAAACGATATGAGAAAACTTGAAGGCTGCTCAGTCACGACAAAAAGGTTATGTGGACAATAGGCGAAGAAACTTGACCTTCGAAGTAGGAGACTTCGTGTATCTTAAGGTATCGCCTATACGAGGCCAACGACGGTTCAACGTCAAGGGCAAATTAGCACCTCGCTACATCGGGCCATTCAAGATTTTCGGCAAGCGAGTAGAATTAGCCTATCAACTAGAGCTGCCAACGCACCTCTCCGACGTACACGACGTGTTTCACGTGTCCCAACTAAAGAAGTGCTTAAGAGTACCGGAAGAACAAGTACCGATGGATGAGCTCGAGCTTCAATAGGATCTGACCTACGCGGAGCATCCCGTCAAAACTTTGGACGTGAAGGAAAGAGTCACAAGGAAAAAAGTGATCCGTTGGTGCAAGGTACAATGGAGCCATCACACGGAAGCCGAAACTACATGGGAGCGTGAGCAAGATCTCAAGATAGAATTCACTCATCTATTCTCTACTCTATCGAATCTTGAGGGCGATATTAAGTTTAAGGGGGTAGGTTTGTAACACCCTCAAATTCATTTCCATGCATTGCATACACTTTTCATGTAGAGAAGCATTATAAAAGAAGTAGAAATGGAG
This sequence comes from Neostapfia colusana, assembly GCA_030760725.1. Taxonomy (NCBI): domain Eukaryota; kingdom Viridiplantae; phylum Streptophyta; class Magnoliopsida; order Poales; family Poaceae; genus Neostapfia; species Neostapfia colusana. The sequence goes on from JASWHV010000001.1 coordinate 65,169,000, forward strand.
AAAGAACTATAAAAATGGAGAAATAACCATAGAAATGGAGGAAGGAACCATAGAAATAGAGTGGGAATGTAGAAATGGAGTAAGTGACATAGAAATGGTGGGGAATGGGAAAAAGATAGCTGAAATGAGCCAATTCCAATTTCCCCAAATTTTTCCCCAAATCTCCAAATTCCCGAATTCCCCCAAAAAGGGGAATTTTCCCCACATTTGGAGAATTTCCCCCACATTGCTGCCGCACCAAATCAATTAGGGAAAAGTTTCTTAGGATTTAGCTCCAATTGGAGTAGGATTCTCCCCCCCCCTTATAAATAGAACCCAAACCCCCTCTTGGCCGCAGCCCCCCCTCCCCACCCCCCAAGTCGGCGACTTGGAAGCCCTAGCCCCCAACTCGCCGAGTTGGACCCCCCCTCGCCGGAGTTCAGTCGCCGGTGAGCCTCACCGGCGAGCCCCGCCGGTGAGCCCCACTGACGAGCCCCGCCGTCTAGCCCCGCCGTCGAGCCCCTCCGTCGAGCCCCGCCGACGAGCCCCGTCGTTGAGCCCCGCCGACGAGCCCCGTCACGCCTCGCCGTCGGCGGAAAAGAGCCGACGATCTGTCCTGCCCTAATCATCCATAGAAAAACTTCCCGCTGCTGCCATTGCTAGAAGGAAGGCCCTTCCACCAAGGAGGAAGTGAGGTAGGTCTCTATTACCCATCTTACAACGTCGCCGCTGTTTCTACGCATCCGTTTTCTTCGCCCCCTTCGAACAGAAACTTTTTCCTGTGGACAGATCACGTTTTGATCGATTGTTGACGGTGGAATTGATCTAGATCTTGAGTCAAGATCATCACCATGTTCACACTTCATCCCAGCACCCTTTTTCATCATAAAATACCATGAAAACCCATTAAAACATGCAATACAACATACAAACTTGATTAATAAAACTGCACCATAGGATTTGCATTCATCTACCCCTTTGCATCTTGAGTAAAGTTTGTGCATGATGATTGATTGCTGTAAATTTTGTATGTGCGTGATCGTGAGTAGAAGAACAAGCTCAAGAGGCCATCTACGAGGATCTACAGCACCAAGGCATCGAGACGCTCGAACAACAAGAACCACGGGAGCAAGGCAAGTGCCCCTTGACCATATTGATCCCATGTTTTGAAACTGTTTTGTTTGCGAAAACGTGTATGCTTGAGTCAACTTGATGGGACACCCTTTTATAGGAGTTTACTAGTTTTGTTAACCATTCTTATCGCCGGGAAAAGTTGATGAGTCGGGTATGGTCGTTTTTGCTTTTTGCTTCGCTAAATTCATGGGATATGTTAAGCTGAAATAAAACATGTCTAGCTACTGCACTCATATGAATAATGATGATGAGAACTTGATGATGTTAATGAGCATGGAATCGGGGAGATCTAGGAAAGCTTGGTTCGTGAATGTTGCTGGATGAGATGGTGGAACTTGCCGTAGATCTAAGGACCGGTTTATGCGAGAATATGCCAGGAAAACAGTGTCACCACAAGGCCAAGTATGGGTGCGGCTTAGCTGATTAATTAGGTGTGTTGCTAGCTTGTTATGGACCATGGATGGCGCGGGGAATGGGAGTCAAGGAGGACTGCCCTGGGAACTGCATGGCACAAGAGGGGGCTTGTGGGTGAGAGAGTGATGATTTGAGCCTGCCGGTGAAACCTCAGTGAGTCCATACATCTAGTAGCCCCTTTGTAAAGGCTATTTTGTGATCTCTTGGCCATACACCGACGGTTGTGTACTGGTATAATGGAGGTTCTGCAGTCGCCGATGGATGACGAAATCACGAACTTGTGGGTAAAGTGGTGCCACCTCTGCAGAGTGTAAAACTATCATGATAGTCGTGCTTCCGGTCACAAGCACCTAGCCAACTTCCATGATTAGAGGGAAAATTTGGGATGGGTATTCGGTATGGTTATGGTATGGTCATTGGGAATGGTTTTGGGACTGTTTTGAGTCATGACAATGAGTTTTGCTTTGGCTATATGAATATGAGATGGTTATGAATATTTTTTGAGCATGAGATGAACTTGAGAAAGATTAATGGCTGGATGAGACTTGATAAATGGTGAATTATGATGAAAGAATGTTGCTGTTTTACTTGGTCATATTGGGATTAAACTCACATAGACCTAGTTGCTATTTGTATCATGTTTGTGAAATAAAATTTGCTTGCTGCAATGAGCCTTTTATTCCATACGTTGTTGTAAGATACATGTCATACTTTTCCTGCACTTGCTGAGTACAACATGTACTCACCCTTGCATTATCACATAAACATCAGCAACAGGAGAAGAGTACTTCGAGGACCATGTGAAGTACTAGGTGTGCGAACTACCATCAACATGCCTATGGAGTTGAAGATGGAGCCTGCTGCTATTTAGTTATTTCCGTTGTCGTTTAGAGACTTCCGCTGCAAGAATAAGTTAGAGATTAATGAGTGAGACAATGAGTCGATGTAATAAAATACTTAAACACTATTTATTCATGGTTATATTCTGAATTCAATTTGTAGATTACGTGTGTATGTGTGATGAACATTCTGGGCACACATATGCGTTAACTTAGTTCTGTTTTTGGAACCGGGTGTCACATTGGACCTGTTCTCGAGTGCTCATTAGTTATTCGACGTGAGCTGTTTATAGTCTTCCGCTGTAGTTATTTGATGTAAATTATTTATAAAGAACCTTTGTAAGATTCCGCTTTTGATTTATGTAATACATTTGTTCCTTATAAGTGTGCTGTTGGGTGCCGCATATCACGGCACCACCCAATGCGATTCCCGTTTCTCATTACAGAAAGGTGTGGACAGGTAGCGCATTTGAAGTTACCCACATCATTGTCCGACACACACGACATCTTTTATGTCTCACAACTGAGGAAATATTTGAAGGAGCCGACGGAGGTTCTTTTAGGAGGCATGAAAACATTACAACCGGATCTCACATACATCGAGAACCGGTACAGATCATCGATGAAAAGACTTGTGAGAAAGGCGTCAATTGTTGCAGTTTTACAAAATTTTATGGAATAACCAAGCCGATGACGAGGCTACGTGGGAAAGCAGGAATTTTATTAGGATGAATTGCTCGGAGCTGTTATCGAACTATAACCGGTAACATTCTTCTCCATGTCGTTCTTTTACTAATCTCGGGACGAGATTCATTTAAGGAGGGAGGATTGTAAAATCCCCACTCTAAGCATTTCTAGCTTTTCTGTAGAATTTAAATCAGCAGGGTCCAATCTTTGTAAATTAGGATTTCAAATATGAAATTTTGCTACATGGAATAAAGGAAAGGCTACAAAGGAAATTTAGCCAAAAGGAATTAAATCACAGAATTTAAATTTGGAGCACAAGAGAGGGTTAACTCCATTGTAATCAAATTCAGCTTTTCGAAATTTTCTGAAAATTTTGAATTTGAATTAGGAATCTACTGTGGTTTGGGAGTAAAAATTTGGAGAAATCAAATTCAAAATCTGATGGCACAGTTAGATTGCAATTATTCATAAGAGTCTAACTATATGAATTCAGCAGTTTAAATTGTCAACAGATTTGAATTTAAAACAAACATTTGAAAGCAATTTGCTACTGTTATACTGGAGATTATTGAGATAAGGGGAGACTGCCGGTGGGACCCAATTGTCATTGGAACAGAGACAACCATTGAGTTCATCTTCTGTGTGAGCGTGACACCGAGGGGCATGCACCACCACTGCAGCCAGCGAGCTGCCTGTGCCCCTGCTACCTGGATGGCGGTTCACTCCAAATTCCATGGCTGATCGATAAACATCGTTGCTGCACAACCGAAGTTTCTCTTGTCTGCTCGCATGCTCAAACCGACAGAACACAGCTCACCCGCCCCCTCAGTTGTTCATCGTCGATCGGCTCTCCTGCAGTTTGGCAACCGGCTGAGCAGCCTAGAAGCTGCGCTGATCACTCCTCGATGTCCTCGACGCATCCCCAAGTCGTTCCCGGCTTCCTCCGATCGGTGCCACGCAGTTTTCTCCTCCGTGGTTCAAAACAACGTCTCCGGCCCGGGTGAACATCGCACGGCCAGCTTATAGCTTATCCTGCTTGATCAACTACACCCTAAGGTTCGCCACGATGTCTAGTTCCTCATCCCGGACCCCCTTGCCCTTTCTCAACGCCGGCGAGCCAGAATTCCAAATTTGTGACGGTGTGCGCGTAGAACCGATGGAATTCAAAGTGGGAAATTCTCCACACATGCTTGATGATCTTAAATTCTGTTCAAGCTGTAGAAACTAGGGCTCCTGACAACACCTCGGACCAAACCCACGAGAAAACCGTCCATTCTTAACGAAGGGCGACGTGATCTCGTCTCCGCCGGCCCAAACACGGCGGGTGACCGTCCAGCTCATGTTTCCCGATGTTTGCTGCTCGGTTAGGGTGTAGAATCAGGTTCTACGAACCCTAGTGGTGCTGTACAGAAAGTTCTCTCGTCAGAATAGGCTTTGAATGGTGTTTTCACCACCGGCGCTGAGCTCCAATCCGCAACTGCCGTTTCCGACCCCTTTTCCGGCGATTTCACGCTCCGAAAGGTTGCCTGGCAGCTGTGCTATGCTCTGGACCGTGTAGGTCGAAACCTCGTTGAAAATGAGCAAGAATTGGCGAAAGAACAAGGAGCGCTACTGCCGAGGTTCTGTGCGCACCGTGCCCTCGTCGGGAGGAAGAAGAAGGGCCTGACCAGGGGGACCCACTGTCAGCGCGTGAGGGAATTTCCTTTAGGAAAACAAATCCAGAAAATGCCTAAACTTTGAACTTCAATAACTTTTTGTAGGAAGCTCCAAAAATAGTGAGACAAATTTTGTTAGAATCCACATAAAGAGTACTTTGCGGAGGAGTAAATTACTTGCTACGAAAATACCCAGTAATTTCTGTAGAAGCTTTTTTAGTTATTCCTTTAGGGAGTAATTCCAGGAATATTTATTTATGAAACATTCACATTATTGGTAAGAAAATCTTGCTCCTAATTCCTGATCTCCAGTAAAAATCTTAGGATCATTGGATCTGATTAAGGTTTAATTAGTAGGTTTTCTCAGGGTTAAATAAATAAGCTGAAAAACAACAGAATTAAGTTCCAGAAAATAGATTAAGCTTCAACAATCAATTCTGGCCAGCAAAAAGCTTAGAAAATTCTGGAACAAATTTTCCTAGAACCCTTAAGTCCAGACCTATCAGAATATCAGATTCTTCAATATGACAGAGTCTGATTAATTTCCTATAAACCATTGAATGTTAAATCTTCCAAAAACTTTTGTGGCCTATTCCTTCATCAGAGAACTCTAAGAATTTTATCCTATTCCTATCATGAATTTAGAGGGTTCTCGTAAGAATTTTGACCACAGAATCATCTGTCTTCATATAGTTTGATTCTGTAGTATTATATATAACATTAATTTATATTGTGATGCATTGTATTATTGATCATTGCGATAGAGAAACATCTCGAGAAGACTTCGGAGGCTGCTGACTTATTCTTTTGACAGAAACATTAGTTGAGATCAACAACAAGGCAAGCCCTGGTTTGCATAAAAAATTTACAAGTTTATATTTGTATACACTTTATATTGTCTAGAATTGTTATTTTGCATTAAGTCTAGGTTTGTATGACACTCCACATGCATGACCCAAAAAATCCCTACAGTATTGGTTAGATTAGGATTTCACTTAAGTGTAATTTCTATGATAAAGTTGATAAAAGTGGATTAAAGAGGCATAACTCGAGTAGGCGGTTTCCTACTTGTGAACAATGATTAAGGGGGATCAATCGGAGGATTTGGGATTGATCCACATAATAGGGGAATGGAGACCAGCCAGGATGGATGGAATGCTCAAGGACGTGGTCCTGTGAGCATAGTCCCTGCCTGTGTTGATTGAAAACCGTTCTCGTGTTGTAACACCCCAAATTTTTAGTCAAAACCCAAATTTTGATTTAAAACCCTAAACCATGTTCAGAGGGGAATTTAGAAATTTTTGGACGTGTTGCATGTTTTGCAAAAATTCAAATTCAAACTGGAATTCAAATTATACCCAAAACAGAAAAGAAATGGAAAAAGAAAAAGGAAATCGGGAAAAAACTGGCCAGTGGGCCGAAACCGCCAGCCGGCCCAGCAAACCCCCGCGCCAGCCCGGCCCCGCGCGCGCCGCGCTGCCCCTCGCTGACGGGTGGGACCCACCTGTCATCCCTAACCCGAGCCCCCGCGACCCCGGACTTTTCCCCCCGAGCGCGCGCGATCGCAACCGATCAGGAAACCCGTCCCCGCAGCTGAATTCCGGTCCCAGCGGACTCCAACTCGATCACAACAGCCCCACCGCCCTCCCCCGGCTATAAAAACCCCCGATCCGATCAGTTTTTCCCACGCGATCGCCGATTTTCACTCCGGTGAGCACCGAGACTTCGCCGGTGAATTCTGGCCGATCTAAGCTCGGAAACTCTGATCTAACTCGCTAGTCTTGATCCACCGCCTCCGGGGAACTTTGCAGGTGCAGAAAACCCGAAGACTTACGGTGTAAATCCAGCGCCGACGAGCTTCGCCGTGGTTTTGCCTCGGACCTCGCCGCCGATCACTTTCCAGGACTCCCGAGCTCGAGAAAACCCCCGAGGTGAGATCCCTGACCTCCCCTCTACCGATCTAGGCCATAAGATCACAGTTCTAGGCAGAATTCTCGAGGATCCGAACGTTTCCGGCGAGATCGCCGCTTCCCGCCGCCGTGCGCCGCCGGCAGCGCCGCCCGCGCTCGATCAGAGCGACGTGGCCGCTTGTGCGCCGTTTATTTTAAATCGCACGGTAGACTTTAAAACCCCGCGTACCGGTTCGATGTTATAATCTCAGCCGTCGGTTTAAAATCGGACGGTCCACGTCGACCCCACGTTATAAAGACTGGAGTTCTTACGTGCTACCCCCTGGGGTTCTCTGGAATTGAGAGCTAGCCCCGGAAACTTCAGATCTAGCCCCTGGAACTCCAGAAAATCATGTAAATTCATTTAAAAATCAGTTTTAGCCCCTGGACTTAATAGAAATTAAGAAAAACACCTCTGATAAGTGTAGCTAGACCCCTGGAAATTATGAAAATAATATTATAGACCCTGTAATGGGGTGAGTTTACTTTTTAACCCTGTTTAGTATTTAATTTAGAAAATGGAATATGTAACTAGTGTTTAAAAATTAAAAAGGGGGACAAACATAATTGTCAAAATTAATTAAAAACTTTCTCAGTACTTAGAAAACTTTGGAGTGAGATAAAAATATATTTTTGGGCTGAAATAAATCTGTTTTATCTATTATTCACATTTATTAGTATAGGGACACATTTTTAAGTAAAGAATAGTTATAGAAAAATAGGGAAAATAATTATGAAATAGTATACATCATAAGCCATGGTCAAAATATGATTTTAAATTATTTAGGACCAGAACCTAATCTGTTTAGGTGATGTGTATTACTAATTTAATAATAAAATACACAATTATGCATAGGAATATAAATCTGAAAATATAGCAACTAGTAAATGATAACTGGAGTTTCTAAAATACAAAGAATAAGGTTTAAGGGTTGATAGAAATTGTGAAGGCACATTGTATGCAAGTATAAATGTGTACACAAAAGTAGGAATCATATATACATGGTTAAAAGTGCATGCAAGCCACAACTTAACACACATAAAGTAACCACAACACGTATAATGGTAAAGAATTTCATAAAGATGAATGTGTGGTTTGTATGAAGTAGAAGTGTGAACTATGTCTTATGATTGTTATTTTTCTTTTGCTATGTGTGATGGTATGAAGTAGAACCTGCTCAAGAGCAAGTTAACCCTTTCCAAGATCAGGACTACCAATTTCAAGAGCAGCAAGAAGGAGGCAAGTGTCCTTGACCACTTTGATCCTATGCTAGGATGTGTAGATAGAATTATTTGCATTGTCAAATGAAATATGAAACCCATGCTAGGGAAGTTTCCCTAGAATTGCATTACCTTGTTTCCTTGAAGCTTGGGTTGGGATTCATTTTGTCATGTCATTTATTTACATGCATATGCTTAGCCCTGCTTAGAATGGGATATTTGGGACATGAGATCATCAGTTTATTATACCATACTCTTGAATGAGCTATTGGGAGTTATGTAGAGGTAGGGATCAAGGCAAGTTGGATGTTTTGGTTGTGTGCTGGGTGCACGAGACTTGGGTTTGCGTTTAGTACTTGCCTGGATCCTAAGGACCGGTTCATGGAGCATGTAACCCGGCTTTACAGTGCCAACCACATGCTGAGATGGGGCAGCTTGGCCAATTAATTAGGTGTATCCCCGGCGTAGTATGGGTGTGTTGGATGGTGCGGGGAGTAGGTGTCAGCTGGACTACCATATGAACCGCAAGGCTCAAGAGGGGGCCACTGCAGCGGGGTTGGAGCCTCTTGTATGCTGTTAGGGGTGAAACCTCAGTGGGCCCACGCTCGTCGGGAATCCCTTTGTAAAGGCTTCGTAGTGATCTCTTGGCCGCACACCTGGGAAGTGTGAATGTGGATCGTAGCCACTGGCATAATGGAGGTTCTTTTAGTCCACCCGGCAACGGGGGATGAAATCACTACTTGTGGGTACAGTGGTACAAACTCTGCAGAGTTAAAACTGTCTTGACAGCCGTGCTCACGGTTAAGAGCGGCCTTGACTTATTCATGATTAGAGGACTGATGGTTTTGGAAGTTAAGCGGGGAGCTTAACATTGGTAATGATGTTATGGTTATTGGATTACAATGATGGGATGGGAGATTGGGACCATTTCACCTGTGTAGTAATGTAGGTGCTTAATAAGCTAAGGTGATAGGTATTAATTGCGTAGTGCTTTAACCATGAGTTCAACCTCTCCTTGTTCTAGCCATGCATGATATAATTTTCCCACACTTGCTGAGTACCCTTGGTACTCAACCTTGCATATTTGTTGGTTTATATTGCTGCTCAGGTCAAGATAATGAGGTGGTGTATAATGACCAAGACTTTGAACCCGAGGAAGGCTTTTAGGTTCATGAAGACCCCGGGCAACGCCTGTGATGGAGCCCTAAAAGAATAATATTCCGCTGCTAGTTTATTTACTTGTGATGAAGCATTAGTGTCTATTGAGACATTTGCGATGTAAGATTTATTTATATTCGACACCTGGCTTGTCATAAATGATGCTTCACTATTTGTCATCACATGTATGAGAAAATGATCCTGGCATACATGTGATATTCACTTGGTTGTTCTTCGGAAAAACCGGGTGTGACAGAAGTGGTATCAGAGCCAAGGTTGCCCGTAGGAACGTGGACCTAGGTAGAAATGGACGTATTTAAGGGCCCTATTTTCTTAAAAACTATTTTCCAAGGTGTGGGTGGAAAAGTGTTTTAAAGGAGTCATTTTCTTCATCTTACCCCAACTTTCATTCAAAATAGGATTTTTGTTTGAGATTTTATCTAACCTAATTTTAAATTCTTTTGTTTTAGATGGTTCACATGATTCGCACCGCTCGTAAGTCCACACGAGGGAGAGTTCCCGTAGTTGCCCTTGCCGAAAGAGAGGAGAGTCGTCCCGTGACGTACCTTTCCTACGGATTGGCAGTAGGCGATTTGTTGCGCCGTCTTCGACGTATGCTCGAAGCCGCCGGCAATACGGGCAAGCTCATCATCCACTATAACTCCACCAGGACCATCCGTGAGAAGAGGGAAGAATGGAGTTCGGAGATGAGGATTATACACGAGAATCAGCTGCTTAAGATTCACCACTCTCCAGCTTGTCGAGCAACACAAGTTGACGTAGAGAAAGATGTCACCTGGGAGGCCATCACCTGCCAGAGTCACATCTATCGTCGCCACTTGGACAAAACTGAGTACATGTATGTCCTCCAACGTGAGAGTGGTACCACGGAGTACAAGTACCCACCGGTGCAGCAAGGGACTTCCCATGAGTACATGGACTTATGCTTGGAGGATGCTGCGATGCTCAGCACTCGACTGCAGGAGTGTCAACAAGAGCTTCAGGATGTCCGAGACACCCTGAAGGAAACGGAGGCGTTGCTGCGAGCTTGCTTAAAGGCGAGAGAAAGAGGGGATGGGAATGAACTGTGTGTCACCGTGAGTGATCCATGGACTCCTGACTCCCCGGATCGCCGAGCAATCAGGCGTCGTCGCACTTCTCCACCAGCAGCCTCCCCACCCAAAGCAGAGTCAGAAGGTAGCCGCAATGAGGAGGAAGATCCCGAAGAGCCAGCTCAAGAGGACGAGTAGTGTAGAGTCTTTCCCCTAGCTAGCAAGAGGTCGAGTAGTCGAGTCGTTACGTAGTTAATGGTGTGATGATGCTTGGTGTGTGACGTGAGTTGTGGAAGCCATGAGCAATTGTCCACAGCCTCGTCTTCAGATTGTTTTGCTTTGGTGTGTGAATCCACAGGAAATAATAGTACATTTATTTGGTTTGAGATATGAACCCTCGTAAAAGTATAACAAAGCCTCAACACTTCAAAAGTACAAACAAATGAAAGTAGTAAGATGATACTGAATGATATCAAATTAACATTTGTTGATTCTGCCAGATGGCCGGAAGAGGAAAAGGACGTGCTGCCAACCCCGCCAACAACAATGATGAGGCATGCAACCCTCATCTTTCTGGAGGCCAGGACAGGGGTGGTCGCCGTGAAGAAGTTGATCCTCTCCACCAAATGCTGGAGAATCAAAATCAGCTTATCCAGAACTTGACTCAAGTGGTGGCCAACTTGCATCAAGTTCAACCTCCACAAGCGGCACCACGCCAACCAAGGTTGAGTGAGTTTCTAGGAACTCAACCTCCAAAGTTTGCAAGTGCTGCTGAACCTCTGGAGGCAGATGATTGGCTGAAGACCATTGAAAGTAAGATGAGGATAATACAATGCCAAGGGTATGAGAGGGTGCTGTTTGCCTCTCATCAATTGAATGGACCTGCTGCTGATTGGTGGACCGCCTACGTGGCTGCCCATCATGACCCTGAGAACATCACTTGGGAAGAGTTCAAGCGTAGCTTCCGCAACCATTACATCCCAAGAGGTGAACTCAAAAACAAGAGGAAGGAGTTTTTGGGACTGCAGCAGGGAAACATGACGGTGAGGGAATACCTCACTAAATTTACTCAACTATCCCGTTATGCTCCACGAGACATAGAGACTGATGAGCAGAAACAAGATTGTTTCGTGGAAGGACTTACCGCAGAGATGCAGTGTGCCATGTCCTCCAATGAGTATGAAAGTTTTCAAAAGATGGTGGACAGAGCGTTTGTGGTGGAAAGGAAGCTAAAGGCCCTGGAAAATGAGAATAAGAGGAAGGCGGGATGGTTACATCAGGCCTCAGGGAGCAACACCTGCCCACGTATGATGCAGCAACCTACGGGGCAGACGAGCCGTGCTGCGGTACCCTATTCAGCACCAAGAGGGTACAACCCAAACTACAGGCCACCCGCAGCACCAGCACAGCCGCAACGTCAGTTTGTGCAGCAGCCTCGCCCCGCATATCCACCTCGACCAGCCGTGCAAGGACCCCCGAACCAACCCCAAGACAACAAAGGCCAAGCACCTAAGGTTGGGGTGCAATGTTTCAGCTGTGGTGAAGTGGGGCACTATGCCCATAAGTGCCCTAAGAAGAAGCCTGCCCCGCCACAACAGCAGAATGTAGTGAGAGGACGGGTGAACCACGTCACTATGGAGGAAGCACAAGAGGCCCCCGACGTGGTAGTTGGTAAGTTTCCTGCCAATTTACACCTTGCAACTCTTCTGTTTGATTCTGGTACTACCCACTCGTTCATTGCTCAAGGGTTTGTTAAGAAGCATGGCCTAGCAACCACACAAATGAACCATATGCTAGCTGTAAACTCTCCAGGCGGAGAAATAAGGACAAGACAAGTGTGTCCCAAAGTGAGCCTAGACATTAATGGGGTAGTATTCACGGCTAACCTCATAGTGATAGATTCACAAGGGATAGATATTATTTTGGTTATGGATTGGTTGACCAAACATAAAGGAATCATCCATTGTTCGACCAGAACGGTGGAACTAACTCACCCCAATGGCACAAGAGTAAAGTTCATAACGATACACGAGCCTAGGAGGGACATTAAATTAAATCAAGTGGAGGTGAAAGTTGAGGAAATCAGGACTATTAGGGAATATCCAGATGTTTTTCCGGAGGAATTGCCAGGTATGCCTCCCGACCGTGACGTGGAATTCGCAATTGAGCTAGTACCGGGAACAGCCCCGATATACAAGAGACCTTATCGAATGGACTCCAAGCAGCTAGAAGAGCTCAAGGATCATTTGAGAGAATTGACGGAGAAAGGGTATATTCGCCCTAGTTCGTCACCATGGGGAGCTCCGGTGATATTTGTGCCCAAGAAAGATGGAACCCAAAGGTTATGCGTGGATTACCGTGCCTTGAATGAGGTAACCATCAAAAACAAGTACCCATTACCCCGCATTGAAGACTTGTTTGATCAGTTGAGGGGAGCTTGTGTGTTCTCGAAAATTGATCTCAGGTCGGGGTACCACCAACTCAAGATAAGGCAATCAGATATTCCCAAGACAGCTTTCGTATCTCGGTACGGACTGTATGAATACACTGTCATGCCTTTTGGGCTAACCAATGCCCCGGCATATTTCATGTACCTCATGAACAAGGTATTCATGGAATATCTGGACAAATTTGTGGTGGTTTTCATAGATGATATTCTCGTCTTCTCCAAACATGAAGAAGAACATGAGAAACATCTAAGGTTGGTGTTGCAGAGGCTGAGAAAACACCAACTATATGCCAAGTTGAGCAAGTGTGAGTTTTGGCTGAAGAGAGTTCCCTTTTTAGGACATATAATCTCGGAGGGAGGAATCTCCGTAGATCCCGCCAAAATCGAAGATATCCAGAAGTGGAAAACCCCTGAAAATGTCGGGGAAGTTCGAAGCTTTTTGGGATTGGCTGGATACTATCGACGGTTTATTGAGGGATTCTCCAAGATCTCGAGACCTCTCACCAAACTGTTGGAAAAGGGAATCACATTCACCTGGACGCCACAGTGCGATACGAGCTTTCAGGAGCTAAAGAAGAGATTGACAACAGCCCCAGTGCTGGTTATGCCAGATATGCAGAAGAATTTCACAGTGTACTGCGATGCCTCTGGAAATGGGTTGGGATGTGTTCTCATGCAAGAAGGACATGTCGTGGCATGTGCATCCCGGCAGCTTCGGAAGCACGAGAAGAACTATCCTACACATGATCTAGAACTAGCTGCAGTGGTACACGCGTTGAAAATTTGGCGGCACTATTTGATGGGGAAGAGGACAGAGATATATACGGATCATAAGAGTTTGAAGTACATATTCACACAGCCAGATCTCAACCTCAGACAAAGGAGATGGTTAGAGCTAATCAATGACTTTGATGTGGGCATCAACTATCATCCCGGGAAAGCAAACGTCGTGGCCGATGCTTTGAGTCGGAAAGTGCAGGTCAATAAGTTGAGCTTGAAGGACATGCCCGCAGAATTGAAGGACGAGGTTATAAGACTCAATCTATGTCTAGTAAATAGTGGTGAAGCCATCGCCATGGAAGTGGACTCCACACTTGAGCAAGACATACGCGAGGGCCAAAAGAATGATGAGAAGATACAAGAGATCAGACAGCTCATCAAGGAAAATAAAGCTCCTGGTTTTAGAGAGGATGAACAGGGAACGGTGTGGCACGGGAAAAGGATCTGTGTGCCAGAAGTAAAGGAGATCCGTGAATTAATTTTGAAGGAGGCTCACGATTCTGACTATTCCATTCATCCTGGGAGTACGAAGATGTACCAGGACCTCAAGAGCAGGTATTGGTGGTATGGCATGAAGCGAGATGTCGCGGAACATGTTGCCCTATGTGACACATGTCAGTTGGTGAAAGCTGAACATCAACTACCCGCGGGATTATTGCAACCACTCAAAGTACCTGAATGGAAGTGGGAAGAAATCAGCATGGATTTTGTCGTGGGATTGCCTAGGACCCAATCTAGGTATGATTCAATATGGGTCATCATTGATAGGCTAACCAAAGTAGCTCATTTCATTCCTGTGAAAGAAAGCTACAGCGGATCCAAATTGGCAGAATTGTACATGTCAAGGATTGTGTGTTACCATGGAGTGCCAAAGAAGATAGTGTCGGACCGAGGGACACAGTTCACCTCGAGGTTTTGGCAAAAGTTGCATGAAACCATGGGAACCCATCTGAATTTCAGCTCTGCCTATCATCCCCAAACTGACGGGCAGACAGAGAGAACCAATCAGATCCTTGAAGATATGTTAAGGGCATGTGCACTCAAAAACAATAGGAGTTGGGACAAGAACTTACCGTATGCGGAGTTTTCCTATAACAACAGCTATCAAGCTAGTATGAAGATGTCACCGTTTGAAGCTTTGTATGGAAGGAAGTGCAGAACTCCCCTATTTTGGAACCAAACAGGAGAAAGTAAAGTGTTTGGTCCAGAAGTGCTACAAGAAGCCGAAGCGAAGGTGAGGGAGATTCGCAACAACTTGAGGATAGCACAAACACGTCAGAAGAGTTATGCTGATGTACGTAGAAGAGAGCTCGTTTTCAACGTGGGAGACTATGTTTATCTCAAGGTGTCCCCTATCAGAGGACTTCGTCGGTTCAAGGTGAAAGGGAAGTTGTCACCTCGATACATCGGACCCTTTCAAGTTTTGGAAAGAAAAGGCGAAGTGGCGTACCAACTAGAGTTACCGGTTCATCTATCGGACGTCCACGATGTATTCCATGTGTCACAACTCAAGAAATGCCTGAGGACGTCTGAAGAGGTGTTACCTATGAATGAAGTGGATGTAGCTGAAGATTTGTCTTATACCGAGCAACCATACAAGATTTTGGAGACAATGGAACGCCTCACCAGAAACAAGAGAATCCGGATGTGCAAGGTGCAGTGGAAGCATCACTCAGAAGAGGAAGCTACATGGGAACGGGAAGATGAGCTCAAGGCACAATTTCCGGAATTGTTTTCTTAGAAACACCAATCTCGAGGACGAGATTTCTTTTAAGGGGGGTAGAGCTGTAACACCCCAAATTTTTAGTCAAAACCCAAATTTTGATTTAAAACCCTAAACCATGTTCAGAGGGGAATTTAGAAATTTTTGGACGTGTTGCATGTTTTGCAAAAATTCAAATTCAAACTGGAATTCAAATTATACCCAAAACAGAAAAGAAATGGAAAAAGAAAAAGGAAATCGGGAAAAAACTGGCCAGTGGGCCGAAACCGCCAGCCGGCCCAGCAAACCCCCGCGCCAGCCCGCCCCCGCGCGCGCCGCGCTGCCCCTCGCTGACGGGTGGGACCCACCTGTCATCCCTAACCCGAGCCCCCACGACCCCGGACTTTTCCCCCCGAGCGCGCGCGATCGCAACCGATCAGGAAACCCGTCCCCGCAGCTGAATTCCGGTCCCAGCGGACTCCAACTCGATCACAACAGCCCCACCGCCCTCCCCCGGCTATAAAAACCCCCGATCCGATCAGTTTTTCCCATGCGATCGCCGATTTTCACTCCGGTGAGCACCGAGACTTCGCCGGTGAATTCTGGCCGATCTAAGCTCGGAAACTCTGATCTAACTCGCTAGTCTTGATCCACCGCCTCCGGGGAACTTTGCAGGTGCAGAAAACCCGAAGACTTACGGTGTAAATCCAGCGCCGACGAGCTTCGCCGTGGTTTTGCCTCGGACCTCGCCGCCGATCACTTTCCAGGACTCCCGAGCTCGAGAAAACCCCCGAGGTGAGATCCCTGACCTCCCCTCTACCGATCTAGGCCATAAGATCACAGTTCTAGGCAGAATTCTAGAGGATCCGAACGTTTCCGGCGAGATCGCCGCTTCCCGCCGCCGTGCGCCGCCGGCAGCGCCGCCCGCGCTCGATCAGAGCGACGTGGCCGCTTGTGCGCCGTTTATTTTAAATCGCACGGTAGACTTTAAAACCCCGCGTACCGGTTCGATGTTATAATTTCAGCCGTCGGTTTAAAATCGGACGGTCCACGTCGACCCCGCGTTATAAAGACTGGAGTTCTTACGTGCTACCCCCTGGGGTTCTCTGGAATTGAGAGCTAGCCCCGGAAACTTCAGATCTAGCCCCTGGAACTCCAGAAAATCATGTAAATTCATTTAAAAATCAGTTTTAGCCCCTGGACTTAATAGAAATTAAGAAAAACACCTCTGATAAGTGTAGCTAGACCCCTGGAAATTATGAAAATAATATTATAGACCCTGTAATGGGGTGAGTTTACTTTTTAACCCTGTTTAGTATTTAATTTAGAAAATTGAATATGTAACTAGTGTTTAAAAATTAAAAAGGGGGACAAACATAATTGTCAAAATTAATTAAAAACTTTCTCAGTACTTAGAAAACTTTGGAGTGAGATAAAAATATATTTTTGGGCTGAAATAAATCTGTTTTATCTATTATTCACATTTATTAGTATAGGGACACATTTTTAAGTAAAGAATAGTTATAGAAAAATAGGGAAAATAATTATGAAATAGTATACATCATAAGCCATGGTCAAAATATGATTTTAAATTATTTAGGACCAGAACCTAATCTGTTTAGGTGATGTGTATTACTAATTTAATAATAAAATACACAATTATGCATAGGAATATAAATCTGAAAATATAGCAACTAGTAAATGATAACTGGAGTTTCTAAAATACAAAGAATTCAGTTTAAGGGTTGATAGAAATTATGAAGGCACATTGTATGCAAGTATAAATGTGTATACAAAAGTAGGAATCATATATACATGGTTAAAAGTGCATGCAAGCCACAACTTAACACACATAAAGTAACCACAACACGTATAATGGTAAAGAATTTCATAAAGATGAATGTGTGGTTTGTATGAAGTAGAAGTGTGAACTATGTCTTATGATTGTTGTTTTTCTTTTGCTATGTGTGATGGTATGAAGTAGAACCTGCTCAAGAGCAAGTTAACCCTTTCCAAGATCAGGACTACCAATTTTAAGAGCAGCAAGAAGGAGGCAAGTGTCCTTGACCACTTTGATCCTATGCTAGGATGTGTAGATAGAATTATTTGCATTGTCAAATGAAATATGAAACCCATGCTAGGAAAGTTTCCCTAGAATTGCATTACCTTGTTTCCTTGAAGCTTGGGTTGGGATTCATTTTGTCATGTCATTTATTTACATGCATATGCTTAGCCCTGCTTAGAATGGGATATTTGGGACATGAGATCATCAGTTTATTATACCATACTCTTGAATGAGCTATTGGGAGTTATGTAGAGGTAGGGATCAAGGCAAGTTGGATGTTTTGGTTGTGTGCTGGGTGCACGAGACTTGGGTTTGCGTTTAGTACTTGCCTGGATCCTAAGGACCGGTTCATGGAGCATGTAACCCGGCTTTACAGTGCCAACCACATGCTGAGATGGGGCAGCTTGGCCAATTAATTAGGTGTATCCCCGGCGTAGTATGGGTGTGTTGGATGGTGCGGGGAGTAGGTGTCAGCTGGACTACCATATGAACCGCAAGGCTCAAGAGGGGGCCACTGCAGCGGGGTTGGAGCCTCTTGTATGCTGTTAGGGGTGAAACCTCAGTGGGCCCACGCTCGTCGGGAATCCCTTTGTAAAGGCTTCGTAGTGATCTCTTGGCCGCACACCTGGGAAGTGTGAATGTGGATCGTAGCCACTGGCATAATGGAGGTTCTTTTAGTCCACCCGGCAACGGGGGATGAAATCACTACTTGTGGGTACAGTGGTACAAACTCTGCAGAGTTAAAACTGTCTTGACAACCGTGCTCACGGTTAAGAGCGGCCTGGACTTATTCATGATTAGAGGATTGATGGTTTTGGAAGTTAAGCGGGGAGCTTAACATTGGTAATGATGTTATGGTTATTAGATTACAATGATGGGATGGGAGATTGGGACCATTTCACCTATGTAGTAATGTAGGTGCTTAATAAGCTAAGGTGATAGGTATTAATTGCGTAGTGCTTTAACCATGAGTTCAACCTCTCCTTGTTCTAGCCATGCATGATATAATTTTCCCACACTTGCTGAGTACCCTTGGTACTCAACCTTGCATATTTGTTGGTTTATATTGCTGCTCAGGTCAAGATAATGAGGTGGTGTATAATGACCAAGACTTTGAACCCGAGGAAGGCTTTTAGGTTCATGAAGACCCCGGGCAACGCCTGTGATGGAGCCCTAAAAGAATAATATTCCGCTGCTAGTTTATTTACTTGTGATGAAGCATTAGTGTCTATTGAGACATTTGCGATGTAAGATTTATTTATATTCGACACCTGGCTTGTAATAAATGATGCTTCACTATTTGTCATCACATGTATGAGAAAATGATCCTGGCATACATGTGATATTCACTTGGTTGTTCTTCGGAAAAACCGGGTGTGACACGTGTGCGGCCCCGCTGGACAAGTTTGATCTTGTACTAGATGCATATTGGACATATGGGACCTAGGAAACCGATGTAACTTGTTAACCTAGGTGCCGAGGCAACCCCCACCATCCTATGCCAATAGCTGAAAGGAGAGAGAAGTCGTCACTACGATGGTTTGCCGTAGGTGAGGCTTACTCCGGGTCGGTGGGACCAGTTTGACATGTGGGTGTCTTGTGGAAGATTGCCACATACACGTTGAGGGGAATTATTGATCACCTTTCTCATACGGGCGTATGTGCGTGTCATCCGGGTGTTATCGATTTGAATCACTGTCGCTCACGGTAGTGAGCATACTTGTACACTGAGTCGTGACGTAGTAAGAACTGGGGGAAATGGTGAAATATGATTGGTGATTGATCCTCATATTAGAAATGATGGATGATAAGTACCATCCAATAAATTTACTTTCTACCTTGGGCTAGTGGCACCGAGACGAAGCGTTTCTTGTTTGATTGTGGAGTCTCGACGTTGCTGGCGCAAGGCATGTATTGGTCTACTGTAGCTATCACTAAATTTACATTTCTCCTCGGGCAAGTGGCATCGGGATAAAGCGTTTCTTATTTGATTGTGGAGTCTTGCTGAGCATAAGCTCACGGTTTGTTGATCCATTATTTTGCAGGTAACGTTGCATAGAGCAACTTTAGGGAGGAAGGGTGATCCGGGCTGGGCAGCACCCAATGAGGGGTGTGAGTCTCACATGGAACCCTGCACGCCACCGTGGTTTGGGGTGTTGCTAGTGTGGAGCATCCGTGGGCAGGATGGCTTCATTTTTCTTAGCGTAGACTATAGGTCGTGAGTTTCAATCTTATCTTCCGATGCAATGTACGTCTGTACATTATTTGTAAAAATGTAACAATGATATGTACTAAAGACATATGTCGTTGTGAATGTGTTCTTTTCGGTCATATGCTGTTAGGTGTCGTATCGCATGACACCACCCAATGTGAATCCTAGAATTCCAGGATGGTGGTCCCCACAAAAGGGTTCCCATCATGTTGACACAGCAGTCAGTTTTCACAAACAAAACATTTAAAAACACGGGATCATTATGATCAAGGAGCACTTGCCTTGCTCCAACAAGTTGTGCTGCTCGAGCTCTTCGAAGTTTTGGTGCTGGAGGTCCTTGTAAACAGCCTTTTGATTGTGTCCTTCTACCTACGATCACGTACACACAAGACAATGCATCCACTCAAATGGTGCACACAAGTTAATAAAAATGTGATGATGCAGATGCATGCAGTTCTACAATGCAACCTACACTAATAAGTTTACACATGGCCTTGCGAGTTTGAGCAGGTTTTAGTGGGGTTTTGTGAAGATCAGTGCTGCTGGAAACCAAATTTGGTGCGGCTAGGGTGTTACTTCGGGTATTGGATCAAACCATCGTCAAACCTAGACTGTATATTGATCTACTTACGTGCAGCAGTTCGTGGGTCATGGGGGTGTGATGCAGCGTGTTGGAGACGACAGCAGTTGTAAATGACCCAACTTTTGCTTGCTGGGTTTTCATCAACTCACAACACCACACCTCAAATTATAGAAATCAAATGAACATAATTGAAGAGCAAGTAACAACCATCAATAGGACACATAAAAGGAGAATCAACACAATCCAAAAGTTGTAATTCAAATATGAAATCTTTTATAGGCTGAGCTCGCTATCAAGTTCCAACCATACTTAGGAATGCTCATGCCAAATTTCATATAAATCCAATCATGTTTGAAGTACTTTTGGATACAATTGTTAAAAGGACAGTTTGAATTCAAGTTTCAAATTCAAACCACTTCCATCATATGGATTCAAAAGATTTCTTCAGATTCAGACTCAGTATATTTTTCTAATATACTCCACCAAGTTTCATCCAATTTGGAGTTGATCTTGACAGTAGCTATTTTTGCATCCATTCAAACTGAATTTGAATTCAGATTCAAATTAAGAAAAACCAGTCTCCAATTTGATTCATTCAAATGCCAAGTGCCAATTTAGTGGTTCAATCAAATTAGAGGGGCATTGGGGTCCACAGAAAATTAGAACAGTGATTTAGATGAGGATTAGAGGTGTGAGTGCCTCATGTAGGTGACTACAAGGAAGTCCAGCGCTCTGTTGGGAGCAGCGCCGGCACTTCTCAGCTAAAAACCACCGAGACAGCTCGGGGAACCTCCTGCTTCAACCTCAATACGTGGAAATCAAGCAATGGATGCGTCCTTGCTCCTCTCTTGGCTATAAAACGGGCACCAACAGCCGGTGATCATCTCTTTTCTTCTCTCTTGCAACCACCGAGACCCCGAGCCGAATTCCGCTCCCGTGGACAGCCCAATCTGGCCATTCTCCATCCTTGATGCCAAAAGGAGGATCGTGCGTCATCCCCTCCTAAAGCTCATGGTGAAAACCGCTCCTCAATCTGATCCTTGTACCGTGAGAATTTCCAATTCTTCTCCACACATACAATTAGGAACCCAATTAGAGTTCTGGTAAAATTTTGAGTTTCCATTGCATCTTTGGCTAAGATGGGTTTATAAATAGCTTCTACACGTTCTTGCACACCTCCTCGATCAAACCCCATCAAGAATCATCCACCAAAACTCTAAAACCATCGATGAGCAGCTCGGCGGAAGGGGGGTCGCCGGTGAGGTTGGTGTTCCCGAGCTTTCGGGTCGAAACCAAGGCCATGCCACGATTCCGCAGAGTTCACTGGTCGTGGTGACGCTTTTGTCCCATGATTTGGGTGGCCGAGTCGTCGGGAACGGGTTGTCGGAGTTGCTTGGCGGCACTGCTCTCGTCGCCGGCATGCTACGGCCATCTTCCATCGTTGCCACCGTGTTCAACGAGTTCAGGGTTGAAAAGTATGTGGGGGCGGAAAACCTCACCGTCGTTGGTGAGCTAGGTCGCCGAGAACACCGAGGTCGCCGGAGCTCCGGTGGCGTCGGCGCTGCGTCGACTCGAGGTAGAAGAAGGGGCAGGCTCCAGTTGTCAGTCTCAGCGCAGCGCGCACACGCGCGGTTTAATTTAAATTAAACAGGCGGGCCTGGCTGTCAGTAGGATTAGGCGCGGGAATTGATTTCCAGTAGGAAAGTAAATCAGAATTTGATCCAATCTTTAGAAATTCGTACCTTCTAAAATAATTGTCCAAATTTAGTCAAATAAATTTTGTTAGACATCTCTCTGCTATCCAGCAGTACCAGTTTCATTCTTTGAAAGTCCATATTTTTCTAGAATTAAATCCTTAAAGTTTAAACTGTTATAATTAATTACTGAAGATCTACTTTATAGAAAATTCTCAGATTTTTTCAGGTACTTCCTTTTAATATCCTTGATTCACATGCAAAATTTCAGATCAACCCGAGTTCATAAAGTCCATTTAATTGTGGGATTAAGTGAACTGCTCTTGAAAAATTGGAAAATGTACAGAAATATTTTCAGATTTTTCTCCAATCCTCACAAATCCATAACTCTCTCTAGAAGGATTAGAAAAGCATGAACCCACTTTCATTATACTCAATATAAATTCTTGTTTCTAGAAATTCTAAATTTACCTCATAAAAACTCTCAAACATACATAGAGGCTCTTTTTTCTTTCTTGAATGCGCAAGCGAGATGCGCATCTTTGTATTAGGAGAAGAAAGAAGCGGTCACCGTTACAGCGAATCCATCTCATATGGGGTCCAGGTATGAGAGGCTCAATACAAGGTAAAGGATGTTAAAATAAACTATCCGACCTAAACATGGATTAGGTTCCTGTCTGCTGCAAATTGAGGGCTTGGAGTTTTTTGGCTCTAGCAAAGCACCATAATTTATATTCATCCGAGAGGGTCCTCATGACCTCACTAATGGAGGGAGACACACAGTCAAAGACGCAAGCGTTTCGCTGCTTCCAGATGAGCCAGGTGCCCAAGATGATTAGAGAATTTACTCCCTTCTTGTGCTCCTTTGGAACTTTACTAATAGTGCGACCCCATCAGTCTCCAAAAGACCCCTCAGTTGTCGTTGCTACAGCATTTGACATGTGAATCAACAGTAGCACTCTGAACCAAATTTGCCTTGCAAACACACACGTCAAAATAATATGTTGGATGGTCTCCTCCTCTTGGTCACATAAGGGACATTTCTCAGGGTGCGGTAGTCCGCGTCTAGAGAGGCGATCAGCTGTCAAACATTTGTTATGAAGGACCAACCACAAAAAGAACTTACATTTTGCAGGAGCCCAAGATTTCCATAAACGCCTCCATGGTTCAAAAAGGATGGCACCAGCCAAATAAGCTCGATAAGGAGATTTTGAAGAACAGTGTCTAGAGGCCTCAAAGTGCCATAGGTGTTGATCTTCTGCTGCTGATAATGTCACATTTTGGACACTTGACCACAACTGAAAATATTCTGTTAAACCATCCAAACTTAAACCTCCCCCCCCCCCGAGATATCACTCACCCGAACATTCTCATGTAAAGCTTCAGCCACTGTTCTGTTGGCCCAGCACACCACTTGATTTGCTGGAGAAGAACACGCGATGCAACTAATTTTAGTGCTGCACACCCACACCAACACGAGACACTCTCGGCACACATACACACCACCTTAGCACTCCCTGCACTCACAACAACACCAGCACACGCACTGTACTGCACTGGCTCTCTGACCACTCCAGCCCCACTCCACTGGGCACTTTCCTACTCTGCTCACTCCACCCTCTCCACGGCACCGGGACTTGTGCTTTTATAGACCACTTAAACTCACATGGAGCACAACCTCTTGATCCGGTCTTCACGTTCACGATCCGCACGATCTGGACACTCTGCACTCCATCCGTACTCCGCACAACCGGCTCCACTTCGGCCGTGATCCGCAAGACCAGGCGTTGCACAGGAGTCGGTCAGTCAGTTGCCCTCCCGACGTCCTGGCCTTCTCGCCATATTTCCTGGAGACCCCATACTTGCTCAGATGCATGGCTTTGACCCCACGAACCGTTCCTGTGCATGCACAAGCTCCAGCTTTCACTTCGTAGCTGTAGCTCACGCACGCCATGCAAAAGACCAGGCCTCACCCTGTAGGCTCTGCCCACTTGACCTGCTCCTTGTCACGTCGCAACACTTACACATAGGCAGCACCACCACACATTGGCAGCATCGCAGCACCACTATTTATTTTTTACTTCACACAATATTAAACACACGCACTAAACAAGATTACTGCGTTTCCGTATTCTGGCTGGCACGTTTTGAAACACAAGCGGTGACAACTCAGCTATAATCGCTCCATGCAGCCAACGATCTGTCCAGAATAGAGTGTTTGTTCCATTTCTGACTTAAGTGGTCATGGCAATTGCAAGCAGCGCAAGTGTGTTTGGATGTGATGGGAGTTCAAGCTCACTCCAAGGCCGATTGGCTCTGACTCTTTTGAACCAGTACAATCGCAATTGCAAAGTCTATGCCATGATTTCCAGGTTAGGAGTACCTAACCCCC
Source organism: Neostapfia colusana (assembly GCA_030760725.1). Taxonomy (NCBI): domain Eukaryota; kingdom Viridiplantae; phylum Streptophyta; class Magnoliopsida; order Poales; family Poaceae; genus Neostapfia; species Neostapfia colusana. The sequence goes on from JASWHV010000001.1 coordinate 65,192,965, forward strand.
AAGATCAATGGGTCTGGTTACCTTGGCCCACTGAACTAAACAGCAGTCACCATTGGCTTGTTCTTTTCCTTGCCACAAGAATCCTCTACGGGGTTTGTCGATCGCCTTGATAAACTATTTTGGAACTCGTGATGCAATCAGCAAGTGCATCGACATGGCTGAGATGACAAATCGGACTAGAGTGGTTCGACCAGCTCTATTCATTAAAGATGCCTTCCATCACGGCAATTTGTCCGCCACCTTCTCAATCCATGGCTTCAAATCTCTCTTTCTCAGTTTCTTGTGTGAAAGCGGGAGACCCAGATAGTTGCACGGGAACTGAGATGCTACGCAATGAAAAGCATCAGTTACTGTCGGTAGTAGTTCTTCACCACATCTTACTAGAATGATGCTATTTTTTTGCAAGTTGGTCTGCTGTTCAGAAACTTCTCCAAAGATATTGAGTAAATCTCTAGTAACTTGCATCTCCCCTTGCTCTGAACGAATAAATAAAGCAACATCATCAGCATAAAGAGACATCCGCTGTCCCACACGGCGTTCCAGGGGATGCAGCAGTCCCATATTAGCAGCTTTGTCAAATAGACTATTTAACACATCCATGACCATGATGAACAACATGGGGGATAGAGGATCCCCCTAGCGCAGCCCTCGCCTGTGTTGAATAGTTTCCCCTGGTTCACCATTTACTAGGATACGCGTAGTTGCTGAGGAAAGTAAATTGGAGATGATGTTGCGCCATGAAGTACCAAAGCCAAGGTAGGTAAGAACTTCCAGCAGGAAAGGCCATGAGACGGAATCAAATGCCTTGGATATATCCAATTTTAGGAAGAGACTAGACACGTTCTGACGGTGTAGCCGCTTGACCGCCGGTTGCACCAATATGAAGTTATCGTGAATACATCTTCCACGGATAAAAGCACTTTGGTTTGCAGAAATCATCGAGTCAAGCTGGGGCGCCAATTGGTTTGCTAAAATTTTGGCAATCAGTTTTGTAAAACTGTGTATTAAGCTGATTGGATGAAAATCTTTGGCTAGTATTGCTTCTGCCTTCTTTGGAACGAGAGTAAGATAGGCTGAATTCGAGAGCCCAAATTTCCTCGCATCTCCGTGCTGTAAGGAAACAACAGCAGCCATGTAATCTGATTTTATTATAGTCCAGCAAGCTTTATAAAAACGACCGGTGTAACCGTCTGGTCCTGGTGCCCTGTCTGCTGGCAGCCCCTTAATAGTTTGTCATACTTCTTCCTCGGTGATTGGAACATCCAAATCAGCTAGGTCCAAGCCCGCCCTATGGAAATATACCAGATCAAAGGTTACCGGTCGTTGAGTTGCAGTGCCGATGAGATTCTAATAAAATTGGAACATGATCTGTTGCTTCTCTTCCTGTGACGTAGCAATACGATCATCATCCATCAATTTTGGGATAAAGTTTTCCCTTTTACGAAAACCAGCCTGCCTATGAAAGAAAGAGGTGTTTGCATCACCTTCCTTTAGATAACGGATTCTGGACCTACTCGTGCCATTGTTCTCTCTAGGTAGGCAAGAATGAGACCATGTCGCTTAAGCATTCTCCTGACCCAGTCTTCCATTGTGCTCAATGGCCGCTGGTCCTGCACCATCTCTAGACGGTGCAACACTTCACGTGCCACGACAAGTTGAGATTTCACATGTCCTACTTGCTTAGAACTCCAAGATTGAACCTCTCTTGTTAGTCTTTTCAACTTGATGGAAATGTGCTCCATAGGACAAGGACATGACACAGGCTTGTTCCACGAACTTGCTACTATATCTTGGAAACCTGGAAGTCTAGTCCAAAAGCTTTCAAAATGGAAGCGCTTTGGCCCACCGACTCCATCTTTGAGTCCCAAGATCAGAGGACAATGGTCTGACATCTCTGAGCCATAGCTTTGTAGGATGCAGTTTGGATATAATCCCTACTAGTCTGACATACACAGGACTTGATCAAGCTTAACAAGTGTAGGTTCTTCTCTCTCATTCGACCAGGTATACTTTCTGCCCAGAAGCGGGACCTCCTTCAGTTCAAGATCATTGATAAAGTGACGAAAATGTCCCATCAATGTTCGTTTAATATTATCATTGTTTTTATCGTCTGAGCTATATATCATGTTAAAATCCCCTGCCAACAACCACGGACCAGAACAGTAGCTTCTGACCTCTCTTAACTCAGCAAAAAAGAATGACTTCTCAGCATCTATGTGTGGACCATAGACACCCGTAAACCACCAAGGTGGCTCACCTTCAATATGCAGATTAACTGAGATGGAGTGTCGATGCACACGATGAGAGAGAGCTGAAAAGAAACTATTGCGCCAGGTCACCGAGATGCCTCCCCTGGTCAGTAGGGCTGGGAGGTATACAAAAGAGCTGAAATCTTGTCCCAAAATAGAAAGAATGTCCCTCTCTGAAATGTGAGCTAGCTTGGTTTCTTGGATACAAACTACAGCAGGTTGACTAGCATCCACCACCTTACGAACCATATCACGCCACGCTCTAATATTCAGACCACGCGCGTTCCAGATCAAGATATTGTGCCTAGTCATTGGAAACCTCTGGCGGAACGACCAACAAACAACCATTTTAAGTGACGGATACAAAATCTGTCGACCTGACCTCTTCCTCTGCAGGAACCTCCTACCCAAAGAGAGCAGCAAGCGCCATAATATGCGCCGACAAAGTGGTTGATTAAACACCTGAGAATATTTTTCCATGGCAGAAGGCCCGTGACTGTCAACTTGGTCCTGGAAACCCAGTTGGCGACGGACTATGGTCGCAGCACTGGCGTCAATCTCAGGAGGTAACTTGGCCATTCGACGGCTCCGTCGTAGCTTTAAGTCTGAAGGTATCACCTTTTTTCACCTTTTCGGTATTGTGGAAGCCTGTAGAATCCCCTCGACTGGCTTCGATATCTTGGAAAGGAAGAGAGTCTTCGGTGATGACGGTGTTTGAGTAGTCTTCGCCCTCCTAGTGTAAACCAATTCACTGTAAAAAATTCAAAGTCAATATTGTTGTCTATCATCAGTTACAATCTTCACGTCTTCAATCAATTCATTTGCGTTAAATTGACATATGCATTGTTGAAAAATTTACATGTAGTCGCCAAAGTTGAAGAAGCCCCAGAGATCCTCGAGAGCATCCCTCTGAAAACTGACTCGTTTGTCGACTCGCAGCAAGGCAAGCCCCGGTTTGTAATAACAACGCTTTTATAAAGTTTTTACCTTCACATGGAATATAGATTGTCTAGGACTTGCGTGCATTAGGTCTTTGAATGCAAACTCCAGGTGCATATCCTATGGATCCCAGGGGGCTTTGTGTTCAGTTTAGAACTCTCGAGTAGACACTTCCATGCTCTAAACTGTATAGGTTTTGATATAAGTCGAGAAGCCGGAATTACTCGCAATGGTTAGGGCTTAAGGGGGACACCACTCAGGTTTATAGACAAAACATTAGAATGAGGTATGAACTTGAGACCAAGCAGAGAGTAGGAGCAGCAGAACCTTGGAGGCCTGTGAGCCGTAGCTCTGATTGTGTCGATTGAGGAACAAGTCGTGTGTGGCCCTGTTGAACAAGTTTGAAAAGTACCAAAGACATACCGGGAATTATGAGAACCAGTAAATTGATGTATCTCGGGTTGCTGGGTGTTGAGACATTGCTTGCCATGTTATAGGAGTTGGTTGAGGGCGGCAAGGTGTAAATCCGCTAGCGGGCACGTAGTTGCTCCACGTAGGGACCTCCTGCCCGTAACGGTAGGACCGGTTCAACACTTGGCTAACGGGTGAAAGGTTGTCCCGTACGATGCCCGTGATGTGTGCCGAGGCAGCATCGAGTGCGGGCGCACATGACGTGTTTCTCGGGTGAACCCTGCAGGTGTAAATCGATTTAGATCACCATCCCTCACGGTCATGGAGTACCGCTTGTTCACTGTATCGTGACATAGATAAAGAGTGTTGTTTTCATTGAATAAATTTGCTGTTTGATTAACTACTTGTTCTGTTAAGTACTTGTGTAGATCAGAGCTAATTAAATTTACTTTCGGTACAAAAAAATTGCTGCCAAAATCTGAAAGTAAGGTTCCAGTAATTAGGTGAGTTTTTCTGCAAAACTGCCATCCAATGTCAGTTAAATTCCAGCATATGGGGTTGCATGAACTAGCGGTGTTGGTTAAGTCTTGCTGAGCCTTCGTGCTCACTGCTTGTTTGTTAAGATTTTGCTGCAGGTTCGTACGTAGATGAAGAGGGTCCTGATGATGAGACGGGTCCCCCAAAGGGCTCTACCGTCAAGTGGGAGCCGTGCACGCCGCCGTACTGATTTGTCTTGCGTGCTGCTAGTGTCTCATGTTCAAGGGCTGAACATAAAACTATAATACATTAACGTATATTATTGTAAATTAATTAGCAGAAAATCCGGTTGTAATAATAACGATGCTTCCGCTGTATGAAATTTGTTTTCCTCTAGACGTGTGCTACTCGGTGTTGCACAATACAACACCCCTCAGCGAGATCCTGGGATGTTGGGACCCCGGTCCTCACAGAAGTACGTTGAAACGAAGGATGACGGCTCCTGCTTATCTTCCCCCCTTCTCCTTCTCTGCGGTTGACTTATTCTTCCCTTCTTGGCAGCAGCTAGGGTCTTCCTTGTGGACAATGCAGTGCGGCTGGAGTTCCTTGGTGGCAAGATCATGTCTGCAGCCAGGGCAGGGAGGGCGACAGCCAAAGATCAGGGTAGCAGGGACTTAGGGTTGTGGCCAAAGTTCTTCCTCTTGGCAGGGGCACAGCAGGGCAGCAGGAGGCAACAGGTTTTGTGTTTTGAGACAGGGGTGGCATCTGTTGGAAAAATCTCCGCAGCTTAGACTACAATGACTAGTAACTGCAGCCATAATCTGCACTAAAATGCACATTACAACTGACTAGTAACTGCAACCTTACTCTGAACTAAAGCTCATTACAAACTGCAGCCACAACCAACACTAAAGCGCATTATCACTTATTAGTACCTGCACCATAATCTGCACTAAAAGAAATAATTAGTGCACATTTTATTCATCAGTGACCAGGGTTTTGGGTTTTATTTATAGGGGGAGGGTGCAGCCAAGGAAGGCTAGGATTTGAGCTAGAAGGGGCAGCCAAGGGCTACGATTCAATCCCAGGGCGCAGCTAAGAGGAAGAAAGCCTTCTACTCGGTTTGAAAGAGGGGAAATTTCCCTAAGGGGTGGCCGACCAGGTTGGGGGGTTCCACTTTGGACAGAGCAGGGTGAATCCTACCGGTTTGGAGTGAATCCTAACCGGACAGGTGGTTTTGTCTCTTTTCCTTTCCTTTTCTAAATGATCACTAAATCAGAATGAATCCAATGCATGATGATAAAAATGAGGGTGTTACAAACGTACCTCCCTTAAAATGAATCTCGCCCTCGAGATTCAATAGAGTGGAGAAAAGATAAGGGAATTCCATCTTGAGGTCTTCTTCACGTTCCCATGTAGCTTCAGCTTCCGTATGATGGCTCCATTGAACTCTGCACCAACAGATTCTCTTGTTTCTCGTGACTCTTAACTTCATATCCTGGATTTTGGTAGGTTGCTCGGCATAGATCAAATCCTCCTAGATTTCCAACTCGTCCATCGATACTTGTTGTTCCAGTACCCTTAGACACTTCTTGAGCTGGGACACGTGAAACACGTCATGTACGTCGGCAAGGTGCGCCGACAGCTCTAGTTGATATACTACCTCTCCTCGCTTGCCAAAATCTTAAATGGTCTGATGTAGCGAGGTGCTAGCTTGCCTTTGACGTTGAACCGTCGCTGGCCTCGGATAGGTGACACCTTGAGATACACAAAGCCTCCGACTTTGAAGGTCAGATCCCTTCACCTATTATCCGCATAGCCTTTCTGACGTGACTGAGCAGCCTTTAGGTTTTCATGTATTATTTGAACTTGCTTCTTGGCGTCCTGTAACACTTCGGGTCCAAACACTTGGTTTTCTCCCATCTCATTCTAGAACAGAGTGTCCTACACCTTCTACCATATAACGCCTCGAAAGGTGACATTTCAGGCTGGCTTTGTAACTATTGTTGTATGAAAATTCAGCATACAGTAAGCTCTTATCCCAACTACACCCATGTTTGAAGGCGCAAGCGTTCAACATGTCCTCCATTATTTGATTCGTCCTCTCTATTTGCCGTTGGTCTGTGGGTGATACGTGGAGCTGAAATTCATCCATATACCTATAACTTCATGTAGTTTCTTCTAGAACCTAGAGTTAAATTGAGAATCGCAGTCAGAAACAATTCTCTTCGGAACTCCATGATGACATACTATGTTCTCCATATACAGCTCGGCTAACTGTTCCATGGTGTACTTGGTCCTAACAAGAATGATATGAGAAGATTTTGTCAATCAGTCAATGATAACCCAAATAGAGTCGTAACCGGACAGGGTACATGGCGATCTGACTATGAAGTCCATACCGATTTTCAGCGGCTGCAACAACCCAGCTGGTCTTTTATGCTTAGCCTTCACTCGTTGGCACGTGTCACATAGAGCAACATATTCGACTATGTCCCTTTTCACGCTGTCCCACCAATAGAAAGTTTTCAAGTCCTTATATATCTTTGTACAGCCAGGATGAATGGAAGAAGGGGAGCCACGTGACTCCTTTAATATTGCGTCACGGATATGCTTTACGTTAGGCACAAAAATCCTTTTCCCTAAGCAAAGCGTGCCATTCTCATCTTCCCTGAAATCCTTCTCTATCCCTTGTCGGGTTCTTTCCGTGATTTCCTTATCTCCTAATTTGTTGACTGACCATCTCGTATTTCTTATTCCAACGTCTGGTTTAGCTCTGTCACATCCATCTCATTCACGAAGCCGAGATATAACTGTTCAAACTCCTTAAGTAGCTCGAGGGTAGCTCCCGAACTGTGAGTTGGTGACATGCTCCCTTTCGGCTAAAAGCGTCCGCTACTACATTGGCTTTCCCTGGATGATAGTTGATTCCTACATCATAATCCTTGATGAGCTCCAACCATCGGCGTTGCCTCAAATTTAGATCCGTTTGCGTAAATATGTACTTGAGACCTATGTGATCCATATAAATCTCACATCAGTGACCAAGAATGTAGTGCCTCCAAATCTTCAAGGCGTGTACCACAGCTATGAGTTCCAGATCATGCGTAGGGTAATTCAGCTCATGCTTCTTTAGTTGCCTCGACACATAAGCTACCACTTGACCTTCTTGCATAAGCACACATCCAAGTCCCTGTCTGAGGCATCACAGTATATATCGAAGTTCTTGCTCACGTCTAGCAATACCAACACCGGTGCCATTGTCAATCTCTTCTTTAACTCCTCAAAGCTGTCTTGACAAGCTTGTGTCCACTAGAATACCTTCCCTTTCATTAGCAATTCAGTTATAGGCTACACTATCTTGAAGAAATCCTTGATGAATCGACGGTAATATTCAGCCATCCCGAAGAATCTCCGAATGTCCTTCACATTCTGTGGTGGGTTCCACTTCAACATGTCCCTCACTTTTCTACTATCAACTGATACTCCTCCTTCGAAGATAATGTGGCCTAAGAACGATATATCCCGTGACCAAAATTGGCACTTGCTGAACTTGGCGTACAACTGGTGCTCCCGTTGTTTCTGCAATGTCAGTCTCAAGTGTTCCTCATGTTCTTCCTTGCTTCTTGAACATACCATAATATCGTCGATGAACACCACGACGAACTTGTTCAAGTACTCCATGAAGACCTTATTCATGAGGTACATAAAGTACGCAGGCGCATTTGTCAACCCGAATGACATAAAAGTGTACTCATATGAACCATATCATGTCCTAAAAGTCATATTGGGTATGTCTGAGGGTTTAATCTTGAGATGGAAGTATCACAACCGAAGATCAATCTTAGAGAAAATCCGGGCGCCTTTCATTTGATCAAACAAATCCTCTATCCGGTGCAATGGGTACTTATTCCTGACCGTCACCTCGCTGAGAGACCTATAATCTACACACATCCTCTGGGCTCCATCCTTCTTATCTACGAAGAGCACTGGGGATCCCAGTGGTGATGATCTTGGGCATATAAAACCCTTCTCTAGCTGCTTTTGCTTCTTGATCTTCACTAATTCATTAGCAGACATCCTATATGGCCTCTTAGCTACAGGCGTAGTTCCGGGTGTTGAATCAGTGACAAACTCAATGCCACGATCAGGTGGCATACCTAGCAATTCCTCTAGAAACACGTCTGAATACTCTCGAACCACCAGAATGATTTCCAATGTCACACCATCCACGTGATTCAGCACTGCCATTTCGGTTGTAGGTTGGCTGCCTCGAACTCAATGCAGGTACCGTGTTCACTTGTCAACTGTACGATCCTCTTGGCAAATTGAATTACTACATTATACTTGCTTAGCCAATCCATTCCAAGTATTATATCTATCCCTTGGGAATCCAAGACGATGAGGTTTGCAGAGAAATCTACCCCCTTATTTTAATACTAACTTGGGAAATAGAATTCAGATTTGAAAGAAGCGATTTCCCAACTATATGCATCAAGGTATATGAGGCTAAGCAATTGCTTTATTAATATAAGCATATATGAGGACGTGGACAAGTTCCAAAGCTTCCCACATCTCTCTACTCTATGTGGATGTGGACATTCGCCGAAGCGTCCCACAACTCACAACCAAGCACACAAACATAAGCAAACATCATCAGCACACCACACTTATTCAAACCACTATGATCTAAGCATTCTTATTACAACTTATTCAATAGGGAATCAAAACTTAATTGTGGGAACCGGGGCTGTTCTGGCCGTGCGACGAGGGCGGTCCATACATGGGCGCACGCCGTGGTGAGTCGGCTGTCCATGTAGGGGCAGGTGACGCTGGTGATCCATTCGTTCCGCATTGGCACGAGTCTCCTCTTGTTTCTCCAGCAAGTACAGCTTCTTGCGAAGGTAGGGGATCTCTTCTAGTTCATTTGCATAGCAGTTTCCCAACTCCACGAGCATCTTCTGAGACTTGTCAGCAGCTTGTGGGTTGGAAGGAGCTCCTCCATGGGGTCCAATGATCTCCCTTGTACCACTCTTCCGATATGGGTGCAGCTCAAACCTAGAGTTTTCAAGCTTCCCGTGGAAGGCGTAACCTAGTCCAGTGAGTGCACCCCATGCAGCAGCATCAACAGCTTCTGCCCTTGTGGCTCTCCATTGGGTGCGAAATGCCATGTGACAACCCTAGTGTTAGAGAGGATGGTCATTTCAGCCTTCCACTCTTCACATCCGAGACAAGGGGCTTCCTTGATGAGGTACTCCGGGTACAAGTCGCAGCACTCAAGGAACTCTCTCAGCTCGTGGCCATATGTCCTCCCTCCATTCCATTGGACCGGGATTACTGAGCAGAGCGGATGACCCATTCATCATCTTCTGGTTCAGCTTCACGGGGTTCATCCTCCTAGTGCAAGCCCAGTGGTAGTCCTCCTGGGGTGTCTATCAGTGTTGCCCTTCTTGCGGATCTTCCTCTATGTCATCCTCTAGTGGTTCTACTTCTTCCGGATCCTTTTGCTCTTCCTCATGCATAGGGCCATTAACTTCCTCCTCATCATGAGGTTCCATCTTCACCTCCTCCCAGTATGGTCCATTGGAAACCTCGATGGGGTTAAGCGAGCTTCCAATGGGCGGCGGGTGAGTGCTCATGCGGGTAGTGCCCCTAGTGATCGGCATCTATAAAGAAGACATGAGAAACTTTAGAGAAGAGGTAAATAAATCCAAAAAATTCAGCAGCTATTAGGCAAGAGAACAGAGGGTGTGACTGTCCTAAAGAAAAGAATAAAAGGGGCTGAAAATAGTACTTTGCGGTGGAGTTCACAAGTAAAATACAGCACCAAGCGGTTTTTACAAATAGCATTTTAGAGGGCTGTTCCTATGTGTTTTAGAGTGTCCATTGTACCTAGGATTACGTCCTACGGTCAACTTGGCTCTGATGCCAATTTGTGACATCCGGTTCTAAAAAATGAAGCAAGTGATGCGTACGTGTGCCTAGGATGTTCATCACGCATACACATGTACTTCACAAACTGAATTCAGAATATAACCACGTTACAATATTTAAGTTATTTATTACAGTAGTTCATTGTCTCAACATGAGTATCTAGTTTATTTTGCAGCGGAAAAACACAAAACAGCAGCGGAGCTTCAACTCGACTCCATTCCACAGGCGGTTGACGGTAGTGCATATGCCTAATACTCCACCTGGTCTTAGAAGTATTATCAAGTTTCTCCTGTAGCTGAATCGTTGTGGAAATGCAAGGGTGAGTACATGTCGTACTTAGCAAGTGCAGGAAAGCACAACTATCATGATAGTTTTACACTCTGCAGAGGTGGCACCACTTTACCCACAAGTTCATGATTTCGTCACCCGTCGGCGACTAGAGAAACCTCCATTATGCCAATACACAACCATCGGTGTATGGCCAAGAAATCACAAAATAGCCTTTACAAAGGGGCTACTAGAATATACGGACCCACTGAGGTTTCACTGGCACGCTTGAATCTCCATTCTCCCACCCACAGGCCCCATCGTATGCCATGCAGTTCCTAGGACATTTCATCCTTGACTCCCATTCCACGTGCCATCCATTGGTTCATAACAAACTAGCAACACACCTAATTAGTCAGCTATGCCGCACCCATATTTGGCCACGTGGTGGCACTGTTTTCCTAGCATATTCTTGAATGAACCGGTCCTTAGATCAAAGGCAAGCAAACCACCATGCCATTCAGCAACACCACAAATCAGTTTGCTTAGATCACCCTGATTCCAAGCTTGTTAAAGATTACCATGTTCTCATCATCATTAATCCTAATGATTCTAGTGGTTTAAGCAAGTTTAATTCATTTTCCCACTATCCTGTTAAGCAATGCGGTGCAAAAGAGAAAAACAACCCTATACCCGACTAACCAAATTCTCGACTATATGCCTGGTCCCGTAAAACACGGAACCCAGCTAATGCATATGTGTGCCCAGGATGTTCATCACACATACACATGTAATCCACAAACTGAATTCTGAATATAACCACGAATAATAGGGTTTAAGTACTTTATTACATCAATCTCTAACTTATTCTTGCAGCGGAAGTCTCTGTCTTATTCTAGCGGCGGAAGTCTCTAAACGATAGCGGAAGCAACTAAACAGCAGCGGCTCCATCTTCAACCCCACAGACAAGTTCACGGTAGTTCGCACACCTAGTACTCCACATGATCTTCGAAGTACTCCTCTCCTGTTGCTGATGTTTGTATGATAATGCAAGGGTGAGTACATGTCATACTCAGCAAGTGCGGGAAAAGTATGACATGTAGCTTACAGCAAGGTAGGGAATAAAAAGGCTCATTGCAGAAAGCAAAGTTTATTTCACAAACATGATAAAAACAGCAACTATCTTTAAGTGAATTTAATCCCAACATATATTTAAGTAAAACAGTAACATACCTCCATCATAATTTACCACTTATCCCGTCTCGTCCAGCCATTAATCTTTCTCAACTTTATCTCATGCTCATAATAACCATCTCATGTTCATATCCATCTCATGACCAAAACTCATTGTCATGACTCAACAGTTCCGAAACTAATCTCATTACAAAGACTCAATAGTCCTGAAACCAATCCCAAGACCATACCATAACCAATCCAATAACCATCCCAAGTAACCATCCCAATAACCATCCCATCTAATCATGTGAGTTGGACAGGCGCTTGTGGCCGTAAGCATGGCTATCATGATAGTTTTACACTCTTAAGAGGTGGCACCACTTTACCCACAAGTTTGTGATTTTGTCACCCGTTGGCGACTGTAGAACCTCCATTACACCAGTACACAACCGTCGGTGTATGGCCAAGAGATCACAAAATAACCTTTACAAAGGGGCTACTAGATGTATGGACTCACTAAGGTTTCACCAGCAGGCTCGAATCACCATTCTCCCACCTACGAGCCCCCTCTTTTGCCATGCAGATCCCAGGGCAGTCCTCTCTCGACTCCCATTCCCCGCGCCTTCCACCGTCCATAAAAATCTAGCAACTTACCTAAGCAGTCAGCTAAGCCGCACCCATATTTGTCCTTGTGGTGGCACTGTTTTCCTGGCATGTGCTGGCTTGAAACAGTCCTTAGATCTAGGGCAAGTAAACCACCATCTCAGTCTATCACATCCACAAACCAAGCTTGCCTAGATCTCCCCCATCCATGTTCATTATTATTATCAAGTTCTCATTAACATTGTTCATATGAGTACATGTTCTACTTCGCCTTCCCGTAATCCCGTTGCTTAAGCGAAGCGAAAAGCAAAAATGACCATACCCGACTCATCAACTTTCCCGGTGACAAGGATGGTTAACAAAACTAGTAAACTTCTATAAAAGGGGTTTCCCATCAATTTGACTCAAGCACACATGTTTTCGCAAACAAAACAGTTTTCAAAACATGAGATCAATATGGTCAAGGGGCACTTGCCTTGTTCCTGTGGCTTCTGTTGTTCACGTGTCTCGAAGTCTTGGTGCTGTAGTCCTTCGTAGATATCTTCCTGAGCTTGTCCTTCTACTCACGATCACGCACATGCAAGATTCACAGCAATCAATCATCATGCACAAACTTTACTTAAGATGCAATGGTGTAGGTGCATGCTAATCCTATGGTGCAGTTTCATTAATTCAGTTTGTATGTGTTCTTGCATGTTTTACTGGGCTTGCATGGGGTTTTATGGTGAACAAGGGTGTAAGGATCAAGTGTGGACTTGGTAATGACCTTGACTCAAGATCTAGATCAATTCCACTGTCAAAAACCAATCAAGACGTGATATGTCCACACGAAAAAGGTTCTGTCCGGAGGAAACAAAGAAAATGGATGCGACGATATCGTAAGATGGGTAACGAAGACCTACCTCACTTCTCTTATGATCATAGACTCTTTTCCAGCGACGTCGAGGTGTGACGGCTCGTCGGCGGTGCTCACCGGCGACTGAACTCTGGCGAGGGGTGTAACTCGGCGAGTTGGGGGCTAGGGCCTCTAAGTTGTCGACTTGGGAGGTGGAAAATAGGTACGTGGTTGCGGCCAGGGGTTTTGGGTTCTATTTATAAGGGGTGAAAGAAGAGTCCTACTCCAATTGGAATTCAAATAAGAGTTCTATTCAATTTGTTTGGATCTTAACAACTTATCTTCGATTCATTTGGTGCAATAGCAACGTGGAAATCGTGTCGGTCTCCTCAATACCGGGTATTCCCGCGTGCACAGGAGAAAAACCGCTTAAGGATCTCGTCACCTCCGTAGTGGTGAGCTCCGGAGGCGCCACGTGTCCAGCGTGGGCCGGGCCTCCCTTTTCTTCAGGGGCGAGCTCCGGGTGCGCCACATGTCTGGCGGGCGGGACCTCCCTCTCCCTCAGAGGTGAGCTCCGCGTGCGCCACGTGTCCAGCGGGCGGGACCTCCCCTCTCCTCAGAGGCAAGCTCTGCGTGGGCCACGTGTCCGGCGGGTTGGACCTCCCCTTTCTACAGAGGCGAGCTCTGGGGGCGCCACGTGTCAGTACTAGACTTCCCCTCTCCTCGGAGGTGGGCTCCGAGAATGCCACGTGTCCAGTAGATCCGGACTTCCTTTCTCCTCAGAGACGAACTCTGAGGTCGACACGTGTCCAGCGGGGCGGACCTCTTGTAGGCGAGCTCCGAGAGCGACACGTGTCCAACAGCGTCGCACCTCCCTTCTCCTCGGAGGTGAGCTCCGAGGACGACATGTGTCCAGCAGTGTCGGACCTCCCGGAGGTGAGCTCCGAGGGTGACACGTGTCCAGCAGTGTCGAACCTCTCGGAGGCGAGCTCCGAGGGTGAAACGTGTCCAGCAGGATCGGACCTCGCCCCTTCTCCTGAGGCGTGCTCCGAGCCTGCCACATGGCCAGCAGTGCCGGACCTCACCCCCTCCGCAGGGATGAGCTCCGAAGATGCCACGTGGCCAGCAGGCCGCGAGAAGTGTCGACAGCACTCCTCAGCGAATTGGAATTGGCTCTTTTCAGCTATCTTTCTCCCATTTTTATGATTCTTTCCTATTTCTATTACTTTTATAATATTTTTCTATATGCAATGCATGAATATGAAATTGAGGGTGTTATAAACCTACCCCCCTTAAACTGAATCTCGCCCTCGAGATTCGATAGAGTAGAGAATACGTGAGGGAATTTTGCCTTTTTGAGGTCTTCCTCACGCTCCCATGTAGCTTCGGCTTCCGTGTGATGGCTCCACTGTACCTTGCACCAACGGATCATTTTGTTCCTCGTGACCCTTCCTTCACGTCCAAAATTTGGACAGGGTGCTCTACATAGGTCAGATCCTCTTGAAGCTCGAGCTCATCCATTAGTACTTGCTCTTCTGGTACTCTCAAGCACTTCTTGAGCTGGGATACGTGAAGCACGTCATGCACGTCGGAGAGGTGCGTTGGGAGCTCTAGTTGATAAGCTACGTCTCCTCGCTTGCCCAAAATCTTAAATGGCCCGATGTAGCGAGGTGCTAACTTGCCTTTGACGTTGAAACGTCGTTGGCCACGGATAGGCGATACCTTAAGGTACACGAAGTCTCCTACTTCGAAGGTCAACTTTCTTCGCCTATTGTCCACATAACCTTTTTGTCGTGATTGAGTAGCCTTCAAGTTCTCCCATATTTTTTGGACTTGCTTCTCGGCGTCTTGCAGCACTTCGGGTCCAAACACTTGGTTCTCTCCGATCTCATTCCAAAACAGCGGCGTTCTACACCGTCTACCATACAATGCTTCAAAAGGTGACATCTTCAAGCTGGCTTGATAGCTGTTATTGTATGAGAACTCAGCATACGGCAAGCTCCTATCCCAACTACGCCCATGTTTCAAGGCACAGGCTCTCAACATGTCTTCTAGAATTTGATTTGTCCTCTCAGTTTGCCCGTCGGTTTGCGGGTGATAAGCGGAGCTGAAATCCAGTCGTGTACCCATAACTTCATGCAGCTTCTTCCAGAACCTAGAGGTAAATTGGGTACCCCGATATGAAACTATCCTCTTCGGAACTCCATGACGGCACACAATTTGCTCCATGTACAGATCGGCTAGTTCTGCAACGCGGTACATGGTTCTAACAGGAAGAAAATGGGCTGTTTTCATCAATCGGTCCATAATAACCCAGATGGAGTCGTAACCCGACTGAGTACGTGGTAATCCGACGATGAAATCCATGCTGATGTCTTCCCACTTCCACTCGGGTACATTCAATAGTTGCAACAGTCCAGCGGGTCTTTGATGTCCAGCCTTCACCCATTGGCACGTATCGCATAAGGCAACATACTCAGCTATGTCCCTTTTCATACCATCCGACCAATAACAGGTTTTCAGGTCCTTGTACATCTTTGTACTACCAGGATGTATGGAATAAGGTGAGTCATGTGTCTCCTTTAATATCGTGTCGCGGATGAGCTTCACGTTAGGCACACAAATCCTTTTTCCTAACTAAAGCGTACCCTTCTCGTCTTCCTTGAAGTCCTTTTCTATGCCTTGTTGGATTCTTTCCTTGATCTCATTTATTTCCTCATCCATTGCTTGGCCATCTCGTATCTCTTGTTCCAGCAAAGAATGGAGTTCCATCACTTCCATCTCGTTCAAGAATCCGAGATGTAACCGTTCGAACTCCTTGCGCAGCTCGGGCGGTAGCTCCCGAACCGTGAGTTGGTGACATGCTCCCTTTCGGCTCAATGCATCAGCTACTACATTGGCCTTTCCAGGGTGATAATTGATTCCAACATCATAATCCTTGATGAGTTCCAACCATCGACGTTGCCTCAAATTAAAATCCGTTGGGGTGAATATGTACTTGAGGCTTTTGTGATCCGTATAGATCTCACATTGGTGGCCAAGGATATAATGCCTCCAAATCTTCAAGGCATGTACCACGGCTACGAGTTCCAAGTCATGTGTGGGGTAATTCAGCTCGTGTTTCTTTAGTTGTCTCATCGCATAGGCTACCACTTGTCCTTCTTGCATGAGCACACATCCAAGCCCTTGTCTTGATGCGTCACAATATATGTCGAAACTCTTGATCATGTCTGGCAATACCAAAATCGGCGCTGTGGTTAGCCTTTTCTTGAGCTCCTCAAAGCTTTCTTGACACATGGGTGTCCACTGAAATGCTTTTCCCTTCATTAGCAATTCAGTCATAGGCTTCACTATTTTGGAGAAATCCTTGATGAACTGGCGGTAGTATCCATCCATCCCAAGGAAACTCCGAATATCTCTCACACTCTGCGGTTGGTTCCACTTCAGAACATCTCCCACTTTTCCGGGATCAACTGATACTCTTCTCTCGGAGATGATGTGGCCTAGGAACGATATCTCCTTTAGCCAAAATTGACAGTTGCTGAGCTTGACATACAATTAATGCTCTCGCAGCTTCTGCAATGTCATCTCAAATTTTCTTCATGTTCTTCCTCGCTTTTCAAATACACCATGATATCGTCGATGAAAACCACGACGAACTTGTCCAAGTACTCCATGAAGACCTTGTTCATGAGGTACATGAAGTATGCGGGTGCATTCGTTAACCCAAAAGACATAACGGTATATTCATACGAACCATACCGTGTTCGAAAGGCAGTCTTGGGTATGTTGGAGGGCTTAATTTTCAGCTGGAAGTATCCCGACCGAAGATCAATCTTGGAGAAAATGCGGGCACCTTTCATTTGGTTGAACAGGTCCTCTATACGGGGCAGCGGGTATTATTCTTGATCGTCACCTCATTGAGAGACCTATAATCCACACACATCCTTTGGGTCCCATCCTTCTTGTCTACGAAGAGCACGGGGGCTCCCCATGGTGACGAGCTCCGGCGAATAATACCCTTTTCTAGCTGCTCCTGAATTTGCTTCTTAAGTTCCACTAGTTCATTAACGGGCATCCTATATGGCCTTTTTGCTATAGGTGCAGTTCCTGGTACTAAATCAATGGCAAACTCAATGTCCCGGTCATGTGGCATACCTGGAAGTTCTTCTGGGAACACGTCCGAATATTCGTGAACCACCGGAATGCTTTCCAATGTTGCTTCTTCGACGTGGTTCAACATTGCCTTCTCGGTTACCGGTTGGGCTGACTTAAACTCAATACGAGTACCGTGCTCATTTGTCAACTGCACGCTCCTATCGGCACATTGGATCACTCCGTTGTGCTTGCTTAACCAGTCCATTCCAAGTATTATATCAAGCCCTTGGGAATCAAAGACAATAAGGTTGGCAAGGAAGTCTACCCCCCTTATTTTAAGGTTTACTTTTGGACATACTATATTAGTCCTTATCTCTCCACCTGGAGAATTAACCAACATAGTATATTTCATGTGTGATATGGGCATATTATACTTGGCAACATACTTGGATGATATGAATGAATCTGATGCTCCGGAATCAAATAAAATAGTAGCTGGGTTGGAGTTGGCAAGGAACATACCAATCACGACGTCCTCAGCCTGTTGCGCTTCCTCAGTGGAGACATGATTCATGTTACAACGAGCGAAGTTCTGCTGCCCATGATTGCCTTGATTAGCTCCTCCGTTTGGCCGTGGGTTCTGCTGGGTGTGTCGCTTGGCTGTCCAAGGCCTTTCCTCGGTCACTGACTTGCAAAGTGTCCCGTCTCTCCGTATGAAAAACATGCCTTATTGCCCAAGACAGCAGGAACGTTGGGGCGGGGGTGGTTTTGAGCATAAGCACCTATGTTGGGATGGGGCGCAGAAGGCAAAGGCACATGAGGTGCTTGCATGGCAGGATGTTGCTGTGGTGGTTGATTAGGGCGAAAAGTAGAAGCGGACGAGCCATACTGCGGTGCAGATCTGGGCATGAAACGGGGACGTACATTGCTCCCTTGTGGCTAGTATGGCATCTTCCTCTTGCCCTCTTGCTCGATCTCACGAATCTTGCTCGCGACCACTATAGCTTTGTCAACTAGCTTCTAGAAGTTTGCATAGTCATTGTTGAGCAGTCGAACTTGGATCTCATTGTTCAACCCTCTCATGAACAAGTATTGCTTCCTTTGATCCGAGTTGACATCCTTGGGGGCATACCTTAACAGCTGCGTGAACTTGTTGAGGTACTCATTCACGCTCTTCTTTCCTTGGCGGAGACGAACTCTTGCCTTTTTAGCATCATGACTCCAAAAGGGATGTAATGAGAGCGGAAACTCTCCTTGAACTCAGCCCAAGTGATATTCTCCTGGTCGACATGAGCATTGCAAAGAGCATCCCACCAGTCAGCGGCTGCTCCCATAAGTTGGTGCGATGCGAAGAGAACTTTCTCTCGATCATTGCACTGAACAATAGCAAGCTTCTTTTCCATGGATTTCAACCAATCATCAGCCTCCATGGGATCATTAGCTTGTGCAAAAGTAGGCGGTCGAGTCCTCATGAAACTCTCCCAACCTGTTGTGAGCCGGCGGTGGTGACCGTGGTGATGGTGCAGGAACAGGGTTAGGATTGTTATTGTTGTTGGCTTGCAGCTGACCCAAAGTTTGGATCATAGTTTGCATAAGCTGGTTCTACATAGCCATCAACTGTTCAAGGTTGTTTGCATCAGCCCCAGGGTTAACATTCTCAGTAACTTCAACGTGGTCATCCTCTTGTGGTTCCAGGTTGTCACGAACGTTCCTCCTTTGTCGGCTGGTGTTTTCCCTCACCATCTGTGAGAGAGAGTTGAATAGAATATAAGTTTAGGTTGATCCTCCTAACTATATGCATCAAGGGGTATGAACTAAATATCTTCTTTATGAGGATGTGAACAAGTGCCGAAACACCTTACATCTCTCTACTATGTGTGGATATGGACAACGCTGAAGCGTCCCACAACTCACACTAAGCACACAAACACAAGCAATCATCACAAAAGTTCACATCACTCCTATTCAAGCTTATTCAATGGGAGTCCTAAACTTAATCATGTGAACTGGTGCTGTTCCCGCCATGTGACAGGGGTGGTCCATGCATGGGCGCACGCCAAGGTGAGTTGGCAGTCCATGTATGGTTAGATGGCGTTGATCGGGAACACCAGCGCCATTTATAAATGGGACATGGGAAAACTTTGAGAAGGAAGAAATAAATCCAAACTTCAGAAGTTATGGAGAAAGAAAGCAAAGGTGTTGTTGTCCAAAAGAAGAGACAAGGAGGGGCTTTGAAAATAGCACCTTGCAGTAGCTGTATTGACAAGGAAAGTGCAGAAGCAAGCAATTTTAGAAAATAGCAGTTTTGAGGGGTGTTCCTATGTGTTTTAGGGTGTCCATTTTACCTAGGCTTGTGTCCTACGATCAATGTGGTTCTGATGTCAATCTGTGCACTTTACCTTGGCTTGCGTCCTACGGTCAACGTGGCTCTGATACCAATCTGTGACGCCCGGTCCCGTAAAACACGGAACCAGCTAACGCATATGTGTGCCCAGGATGTTCATCACACATACACATGTAATCCACAAACTGAATTCAGAATATAACCATGAATAATAGGGTTTAAGTACTTTATTACATCAATCTCTAACTTATTCTTGCAGCGGAAGTCTCTATATTATTCTAGCAGCGGAAGTCTCTAAACGATAGTGGAAGCAACTAAACAGCAGCGGCTCCATCTTCAACCAACAGGCAAGTTGACGGTAGTTCGCACACCTAGTACTCCACATGATCTTCGAAGTACTCCTCTCCTGTTGCTGATGTTTGTATGATAATGCAAGGGTGAGTACATGTCGTACTCAGCAAGTGCGGGAAAAGTATGACATGTAGCTTACAGCAAGGTAGGGAATAAAAAGGCTCATTGCAGAAAACAAAGTTTACTTCACAAACATGATAAAAACAGCAACTATCTTTAAGTGAATTTAATCCCAACATATATTTAAGTAAAACACTAACATACCCCCATCATAATTTACCACTTATCTCATCTCATCCAGCCATTAATCTTTCTCAACTTTATCTCATGCTCATAATAACCATCTCATGTTCATATCCATCTCATTACCAAAACTCATTGTCATGACTCAACAGTCCCGAAACTAATCTCATTACCAAGACTCAACAGTCCCGAAACCAATCCTAATACCACACCATAACCAATCCAATAACCATCCCAAGTAACCATCCCAATAACCATCCCATCTAATCATGTGTTGGCCAGACGCTTGTGACCGTAAGCACGGCTATCATGATAGTTTTACACTCTTAAGAGGTGGTACCACTTTACCCACAAGTTTGTGATTTCATCACCCGTCGGCGACTGCAGAACCAACATTATACCAGTACACAACCGTCGGTGTATGGCCAAGAGATCACAAAATAGCCTTTACAAAGGAGCTACTAGATGTATGGACTGACTAAGGCTTCACCAGCAGGCTCGAATCACCATTCTCCCACCTACGGGCCCCCTCTTGTGCCATGCAGTTCCCAGGGCAGTCCTCTCTCGACTCCCATTCCCCGCGTCTTCCACGGTCCATAACAATCTAGCAACTTACCTATTTAGTCAGCTAAGCCGCACCCATATTTGGCCTTGTGGTGACACTGTTTTTCTGACATGTGCTGGCATGAACCGGTCCTTAGATCTACGGCAAGTAAACCACCATCTCATTCTACCACATCCACAAACCAAGCTTGCCTAGATCTCCCCTGATCCATGTTCATTATTATCCTAAAGTTCTCATTAACATTGTTCATATGAGTGCAGTACTTAGACATGTTCTACTTCACCTTCCCGTAATCCCATACCTTAAGCGAAGCGAAAAGCAAAAATGACCATACCCGACTTATCAACTTTCCCGGCGACAAGGGTGGTCAACAAAACTAGTAAAGTCCTATAAAAGGGGTTTCCCATCAAGTTGACTCAAGCACACATATTTTCGCAAGCAAAACAATTTTCAAAACATGGGATCAATATGGTCAAGGGGCACTTGCCTTGTTCCCGTGGCTTCTGTTGTTCACGTGTCTCGAAGTCTTGGTGTTGTAGTCCTTCGTAGATAGCTTCCTGAGCTTGTCCTTCTACTCACGATCATGCACATACAAGATTCACAGCAATCAATCATCATGCACAAACTTTACTTAAGATGCAATGGTGTAGGTGCATGCTAATCCTATGGTGCAGTTTCATTAATTCAGTTTGTACGTGTTCTTGCATGTTTACAGGGCTTGCAGGGGGTTTTATGGTGAACAAGTGTGTAAGGATCAAGTGTGGACGTGGTAATGACCTTGACTCAAGATCTAGATCAGTTCCACCATCAAAAACCGATCAAGACGTGATCTGTCCACACAAAAAAGGTTCTGTCCGGAGGAAACAAAGAAAACGGTGTCGACAATGTCGTAAGATGGGTAACGAAGACCTACCTCACTTCTCTTATGATTGTCGGCCCTTTTCCAGCGACAGCGAGGTGTGACAGCTCGTCGGCGGTGCTCACCGGCGACTGAACTACGGCGAGGGGTGTAACTCGGTGAGTTGGGGGCTAGGGCCTCTAAGTTGTCGACTTGGGAGGTGGAAAATAGGTACGTGGTTGCGGCTAGGGGTTTTGGGTTCTATTTATAAGGGGTGAAAGAAGAGTCCTACTCCTATTGGAATTCAAATAAGAGTTCTATTCGATTTGTTTAGATCTTAACAACTTATCTCCAATTGATTTGGTGTGGTAGCAACGTGGAAATCGTGTCGGTCTCCTCAGTACCGGGTATTCCCGTGCGCACAGGAGAAAAACCGCTTAAGGATGTCGTCACCTCCGCAGTGGTGAGCTCCGGAGGCGCCACGTGTCCAGCGGGGGCCGGGTCTCCCTTTTCCTCAGGGGCGACATCCGGGTGCACCACGTGTCTGGTGGGCGGGACCTCCCTCTCCCAGAGGCGAGCTCCGCGTGTGCCACGTGTCTAGCGGGCGGGACCTCCCCTCTCCTCAGAGGCGAGCTCCACGTGCGCCACGTGTCTGGCGGGTCGGACCTCCCCTTTCTACAGCGGCGAGCTCTGGGGGTGCCACGTGTCAGTGCCGGACCTCCCCTCTCCTCGTAGGTGGGCTCCGAGAATGCCACGTGTCCCATAGCTCTGGACTTCCTTTCTCCTCAGAGACGAGCTCCGAGATCGACACATTTCCAGCGGGGCGGACCTCTCGCAGGTGAGCTCCGAGAACGACACGTGTCCAACAGCGTCGGACCTCCCTTCTCCTCGGAGGTGACCTCCGAGGACGACACGTGTCCAGCTGTGTCGGACCTCCCGTAGGTGAACTCCGAGGGTGACACGTGTCCAGCAGTGTCGGACCTCCCGGAGGCGAGCTCCGAGGGTGACACGTGTCCAGCGGGATCGGACCTCGCCCCTTCTTCTGAGGCGAGCTCCAAGCCTTCCATGTGGCCAGCAGTGCCGGACCTCACTCCCCTCTGCAGGGATGAGCTCCGAAGATGCCACGTGGCCAGCAGGCCGCGGGAAGTGTCGACAGCGCTCCTCGGCGAATTGGAATTGGCTCTTTTCAGCTATCTTTCTCCCGTTTTTATGATTCTTTCCCATTTCTATTTCTTTTATAATGTTTTCTATATGCAATGCATGAATATGAAATTGAGGGTGTTACATCGGCGACAAGGGGGTGGCCAACAAAATAGTAAACTCTTATGAAAGGGTTCCCATCATATTGACACAGCAGGCAGTTTTCACAAACAAAACATTTAAGAACACGGGGTCAATATGGTCAAGGAGCACTTGCCTTGCTCCAACGAGTTGTGCTGCTCGAGCTCTTCGACATTTTGGTTCTGGAGGTCTTTGTAAACAGCCTCTTGAGTGTGTCCTTCTACTCATGATCACGTACACACAAGACAATACATCCATTCAATACGGTGCACACAAGTTAATCAAAATGTGATGATGCGGATGCATGCAGTTCTACAATGCAACCTACACTAATCAGTTTACACATGGCCATGCAAGTTTGAGCAGGTTTTAGTGGGGTTTTACGATCATCAGTGCTGCTGGAAACCAAATTTGGTGCGGCTAGGGTGTTAACTCGGGTAATGGATCAAACCATCTCAAACCTAGACCGGATAGTGATCTACTTACGTGCAGCAGTTCGTGGGTCGTGGAGATGTGATGCAGTGGGTTGGAGAGGACAGCAGTATGTTGAAATGAAGGATGACGGCTTCTGCTTCTCTTCCTCCTCTTCTCCTTCTCCGCAGTTGACTTGTTCTTCCCTTCGTGGCAGCAGCTAGGGTCTTCCTTGTGGACAATGCAGTGTGGCTGGGGTTCCTTGGTGGTAATATCAGGGCTGTGGCCAGAGCAGGGAGGGCGACCGCTAAAGATCAGGGA